>CATIUR010000001.1:139197058-140397058 GCA_949592205.1 Helichrysum umbraculigerum | reverse complement strand
TTACTACTGAAATCATTTATTCATTAAACAAATCCAATCAAACTTGTCTTGAAGATATGGGCAAAACTGACATTTTATCAACCTATCTTAATTCCAACCAAAAAAATTTGGGGACAATTTCTATGAGACGGAGGGAGTTTATTATAGGAGGTGATTTGTACATTCATTTTTGATGTGTATGTCACAAATATGTATCAAAGTGTTGTACGTTGTGCATTAATGTGTAAATATATAATCAGGGGTGGATGTAAAAGAGAGGTGGACGCGTCCCCTCAAAAAATTTCATAAATATTTGTTTTTAACGGTATTATTGATATTTAATGACTTTTGACCCTTCAAAAATAAAGAAAATAAGAAAATGATTTTTTTTAGCCCTCGTGGATTATATTCTTTTTTTAGAACGGCAAATGATATTATATAAAAAAAATCTAGTAAGAAGCTAGAAGAAAGAAATATTACATGGAAAATGAAGCTGTTGGGTTACAAATCCATTCTATCCATCTAAGATCATGATTTTTTTTCCCCCTACTAGAAATCCAAGTGAAAGAAAGAAGCTTGATATCGTCACAAAGCACATCATGTCTTGGTTTTTGAATAGAAAAATTGGTCTCATTACGATATCGCCATAAATCCCAAATGGTAGATTGAACCACCGCATCAAATATTGAACGGGCCCTAGCCGGAAGAGATATGCTGTCGCACCCCCGAAACACGTGGCAGCGGAAACAGGAGGTGTCACGGGGGCGCCGACCAAATCAAATATCACAACACAAAGATTAAAGCAAACGACCTCTATATGAGACGTTTGAAAATATTACATTACCATAATTCAAATGTTTACAAAATATCCGGAGTTCGCATAAACCGTTAGAGATTTCTAATACATAAATGTTGATACAAAATATCGTAATGCAATTTAATCTCTTGTTGTTTGTGAAAACATGCGACTCGAGCTAATGCTTTCCAAAAGCATCCTACTGCCTTGTTTCCTGTAGGAAGTCCTACAGCGTCTGTGAACCTGAGAAATACATGCTAAAAGGTCAACATAAAGTTGGTGAGTTCATAGGTTTACGCAGTTAAAATCATAGTATGAACCACAAGATTTCATAGTTATCAAAGTAGCACGAATGCCAAAGTAAATCGTAGTATACTATTGCCATGAGCTCATAGTCCGAAGCTTAACCGTAGTTGTTTACCCCCAGTGAGTGTGTAACCAGTACACTCGGTTGTACGAAATATTATGCATCCGTATAGTGGTTAGAGCGACTAACCCGGATGGCGGATTGTCAGGTCCCGATAGATCTATCCATAATGTTCGCGCTTAGTATTAACGTACTATGATATTTGTTAGGGGCCATCGTAGTTTGGTTTAGTTACTCATGCAATTAGTATAAGAGTTTTCGTTACTTGCGTTCATATGTAAAACAGTTTATAAAACAGAGCATGTATTCTCACCCCAAAGTAAAAAGCAGTAAAAGTGGGGCTATGAAACTCACCTCAGATTAGCAAGTAGCAAGCAAATATCAAATAAGCAAGCAAGCCGGTGTGCAACCTTCTAACGCCCTAAACGCATAAGGTTGTGTAAGTAGATGTCTTACAAGACCATCTATAGCGATTGTATAAGTGGGGGTTAATGTCCACTTAAGCCAATCGTGTAGGTGGAGGGTTAATGTCCACCTAGAGCTAGTTCATCCACTAGTTATGTCCAAATAAGTTGTTCAAGTTCGTTTATCAAAAACGTGTACGACCCGTTGGTGAAAGTTTGTAATAATAATTCATTTAGACATTATTATTAAGTTTGCTTTGTTGTATACTATTAAGTAGTACAAATCGTGTGTTGCAAATAGATTATTTTAGTTGTATAAGCCTTAAACCGTAGGTCAAAGTTGGTCAACTCGTTGGTCAAAGCTGGTCAAAGCTGGTCAAACTTGGTCAAATCTGGTCAAACTTGGTCAAAGTTGGTCAAACCTGGTCAAAGTTGGTCAAACCTGGTCAAAGTTGGTCAACCTGGTCAAACTTGGTCAAACCTGGTCAAAGTTGGTCAAACCTGGTCAAAGTTGGTCAACCTTAGCATCACTAGCAAAATGTAGCATCACTAGGTTAGTGTCTCTACTTGAGACTTATGATATTTTCAGAAAATGTGGCATCACTAGCAAAATGTAGCATCACTAGCAAAATGTAGCATCACTAGCAAAATGTAGCATCACTAGGTTAGTGTCTCTACTTGAGACTTAGGATATTTTCAGAAATCGTTCTAAGTGTCGGTTTCTAATTCGGGAAACTTTCTAAGTTTAGTCTTTGGTCCAAGTTACTAACTAAGTCATCCAAACCCATTTTTGTTACCACTTTCCAAAAATAGTAAGTTTTGTCGTTTTTAGAAACCGAGCCGTTTTTGTTGACTTGGTCAAACCTACTCGGTTTGACCCGAAACTTTTTCCCAACCCATATCTCAGCTAATAAAGCTCGTAAAAATTGTCGGTTCATGTCGGGATCATCTCGAGGTGTCGGTTTTTAAAATGTACTTTACAACTTCAAGATTCCATGTTTCGGTTTTTGTCGGGTTATTACGCCAACTGATTTCACCTATCTCTAGTCCAAATCAAACTTCCAAATTTTTACCAACTGATCTACTATGAGTCTAGACTAACATATCAAATTTTCAGCTTCCAATATGTCCATTAACATATTTAATTAATTCCGAGAAAGTTCCGAACACATATAACGACTTTTACTCAGGCAGTCTCAAAGATCAGGTTATTCGTAAAAATGGGTTCGTTTCTGGTCAAAGTGTAAAACACGAAAGTTGTAGATCTTTTCGATACGCAACTTTTAAAAAAAAATTCGTTGTCTAATTCTTCCTAGAGCTTTAGATATGGTCATTTTAGTGGACTGATTTTTCTAGGACAGATTCTGTGTTTTTGTATATGTTTGGTAAAAACGTATTTTAACAAGGATTTTGGACATAAACAAGTTAGATGAACTATAAATCATCAAAATCAGTAGCATGTAAGTATATTAATCAAGATAAAGTGGTTCCTTACAATGAGATTGATGAGAAGAAGAGGAAGATGAAAGTGAGGTGCTTGATCCTAGTTTCCTTCTTGTGATTACTTCTTTTAAATTGATAGTGTTTAATGGTGGTTGTGGTAGTTCTTGGTGGTGGTTTAAGGTGGTTAAAATCTCTGTGTTTTTAGTGAGAGAAGATGTTTAGAGAGAAGTGGGAGTGATTGAGTGAAAAGGGTGATGAGTGAAATGATGGAGTGAAGGGTTGCATGTAATGGGAGTGGTGTAGTAGGAGGTGACCATGTGAGGTCACATGGGATCACATGGGGGCAGGAGGGGGCTGGCCTAGGGGCCCCACTCAAGGGTATATTGGTCATTTTCTTGTTCCCAATTTAATTTGTTACGTTTTCCGTTCGTTTACCCGATTGTTTAGACGTTTATTCGTACGTTAAATGTTTTATACGCGTATTTAAGTGACGACTTAAATTTCGATATTTTTTATTGAAGTATTTATTAAAATACTTTAAAACATTTATAAAAATGTTCCGTTAATTTGTTGGCCTCGGTTTGCGTGCACGTTTTACGGAGGTTTAATCGCGTAACGTTTTTATTAGACGTTTTTCATTATTAACATCAAATGAGATATTTTAAATGAAAGTTTTACTCTAAATGATATATTTTAAATTCTTAAAATATATTTTGGTTTTCGTTCGATTGTCAGGCGCGTTCCGCGCGTTTATGTTGCGTTTGAGACGTTTTAGCCAAAACGCCTAGGTTTTTCGTATATTATTTTAATAAAATAATAAATAATGATAAATAACTTCTAAAAATAGATTTAAGTTATTTATAGTAAGTTTTTCACCAACGTCGTTTATTAAGTCGGACTCCGTCCGATTGTTTCGCGTAATTTCAGCAAATTGCGTAAGCGTAATTATAACTAATTACGTAAGCGTATATTCACAAAATATACAAGTAGTTTCAAGCAATTACAAGCATTTAGCTAAATACTAAACTAAACACACGTAATTAGGGTTTCGGTTAAGTTTAAAAGTTAACCTAAATTGCCGGGTGTCACATTCTCCCCCTGTTAGGAGAATTTCGTCCCGAAATTTGCTAGTAGTCATAGTTTGTGTGGTATCTAGTGAAAGTGTGAGTAATTCCGACGTTTTACTAAGTCCACGAAAGGAAAGTTCGTTGTTGTGATGCAACGCATCCATTTGTATACGTTTGGAGAATTATCTCCGTGTACTATTAGTAGGACAATTATTCCTAAATAATCAGTCGTAGTAAGGTCATTTACTATAAAGTTCGTAGTACTAGGAAAACATTCCTATATGGTTCGTAGTAGAAAAACATTCCTCTATGGTTCGTAGTAGGAAAACATTCCTATGTGGTTCGTAGTAGGAAAACATTCCTATGTGGTTCGTAGTAGGAAAACATTCCTATGAGGTTCGTAGTAGGAAAACATTCCTATATGGTTCGGAGTAGGAAAACATTCCTATGAGGTTCGTAGTAGGAAAACATTCCTATGTGGTTCGTAGTAGGAAAACATTCCTATGTGGTTCGTTGTAGGAATCGTAGTTGGAATCAAAGAAAAGGTCATAGTTGAGATCATAGTTCAAAGCATAGTTCTAAAATCGGAGTACAAGCCTCAAGTTTTCAAAGTTGTCAAAGTTTCCAAAGTTTAATCACAGATGTAATCGTAGTTGGAGTCGTAGTTATTATCGTAGTGGGGCTCATAGTTGTTATCATAGTTGTTATCATAGTTGTTTCATAGTCGTATTATACAATACGTAAAAGTAATTTCACAAACATAGTTCACAGTATAGTACAAAATCGTTCATAAAGCAGAGTTCAAGTAGTTCATGAATCAGAGTTCAAGTTGGTAAATCAAAGTTCAAATAGTTCATAAATCGAAGTTCAAATAGTTCCAAAAACAGAGTTCAAATGGTTCGTAGTAAATCATAGGAAACGAGCATTAAATAGTTCGCAAACAGTTCTCGCAAACAGTTCTCAAAACAACTTCATAGTAGCTCACAAAACAGAGACGAAGTAGTTCACAAAACAGAGACAAAGTAGCGATCAAATCTTGATAAAAGAAAAAAAATGAAAGTAGTAATTGGATTCCAATAAATAGTTTGTTAAAACTGTCAATAAACCAGTTTGTAAACAATTCGCAAGTTATGAGTAATTCGTTGGATCACATCCAATATAAATCGTTGCAAACATATTTCCAATATGTAAATCGTTAGAAGACCCGCAGGTGTTTCAAAGTAATAGTCGTTATCGTTCGTTAGAAAACATAGATCTTTGAGAAAATTAAGTGAAAATCAAGTGTTTGTTTATAGGTACGGTTTTTATTTGTTAAAAAATGTCATCATAATATCTGTTGAAAACTTAACGTCAATCAAAATACATTGGAAACTCTTGTCAGCACGTTAAAAGACTCTGTTTAACAAAAATTCGTTGGAAGCTCTGGTTTTTGAATGGCGTTGAAAATTCTGTTTTGTCAAAAATCGGTTGGAAGTTTACGTCAGTGAAAAATCCATATCGTCTACTCTATTCTCGTGGCGGCATAGCCTAGCAGCTAGTACCAGAACGGTATGATGAGTGGGTTCCTATGCGTATGGAGGGGTATTCATGTCGGAAGATTCTCCGCGTCTCAAGAGTTGTAAATAGCCAAATCGTAGTTTTAAAAAGTAGTCATGACAATGACCGAGTAGTGTTCTTAGAGTAGTCAATCATGACTATGTTATTGTTTCGAAATGAACGAATGTTTGATAAAGGTGTTCGGAGCAGTCAAAGTCGCGAATCAAGTTATGAGTAAATCGTTTAACGAACGTGTCGAAATAGTGACCAAACATGATCAAGTAGAAATAGTATGAATAGGATAAGGCCTAGTTCGAGGAGGTCTGTCCGTCCTTCTAGTCGTGTGTAACGCACGCGATTCATAGGTCTACAATAAAAGTGGGTATGAAGAGTATGAAGTGACGAAGTATCGTACGGTTGAAGTTCTATACGTGTTCCCGAGTGATTTGGTTGTGAGCGGAAAGAAGCGGGTGAAGTAGGCGTCACTTATTTTGGGTGGCGAATCCTTAGGTGGATTCTCCTCAAGTGAGTCCTATTTAGTTATATCGTTGCCCGATTCGGTTGGGCGAGTAGGTACCATGGAAATCTCCACAGTAGTGAGTAAGGCTAGAGCCTCGTTTTCAGAGTTGGGTGACGTAGCTGTGGGAGTGGTTGCCGTGAAGGGTGGCAAATAAGTTTAGTGTACGTAAGGTTGTACATATATATATATACACGCATAAAAGCCTAGCACATAAGCACGTATAAAGGTTGGTCCCGTTCTATCCTCGGTTTATGTCTGCTACTGTATTCTGGTTCACTACAACCATTTCAGGTCTTGCATCGAATCTCCTTTAATTGTACATAGTTGATCAGGCTATGTTAAATTAAATTCAAATGATGCAATCGCTGAACCAGTCATACTAAACAAGGAATACTAACCTAATGGTTATAGTCTAGGTCACTAATGCAATCCTAGTTCGCTATAACCTTAGGCTCTGATACCAATCTGTCGCACCCCCGAAACACGTGGCAGCGGAAACAGGAGGTGTCACGGGGGCGCCGACCAAATCAAATATCACAACACAAAGATTAAAGCAAACGACCTCTATATGAGACGTTTGAAAATATTACATTACCATAATTCAAATGTTTACAAAATATCCGGAGTTCGCATAAACCGTTAGAGATTTCTAATACATAAATGTTGATACAAAATATCGTAATGCAATTTAATCTCTTGTTGTTTGTGAAAACATGCGACTCGAGCTAATGCTTTCCAAAAGCATCCTACTGCCTTGTTTCCTGTAGGAAGTCCTACAGCGTCTGTGAACCTGAGAAATACATGCTAAAAGGTCAACATAAAGTTGGTGAGTTCATAGGTTTACGCAGTTAAAATCATAGTATGAACCACAAGATTTCATAGTTATCAAAGTAGCACGAATGCCAAAGTAAATCGTAGTATACTATTGCCATGAGCTCATAGTCCGAAGCTTAACCGTAGTTGTTTACCCCCAGTGAGTGTGTAACCAGTACACTCGGTTGTACGAAATATTATGCATCCGTATAGTGGTTAGAGCGACTAACCCGGATGGCGGATTGTCAGGTCCCGATAGATCTATCCATAATGTTCGCGCTTAGTATTAACGTACTATGATATTTGTTAGGGGCCATCGTAGTTTGGTTTAGTTACTCATGCAATTAGTATAAGAGTTTTCGTTACTTGCGTTCATATGTAAAACAGTTTATAAAACAGAGCATGTATTCTCACCCCAAAGTAAAAAGCAGTAAAAGTGGGGCTATGAAACTCACCTCAGATTAGCAAGTAGCAAGCAAATATCAAATAAGCAAGCAAGCCGGTGTGCAACCTTCTAACGCCCTAAACGCATAAGGTTGTGTAAGTAGATGTCTTACAAGACCATCTATAGCGATTGTATAAGTGGGGGTTAATGTCCACTTAAGCCAATCGTGTAGGTGGAGGGTTAATGTCCACCTAGAGCTAGTTCATCCACTAGTTATGTCCAAATAAGTTGTTCAAGTTCGTTTATCAAAAACGTGTACGACCCGTTGGTGAAAGTTTGTAATAATAATTCATTTAGACATTATTATTAAGTTTGCTTTGTTGTATACTATTAAGTAGTACAAATCGTGTGTTGCAAATAGATTATTTTAGTTGTATAAGCCTTAAACCGTAGGTCAAAGTTGGTCAACTCGTTGGTCAAAGCTGGTCAAAGCTGGTCAAACTTGGTCAAATCTGGTCAAACTTGGTCAAAGTTGGTCAAACCTGGTCAAAGTTGGTCAAACCTGGTCAAAGTTGGTCAACCTGGTCAAACTTGGTCAAACCTGGTCAAAGTTGGTCAAACCTGGTCAAAGTTGGTCAACCTTAGCATCACTAGCAAAATGTAGCATCACTAGGTTAGTGTCTCTACTTGAGACTTATGATATTTTCAGAAAATGTGGCATCACTAGCAAAATGTAGCATCACTAGCAAAATGTAGCATCACTAGCAAAATGTAGCATCACTAGGTTAGTGTCTCTACTTGAGACTTAGGATATTTTCAGAAATCGTTCTAAGTGTCGGTTTCTAATTCGGGAAACTTTCTAAGTTTAGTCTTTGGTCCAAGTTACTAACTAAGTCATCCAAACCCATTTTTGTTACCACTTTCCAAAAATAGTAAGTTTTGTCGTTTTTAGAAACCGAGCCGTTTTTGTTGACTTGGTCAAACCTACTCGGTTTGACCCGAAACTTTTTCCCAACCCATATCTCAGCTAATAAAGCTCGTAAAAATTGTCGGTTCATGTCGGGATCATCTCGAGGTGTCGGTTTTTAAAATGTACTTTACAACTTCAAGATTCCATGTTTCGGTTTTTGTCGGGTTATTACGCCAACTGATTTCACCTATCTCTAGTCCAAATCAAACTTCCAAATTTTTACCAACTGATCTACTATGAGTCTAGACTAACATATCAAATTTTCAGCTTCCAATATGTCCATTAACATATTTAATTAATTCCGAGAAAGTTCCGAACACATATAACGACTTTTACTCAGGCAGTCTCAAAGATCAGGTTATTCGTAAAAATGGGTTCGTTTCTGGTCAAAGTGTAAAACACGAAAGTTGTAGATCTTTTCGATACGCAACTTTTAAAAAAAAATTCGTTGTCTAATTCTTCCTAGAGCTTTAGATATGGTCATTTTAGTGGACTGATTTTTCTGGGACAGATTCTGTGTTTTTGTATATGTTTGGTAAAAACGTATTTTAACAAGGATTTTGGACATAAACAAGTTAGATGAACTATAAATCATCAAAATCAGTAGCATGTAAGTATATTAATCAAGATAAAGTGGTTCCTTACAATGAGATTGATGAGAAGAAGAGGAAGATGAAAGTGAGGTGCTTGATCCTAGTTTCCTTCTTGTGATTACTTCTTTTAAATTGATAGTGTTTAATGGTGGTTGTGGTAGTTCTTGGTGGTGGTTTAAGGTGGTTAAAATCTCTGTGTTTTTAGTGAGAGAAGATGTTTAGAGAGAAGTGGGAGTGATTGAGTGAAAAGGGTGATGAGTGAAATGATGGAGTGAAGGGTTGCATGTAATGGGAGTGGTGTAGTAGGAGGTGACCATGTGAGGTCACATGGGATCACATGGGGGCAGGAGGGGGCTGGCCTAGGGGCCCCACTCAAGGGTATATTGGTCATTTTCTTGTTCCCAATTTAATTTGTTACGTTTTCCGTTCGTTTACCCGATTGTTTAGACGTTTATTCGTACGTTAAATGTTTTATACGCGTATTTAAGTGACGACTTAAATTTCGATATTTTTTATTGAAGTATTTATTAAAATACTTTAAAACATTTATAAAAATGTTCCGTTAATTTGTTGGCCTCGGTTTGCGTGCACGTTTTACGGAGGTTTAATCGCGTAACGTTTTTATTAGACGTTTTTCATTATTAACATCAAATGAGATATTTTAAATGAAAGTTTTACTCTAAATGATATATTTTAAATTCTTAAAATATATTTTGGTTTTCGTTCGATTGTCAGGCGCGTTCCGCGCGTTTATGTTGCGTTTGAGACGTTTTAGCCAAAACGCCTAGGTTTTTCGTATATTATTTTAATAAAATAATAAATAATGATAAATAACTTCTAAAAATAGATTTAAGTTATTTATAGTAAGTTTTTCACCAACGTCGTTTATTAAGTCGGACTCCGTCCGATTGTTTCGCGTAATTTCAGCAAATTGCGTAAGCGTAATTATAACTAATTACGTAAGCGTATATTCACAAAATATACAAGTAGTTTCAAGCAATTACAAGCATTTAGCTAAATACTAAACTAAACACACGTAATTAGGGTTTCGGTTAAGTTTAAAAGTTAACCTAAATTGCCGGGTGTCACATATGCGATCTGAAAGTGTAATCACATCATTAATGCTTGAGAAGGTAGGTTCTTCCAATGACCACCAAGAACAAACCTTTTTCCATACGTCTTTAGCCGCCCTACATTCCGCAAATAAATGAAATTCCGTTTCTTGATCCTCATCACAAATTGGACATCTAGTGGAGGGATGTCAATGCCTCTTTTGTTTAAATTAACCATAGTTGGAAGCCTTTCGTTGCGTGATCTCCAAATTGGACATCTCAAAGATTTTATTCTAACTCCGGTCCTGAAAATAATTGTGCGTATGCACGTAAAAAGTGAGTGTACAAATCACCTTCTTTTAAATTGTACACTTGTGAATGATGTGTGCGATTATATTCGTTGCAGCTACAATTTAGATAGTGCACAATTTTTAAAATAAATACATATATTGTCATATGAAATTTGGATCGCGTGTTATTCAAAGTGCAGTAGCACGTACGATATGTATGTACAATTAGTAGCACTAATCATTCTTCCATTATGTTTTAATTTTATAAGGTATAGAAGATACACACAACGTAGGGATAAGGTTATTGTAAAATATCGGAAACCTAGCTCGTAGAAAATTTGGGAATGATTACAATAAATGAAACTGAATTTCAGGTCCGATTGTGTCGAGAGGTATTAGCTATCAGCGATTTAAAGCGTGTCATGTTTCACAATTTTGAAACACTTTCTGCAAATTGACGGAAACAAAATCGTGCATAATGACACATGTTAGCGTAGAAAGCGTGTACATTTTAGGCGCGTATGTGTCATAAGCAAAAATTAGTTTCATCATGCTACTAACATAATTAAGTTAATGCAACATTAAACATTAAGCGATTATATATTGAAACTATTAATTTATTTCGTGTTACTAACATGATAACCATTTATGCAAGATTGCTAGATTGCATTTTTCGTACATTTGGAAGTAAATTTTTTTGGTACATTTGGATCTCTAGTAGAGCAAAGAAGGGAAGCGTAAGATTGTATTCTTTGGAGGCAAACATTAGGGCAACCGTGAGTGAAAGATGCAAGATGAAGGAAGGTGTTTTAATTAAGTCAGTCTCCAAGAAGAGATTAAGGAGCTTGATTAAATGTTGGACTTAACATGCCAATTTGCGCTCTCAAATAATGCGATGAATGGATATTATTTTAGATGAATCATTGAGCTAAATTTCAAGGAACGGTAAAGCACATACAAATTAAGCAATATGTATTTCTTTTTCCGGTTCACATGCAATTGGAACAATTAAAGTACTATCCATACGAACTTTTTCTCTTGTCATCTAGCAAATGAAGACTTTCAACTCGGTGCAATCTAGACAAGCGATATGTACGTTGACAGTACTCCCTCCATGAGATGTCATTTCTGTGACAAAGATCTCAAAACGGAATTACATCTTATTGCTTGTCTGGTCACAAAAGAGCTTTGAAAAATAATCTTTTAATCATGGAACGTTTCACACCTGACTTATAATAACCTTCATGATGATTTAAACGTCTCAAGCTTGATCCATATTCCGGAAGTTCAAAGGAAACTATTTGATGTTGTAACTCATGCTACTCTAAGGATCATTTGGAAATATAATAATGGGGATATTTTCTACTCAAAGAGAACGACAAGTTTCACTCTTGAAGATGATGCAAAACTTATTTCGTTTCTTTGGATAGTAATAGATCTCGAGTGTAATCTCAAATTGGATAGAATGGACTTGCAAGTTGCAACCCGAATGCATCTACATCTTCCCATTTGAATTTTCATCTTTGTTGGCTTTACGCATGCTAGTATACACGGGAGGTAATAATATTAGTCTCGAGGAGATGTTTAAGCTAGGTTCCGGAAAATAGTGATCAGGTTGATTAAGTTCAAATCTTTTGTTGGTGTTTGCCTCTGGATCTCCAATTTCATCATTTTAAAACAGTTGGAATATATACAATTGAGTGTACGTTCATACTCTATCCGTTTCAATTTTATTATCCAATTTAACACACAGTTTTAGAAAAATACAATAATCGTAATATTGACTAATAAGAATTCATCATTTTACTTGAACACTTTTTTTAAGTCCAAATGTATTCAAGAAACTCTAGCAAATAGTTAGGGAAAAAAATACGTAGTTACATTATGTGGTATGGATCTAATAGTCATTTCATCCACTTAAATACTTTCTGATCGGTAGACATTGAAAGTCCATAATTATTTTGGAACATTTCAAAACAGAAAAATGAACAATAAAATTGGACGGATGTAGTAAAAGCCAATGATATTGAATATGTTACTTTTATAAATAATATAATATATAAAGCATATTAGTGTTTTATATATAGAAACTTTTAAAAAATAAGATTCAACATTTCTAAATATAACTTATGTAATTTTTCATTAATTTAATATAATATTAATAGTTTCAAATCTGTATCTCGAATCATTAACTCTACATACGAGCAAAATATCGTTATTGAGTCACCATTATGGAAGATCTGTGAAGACCAGCCATAATATACCACTATCGTTGACTCACTATATATAATAAAACATCGAATTCTGATGCATAGCGCGGATATTATGCTAGTAAATAATAAATTCCCTTTGAAAATACTGACACTACTTTGAAGAATTTGACATTTGTGATATTCTAATTGTACGACGACAAAAGCGGATAGCTAAAAATAAATTGAAAAAAATAGCACTCCGTATGCGTTACATAAATCATAATGTATTCCAGTTAGTTATATGACAATCGCATATTAAAATTTTATGAAATATTCAGAATTATCCAACATATTAATTTAAGTTTAGTGTCTTGAATTGTTTATAATAAACTTTATTTATATATATATTTTTAAATGTAAACTTTTTTTTTATTATCAACACAACATGTTTCGTTAATGTTAAATTAGATTTCCTCCGAAATGTGACCATAAAAAAGCTTCATATTAATTAGAGAAAATAATCCATAATGTTGAACCGCACAATTTGAATTGTAATGTTAATGTTAATGTAGAGGTCATAAATTTAAATATAAAAAACTTGAAGTATCAATAATGTAAAATAATTATTTTGTCATAACATTACAATTGAATTGTAATGTCAACAAGATAAGAGAGATACCCATTACTTAGGCATTTATTTAATTACAAAGTCTTATTATTCTCACACTCTCTCTACTAATTATCAGCCTCATCAGATTGAACCAACCCCGAGAAAGTCATGAAAATTCGGGCGTGATGGTGATGATGGTGGTGGTGGCGGTGGTGGTGGTGCCTGAATGACGACAAATGTAACTGGTTGTTGGATGTTAGCGGCTAAATTAATCGGATTCATCACAGCGTCATTATGGTTCCTAACAGAATCACCAAATAATGTCGTTCCTTTTAATATCCGCTTGTATATGCGATCACGATTTTTAGTACCATGCTTCTTATCTCTTTCTACCGTAGAAAAGAAACTTTTTTCAAGGTATGGATTTTTGTGTAAGCTCGGAAACAAATAGGTCCAAAATCTATTGCGACACCCATCACCTAGAAAAATTTCACCAGTAGATCGAATCAATTGGTTGACACATATAATAATTAATACCGTAAGAGAAATAAGAGTTTATAATAAACTTTACGTGATCTTCCTTCGAGTTTTTCGGATATCAACTTCCAGTCCCAGGGTCCATGATTAAGAACATGATTAAGCAACGTAACATCTTCTCCCATGCTCCAATGATTGTGATAGTTTGTCTCACGATGATCAACGCCTTCGGAACTGTAACAAAGAAGACAAAAACAAGTTTTCGTTATCTAATCAACGACATATAAATTACTCATATCACTTTCAATTCGATCTGTAAAATTGATTTATATTTAATTTTTGGGTGGAAAATTATAATTAATAACATGCCTTGCATGCTCTTCATCCATCTTTCTCTTCCCAAGTTGGTTGTGACGACCTGCTTGAGCACTGTAAGAAAACATTAATTAACGCAACAATATAATAACTTTTTATTTTATTTTTATATACAACTTCAACGTTTTAAGAGAAAATGGAAAGCTAAATTACCTTGGGTTGGAGGAGGATGCCATTATTATAACTATTGAGAATATAGAATTTACAGAAGGAGTACTGCGATGAAAAGCTACTAAACTAATCAACCAATTTATAGAACTTATAACACCAGAGTTCAACATCTAGGAAAATTTAAGATTCTTAGCGGTGGGTTGATAGAATTAATTAATGTACATATATTAAGTTTGACATCTAGCAAGTAAATTCATCAAAGTCTAAGAAGTAATACTATATTTAGTCTATCAATTTATGTTGTATATTTTATTATAATATTATATATATAAGTATATATGATTCGTACGGGTAGTTACAACTACAAATTAGATCGTACGTGCACATTATTTAAAAAGACACATGTACGTACAATCATGTGAATTTCTAGATCGTGCACGTACGGTCCAAAGTGTAATTGCACGTAACATATGTGTAGTTAATTAGTACGTAGTAGTATTCATCATTTTGCACAATGATGAAAACAAAGCGTGTGTAATGACACATGTTAGCGTAGGAAGAATGTATTGTTAAAGCTTGTGCGCCGTTCAGCTGTTGTTAAAGCGTGCTCGCTGTTATGAACATATGATTTTCGTCATGATACAATACATACTTTTTCATGATGCAATATGCATGCATTATAACGCGTGTTGGTGCGAAGAATTTTCATACTAATGTAGTTACTAACATAATTTAATGCAAGATTGAACATCAAGTAGGTCATTGAACCATTTATCGAACTTCCTGCTAACATACTTAATCTTAAGCAACATTTTTAGTTAATAGCGGAACTCATATAACACAAGGCTCTAACAAGCCGCTAAAGGAAAAAGGATTACAAGATACAAAAACTAAATAAATCTTATGCAACATTGAACATTCATAGGTGACCATAGAGCCGTATACTACGTATTTAACAAGCTACTAACGTAATCCAGTGCGGCATTAAACATTCATAAGTGATCATAGAACCATTTATTAAATTTGTTCGATCTCAAATTAAATACATAGATTCTATTGTCAATAATGCATACTCATGGGCGCTTCTCTCGTTAAAAGGAAAATTTCTTTCTTTTTTTTTATCTTCCTTGCGGGACAAAAAATTTAAAATGTTGTCGTTAATACTTTCACAATTAATAATTTTTTTTGCGTAACTCAAAATTTCTTGAGGGGTAGTAATTGTCGTCATAGCCCATTGTCGAGTTGCCTATGTGCATACTTTGTTTTTAATATATGTATCCAAACATGAAAAGCTAGGTTCGCTCGGTTGAGAGATATAGTGTTTGTGAAATTTCTTATAATCCAATGTCAAAATAAATTCAATACTAATAATTTCGAATCTAATTATTATTATTATCATTTTCATGGAACAAATCAAACATCTAGGGACACTTTCTCAATTTGCGGTACACTTTCATTTTGCACATATCATCCCCAATTCGCATATTTAGCCAACTCATGATGAATAAATGCCTTAAATAAACTAGGGAAATAGTAATCTTGATTAAGGGAATACTTGCAAGAACAGACAACGTTTTAGAATATTGTTAACAAGTTAGAACCATTCAAGATCTATGGTTATAAACAGTTATATATAGCTTAATTAAGCAATTTATAACGAGAGATCGACAAACACTTATTGAATCAAATCAATCACGTCCCAACTTACTTCAAGATTAATACAAATTAAACCTTCAGTCCTGGCGCGCTAATTGCGCAAACTAGGAATCAAAGAAACCTTACAGCAAGAACTTAATATGAAGTAATTTCAATGAACAAAGAACAAAATATCGGATTGATGAGTAAAAAAATAATTGCATTCAGATTTGAAATCTACCATTTAATTAATTAAGAACTTATCATTGAACATGTAAAAAAACTGAATTTCACTAATTTCATACTATTAAGAAAATCTTTTTATTTCTGCAAGCAGATACAAACTTTCAGATATTAAAAAGGGAACATACAGATTCGAAACAAGTAACAATTTATTGAACAATTTATATTTAATAACTTAATTATAACGCTACTGCATTTGTTGGGGATCAAGAACAAAGAAACAACTTAATATAAAAGGGGTTTTTTCTCGTTTTTTTCCCCATAAAATTACTGGAAATTGAAGTTAATATTTAGTCATGATCTGGCGTTGGAGGGTCTGGAGAATGGTGATGATCAGGCTGAGTAAGTCCAGATCTCTTGTTGGTGTTTGCCTCTGGATCTCCATAATCCAACTGCATCATCTT
Source organism: Helichrysum umbraculigerum (assembly GCA_949592205.1). Classification (NCBI taxonomy): domain Eukaryota; kingdom Viridiplantae; phylum Streptophyta; class Magnoliopsida; order Asterales; family Asteraceae; genus Helichrysum; species Helichrysum umbraculigerum. Next base: position 140,380,796 of record CATIUR010000001.1, on the reverse strand, counting down.
CCTAGATACCTGTTCATCCAAAACAATTAGATTAAATCAATTATTTAAAATATATACACGATCGAAGTGAAACTTTATATACAGTAACAGATTCAAGAAAATCAATTAATCAAATAAACCTGATACATATGATCAGAAGCTGTAGTAGAAGCAAAATGATCAACACCCTTTGAAGATTTCATGACCAAACTTGTTCCTACAATGATTATTAAATGATTAAAGAGAATCAAACTTTAGTTAACCAATCGGATAAATCTAAAACTCGAAAGAGCAATAACTAGAGGCGGTTAGAGTAGTAATTAGTTACCAGTTTGGAAGAAGAGAAACACAAGAGTTATAGCAGTGAAGACCTTGAGAAAAGACGAAAACCGAAGCATTTTCAAGTTTTGATGTGCAGTGGTTCTTCTTATGCTGTAATGTGGTTATTTATAAATGGAAGTGAAGGTACATGGAAGCTAATGGTGTGATGGTGTGATAATAAAGCTGGCGTTGACATATAGAGACAATCTAGGATCAGGTTGTTTGTTTCCATGAATTGAAATTAGTAAACTGATGCTTTATTTCTTTTAATATATGTGAACTTCAAGATTGTAGAGATCACTTTGACTCATCACATGTGATCACACATTTAAAAATCATACAAACACCTAAAAATAAGCCAATCTTAGACAGGAAAAATACATTTTTTATGTTTATCTCTTTGTGCGGTATGTATAACAGCTTATATAAAATTGTTCATTCTTGCAACCTATGTGCTATATAGGCTATAGCTATAGACGTACTATATATATATAGTATGCATATGTTATATATTATTATTATTATATTTGTTTTTTGTGGAGGTATATAATATTGAAGTGGGAAAAGGTGCTTCAAATGGAATCAAGGTTTTTATAAGGGAGTTGATGAAAAGTGGTGAGAGAACTTGTAGATTACTATTTAATACCACCTTTTTATAATTTGTTTAATGTTTTCATCTAAGATTTCCCATTCATAAGATCATATGATATATAAACAATTACGAACAATATTTATTCGGAAGATTACCGTGCGTGTAAGAAAGATCGATAACACGATCAATTTTCTCTACTCAACAAGATCATGTACGCGCGTAGCCGCGTACACACCATTTCCATACGCGATAATCTTGCTTGGGCCGACTCAGCAACATTTTCGAAGTCTCTTTTGACGCTACCGTTCAAACAGCCCTCTATCGGAACAGAAATCAAATTTTTGTCGAAAGGATTAACTGATAGGGTATATATCGAATGAAGTCAAAATTTAAGCTTTCAATTCGATTGTGCATATATAGAAATAGAAATATTAAAATTAGATTAGATGGGTTGAATACTTGAATGGGCCTGAACCCAACCACTGTTAAAACTTAACTGTCGTATCGTATCCATCCTTTTATAGAATTAAAATATATACGCCTGAAATGTGTATCTAAACTTGTACGAACAAAATGATTGAGGATGAACATTCGTTTCTATCGGATCATCGAATCCCCACAAGGTCTTCACCCTAGCAACGACGAAGACCTAAGAATCTAGATAAAAATCTGAATTTTTATCCGTGATTCGCTAGCCACTATATACGCTTTCATTATTTTCCTATATTGTACTCCGCATCTCTTATTGAACATGTACGCGCTATATATGTTTCCTTGATCAACTATGTATACCCTAGCATAGTAGCATTCATGTTGTCAACCCTGAGTCGATCCATCTCCGATCCAATTTTTCCTTCTCTATTAGTTATTTCCTCATTTCATTTTTGTACATCGTCATATCCCATGTATTTTCAAATGAATTTGTGTCTACTTTCTTGGCTTAATTGATACGGAGTATGATATTATGATCAGACAAGATTGTACCTTTCTGATTGTTGAAGTTGTGATGTATGCTAATAGTACTGAGGGCGGTCGCCATTAACACTTTATTATTCATCGATTTGACTGTAGCAGTTATCAAAATCTGTTACGACATATGAATCTTTTTGATCATGTGTAATCATAAATGTTCAATTTGAAATGCGGTAACAGTATTCTCCTCCATGCTCTTACACATAACAGAGTGTATATTTACCTGGGTATTTCACAAATTATGGACGCTTTCATTATATTAGGCACGTAACTGTCCAATTTTCAACTTAGGTCATGTAAATATATCTCGATATCGTCAGTAATAATTGAACTCGAATAATGTCATAACATTCATTACTCTTACCCAAAACATGCAAAAACTTGCGACATACCATTTTTTTTTACCAGCGTAGTTACCAACTACTGCACAAGCTGAGCAAGATGGAGTTTCGCAACTTATATGGTTGACATTAAGCAAAAAACAGATAACTCCCAATAGATTATCGGAGCAAATCAAAACATAAACGCGAAGCAAATTAGCATGTAATTCATTCCAAGGCCAAAATAAGGTGAAGATTAACGTTTGTGAATTATGGTATCTAAACTTATTTCACTGCACACACTCACTTTGTTCTACCTTGTTCACTATTTCACAGATAACTTATGTACATGATACTCAAAAATACTTTAAAACCCAAAATACATCGTCTCTTTTGAACAATGGAAACTACAAAGAATGGAATCACCTTACCTTTCTTCCCACTTGCATGTCACTGAAAAGCGCATCTCAATGCAACGCATACCTTTGCATTCTCCATTGCAGCAAAATCATGCAAATCTAACCACTTATGAGGTCTCCTGAAAATTAAGAGACCTTGACAGCGCTGCAGGATTAGCTTGTAGTGCAGGAGACGTTTCTTTCAACAGGTTCTTTTCTTCACTTTTAGATTGGAATGCCTTGAACATACCTCTTCCATTTGAGCCAACAGATGCATCGTTTTTTATTCCTAATGTTGCCCATATTGAGCTTTTCGCAGCTTCATCAGGATCATCAATCCGCAACGTTTTTGGAACCCAAAGACTCTTTTCGGGTTCATTTTCTTTTGTCAATTCCTCTTCTCCATTCTCGGACCGTGAATGTTTTCCCAATGGGGATATAGGACCTGAAGGAGGGGCGGCATAGCTGCCCGAAGGTGCAGGATGGAAAGTTGAGGGAGGGGGAACCCACTGCATATTCCATGGGCCCGGGCCTGGGCCTGGGCCAGGTACAGGTATAGGACAACCCCAATAAGGGGCTGCAGGGTAGAACGGCATAGGAAAGCCCGGTGGGCAGAAAGCAGGACCCATTTGAGGGTTCCATGGGTATGGCCATGGTGCACCAGGAAAACAGGGTATCTGAGGGGAGAACCCATGGCAATTTTGCATCTCATTGGTGGACGGTCTATTAGCATTATCATCATTACTCGAAGGAACCGGGATAATTAACTCTTCAGGCTTACGGAAACTATCTTGCCTGATTGTTTTTTCTACAATATTCAAAGCAGAGGCCATTGACTCACACAGAGGTGTATCTGAACCGAATGTAAGGACAGTGCCGTTGGGTTTAAGAACTGTATGACTCAGCTCATTGGGAAGCGCTTCTGTGACGGTTATTTGACGGTATTGAGAGGCTGACGTCTTGTTCTTACGGCGGCCTGCACCTACTGGGACGTTCCTCATCGTCCCACCAGCTGTCCAGTATCTTTGACAGTTCTTGCAAAAGTGGCGAGGTTGATTGACATTGTAATTGTTGTAGTAACAAAACTTGGTATCCATACTATTACATCGAGGGCAAGGAAGTATCTTGTCTGGTTTTTTGAGGGTCTTTTCCTGGTTGTCACTTTGGTCTTCCTCTGACTTCGATGCTTTTGCAGTAGCGGATTCGTTTTCAGCTGAAGGTGTTTTAGGGGTGCTTTTGTTCAACGTTGAAGTTGCATTTGGCTCCGTAACTTCCTCGGATATAGTAGAATGGGATCTATCCTCCTCTTTATCAATGGACTTCTCTTCAGGTAAGTCCTACATTTACCACAAGTTTCAATTACAAATGTTATCCCAGGGAGAACTAATATGAATAAAAAACATGGGAGTTTTAGATGAGAATAATATTACATTTAAATTACTTGATTAGCTACCTCGACTATGTTGTGACAACAAGCTATCATACAGTATATTGCTTCGATTGATAGAACATCGACTTAGCTAGATAGATACTAAACATCCCTAGTAAAGTTTGGAATCTAAAGAAATCTTATTAGATTGTTATGCTTTCGATATCGTGAATAACAACAATCGCTAACATTTCAGGGAACATAGCAAAACAAACGGACCAATTATCACAAAAATAATAATCCCTACCAAAATAATAGTATAACTTTTAATGCGAAAACTATATGTGCTGTTAGGACTACGCATGCTGGGCGTGCGGTCTATGATGCATAAAGGACCACCCATTGTCCAACGTGTAACAGTGAGCACGATAGATACTGCTAGAAACTCCAAACTTATTTTAACAAATTGTAATCCATGGAACAAAAAACAGTAACCATCAAAAAATCAAGCAAGAAGTAATTATAACTTATATACAATCGACAAAGAAAATGGCTTAAATATCGTGATATATTAAACATATTTTCGTTTACTTTCGTTGACCGAATTACATTAACGATAAATACCTATCATCAATTTCTCTTGAGAATTTATTAACTTAATAGTTGGCATGAAAATATTAATGTATCACTAGTGTAAACTTATAGACGCAAATTTAAACACTAACACCTTCTAAATTTCAAACACGTCATAACTCTATGATATACTCATCAACTCTAGGTCTCTAACCTTCTCCCTATATTTTCCTTCAATCATTATAGAATCTCATACACTTTTTGGCTGGTTGTAGTTAAGAATTGAATGATTAATGTTTTGGGAAATATTTGGCTGAGCCAATGATACACGGTTGGACAGGAGCAGACGGTGCGATGGCATTCGATCACGAAGCATGTAGGGTGACCAAGGTTTTGGTGGCGAGGGGAGAAGGCACCGGCGATGGTGTGTGCATGATACATACTAGAGAGGGTGTTTTTGATAGTACGTGATGGTTTTGTTCGTAATCAATAAAGTGGTTGCTTTAAAGTTATTGATAGTATGTATTTGGAGCTTATGATTGTGTTTACCTTCTTTTGAACAAAATGACTGTGTTTACCACAGTATGAATTTCAGGCAGACAATATTAAAACTCCGCAAAAGGTTACATATTTTTGAGGAAGATGACCTTTTGGAGGAGTTTGGTAACAAGTATTTGTGTTTACCGTTTTTTTATGATTTTCAATTATGTGCTTTTCTGATTACAAATTGTTTGACGTTGCGAAAAGTCATACCATCTCAAATAGAAAAGGTTTTTACTTACTTGCTTATTGCGGATGGTAAGCTCCTTAACTTACCCGTAATTAAGTATAAAATGATTAAGTGAACCATATTTTGTTATTCTTAATAGAATAGAGATTGTTATTCTTAATAGAGTGGACAACCCCTTCGCAACGCGAAGGGCAGTAAACCCTCGTTTAGTTCAAAAATAAAAAATTGACTTAAATCTATATATATGAACCTAGACTAAACTAATCAGTAAAGGATCCCTTCATAATCAATCCTATCAATCACATATAAAACCCTAAATTTCTAGGGTTTCTAATCAAAGAAATCGAATTCATCATCGGCATCATCAAACAATCAAATTATATAAGATCCACAACCAGTCAATCAATTACCTTTTTATTATTAACGTCAGCATCATTAACTGATTCCATCTTCTCGTCAAGCGGTTTAGAATCAGCATCAGATGAAGAACTCGACGAAGCAGACGAAAACCGATCTTCACTCTTAACAGAGCCGCCGCCGCCGCCATCTTGACTATCGGTCAAAGCTTCCGGCAGCTGAATCGTTTTACCAAATAACTTGATAGCTGGATCCTTTCCGTCCGACATTTCCGGCACTACTAAATGTAATTTTTCAATTTCAGCGGTGAGTTTTGGTTGGATGGATAAAATGAACAGATCTATGTATGTATGCTTGTAGATTTAATTTAATTTAGTTTTCTGACAAAATAAAAACAGGGAAGTAATTTTTAATTTTAGGGGTTTGTAGGAGTCGACGAGTAGGGTATGTGGGTTTGGGGGGTTATGATCGTACAAAGCCACGTTAGCAAATAAAGGAGAAATGAGAGCCACAAGTTGTATATGTGGCTCTTGACATATCTTCTCTCTCATCGCTCTTTTTGATTCTCACCTCTTTGCTGACTCACCTCCCTCTTTGTTTCCTCTTCTCCTCATACTTTACTTCATTTGCATTTTACTACCCTACTAAACTTCTTCCGGTTTTTCATCAATCTATTGTAATTAACTTTTTTTTTTTAACGTTAATATTTGTTTTAAGCCATTGCAATTGTTATATGAGAAGAAGGTCAAATATGTTGGTTCATAAGTTGTCATTACCTACTTAAATTGTACGTATATACCTCAGTGTTATGTTAATGTCATTATCCAAGCTTAAGATTTTCCAAAAAAAGGCCCAAGTTCAATTCCTATAAACTTTAATTTTAGGGTCAGCCTTCAGACGTATAATGCATTTGGTTATGGAGGGGAGTACTTTGCAAGATAATAGTCATGTTTATCAAAATTGACTGACACTTTTCTTAGCGGGTCACTGGATCAGTTTTGAACTTTTGCTCAACATTGTCTTTGACATATCTCGGGACGGAGAGTGTGCATTGGTCATTGTTGCTGGTTATCAACGTTTTTGCAAGAATATTACCTTAAAGTAGGTTTGAGAATATTTTATAAAATTATGAGAAAATAAATAAAGGAAAAAAGTCATAATAAAAGTAGTAGAAGAAGAAATATAATAAGAGGAGACAAAATAGGTTTTCCACAATTTAAAGGGGTGATTTGTCGGTAGGATAAAAGCAAGGGGGTAAAAGAGAACATAATCCGTGAGACTTTCTTCATTTCTTGTTCCACCACCCACCCACCTTCGCTTTTCAATAAAGTAATGACACTTTTTATCTCCATACAAAAATAAACTAATATTTTATATTGCATCCCCTTCTCTTTTTCCTTTTTTCAAGTTCAACCCACCTTTTTAATGTCTTTTCACTTTTCTGGTTTAAATCTTGTGGATGAGAATGCATGTTCGCTTCATTTTGAAGCTTCTTTTCTCCTATGTGCTTGCCACACATACTAACACTCGTGTTAAGATGGGTAATGTTTTCTCAATTTGGAATTTAGATTATATGATCCTAAACATTAGAATAATTTGTCATTTGTGAATGATTATAAATCGATGGGTTTTACTAACGGAATCTCTTACGGCTTCCATTAATAGAGTTGTACACACGTATATTGTTTGTACTTTGAACATAAATTCAGTGGATCAATATAAATTCATGGGTAGACAAAAGAATTTGATATAATTTAGTACAACTATTAATCCATGTCCAAAAAAGATTAATGAGAACTAAAAAGGCTTAATCTTAGCTAAACCCTTAATTATATAGTTACATACCATATCAAATGCATTATTTTTTGTTACTTAGCAAACATGTTTTATGTTATTTGACATGTTTTCTTAACTTTATATGTTTGTAACTATCTAAGATAGTAAATTGTCACACCACACATTGTTTTTGTAGTAAGTTTATTTAGAATTATATAATAGGATCATCGACATAATAGATAAAGTATCACTTGTGAATAGACTTTATGGGTGGGTTCAATGTTTTATTCAAAAAAATGGAAGCTAAAACTAGGAATATTAATAAAGTTAGGATAAATTTAATGGGGCATATTTGTAAGAAAAGAAAAGTGTTACGGGAGAAGGTTTGTATGTGTAAAGCAAAACTAGTAGTAGTGGGATCTATCTATATTTATACGGATTTCAAATCTATAATTCAAGTAGCAGGTTGCCACGCATTATTTTTATTATTATTATTTGCCTTTTTTGTTTCCTAAAAATAAGTACCCCTTTCTTTAGAGCCTACTTTCCCAACTTTAACAACAATTCCGTACCATATCTACTTGAAATTTACTCATGATCGTGCAATTTATATCATAGCCCTAATTGGTTTTTCGGGCACCGGGCCAAAAACCGGTCCCTAATTACGGACCGGTTGAAAGCTTGATTTAGTGGTAATTTTAGCAATCAATTACTATCTCCCTTCCGTTACTGATAAGTATCCACGCTACTATGTTTAGTTGTGTTAATATAAGTATTCATTTCACATTTCAATCAATTAAAAAACATTTTAGTACTTAGATATGACATTTAATCGGGAAAGAGTATAGCTAGTGAATATTTATAAGTAAATAGTTAAAGTGGACATTTTAATTGGGATGCATGAAGTATCTGTAGACCCAGTGGCAAATCTAGGACCTAAACTAAGGTGAGTTCATGAGAAAATTAACTTTGTTAAAGCAACAATATACTATGTAAATGATCACACAAATGAATCGGGTTGGGTTGGGTGGAGTCGGGTCATTAATGTACAACATAAAACATAAATTAACAATGGTCTCACACAATTAAAATTACAAATCTTCCCCATGAACAGAATTTATTAACACTTATTTTCATGAACTTTATCATTGACAACTAAAATAAATAAAAGAATTTCGTTTGGTGACACTTAACAATATAAACCTTATCAGTCAAAGAAGCTAATTGTTATAGCTTAAACTAAACTAAGATAGTATAGTAGGGTAGGGTTCAAATGAGAATAGGAATTTGTGTGAGAATGACGGAACCAATGATATCAAGCCATGTGTACAAAGAGAATGTTCCACATGTACAAAACCCATTTACCCCCAACATCAATTATCTCACAAACGACAAATTGAAAAATTATGAAAATTGCACCATTAAATTCGTCGTTTTCTCCTCTTTGATTTGCCGTCCCTCAAGACATACTTTCGAAAAGTTTTTTTTTTTTTTCATTTTTTTGGTGGGTTTCACATTTACTAACACATGTGTTAAAGTGTTGCGTTTAGGGTTTAGGGTTTGTGGTTTAGGGGTTAGGGTTTAGGGTTTAGGGTTTGAGGTTTCTCCCCCGAAACCCCAAACCTCAAACCCTAAACCCTAACCCCTAAACCACAAACCCTAAACCCTAAACGCTTTACAAAACGCTAAACCCTAAATCTTTCTAAACCCTAAACCTTGAACCCCTTCTAAACCCTAAACCCTTATAAACCCTAAACCATAAACCCTACTAAACCCTAAACCTAACCCTAAACCCTAACCTTAACCACAAATTAAATGTACAACTAATCACTAACACATGTGTTACTAATTTGTGAAACCCACCAAAAAATGAGAAAAAAAAAAGTTGTCAAAAGTATGCCTTGAGGGACGGCAAATCGAAGAGGAGAAAACGCTGAATTTTATGGTGCAATTTTCATGATTTTTCGACTTACCGTTTGTGAGATATTTAATTTTTAAAAATGGGGAGGAGAGAGAATAAAGTGTGGAGGAGAGAAAATAAAGTGACATATGGCAGAAATCTGTTGGTTCCCTCATTCTCACTCAAAATTGATGTACTCATTTGAACCTTACTCTAGTATAATAATTTAAACATTACTGATTGTATAGAGCATTAATTATAAGTTTTTACGAAGAATAAGAAAATTAAGCTGTTTGTATAAAATGTATGGGATATTACAAAGGAACGTAAAGAATTACAGAAGAGTTTAAAATTTTGTGGAATTGGACTACTTTTGTTATGTTAGATGGTGGACTAATTATATTAAGGAAAATGATAACGACAGCTCTAAGGGCTGTTAATAAGAATTCAGAACACTCATTAATACTTGTACCCATACCATAATAAACTCTCTGACCCCCATAAATATCACCTGAAGTACAACCAATTTATGCACGTTATTGACAGCCCTTAGAACTGTCATTAACAATACCCTTAAATTAAATAAATTGCTCGAGTCCAAAAGATCCACATTCACAAGGGGGTTCAAATTTATTTGTAAGGAGGGTTCATTAGAAATTAGTTTGGGCTTTGTGGTTATTTTTTCTCTAAGGGTTGTTTCAGCAGTTAGTTTCTTTGCTGCTGAGTCCGGTGCCTGTGTCTCTGAAGCTGGAGTTGCAGCAGAACTAGATTCTCCATGTTGCGCTTTTTCAGGACTCTCGTCTTCACTTGAATCAGATTCAATAATTGGTGCATCATCATAAGTTTCCCCAGATTGTGCATCATCATATGTTTCATCTTCATTCAACTGCTCTTCTTCAATCGAGACATCCTCGTTCATCTCAAACACATTCTCTGTTTCCTCCTCAGAGCCAACTCCACTGGCCATCCTTTGAATAAATGATAAGTCAGCAAATGAGTAATCAACTGCCAGTGGTCTCGGTTGCCCTGGAATATCATCAACAGAAAAGTAATCCAAAACAGAAATATTTTCATTAATATTTTCAATTACAGGGTTGGGATTTACAGACTCAGGTTGACTTGACTCTAAAGTGGGTATCCCAGACCCAGACTCCCCCGAGGCAAGTAACCTGCCTTCCAAAACATGAACCCTATTCTTCGTTTCCTCAAGCTCTTTAGATTGAACCTCGATCAAAGCAGCTTGTTCAGCAATCTTCTCATCCTGAGCCTCCAGCTTTTGTTTCATCTTCTGCATATCTTCCATGATCTTTTGCATGAAAGCTGGAGTCGGTTGAATCTCAAAAGTATCCTGCTGCTGTTGATTGACCGGAACGCGTGTAGATGAAGAGCGACGAACACGACGAGGCGGTTGATAAGTCTCATCAGCAGGATCATCACCATCACGTGTACGCTTTCCCGTATCTCGTGGAGGCACATACTTGCGTCCTTGTCTGATTCGACGCTTAATCCTCAAATATCTGAAAGAATCTGAAAGCCTGATACGTTCCATCTCAGAGGGATGCGGAACAGTACCATCAGAATGCTCAGGCGTCGGACCCCCATCCTGAGGTCCTACAATCGCAATATCTTCAGAATCGGAATCCTCAACCGTATCATGCGATGCTGGATTGTCCGAATCCACATGCCCGAACTGCTCAATGTTCCCCAAAAGGGCATCCACGTTCTCCCCCGCAGCTTGAGCAGGAATGTTCTCCCCCGCAGCTTGAACTGGAATGTTCACAAACGGTTGCTGCGGTTGCTGAGGTGCTGGAACATCCATATACTGAGGATCTGGGGGCGGTACATAATTCTCGTCAATAATAGCACCAAATAAAGGAACATCCGTTGCTGCCGCACCCCCTTTCTCAAAACTTGCACAAATAGTGAAAATCCGACTCATCATCGGTGAAATCTTTAATAGCTGATCGGGATCACCCTGTGCCTGAAGATCTGGATGATGACGATTAATGTGCAACTGAACAAAACGTGGATATAAAATCCATTTCTGATCCCCAGCGTTCGCATTATCAACCATAGCCTTGAAAATAAATCCTGAGAAGTTGAACGGCTTGTTGTATACCAACGCTAACATAGCAGAAGCCAGACTTCGGCTCATACCATCCGTTCCACCTTTTCTATTCCCCAAACAAACGATAATCACGTGCATCAGATATCTCCAAACACGCGTGAGATTCGCTTTCCTGTACTGATCGGAGGGAATTCCTGGATATCCTATTCGTTGCATAGCTCCAGTAACAAAAATATGATCAAAACCGATAGGCATATCCGGCTGATCGTTGAGCTGGAAAAGTTCCCGAATGCTCTGTTCTGTAATAGTGATCTCCGTACCCAGAACAGTAGAGACCAATCGTCGAACGTCGTTTTCAGTAACGACAGTTGCGTTCCTCCAAAATGGGTTGATCAGATTTCCAAAAACCGCCGTGGTATCGGAAATGACGTGAGATACCCTAGAACGTCTCAAAAATGCAATCATCTGACGATACGGTGCAGCTTTATCAGAAGTGTCAACCAGATAAGCAGTCGTATTGTGACGAGCTTCAAAAGTCAAAGCCATATCTGCAAAAACCGAAACATATTGCAACTCGAAAAGGGTTAGCAAAAAAATTTTACATTTTTGGAAAAACCTTTTTCAAAATCCCTGGAAATAGCGACGTAGCACCGTACGTCGCATGAACACTGAGCGACGTAGTACTGTACGTCGCCTAAAATCAAAATAAATTGAAAAGCGACGTAAGCCCGTACGTCGCATAAAAATCGAGCGACGTAAAGGGGAACGTCGCATTTTGCAATTTATTGTGAATTTAATCACATTAATTAAAATAGCGACGTAGAGTGCTACGTCGCATCGGACGTCGCATAAAAGGCGACGTAGGGAAGGGCGACGTAGGAATTAATTAATAGATAATTAGTGCGACGTAGGCGACTACGTCGCATCGTACGTCGCACTGACGAACATTCATCCCCAACCCAGAAAACCTAATTGTCAAATTTAGGGGTTTTCAAAATTGATCACACAATAAGGTGCGCCCTACGATGGTGATGGCAAAAACATAAGTTATAACCATTTTAACATCCAATTGACCATCGAATTCAAACCAAAACCAAAACCCTATTTACCCGTAACACATATATAGCGATTAAACATATAATACACGGTGAAAACAAGTAAATATGGTACCTAAGTGTGCGGAATAACGAGTATATGAAAACTACGTGAGTGAATCGGAACGAAAACAGCTACAAATCACGAAAAAAGTCGAAGAATTGCTACGTCGCAAATCGCCGGTTGGTACGTCGCAGGCTACGTCGCTTTTGAATAGTGAATACTGTGACGAGTTACGTCGCAGTGGATACTATTTAAAGTATAACCCTATGTGCGACGTAGGATGAGACGTCGCAGGCGACGTAGAGCCGAACGTCGCAGGCGACGTAGAGCCGAACGTCGCATAAAACAGTTGTGATCCATATTTGAATTTTTCAAACCGTTTACTCGTTATTTTTAGCAAATAATTTCCAAATAACTCGTGACTTGGGAAAGTAACATAGAATAAAAATAAAATAAGATAAAATAACTAAACTATAAAATCTTTTTGGAATTTTCTTTAATTTTACAAAAAATAGAAATAACTAACACTCTATTTTTGGTGACGGAGTTGTTTTGTCTGCTTAGGGATCATATCGGAATAACATGCATTTATTAGGAATAGTAAGTGTTATTTCGATCATCAGTATATTTGTCCACTTTAAATTTACTTGGCACATTTAAAACACCTTTTATAAAAATTATTTCAAGACAATTATTGGTATTGTTTGTCCACCTAAACATGTTACATCCGTATTTGTGAGCTAACCTTTATTGTTAGAATGAATATTAATTTTGTGAAACCTATTATAGGATATACTGATAAACTTCAGTAAAACAAACACTGCATATTCACACAAGGTAGAGATTACAAGACCAAGTTTATCTCGGTTTTCTCGTAACATACACTTGATATTTATATTTAGGCATACATCAAACCGACTATGAAGATACTAGTGGCCCCAGATCTGTACAAAGTACAACAGAGGGTCCCTTAGTATGAACATAACAAGTTTGAGACTATTTGCGTAACTAATGGATTCAGGTCTGTACGTGAGTACAACAATAGTCACCATTAGTTAGGCGAATAACCATATTATTACTATATGCCCATTTTACATTTACATAATTATGACAGTGTATGTTAGTACTTCCATTTATCAATTAAGACTTATGCCATACATCAGATAACATTTTTCACAAAGTAATAGACAAGTTTTATCATTACTTCTTACTCACTCACAAACCGGTGTGTAGCATGCCTACCAATACATCGTATGATGAAGATAATTTAGATAAAAACTGTTTTAAGTGTGTCAGATAAACCTACTGACACATCCAAGATAAACCTTAAAATTCCATTTTGTGCATGTCACCCGATGTACTATCATATCCCAAGTTGTTTACAGACACAACTTCAACGTCTATTTTAAAAATGTAGCAACCTTGCGTTTTCTTTAATACTAAAGAGCATAAAGAGTGGCTGTTGCGATTTTTTTTTTTTTTTTTTTTTTTTTTTTTTTTTTTTTTTTTTTTTTTTTTTGTGAAAAACTGAATTCAAAAATCAAAAAAAAAATCCAAGTCACAAATCATTTCTTTGACTGAAAGAACCTTAAACCTATTAGATTGACCAGTTCAATGAAACGTGATCGCAAAAAGGCTTTTGTGAAAAGGTCCGCACACTGCTTAAGTGTCTCTATATGTACGACATCTATAAGGTGTTTCTCAAAGCAATCCCGTATAAAGTGGAACCTAAGTTCAATATGTTTGGTCTTAGAGTGCTGTACGGGATTGTGAGTTATGGATATAGCAGCTGTATTATCAATATAAATAGGAGTCATAGAGAGATTGAACCCGTAATCACGCAGCTGATGCTGAATCCAGAGAACCTGAGAACAGCAACTTGCAGCAGCAACATACTCGGCTTCAGCTGTGGAAATAGCAACCGCAGTCTGCTTTTTGCACTGCCAAGAAACTAAGCGCGATCCAAGAAACTGACATCCTCCAGTAGTTGACTTCATATCTATCTTGCAGCCACCAAGATCCGAATCCGAATAGGCAGTTAACTCGAAGTTTTTCTCGTTTGAATACCATAGACCCAGAGATGGCCTAAAAGCGAGATATCCAAAAATGCGTTTTACTGCCTTCATATGAGACACCTTCGGATTTGCTTGAAATCGTGAGCAGAGAGAAACAGCAAACACGATATCTGGTCTTGAGGCAGTCAGGTACATGAGAGAGCCTATCATTGATCGATAGTCTTTCTCCTTGCAGTCTTCATCGTCCTCATTAGGTCCAAGATTGTGTCTTGCTTCAATTGGAGTGCCGTAGTGTTTACAGTTGAGCAATTCATACCGTTTTAACATGTCAATGACATATTTTGACTGATGGATATAAATTCCATTGTCAGATTGCTCAACCTGTAGTCCCAGAAAGAACGTGAGTTCCCCCATAGCACTCATTTCAAACTCAGATTTCATCAATCTTTCAAAATCCTTGCACAACTGATCATTAGTTGATCCAAAGATTATGTCGTCCACATAGACCTGCACAAGTAACAAATCCGCTCCTTCCCTTTTGATGAAAAGCGTGCTATCAATCTGTCCTCTATCAAAACCATTCTTCAGTAAGTACGTGGCAAGTCGCTCATACCAAAGTCGAGGAGATTGATGAAGACCATACAAAGCTTTCTTCAGCTTGCAAACATGATTAGGATGCTTTGGGTCTTCAAAACCGGGAGGCTGACACACATAAATCACTGCGTCAACATCACCATATAGAAAAGCACACTTCACGTCAAGTTGATACACTCGGAATCCTTTGAAAGAAGCATAAGCTAGAAAGATCCGAATTGATTCCAAACGAGCAACAGGAGCGAAAACTTCATCATAGTCAATACCCTCTAGTTGACTATATCCTTGAACTACCAGACGGGCTTTGTTTCGAATAACAGCCCCACGATCATCCATTTTGTTACGGAAAACCCAACGAGTACCCGTCAAGTGAGCACCCTTGGGTAGAGGAACAATTTCCCAAACATTCATCTTGTTTATTTGCTGTAGTTCCTCCTGCATAGCCTCGACCCAAGATGGATCCTTTAAGGCTTGATCAACCTTTTTCGGTTCAATTTGAGACAAATGACATGAATCAATATGAGCAATAAGTCCCAAAAGCTGCTGAGCTGAAGTCTGCTTTGTTTGCTGTCGTGTTTGAACAGATGCATGAGGATCACCAATGATATCATCAATGGGGTGATCCTTATGTATACGTGTTTCTGGTATGGCACCTGGCACAAGATCCACACCCAAATTGTTCAAATCTCCCTCAGTGTCAGGAGTAGCAGCAGACTCAGGAATGACTATCTCTTCTTCTTCTCCTTCATCTTCATGAGAAAATAAGTGAGAGTAGTTCATTGTTTCTTCCACTTCATCTTCTTCTTGAGGTTCCTCTAAAGGAGGCATATTTGGATCATATGGAAGCTCCTTTGTATAGTTGTAAACTGTTTTAGAAGGAGCTGCCGAAGATGGTGGAGTAGGAGATGGTGTTGATGGTGGTGATTTGGTAGTTGTTTTCGGTTGTGTGGGTGTTGGTGAAGGAGTAGGTGTAGGTTGTGGAGGTGTAGGATTAGTCGGTGGAGGTGCGGGTGTTGCATTAGGAGATGGGTCGGATGGTTTATTAGTAACGGGTGTATCTTGAGAAATATCAAGCTCATGCAGTATAGAAACCAACTCTTCCGTTTCATCTTCTTCCGGAATATTGAAAGAATTGAAGAGGTTTCCATAGTTGAAAAACCAATCCGGACCCGTTCCTTGAGGAGGTTCCGTATACCTTAAACACTTCACTTCAAAATGCTCTTCGATCTGATTCGTTGATTTGTTGAAGACTCTTTTGTTCGGAGAGTTGACTGCATATCCAAGAAAAATTCCTTCAACAGCTTTATCACCAAACTTAGAGACCTTATCTTTTGTAATCATGATCAGGCATGGACACCCAAATGGTTCTAGGAACTGTAGATTTGGCTTACGGTTATTAAAAAGTTCATAGCACGTTTTGTTCCTTTTCTTAACCGTGAGTACTCTGTTGAGAACATAACAGGCAGTATTAACTGCCTCAGCCCAGAATATGATTGGTAACTTGGAGTCAGCTAACATAGTCCGAGCTGTCTCGATAATTGTCCTATTCTTCCTTTCTGCAACTCCATTCTGTTGTGGAGTCCTCGGAGCACTAAATTGATGCTCAATACCTCTTGTAGCACAAAACAATTCGAGAGTTGAGTTCTTGAACTCAGTTCCATTGTCACTTCGTATCCTTTTCACCTTCAAGTTGCTCAGATTTGCCAACTTGTCCAACAAATACACCAGTATCTCAGGAGTTTCCCCTTTCGTGGTCAAAAAGTAAACCCACGAAAACCTTGAGTAGTCATCAGTAACTACCAAGCAGTAAGACCGACCACCAATGCTCTTTGTAGAAACTGGACCGAAAAGATCCATATGCAGTAGTTCCAATGGAGCATTTATAGAATTCACCTGCTTAGACTTATGGGACTTCTTACGTAACTTTCCTTTTTGGCAGGAGATACAGTCATCCTTTAGAGCAAATGACTGTTTTGGAACTCCTAGCACTAGATCATTTTTGGTCAAGAAATTCATTTTTCGGAAATGAATGTGTCCCATTCGTCTGTGCCAAAGCAGTGAATCCTTTTCAGAAGCCTTAGACAAGAGACACGTATACTCGTTCGATGTCTCAACAGTTCTCATATTCAAAATGTAGGTGTCATCCTTTCTTGGCGCTCTCAGTAACACCCATTCTTCCGGAATGACATACCCAGGCTTCAGTATCACACACTCAGTCTTTGTGAACGCAGTTGTATAATCCTTATCACAGACCTGTGAAACACTTAGCAAGTTGTGCGTAAGCTGTTCCACGTAGTTCACATTTTCGAAACTAACATTGCCGTTAGTTAACGTTCCTCTTCCAGAAATAGTTCCCCCAGAATCTCCAGCAAAGGCAACATAACCTCCTGCATGTGGTTTAATATCCACAAGAAGAGATACATCGCCCGTCATATGTCGCGAGCAGCCGCTATCCAAATACCATTCGCTATCTTTAACGCGTTCTGACTGCTGCAACACACAAACAAAGGAGATTAGTGAGAAACGGTGACCCAAGCCTTTACAGACTTAGGTCGACCGTGGTCATCAACAATAATCACGTCAGATAGAATTTTATCTTTAAACAAATTAGAATTTTTATCTGATGTGTTATTGTTGACGACTGAAGAGTCAACATCAGACTCTTTACGTTTCCAAACTTTTGAAGATTCGGAAATGGTAATAGAAGTAATGTTGGGCTTTTGAAGTAGCAAAGGTTTTTGCTCAACATTACTTGGTTTCGAAACAGGCTTGGGAGAGTTTGAGTGACGCCTAGGTGGAGATTTAGAAAAAGAGTTTTTATAAACAGATGTCCTAGGCATCTCTCTCCCATATCACTGATTTGACAGCTTTGGACAATCACGGATTAAATGTCCTTGTTTCTTGCAGTAGAAACAAGAACGAGTCTCAACAAACGGTTGAGGCTGAGGTATTACCACAGGAGGTGGAGAAACATTTCTAGAGCATGAACATAGAGTACACGTCTTAGAAAATGTTTGTCTTGGTTGAGAGGTTGAAGTTGATGGTTTATCATACGAAACATTTTCATTTACTGATTTTCTTTGCAAAATCTTTACAGGTGACTGTAAAGTTTGTTGTTTCGAATTTAAAACCTTAGCTTTTCCCTTATTTGGTTGAACCTTAATTTCCGGTTCAACCTTTGAAATCACTTTTTCAGGTTTAAATGCAACCTTCTTAACCTCCGGATACTCCTGATCCGTAATATCCTCAATCTCAACTATCTCCACAACACTAACAGGAGATTCATTTTTTACTTCAACATTCTCCTTAACACTAACCGGAGATTCATGCACAGACTTAACAAACTTTGGCAAGGGGTACTCTGGCCGCATGGTTTTCTCCTTTGCCGGTTTGTTATGGTTGGTCTCTTTAGCATCTTTAGCTTTTAAACCATAGAGCTTGGACCAGTCAACTGGAATCTCTTCAATGCCTTCCTTAACAGGCAGGGGACAACAAGTAGTAGGAGGAGGAACTGAGTTGTATCCCAATCCCTCATTCTTCTTCCCTTTAGTACCATGCTTGCTAAGGATTTCATTGAAGACAACTGTTGAGGAATTTGAACCTAAGATTTTACTCTTATAATTCTCATACTCAGCTTTTAAATCTTTAAGTTCTTTATTTAAAAGTTCAATTTCAACAAGATAGCTTTTAATGGCATCTTCTTGACTAAAAACCTTAGATTTATATTTCTGAGTATCAAACCGATGAGCCTCAAGATGATTTTCATAAAGTTTCTCATTAGCTTTTAAAAAATTATTTGAGTCGGTTAATTTTTCATTCTTTTTCCTCAATTCAGCTGTCTCTGTCTGATATGCCTTTAAAGATTCAGTTAACTTTATGCATGAAATACAATTTAACGGTTCATCATGTACCTCATTCATAATGTGAGCCATCAGACACTGTTGGTAATGCTGGGAGACAGGCGTCCAATCTTGACTTGTAGGCTCAAAAGCAATCAGGGCATTATCAGCAATCCCTCTCTTGGTAACTTCAGTTTCTTTGGCCTTTGGAGGAGTAGACGGTGTTGTAAATCCCGATGCTGGCATTTTGGGTTTCTCGCACTCCCTGGCGAAGTGACCCAAATTTTGACAATTGTAACATCGGACCTTACTCTTGTCAAATCCAAAGCCAGTCTTTCCATCACCCTCCAAGCTTTTACGCCCGGTCCTCTGCAAAAACTTCTGAATCCTGCGGGTGATCATTGCCACATTCCAAGTCAAATCCATTTGCTCCAGATCGTCTTCATCAAGCTGAGCATAGTCCTCCTTAGTCAACTCCAAAGTTAGATTCGGTTGAGTAACCAAATCCTTGTAAGAGCTTAAGAAAGCTGTGTAGATGGCAGCTTGCTCCTGAATAGCAGGTGAGACTTGAACCTTTTGTTGATTTGAAGAAGGTCCAGTCATAAAAACCGAATGAATCCCATCAGAAGAAGAAGAAATCGATGAAGCATTTGTATTTGATACAAAGGCAACTCCAGATCCATAAGTCTTTCCAGAGTTGATCTGAACACCATACACACTAGGATTCTGACCAGCAGAACCAGACCTAGTTTCTTTCTTCTTGATCTCCATCGCGTAAGCTTGAAGATCCCCTATCAACGCATCCAAAGACATGTTTGCAAGTTCTTCATTTTCCTTTAAAAATTGAACTTTAATATCCCAAGAACTCGGCAACACATCCAGCAGCTTCTTATTTACTTCAATTGAAGGAAAAGTATAACCCCCTTCAAACAACTCACCAACTAACCGTGAGTACCTAGTAAATAAAGAAGTCGTGTCTTCATCAGGAAGGATGTCAAAGATATCGTACTGTTTCTTAATCAGTTCGAGCTTTGCTTCCTTGTACTTATCATTCCCTCCACAACGAGTTTCAATAGCCTTCCACAAATCAAAGGCTGTTTCATGAGTTCGGAAAAGCCATAGCACATCCTTGGTTAAGCACATTTTAATCATTGAAAAAGATTTTCTTTCAGTATCAAAATCTTTCTTCTCCTCAGGAGACATGGCTTTATAGGGCTTAGCAGGACGAATACCTCGGTATTCTCCGTCAGCTAATGGAGCTACATAACGCTCACGTAATGGTCCCCATAATTCTGGACAATGGAAATCAATATATTGCTCAACTCGGTCTCTCCAGTACACGTAATCCATGTCCGCAGTAAAAAGTGGAGGTTTATTACTTGAACCTATGTCATCGCTTTGTTTAATCATCTCCCTAAGTCCTCTAATATCCTCTTTATCAGCTGCCATTGTAAATAGTTAATCGAAAAATCAAACTTCTGATCTTAGCGACGTAGAGGGGTACGTCGCACAAAGAATATGCGACGTAGATGGGTACGTCGCAAAAAGGATATGCGACGTAGATTGGTACGTCGCAAAAAGCAAATGATTCAATTAAGAATCAGAAAGTGCGACGTAGAGTGGTACGTCGCAGAATCAGGCTACGTCGCAACGCAGCGTCGCAAAAGATTAATTAAAGTCAAAATAGCGACGTAGAAAGGTACGTCGCAACGGTACGTCGCACGAACTAATTAAAGTTCAAAAACACTACGTCGCACGCGACGTCGCAGCTTACGTCGCTTTGCTACGTCGCAAAACGTGCTGAGCAGCGGCCAAAAACCCTAAAAACGAATTTTTAACCCTAAAATCAAAACCACGAATGTCGAACGACTGAAACCTTTAAGAATCCCAATAATACTGATCGAAAACCTGTAAAAACACAAAACAAACGTAATAAACACGAAAACTCACGAATATCACGTCTTTTTAAAACCCAAACTCGATCCGAATCGCCAAAAACGAGCCTCACTGCTTTGATACCAGTTGTTAGTCCCTTACTTAGATCTAGCACGAACCGAGTCAATCCAATCGATGGCGGAAACAACGATTAGATTATTAACTAAACACACGAACAATCAATACGCAATGAATATCAAACGAACGTAATATTATTGATTATAGTCGATCAGATTACAGAGAATTTCGACAAATAGCGTTTAGGGTTTCGTCAACCCTAAAACAGAAAACACAAATCGTATTTATACAAAAACTGGCATCTGCGACGTAGCACGCTACGTCGCAGGCCCAAGCCCATGCGACGTCTGCTACGTCGCAGGCCCAATACCTGACGTCGCACCTGCGACGTAGTGCGCTACGTCGCAGGAGTCAGGAATCCAAATCTAAATACTAACTACGAGCTAGACCAACTGACAGACACTAAACATGTACTAACAAACTCCCCCGTGTCTTCAGCTTGGTCTTCAAAAATCTTCATTAAACCCAGCCCGCAGGAAACTGGCCGTCGGCATGAATTCCATTAGCTACGCAAACAGTAACAACATTGTAGAACTGCTGTGCTAATCGTCTGTTGAATTCATTCTTCTGACCAACTCGAATCCGATTATCATAGAGTTTTCTTAAATCTTTTTCATGAAAATTAATTAAACTCATCGGATCATACAGCCTAAACGTTGCTTGCTTCAAATTCCATATACCTCCAACTTCTGGCCACGGTTCAGAATCTGGAACGAAAGTAATAACCGCTTCGCCAGTCTGCGGATCAAGTTCCCATTTCACAAGTCTTCTCAGAAAATAGTAAGGAACTGATTCCAGAGGTATCTCAGTCAAACATTTAGCCGGCGAATAGTGAATTTTAACCAAAGGCTTCCTGGTGACTGGATCAATCTTTTTCTTCCACGTATACCGAGTTCCCAACGTCGGCTTCAATTTCGAATAAGTCTTCGATAGTACTTCCCGACGTAGACATCTTTGAATGAACTCAGCATAGTCATTCTCGAAAGGATTAATCAACTTAAGCTGAGCTAATCGATTAATCTCTCCTTTTGGCAACGTGCTCAATCTATCAAAGCGCATTCTAAAATACTGAACTCCATCTTCTCTCTTTATCATAAACAGATTCCTTTGACACTTCCAGCTTTTAATACGATTTTTCAAATAAATTTAATTCACAATAAATTGCAAAATGCATTTAATCTCTCCTTTTAATACGTTCTCCCCCGCAGCTTGAGCAGGTATGTTCTCCCCCGCAGCTTGAACTGGAATGTTCACAAACGGTTGCTGCGGTTGCTGAGGTGCTAGAACATCCATATACTGAGGATCTGGGGGCGGTACATAATTCTCGTCCACGATTGCACCAAATAAGGGAACATCCATTGCCGCCGCAACCCCTTTCTCAAAACTTGCACAAATAGTGAAAATCCGACTCATCATCGGTGAAATCTTTAATAGCTGATCGGGATCACCCTGTGCCTGAAGATCTGGATGATGACGATTAATGTGCAACTGAACAAAACGTGGATATAAAATCCATTTCTGATCCCCTGCGTTCGCATTGTCAACCATAGCCTTGAAAATAAATCCGGAGAAGTTGAACGGCTTGTTGTATATCAACGCTAACATAGCAGAAGCCAGACTTCGGCTCATACCATCCGTTCCACCTTTTCTATTCCCCAAACAAACGATAATCACGTGCATCAGATATCTCCAAACACGCGTGAGATTTGCTTTCCTGTACTGATCGGAGGGAATTCCTGGATATCCTATTCGTTGCATAGCTCCAGTAACAAAAATATGATCAAAACCGATAGGCATATCCGGCTGATCGTTGAGCTGAAAAAGTTCCCGAATGCTCTGTTCTGTAATCGTGATCTCCGTACCCAGAACGGTAGAGACCAATCGTCTAACGTCGTTTTCAGTAACGACAGTTGCGTTCCTCCAAAATGGGTTGATCAGATTTCCAAAAACCACCGTGGTATCGGAAATGACGTGAGATACCCTAGAACGTCTCAAAAATGCAATCATCTGACGATACGGTGCAGATTTATCAGAAGTGTCAACCAGATAAGCAGTCGTATTGTGACGAGCTTCAAAAGTCAAAGCCATATCTGCAAAAACCGAAACATATTGCAACTCGAAAAGGGTTAGCAAAAAAAAAATTTTTACATTTTTGGAAAAACCTTTTTCAAAATCCCTGGAAATAGCGACGTAGCACCGTACGTCGCATGAACACTGAGCGACGTAGAAATGTACGTCGCCTAAAATCAAAATAAATTGAAAAGCGACGTAAGCCCGTACGTCGCATAAAAGTCGAGCGACGTAAAGGGGAACGTCGCATTTTGCAATTTATTGTGAATTTAATCACATTAATTAAAATAGCGACGTAGAGTGCTACGTCGCATCGGACGTCGCATAAAAGGCGACGTAGGGAAGGGCGACGTAGGAATTAATTAATAGATAATTAGTGCGACGTAGGCGACTACGTCGCATCGTACGTCGCACTGACGAACATTCATCCCCAACCCAGAAAACCTAATTGTCAAATTTAGGGGTTTTCAAAATTGATCACACAATAAGGTGCGCCCTACGATGGTGATGGCAAAAACATAAGTTATAACCATTTTAACATCCAATTGACCATCGAATTCAAACCAAAACCAAAACCCTATTTACCCGTAACACATATATAGCGATTAAACATATAATACACGGTGAAAACAAGTAAATATGGTACCTAAGTGTGCGGAATAACGAGTATATGAAAACTACGTGAGTGAATCGGAACGAAAACAGCTACAAATCACGAAAAAAGTCGAAGAATTGCTACGTCGCAAATCGCCGGTTGGTACGTCGCAGGCTACGTCGCTCTTGAATAGTGAATACTGTGACGAGTTACGTCGCAGTGGATACTATTTAAAGTATAACCCTATGTGCGACGTAGGATGAGACGTCGCAGGCGACGTAGAGCCGAACGTCGCAGGCGACGTAGAGCCGAACGTCGCATAAAACAGTTGTGATCCATATTTGAATTTTTCAAACCGTTTACTCGTTATTTTTAGCAAATAATTTCCAAATAACTCGTGACTTGGGAAAGTAACATAGAATAAAAATAAAATAAGATAAAATAACTAAACTATAAAATCTTTTTGGAATTTTCTTTAATTTTACAAAAAATAGAAATAACTAACACTCTATTTTTGGTGACGGAGTTGTTTTGTCTGCTTAGGGATCATATCGGAATAACATGCATTTATTAGGAATAGTAAGTGTTATTTCGATCATCAGTATATTTGTCCACTTTAAATTTACTTGGCACATTTAAAACACCTTTTATAAAAATTATTTCAAGACAATTATTGGTATTGTTTGTCCACCTAAACATGTTACATCCGTATTTGTGAGCTAACCTTTATTGTTAGAATGAATATTAATTTAGTGAAACTTATTATAGGATATACTGATAAATTTTAGTAAAACAAACACTGCATATTCACACAAGGTAGAGATTACAAGACCAAGTTTATCTCGGTTTTCTCGTAACATACACTTGATATTTATATTTAGGCATACATCAAACCGACTATGAAGATACTAGTGGCCCCAGATCTGTACAAAGTACAACAGAGGGTCCCTTAGTATGAACATAACAAGTTTGAGACTATTTGCATAACAAATGGATTCAGGTCTGTACGTGAGTACAACAATAGTCACCATTAGTTAGGCGAATAATCATATTATTACTATATGCCCATTTTACATTTACATAATTATGACAGTGTATGATAGTACTTCCATTTATCAATTAAGACTTATGTCATACATCATATAACATTTTTCACAAAGTAATAGACAAGTTTTATCATTACTTCTTACTCACTCACAAACCGGTGTGTAGCATGCCTACCAATACATCGTATGATTAAGATAATTTAGATAAAAACTGTTTTAAGTGTGTCAGATAAACCTACTGACACATCCAAGATAAACCTTAAAATTCCATTTTGTGCATATCACCCGATGTACTATCATATCCCAAGTTGTTTACAGACACAACTTCAACGTCTTATTTTTAAAAATGTAGCAACCTTGCGTTTTCTTTAATACTAAAGAGCATAAAGAGTGGCTGTTGCGATTTTTTTTTTTTTTTTTTTTTTTTTTTTTTTTTTTTTTTTAATTGAATTTAAAATTCTAAAAAAAAAAAAAACTCCAAGTCACAAATCATTTCTTTGACTGAAAGAACCTTAAACCTATTAAATTGACCAGTTCAATGAAACGTGATCGCAAAAAGGCTTTAGTGAAAAGGTCCGCACACTGCTTAAGTGTCTCTATATGTACGACATCTATAAGGTGTTTCTCAAAACAATCCCGTATGAAGTGGAACCTAAGTTCAATATGTTTGGTCTTAGAGTGCTGTACGGGATTGTGGGTGATAGATATAGCAGCTGTATTATCAATATAAATAGGAGTCATAGAGAGATTGAACCCGTAATCACGCAGTTGATGCTGAATCGAGAGAACCTGAGAACAGCAACTTGCAGCAGCAACATACTCGGCTTCAGCTGTGGAAATAGCAACCGCAGTCTGCTTTTTGCACTGCCAAGAAACTAAGCGCGATCCAAGAAACTGACATCCTCCAGTAGTTGACTTCATATCTATCTTGCAGCCACCAAGATCCGAATCCGAATAGGCAGTTAACTCGAAGTTTTTCTCGTTTGAATACCATAGACCCAGAGATGGCCTAAAAGCGAGATATCCAAAAATGCGTTTTACTGCCTTCATATGAGACACCTTCGGATTTGCTTGAAATCGTGAGCAGAGAGAAACAGCAAACACGATATCTGGTCTTGAGGCAGTCAGGTACATGAGAGAGCCTATCATTGATCGATAGTCTTTCTCCTTGCAGTCTTCATCGTCCTCATTAGGTCCAAGATTGTGTCTTGCTTCAATTGGAGTGCCGTAGTGTTTACAGTTGAGCAATTCATACCGTTTTAACATGTCAATGACATATTTTGACTGATGGATATAAATTCCATTGTCAGATTGCTCAACCTGTAGTCCCAGAAAGAACGTGAGTTCCCCCATAGCACTCATTTCAAACTCAGATTTCATCAATCTTTCAAAATCTTTGCACAACTGATCATTAGTTGATCCAAAGATTATGTCGTCCACATAGACCTGCACAAGTAACAAATCCGCTCCTTCCCTTTTGATGAAAAGCGTGCTATCAATCTGTCCTCTATCAAAACCATTCTTCAGTAAGTACGTGGCAAGTCGCTCATACCAAAGTCGAGGAGATTGATGAAGACCATACAAAGCTTTCTTCAGCTTGCAAACATGATTAGGATGCTTTGGGTCTTCAAAACCGGGAGGCTGACACACATAAATCACTGCGTCAACATCACCATATAGAAAAGCACACTTCACGTCAAGTTGATACACTCGGAATCCTTTGAAAGAAGCATAAGCTAGAAAGATCCGAATTGATTCCAAACGAGCAACAGGAGCGAAAACTTCATCATAGTCAATACCCTCTAGTTGACTATATCCTTGAACTACCAGACGGGCTTTGTTTCGAATAACAGCCCCACGATCATCCATTTTGTTACGGAAAACCCAACGAGTACCCGTCAAGTGAGCACCCTTGGGTAGAGGAACAATTTCCCAAACATTCATCTTGTTTATTTGCTGTAGTTCCTCCTGCATAGCCTCGACCCAAGATGGATCCTTTAAGGCTTGATCAACCTTTTTCGGTTCAATTTGAGACAAATGACATGAATCAATATGAGCAATAAGTCCCAAAAGCTGCTGAGCTGAAGTCTGCTTTGTTTGCTGTCGTGTTTGAACAGATGCATGAGGATCACCAATGATATCATCAATGGGGTGATCCTTATGTATACGTGTTTCTGGTATGGCACCTGGCACAAGATCCACACCCAAATTGTTCAAATCTCCCTCAGTGTCAGGAGTAGCAGCAGACTCAGGAATGACTATCTCTTCTTCTTCTCCTTCATCTTCATGAGAAAATAAGTGAGAGTAGTTCATTGTTTCTTCCACTTCATCTTCTTCTTGAGGTTCCTCTAAAGGAGGCATATTTGGATCATATGGAAGCTCCTTTGTATAGTTGTAAACTGTTTTAGAAGGAGCTGCCGAAGATGGTGGAGTAGGAGATGGTGTTGATGGTGGTGATTTGGTAGTTGTTTTCGGTTGTGTGGGTGTTGGTGAAGGAGTAGGTGTAGGTTGTGGAGGTGTAGGATTAGTCGGTGGAGGTGCGGGTGTTGCATTAGGAGATGGGTCGGATGGTTTATTAGTAACGGGTGTATCTTGAGAAATATCAAGCTCATGCAGTATAGAAACCAACTCTTCCGTTTCATCTTCTTCCGGAATATTGAAAGAGTTGAAGAGGTTTCCATAATTGAAAAACCAATCCGGACCCGTTCCTTGAGGAGGTTCCGTATACCTTAAACACTTCACTTCAAAATGCTCTTCGATCTGATTCGTTGATTTGTTGAAGACTCTTTTGTTCGGAGAGTTGACTGCATATCCAAGAAAAATTCCTTCAACAGCTTTATCACCAAACTTAGAGACCTTATCTTTTGTAATCATGATCAGGCATGGACACCCAAATGGTTCTAGGAACTGTAGATTTGGCTTACGGTTATTAAAAAGTTCATAGCACGTTTTGTTCCTTTTCTTAACCGTGAGTACTCTGTTGAGAACATAACAGGCAGTATTAACTGCCTCAGCCCAGAATATGATTGGTAACTTGGAGTCAGCTAACATAGTCCGAGCTGTCTCGATAATTGTCCTATTCTTCCTTTCTGCAACTCCATTCTGTTGTGGAGTCCTCGGAGCACTAAATTGATGCTCAATACCTCTTGTAGCACAAAACAATTCGAGAGTTGAGTTCTTGAACTCAGTTCCATTGTCACTTCGTATCCTTTTCACCTTCAAGTTGCTCAGATTTGCCAACTTGTCCAACAAATACACCAGTATCTCAGGAGTTTCCCCTTTCGTGGTCAAAAAGTAAACCCACGAAAACCTTGAGTAGTCATCAGTAACTACCAAGCAGTAAGACCGACCACCAATGCTCTTTGTAGAAACTGGACCGAAAAGATCCATATGCAGTAGTTCCAATGGAGCATTTATAGAATTCACCTGCTTAGACTTATGGGACTTCTTACGTAACTTTCCTTTTTGGCAGGAGATACAGTCATCCTTTAGAGCAAATGACTGTTTTGGAACTCCTAGCACTAGATCATTTTTGGTCAAGAAATTCATTTTTCGGAAATGAATGTGTCCCATTCGTCTGTGCCAAAGCAGTGAATCCTTTTCAGAAGCCTTAGACAAGAGACACGTATACTCGTTCGATGTCTCAACAGTTCTCATATTCAAAATGTAGGTGTCATCCTTTCTTGGCGCTCTCAGTAACACCCATTCTTCCGGAATGACATACCCAGGCTTCAGTATCACACACTCAGTCTTTGTGAACGCAGTTGTATAATCCTTATCACAGACCTGTGAAACACTTAGCAAGTTGTGCGTAAGCTGTTCCACGTAGTTCACATTTTCGAAACTAACATTGCCGTTAGTTAACGTTCCTCTTCCAGAAATAGTTCCCCCAGAATCTCCAGCAAAGGCAACATAACCTCCTGCATGTGGTTTAATATCCACAAGAAGAGATACATCGCCCGTCATATGTCGCGAGCAGCCGCTATCCAAATACCATTCGCTATCTTTAACGCGTTCTGACT
This sequence comes from Helichrysum umbraculigerum, assembly GCA_949592205.1. NCBI lineage: Eukaryota > Viridiplantae > Streptophyta > Magnoliopsida > Asterales > Asteraceae > Helichrysum > Helichrysum umbraculigerum. Next base: position 140,352,149 of record CATIUR010000001.1, on the reverse strand, counting down.
GCTGCAACACACAAACAAAGGAGATTAGTGAGAAACGGTGACCCAAGCCTTTACAGACTTAGGTCGACCGTGGTCATCAACAATAATCACGTCAGATAGAATTTTATCTTTAAACAAATTAGAATTTTTATCTGATGTGTTATTGTTGACGACTGAAGAGTCAACATCAGACTCTTTACGTTTCCAAACTTTGAATCTGTTAAAAGCTGGAGTCAGGAATCCTAATCTAAATACTAACTACGAGCTAGACCAACTGACAGACACTAAACATGTACTAACAAACTCCCCCGTGTCTTCAGCTTGGTCTTCAAAAATCTTTATGTGTTAACAATCGTATTAAACATGTACTAATGTGATTAAATTCACAATAAATTGCAAAATGCGACGTTCCCCTTTACGTCGCTCGACTTTTATGCGACGTACGGGCTTACGTCGCTTTTCAATTTATTTTGATTTTAGGCGACGTACATTTCTACGTCGCTCAGTGTTCATGCGACGTACGGTGCTACGTCGCTATTTCCAGGGATTTTGAAAAAGGTTTTTCCAAAAATGTAAAAATTTTTTTTTGCTAACCCTTTTCGAGTTGCAATATGTTTCGGTTTTTGCAGATATGGCTTTGACTTTTGAAGCTCGTCACAATACGACTGCTTATCTGGTTGACACTTCTGATAAATCTGCACCGTATCGTCAGATGATTGCATTTTTGAGACGTTCTAGGGTATCTCACGTCATTTCCGATACCACGGTGGTTTTTGGAAATCTGATCAACCCATTTTGGAGGAACGCAACTGTCGTTACTGAAAACGACGTTAGACGATTGGTCTCTACCGTTCTGGGTACGGAGATCACGATTACAGAACAGAGCATTCGGGAACTTTTTCAGCTCAACGATCAGCCGGATATGCCTATCGGTTTTGATCATATTTTTGTTACTGGAGCTATGCAACGAATAGGATATCCAGGAATTCCCTCCGATCAGTACAGGAAAGCAAATCTCACGCGTGTTTGGAGATATCTGATGCACGTGATTATCGTTTGTTTGGGGAATAGAAAAGGTGGAACGGATGGTATGAGCCGAAGTCTGGCTTCTGCTATGTTAGCGTTGGTATACAACAAGCCGTTCAACTTCTCAGGATTTATTTTCAAGGCTATGGTTGATAATGCGAACGCTGGGGATCAGAAATGGATTTTATATCCACGTTTTGTTCAGTTGCACATTAATCGTCATCATCCAGATCTTCAGGCACAGGGTGATCCCGATCAGCTATTAAAGATTTCACCGATGATGAGTCGGATTTTCACTATTTGTGCAAGTTTTGAGAAAGGGGTTGCGGCAGCAACGGATGTTCCTTTATTTGGTGCTATTATTGACGAGAATTATGTACCGCCCCCAGATCCTCAGTATATGGATGTTCCAGCACCTCAGCAACCGCAGCAACCGTTTGTGAACATTCCAGTTCAAGCTGCGGGGGAGAACATTCCTGCTCAAGCTGCGGGGGAGAACGTGGATGCCCTTTTGGGGAACATTGAGCAGTTCGGGCATGTGGATTCGGACAATCCAGCATCGCATGATACGGTTGAGGATTCCGATTCTGAAGATATTGCGATTGTAGGACCTCAGGATGGGGGTCCGACGCCTGAGCATTCTGATGGTACTGTTCCGCATCCCTCTGAGATGGAACGTATCAGGCTTTCAGATTCTTTCAGATATTTGAGGATTAAGCGTCGAATCAGACAAGGACGCAAGTATGTGCCTCCACGAGATACGGGAAAGCGTACACGTGATGGTGATGATCCTGCTGATGAGACTTATCAACCGCCTCGTCGTGTTCGTCGCTCTTCATCTACACGCGTTCCGGTCAATCAACAGCAGCAGGATACTTTTGAGATTCAACCGACTCTAGCTTTCATGCAAAAGATCATGGAAGATATGCAGAAGATGAAACAAAAGCTGGAGGCTCAGGATGAGAAGATTGCTGAACAAGCTGCTTTGATCGAGGTTCAATCTAAAGAGCTTGAGGAAACGAAGAATAGGGTTCATGTTTTGGAAGGCAGGTTACTTGCCTCGGGGGAGTCTGGGTCTGGGATACCCACTTTAGAGTCAAGTGAACCTGCGTCTGTAAATCCCAACCCTGTAATTGAAAATATTAATGAAAACATTTCTCTTTTGGATTATTTCTCTGTTGATGATATTCCAGGGCAACCGAGACCGCTGGCTGTTGACTATTCATTTGCGGACTTATCGTTTATTCAAAGGATGGCTAGTGGAGTTGGCTCTGAGGAAGAGACAGAAAATGTTTTTGAGATGAACGAGGATGTCTCGATTGAAGAAGAGCAGTTGAATGAAGATGAAACATATGATGATGCACAATCTGGGGAAGCTTATGATGGTGCACCTATTATTGAATCTGATTCAAGTGAAGACGAGAGTTCTGATAAAGCGCAACATGGAGAATCCAGTTCTGCTGCAACTCCAGCTCCAGAGACACAGGCACCGGACTCAGCAGCAAAGAAACTAACTGCTGAAGAAAAGAGAGAGAGAAACAAGAAATGGTGGCCTAAGGGACGAAATCCAGTCCCTATTCCAGTGAAATGTCAAGTGTACCGGGTTAGTCGGAATTATACCGGTGTAATTAAAAGCTGGAAGTGTCAAAGGAATTTGTTTATGATAAAGAGAGAAGATGGAGTTCAGTATTTTAGGATGCGCTTTGATAGATTGAGCACGTTGCCAAAAGGAGAGATTAATCGATTAGCTCAGCTTAAATTGATTAATCCTTTCGAGAATGATTATGCTGAGTTCATTCAAAGATGTCTACGTCGGGAAGTATTATCGAAGACTTATTCGAAATTGAAGCCGACGTTGGGAACTCGGTATACGTGGAAGAAAAAGATTGATCCAGTCACCAGGAAGCCTTTGGTTAAAGTTCACTATTCGCCGGCTAAATGTTTGACTGAGATACCTCTGGAATCAGTTCCTTATTATTTTTTGAGAAGACTTGTGAAATGGGAACTTGATCCACAGACTGGCGAAGCAGTTATTACTTTCGTTCCAGATTCTGAACCGTGGCCAGAAGTTGGAGGTATATGGAACTTGAAGCAAGCAACGTTTAGGCTATATGATCCGATGAGTTTAATTAATTTTCATGAAAAAGATTTAAGAAAACTCTATGATAATCGGATTCGAGTTGGTCAGAAGAATGAATTCAACAGACGATTAGCACAGCAGTTCTACAATGTTGTTACTGTTTGCGTAGCTAATGGAATTCATGCCGACGGCCAGTTTCCTGCGGGCTGGGTTTAATGAAGATTTTTGAAGACCAAGCTGAAGACACGGGGGAGTTTGTTAGTACATGTTTAGTGTCTGTCAGTTGGTCTAGCTCGTAGTTAGTATTTAGATTAGGATTCCTGACTCCTGCGACGTAGCGCACTACGTCGCAGGTGCGACGTCAGGTATTGGGCCTGCGACGTAGCAGACGTCGCATGGGCTTGGGCCTGCGACGTAGCGTGCTACGTCGCAGATGCCAGTTTTTGTATAAATACGATTTGTGTTTTCTGTTTTAGGGTTGACGAAACCCTAAACGCTATTTGTCGAAATTCTCTGTAATCTGATCGACTATAATCAATAATATTACGTTCGTTTGATATTCATTGCGTATTGATTGTTCGTGTGTTTAGTTAATAATCTAATCGTTGTTTCCGCCATCGATTGGATTGACTCGGTTCGTGCTAGATCTAAGTAAGGGACTAACAACTGGTATCAGAGCACGAACCTGTTTTGATACGATTGTTAATACGATTTTTCAGATTGGATTTACTCTTTATGTGTTATAGTTAGACCGTTTACTTAACTCTACCACTGATGAATTCAGAATTTGGAGTGACCTGTAACCGTGGACTATTCATTTTTGTGAACTCGTAGTATAAATAAAGAATGTAACAAAAATGCATTTTTTATGAGAAATTTACATTAAGTATTGCGAATGGACCCATAACTACTACTACCCTTATCTTCAACGTAGTTCCGCCTCTACACACTACATAGTACACACATGTTTTACGAGTTTTTTGCTACCTTTTTTATATTATCAGTTTAATCATTCTACAAAGTGTAACGTTTGTTTGTTAGTCGCCTTTATATAATACTTAGTAAAAATAAGAAATATATTTAATATATACTAATATCAATAGATAATAGAAACAAATAGAAAAGTATACAACATATTCCAAAAATAAAAAATAAATCGCTAGAAGGAGGGCTTGAACCTCCGACCTTGTGGTTAACAGCCACACGCTCTAACCAACTGAGCTATTCCAGCAACTTACATGTCATTTGTAATGTTAACTCAAATAATATTTAACCTTAAAACATTTCATTACATTATGTTTTCTTTTTTTTTTTTTTTTTTTTTTTAATAATAATTATCTAACGATGATGACTCAGGAGAATTCAGTGGACTTCCAATTTTATTAGAATGCTTGTATAAAAATGTTGGAATATTATTGAAGTATATTTTAGCATCCTAATTACATACTTTTGGGTATCCAGTTTGCAAATAACACATGCATATAGATAATATTCCTCTACAACTCTCATTCTATTATTTTACCTCCAAACATACATACAAGCTGTCAAAACACATAACCCTTTTCTATAGCTAGAAAATGTACAACTGCAAAAGCCTCAAACTCACCATTGATACTTAGCTGCAACAAGAACTTCTTCATATTGTTCAGCAGCATTGTCCCAACTCAAGTCTTGCATCATTCCTCTTTTCTGAATCCCTTCCCAGCTCGTTTGATAATCCCGATAAGTCAACAAGCAGTTCCCAAGTGCATGAATCAGCTGACCAGTTTCTGCTTTGTTAAATGTCCATCCTAACCCTGACTCGTTATAAGGATCAAACGGCTGCACAGTATCTTTCAATCCACCCACAGCATGTACAACGGGTACAGTCCCATAACACATAGCATACAGTTGGTTAAGCCCACATGGCTCGAACTTTGATGGCATCAGCAGTATGTCAGCTCCAGCTGTTATCCGATGAGCCATTTTAACCGAAAACCCAACCCATCCTCTCACTTTGTCCTTATACCGGTTCTCCATTTCCCTAAGCATCTGTTCAAGATCGGGCTGACCCGTTCCTAGCATCACCAGTTGTACATCCTGGTCCACCATCCATGGAACCGCGCCTCCTATCAAGTCGACACCTTTTTGGTTATCTAATCTTCCAATGAAAGCAACTAAAGGGACTTCAGCTCGAACAGGTAGGCCCAGTTCTTTTTGAAGTGCTGCCTTGCATTGCGGTTTTCCAGCATGAAGAGTTTCTATAGTGTAATTAGTGTAACCATCTGAAGTCAAATGAATATCGAGTTTGGGGTTCCATTCTTTTTTGTCAATTCCGTTGACGATACCTTTCAGTTTCCAATCATTTTCTTTGATTATCCAGTGAAGACCCTGACCACCCTCGCTGGTTTTTAGCTCCCATGCATATCCATGACTTACTGTAACTATACGGTAAGCAGTTTTTAAACCTGCAGCAAAGATGTTGAAGTGTTCGCCACCTATTGGGTCAAACATTCTGAAAAGATCCAAGTAGTGTCGTGGTAGATCTACATAAGAAAAGTCGTCCACTGGACCACGACCCTGGAAACAGTATACAAAGTTGTTGGGAAAAAGAAAAACCAGCGATATAAATATAGGTACATTGTACAAGGGAGTCATGAATGTATGCAAAACTAACCTGATGCGCGATGTTATGAATCACAAGGACAGATCTTGCGTATTCCATCAATCCGTGTTGATGATAATACGCTTTAAGGTAAACCGGCAACAATGCAGTATGCCAATCATTAGCAATGAAAACAAGATTTCCATCCCCGTAGCAAGTTCCCCCACATGGAACATGCCATGGAGCCTGTAGATGACATAACTTTAGTTTTACATCCTTTTAGGAATCAGTAAATAAACTTATAGTGAAAAACAGGTCTAATGTACATAGTTTTTTTAAGCCATACCTCAATAGCTGCTTTGCAGAATAAAACCATGCGTCTTAGAATATCCTGCATATTGACAGATCTTTCAAATAATTTATGTATTCCACTTCAGGGGATAACTAGTGCTTACATAGCTAAAAAAAACCTCACCGTACGATTTCCTCCATATATATTACTGCCCAAGTTCTGAAACATAGGACTACCAATGAAAACAAAATCAACACCATCTACATATGTTTGAAAGTAATGTGCCTCCATATCCTGTAGATATACACGTTATTAACATGCAATACAGCTTAACCGAAATTCAAGCTGAATGTGTGAAGTAAAATACGCTTACCTGTTCATTCACCTTATACCACTTGCTAATTCCTGTATCTTTAAGTTCAGCGTAATTCCCATACTGAGGTGCCACTACCTAAATGTTTGTGAAAAACAAACATATTTCATATGCGATAATCACAGACTAGGGTTTATCAAGAATAATGAAACAAAAACCATCCAGCTTGCAGAATGCAATGTTTCAACAATTTCGAGAGACAACTTACCATTACTCTATGCCCACGTTTTGCTAACGCTTTTGGTAAAGCCCCAGCAACGTCTCCCAGACCACCTAATATAAGACACTTTCTTAAAGCATACTGGATGTAAAAAATTTATCCTAATCTAAAGTTTGATGACTTACCTGTTTTAGACCAAGGGGTACATTCTGCAGCAACCACTATTATATTCATCACATTGGGCCCAGCTAAAGGAGGGGGTTTTACATCATCTACAGGATTATCGACCACATTCTTAGTATCGTGTAATGTTGGAGCACTTATATCTTCTGATTTTGTGTGTTTGGTGGACAAATCAGAAACAAAGGGTGGCAACTCATATGTCGTAGCCCTCTGTACAGGTGTGCCTTGAAGCTTGTTTTTGGAATTACTATCCAGATAACTTTTAGACGGATAGTTGATTCCCGATTTTGATGTATCTACATCATATTGTTTGCTAGCGGACACGAGCAAGTTGTCTAGTGAACGATATTCCAGCGGATCAGCACTATTAGTAGATGGATTAGCAGGTGCATAAATGTCATTACGCACGTTAAAATCTGGTTCCAAAAAGGACTCTTGCTTGTCTTCAGAAGATGCTTCGTCGTTCTCGGGGTTTATTGTTGTATTCTTTATAGATGTAATTATTTCCCTTCTTTCAGCTATCTGCATTTTAAAATAAGAAAGAAGAGTCATCAATACTACGAGTAGTATATTGTAACCAAGATTAATGGTAAAATGTGACAATGTATGTGAATAAAACTAATTAGGCCTATAATTGTTATGAGTACTTGGCCTTTAAACCTTCATATCCATACTATTATTAGTCATTTCCATTACTATCGATAACTCTCATGATTATTCATAAGGGTGTGTGGGATTGCTTATTTTAAGTGCTTATCTGCTTATTGCTTGTTTTGATAAGTAGATCCAAACACTCTTATAAAAACTGCTTATCTGCTTACTTTATAAGGTTTATGCACTTAAAAATAAGAATGTTATCACCTAATTATTTTTAAACAGATAAGTACTTGCAAAAAAGCAATCCTAAACACCCCCTAAAAAGTATATTTCACCTTTATTGAGTTGTATGAAGTATAAACATGAAATTAATCACTTAAGAACTGAAATCGATAACAGTTTAAATGTGCATGGTAATATACGAAATATAACACAAACGCAACCCGATATCGTATATCTGCAATTTGAAAACCATCAGCAAGATATATTAACCTAAATAAGCATTAAGTAGTACTTTCCAATTAGTAATTGCTAATTATGTAAACTCACATTCCACATTACTTATCAGCATTGTTTGGGTTAGCTTATTTTACGGCCTTACACAACTTTTCGAAACATTAATAATACAATAAACTTACTTTTAACTGTTCACGAGCTTTATCAACTTCAGTTTATGCCTACTTATGCTTTTGGCTTATTGTAAGAGCCTGATAAGCTCATAGATTACAATTAGCAGGTAAGCCTAGAAAATTACAAAGCATTTTTATATCTTATTACATAAATTATAATCATTCAAGATGTAAAAGTAGGTAATTTTTTAAAATAGTAACAAATTAAGTGAAAATAACAAATTACCTGTTGAAGTAAGTGTCTCTGTTTGGCCAATAGTTTTTTAGATTTCTCAATTACAGCTTCAAGTGCCTCATCGGCATCACTGCTACCATCCCCACCGGTTGCTCTAACCCTACATACTCTGCTACTACCACCAACATTGCTACTATTATTGATACATACAAATGTCAAATCAAGAAATGATTTTTTTGGTCGATAAGACGAAATGAAAGGGATCGTGAGTCGACGATGGTTATTCACAAGAACAGTAGCATCAGTAGCTATGCAATCGTTCACAAATGCCAAAGATCCCATAGTTGCCTTCAAGGTGTTTGCTGAAATGCGTCAATCAATTTTTCTAAAATAACCCAGAACTTGTTGAATGTTGATGTGATTAGGCTAACGGGTGGACGTGGCAATGGCAAAAAGCTGGACCACACAGATGGGTTGTCGAGACGAGAGTGGGTCGGGTTTCAGGTTTGGTTTGGGTCCAATTCCAAAAGCTTTATATGGGGTCAAAATCAATCACACTAGAAAGGCTATACACTTTTTGCTTATCAATAAAAAAAAGGGCGTACTAATCCTTTTCTTTATGTTAGCGTATTTATTTTTATTTTAATTTATAATAATAATTTAAGTGTAGTCGTTTATAACACGAGTTTTGACTTTTGGGTAGATTTTTTATCGCGCCTTAGGGTTCTAAAAATATAGTATATATTTAGATTTAGATTAGATGTTCGAGAGTAATACTTCTTTAGCTTAGTCGGTCTTAATTATGCTTATAAAAGTGTAAATATTATGTGTTTTTTGAAATTTGTCGGTATGACAAATCACTAAAGTTGACTCATTGAATTCGAATCATCAAGGTTTATGTGTAAAAAATATGTTTTATTCAAGTAACTGGTTCAATTTTCGGTTAGATCGTTTTTTTCGAATCTTATGTGAAACTCAAATTCAATTTTGTTAAAGACTTACGATACATACTACCTCATTCCCATTTAAAATGTTCACTTTGACTTTGCACGTAGTTTTAGGATTATCCACTAACTACACTTTTCACCGATCAAATATTAAATCTACCCACTAAAGTCTTTTTTGATTGACTAAATATCAAAGTGGACACTTACAATGTGATATCCCAAAATAGTAATGTGAACATTTTAAATGGGACGGAGGGAGTAATACATAACAATAATATAATAAACTATTAATAAAAAACTCGATTTGCAATTGATTTAGCAGGATTAAACACTGAAAATTGTTGTAATGAAAGTGTTGTGAAACGTGACCTGATTTGATTGAGCAAACACAAGAACAAACACAATAAATCTAATGAAAGCAATTAAAGAACACACAGAATTAACGTGGTTATATCCAATCGATGTGATTGGTTTAATCCACGGGCAAAAACCGAGTAATCTTCTTTTATTGACAATGGCACCAAGAAATTTCGTAGCTTATAGGGTTACAATGAATCAGGGGTTAAATATATATAGGATAGCTAAATAAGGAAACTAAATCAAACACGAATTGCTAAAACCGTGATAGTTCGCGTCGCCAACTAATTTCATGGCGTTGCCAACTATGACTTCGCGTTGCCACCAAATTCCATAGCAACACTAACAGGATTCTGATCAAAACATTTAAGTTTTACTTCACGATGGCGTTGCGATATAATTCCTTCGCATTGCCATCTTTCGTTTCCAGCAATCCAACCTTTAATCACCAAACCATTCAAGTCACAACCCGACAAAAAGTAATACATTTAAGGAATGAAATTAATATATTTAAATAAATATTCTTGCAAGGTTCCTTTGTAGCTTCCGGTCTTTTACAAAATCTACATCTTCATATACGATCTTCTGAACTATAAGTGTAAGCTCATGTGTATATGCTTATGTAATATAATAAAACTTATGCCGAACAATTTCTTCCTATTATATAAAACGAAGTCTCTGAATACTGTTAATGGCATAAAGAAATTACACATAACTACATAAGTATTCAAATAGTGTGAGATTATTCACTCAAAGGGAAAAAAAGCCATGGAAGATCATGGTATATTTGAGACTCATCCCTCTCCACTCTGCAGCAGTAGAAAATTAAGTTGGTCCCTATCTTAAAAGGGAAAGCTAATATTTACTGTAACAAGACTTAAAAAATTACACATAGTCATGAATATCAATGAGTGTTTAATTAGTCAAAGAAATTTGGTACAAATGATCACACAGTGTGCAGCCGATACCGGTGATGTACTCATGTCCAACTCCCCATGCCATGTCTGTCATTCCTACATGAGAGAAAAGTATATTCTTAACCTCTTTTCTCTCGAACTTACAGATTTGCCATTTGAATTACTGACGGAGAGCTCAAAGGTATGTTCCTTCATTTTCGATATACTATAATTAGATATATGGTTTCAATAGTTTTTGTATAATTAGATTTATAGTTTATTTTTTGTTATAGGTATGCATGTTACATATGTATTGGTTTTGTTGTATCTATACAGAGACACAAGGTAGTATATTGTTAATGATCGTCCGCTTCCATGAAGCTGTCTTTCCTTCACTTACAGTAATTATGTTGAATAAACGATATTAAAATTTTCTATAGAGGCACACCTCATGTGTTTGGAGAACAAAAACAAGCCTTTGATCTTAACAGAACTTGAATATTGTGGTAGAAGAGGTGCTTCATCTTTCCATCTTTTAAAGCATGTTGATCAAGCATAAATTCATATACCTGAGTGCAACGGGTTGGATCGATTCGATGCTCTCCGTGACTTACGTGCATAACCCGCCGGAGTGTATTGAACGAAACCGTGGGTGGCGTGAATCGTTGGTGAGAAGATGAACAGTAACCTTCTCTTGAAAACTAGGGTTTTTGTGAGCTCTGATAAGTGAATATTTTTAGGTGCTTGAGGGTGAGTACTGTTCATACCCTTGTATTTATAGTGTTCCAAGATCACCTTGGTGGGCAAGTTTAGCCACGTGTCACCATCTGGTGATCTTGATCGTACGGTCAAGCCACCATCTGGTGGTACTTGTTGATCGTACGGCTAAGTCACCATCTTGGCATTTTTGGATCGTATGGTTGTGATTGACGCGTCCTGTGTAAGGGCCCCCTGTGATGACGTGGCCTAATGATAATTGAGAGTTTATACCCTTGTCGGCTTACAGGAGACCACCACTAACGTTGGTGATTTCCTGAATCTTATTGTCATGGGCCAAGGGGACATAAACCCTAGCCTGATGGGCCGACGAGAGTGTTGGGCCTTCCCTGATGGGCTCTTCCTGATGGGCCTTCCTTGATGGGCCCTTCCTGATGGGCCGTTAGTGATGGGCTTTTCCTCCTGTACGATGGTCCGGGCCTTGTGAAAGCGTATTATGTCTTTGTAACTGGGCTCGTTACATGATACATGATTACATGTATTAAGGATAAGAATCAGGCAAATTAGAGTGGTATCTAAATATACATATAACATACTTCGAATATTTGTTGGATATATAGGTCATCTCTCGAAGTCCAACACTAAATTTGTTCTTATGAGTAATAAGGATAAGAATCAGGCAAATACAGTTTCATTTGAATTGAGTAAAGTTGTTTCCACTAGATCAAGTAACAATAAGCTTAAAAAATCCCTGTTACTCATTTATCTAAATAACATGTGTGTGTAGCACAACGATGCGAAAAAAGTGAGCATTTCTAGAAAGTATACCTTGATTATCTAAGAGTAGTAATATTGTATTGTTTGTAGAGGCAAAGAAGTACAGTATGACCCTTTCTTTGCAACACAACTTACGTATGGTGGTTCCATGAACACATGTAACATTATTGGCAATTGACAATTTTGTTTGCAAGGTATGTTGGTTCTAATTTTAAGCATGAATTTGAATTTTACTTGGTCTGCTATAGTTATTGTTCATGACATGCTAGATGCAGTTTCTATGTATTGCTTTGTTTATAATATGCTTTTATGGCTTACCAGTTATGCAAATAAAAATTGCATTAAGCTAGCTTACAACACAATGACATAATAGACCACAACCTTTACAATATGTTTTAATTTAACCTTACTTTCACAGTTATTTGTGTAGCTTAATGTAAGGATCAATCGACGTGATTTATCAAAATAAAATTGGTGTTGTTTTGGTGCCGGATGAAGCAAGCAAATCGCATAGGTTCTTCATATCAGTTCAAACATGTCGTTTCCATGAAGCTGTCTTTCCTTCACTTACAGTAATTATGTTGAATAAACGATATTAAAATTTTCTATAGAGGCACACCTCATGTGTTTGGAGGACAAAAACAAGCCTTTGATCTTAACAGAACTTGAATATTGTGGTAGAAGAGGTGCTTCATCTTTCCATCTTTTAAAGCATGTTGATCAAGCATAAATTCATATACCTGAGTGCAACGGGTTGGATCGATTCGATGCTCTCTGTGACTTACGTGCATAACCCGCCGGAGTGTATTGAACGAAACCGTGGGTGGCGTGAATCGTTGGTGAGAAGATGAATAGTAACCTTCTCTTGAAAACTAGGGTTTTTGTGAGCTCTGATAAGTGAATATTTTTAGGTGCTTGAGGGTGAGTACTGTTCATACCCTTGTATCTATAGTGTTCCAAGATTACCTTGGTGGGCAAGTTTAGCCACGTGTCACCATCTGGTGCACTTGATCGTACGGTCAAGCCACCATCTGGTGGTACTTGTTGATCGTACGGCTAAGTCACCATCTTGGCATTTTTGGATCGTATGGTTGTGATTGACGCGTCCTGTGTAAGGGCCCCCTGTGATGACGTGGCCCAATGATAATTGAGAGTTTATACCCTTGTCGGCTTACAGGAGACCACCACTAACGTTGGTGATTTCCTGAATCTTATTGTCATGGGCCAATGGGACATAAACCCTAGCCTGATGGGCCGACGAGTGTGTTGGGCCTTCCCTGATGGGCTCTTCCTGATGGGCCCATCCTGACGGGCCGTTAGTGATGGGCTTTTCCTCATGTACGATGGTCCGGGCCTTGTGAAAGCGTATTATGTCTTTGTAACTGGGCTCGTTACATGGTACATGATTAAGTCCCCCCAATTTAATTTGCTGGTGTGTACATAAGAAAACTAAACTCTAGTTATCAGGAACATTTATCAGGAACACTCTTGATCAGGAACATTTATCAGAAACACTCTTGATCAGGGACTCTAGGTATGGTGTAGCTTTCAGGGGAATATTTTAAAGGTCGCAGGGAAAGGTATTTTGACACCATCTGGGACGGTTATTTTATCTTGTCTGGGAGATGTGTATTTCAGGGACGACGTGGCACAGTTCTAGCCTTGAGATTTTGACTGATGGTGTCCCATCAACTTGTCAGAGAGAAGGGGTATTATCGAGGTTCATTATGTACCTTTTGTCGGTTGGGTGACCTTGGGTAGCGTGAGCTCTTCTGTTAGGGCACGTGGGGCATTAAATGCAACAGCTGGTCACTCGCACCCCTGTAATTGATGTGCTTACCGTACACGTGTACGCACAAGATTGAAGCCCAAAGGCCCATGGGCCTGTGACGGTTGTTATTCTTGCCTATAAATAGGCGTTGTATCCCTCATTTTCCATTGTCATGCTTTATTTTTCAAAAGATATATTCTCCCTCTTCTCTCTGAAACTCCGGCGAACGTGTCATCGGATATTTTACCCGTATTTACTCCGACCACTTTTAGGTTTGTTTCGTACCCTTGTATTTTGCCTTTAATTGTACTTTTCTTTTATTTTTTTATACCGAAATAATTATGGAACCGTCACAATCCGCCCCCGTTACCGCTTCTACGACGGCGCCGGTCGTTAGTAAAGCAAATGTACAATTTTCCGGTGGTTTAGTAAATAATATAGAAAGTAAGATTAGGAGTGACGACATGCCTGCCCTGGCTGAATTGTATCCATGCATGCATCAATTTGATGCCATCGCACCGACCCCTTCACAGCGTGCCCATGCCCTTCCCAAGGGTATGGTTACTGTATATAAATATTGGTTTGAGACTAGCAACTTCAAACTTCCTCCTACCCCTTTTTTGATTTCGTTGTTAGAGTATTATGGCATAGGCTTCTCCCAGCTACATCCCTTAGGATTACAAAAAATTATTCTTTTTGAGGTGTATTGCCGGTTGCACAGGAAGGAGCCTTCCCCGCTGTTTTTTTCTTCCCAATTTTCCCTAGCTAATTCTCCTGAAAGTTGGTTTACGGTGTCCAAGAGGACTAGCAGGAAAGCCAATTTTTGTGGTCCGAGGGTTGATGGTCTACGCCGTTGGAAAGACCACTTCTTCTTTGTTCATGATAGGATCTTACCGGAAGGCCAGGAGAAACTTCTCTTATGGACTAACCCTGCTGTTTGGGTGAAGGGAGTGGGGGTAATAAAGAATGCAGCTCCGGTGATAGATGCTACTGAAAATGACATGGAATTTTTTCGTTTGCTGTCTCAAGCGGGCGTGGTGATGAGACCTTATCCTGATTCTGTTTTGGCTATGGCAAATATGAGCAGGAACTGGAACAGGAAGGATAGGGTTCTGATTTGCAGGCGTCAGAATAGAGGTAAGGGATGGGGTTGTTATGATGGTTCCATGGTTGTAATTGTTTGTGCTCTGTTTTATTTATGTTCTAACTTTCGCCTGATATCTTTTTATTTTACAGTGATGGATATCTGTTTTGCCCATGCTGCTGAGGACCTTCAGGGATCGATGTTGGTCATGTTTCTGTGGACAACCTGCCTGTGAATCCTGACAGTAGTACCGCTGAGACTCTGCCTCATGGGTCGGCAATTCCTGCCGACTATACAGTTGTTGATACTTTGGGTGGGGGTCCGGGTAAGAAGAAATCTGCCGCTGGGGAGAAAGCTGCCCCAAAGAAAAAGAAGAAAAAATCTTTCCGAGAGGTTGAAGTGATCGACACCTCTACTCAGGAGACGAGTAATCAGGAGGAAGGGTTGTCCGCTGAGACTGACCAGGCGAAGCGAATCCAGCGAACCCAGCTTACGTTGCATGATTCTGCTACTGGTAAGTAATCATATTTTATCCTGTTATTATTATTATTATACTTTTTATATTGTCATGATCATTGATCCTCGTATTGTTATTTTCAGATGAGGAAGAAGGTGATGAGGCTCTTCTTCTTTCAAAGAAGAAGAAAAGGAGGGTTGAATTGCAGGAGGAGTCATCCCGAAGAAACATAGCAGGGGGTGGTTCCCTGTATGACAGCAGTTCTAGTCTCTCTCTTCCAGACATGGACGAGGATGATGATGCCACTGACTTCCTTGGAGGAGCTAGGGGACCCATCCCTACTGCTCCCTCAGGCGATTTTGACGGTTCCCCGGTTTTTGTGCCAGGATGGGGATATCGGGTGGATAATCCTGGCCGTGATCTTCAATCATGCAGGGACTACATTCGGCACGCCATGCCTCCTGCGATTGGGAAGAAGATGAGCTCCCTGACAATTCGCCAGGGCATCAACCGGGGCATTAAGTCAACTTTTGATCATTTCATGTGGAACATCAATACTCTACATGTTGCTGACCATGTTGACAGGTTGAATAGGAAGTTGGGTGCTGGTCTTAAGGAGGAGAGGGCCAGGTTTAAGCAAGAAAATGAGGGCTTTGGAAAGTTTAAGGCTGATTATTCGAAGAAGATAGCCCAGGTTGACCAAATGGCTGCTGAGATTGATTCCCTGAAAACCTAGATCGCCGCGCAGGAGAAGAAGGTTGAAGCTATGGAGACTTCCTTGCAGCGGACTGGTCAAGAGCTTAACGCTGCTAATGCTTGTCGTGACGAGGCCATGGCCGTTAGGGATGAAGCCATTGCCGCTCGTGACCAGGCAATTGGTGATAGGGATCAAGCAATATCTGAGAGGGATGCAGCCGCTGAGGAGAAGAAAAGATTGCAGTCTGGTCTTCCTGATCTTATCATTACCTCCATGGGCTGTCCAGGCATCCAAAATCCCTTTGCTAATATGGTTAGGTGTGCTAGAGCCCAGGGTCAGCATGAGGTGGCCTACCTGGCCTCCAAACATTTGAATCCCCTTCCTGCTGAGATTGCGGCCAAGCTAGATCCTGAAGCGACTGCTAAAGGAAGAGCTGCTGGGCAACTTGACTACCTCTCCTTTCCTAGAAAGGCTGGTCGAGGATTTGGATATGCCTGTTGATGCTATCCTGGCAATGAAGCCTTAGTCATGTCACTTTTGTTTTTGATACATTTGTTCCAGACTTGTAACTTCTAAACAATCATGTACTGTAATTATAATGTTTGTGGGTAATTTTTTGCTTGTTAATACATTTCCTGTGAGTACTCGTTTTATTTCTGTACTTGTCTTTTCTTTTTTTTTTTCTTTTTTTTTTTTTAATTTTAAACAAGTTTTTGTTTGCATGAGATATTCCCCTGTTTTAGTCATGACTTGGCAGATTCTAGAATGCCCTCAGCGCAAGGAATGAACAGCTAGCACGCCTATTGGCGGGTGCTTGTGTCATTCTTGCCTTGGTCTGATTCATCACTTGTCAACCTATTGGTTGAGGTGAATCTCTTCCAGGGATAGGGCTAGAATGCACCTTCCACTGCGGCAGGACTGCCATTCCTGTCTGCCATTTCGGGTGATTCTGTCAGCCAAGTGCAGGGAATGGGGCAGCGTGAAATCATATTGAATGATTCTGGCCAGTGATGTGGCCCTGAATTTGTAATAATGAGTTAAGAAAAATAAATTTCCGGAATGAACAACTGTTTTTATTAGAAAGCGATTTAACATAGATTTGCCAATCAGCAGGGGTGATCAGTCCCTACTGGGCTTACATGGTTGTTCAAACATAGCATTTCTTCAGATTTGTTGCATGCCAGGTGCGAGGTACAGCCGTGCCATCAGGGAGAGCTAAGGAATAGGCACCATTACCGTGAGCTACAGTGACTTGGTATGGTCCTTCCCAGTTTTGGCCAAGCTTTCCTGTGTCCTCAACTCTTGAAGCTTCATTCTTGCGCCATACGTAATCACCTGCTTTGTATGCCTAGGGTTGAACCTTCCTGTTATAGTACCTGGCCATATTTTGCTTATTCCTTTCCTGTCGGATTGCAGCCATTTCCCTGATTTCCTCCGCTAGGTTCAAGTTTTCCTAGAGAGATATCATGTTAGCATCCTCTTCATACGTTAAAACTCTTTCTGTGGGTACACTGATCTCCGCAGGGATAACTGCCTCCGTTCCATATATCAAGCTAAAAGGGGTGACCCAGGTGCTATCATTTTTAGGCATGGTTCGATGAGCCCATAGGACATTAGGGAGCTCCTCGACCCAGCCGGTTCTGGAAGTCCCGAGCCTAGCTTTGATTCCCGCAAATATATCCCAATTTGTTACCTCCACCTGCCCATTTTCCTGTGGGTGCGCCACGGAGGTAAATGTCTGTTTGATGGAAAGTTCATCACACCATGACTTGAACGGGTCAGCTGCAAATTGCGTTCCGTTGTCACTTATTATCTTATGAGGGATGCCAAATTTGTAGACAATGTTTTCCCAGACTAAGTTTATCATCTTCTTCCCTGAGATTTGGGCTACCGGTTTCGCTTCTACCCACTTGGTGAAATAATCAATTGCGACGACAATGAATTTAACTCCCCCAGCTGCAGGTGGGAAAGGTCACACAATATCAATTCCCCATTTAAAGAAGGGTCATGGGGAAGTGATAGGGATTAGATCATGCTTCGGGGTCCTGGAGATAGGAGCATGTATTTGACAAGACTGGCACTTTCTAACTATGGCCAGAGTATCTTGATGCATTGTTGGCCAGAAGTATCCTTGTCGCATTATCTTCCCTGTGATTGCTCGAGGACCTGAGTGTAGACTGCAGGAACCCTCATGTACTTCCCTGATTAGATTTTCGGCTTGCCTGGGTCCAGCGCATCTGAGGTTAGGTCCCAGGAAAGACTTCCTGAGCAACTCTCCTTTTTCAATTGTGTACATTGGTGCTTTGACTCTGATTTTTCTCTCCTGAGCTCTATCAGCAGGAAGTGTCCCGTTCAGCAAGTACTCCCTGATGGGAGTCATCCAGTTATCCCCTGATTCTTCTATGGGGCTGACCTGATGAATACTGTCGATTGATTTCTCTTTTAGGACCTCGACCAATACTTCCTTCGTGAGGTGAGCAAATGTCAGGGTGGCCAGCTTGCTTAAAACATCAGCTTTCTTGTTCTGGCTTCTTGGAACCTGCTCGATTTTGAAATAGTTGAATTTTTTTTTTACCTCCTACACAACTTCCAGATACTTTTTCATTGGCTGCTCTTTGACCTCAAAACTCCCATTCACCTAATTGGCTACTAACTGAGAGTCAACGTACACTCGGATGGATGTAATGTCCATCTGTTCAGTGATTCTTAATCCGGCTATCAGCGCCTCGTATTCTGCTTCATTATTTGTCGCCAGGAATTCAAACCTTAAGGCATAGGTATGTTCTTCTCCAGCTGGACTTGTGAGGATTAGCCTTGCTCCTGACCCCCCAGAACTTGCTGCACCGTCAGTATAGAGTTCCCAGGTTTCTTTTGGTGTGGTGTTGACGGTCAGTGAGTTCTTACCTTCTACCTCTCCTGGAAGTTCGGCCAGGAAGTCTGCCATTACCTGGCCTTTCATTGCACTTCTGGGACAGAAGGTGATTTCATACTCTCCCAGCTCTATTGCCCACTTAGCCATCCTCCCTGACTTTTCTGGCTTTAGCAGCACCTGTTTGATTGGCTGGTTTGTTAAAACCACAACTGGGTGTGCCTGGAAGTATCTACGCAGGCGCCTTGCTGTGTGTACCAAAGCTAGGACCAACTTTTCTATTGGAGAATAATTCAACTTAACTGGTTGCAGTGCTTTGCTGACAAAGTACACTGGTATTTGAACTTTATTTCTTTCAGCTATCAGGACCGAACTTATCGCTGCGCTTGAGGCGGCCAAGTATAGTGTTAATGTTTCTCCTGGGATAGGTGAGGTTAGCATAGGGAGTTCTGACATGAAGGCCTTCATTTCCTGAAATGCTTTCTCTGCCTGTTCAGTCCACTAAAAATCTTTCTTTACTATACCCTTTAGTGTTGAGAAAAAAGGCAATGACCGCTCTGCAGCCTTAGACAGGAATCTGGTGAGCGCTGCAAGTTTCCCTGAAAGGCTATGTGCTTCTTGTTTTGTTTTCGGGGAAGGCATGTTTGTTACTGCTTGGATTTTTTTTGGGTTTGCTTTGAATCCTCCTGTTGTGATTACGTGCCCTAGGAACATTCCTTCTTCAACTCCGAAACTACACTTGTTGGGATTGAGCTTCATGTTTATTCCTCGCAAGGTGGTAAACGTTTCTAATATGTCAACCAACATGGTAGCCTCCGCTGCGCTTTTGAACACCAGGTCATCGACATATGCCTCCACGTTCCTGCCGATCTGGTTTCTGAAGGCGGAATCAATCACCCTCTGGTATGTGGCCCCTGCGTTTTTTAACCCAAAGGGCATTTTCCTGTTGGAAAAAATTCCCTGATTTGTGTGAAACGCTGTCTTGTCTTCATCATGCTCAGCCATTTGAATTTGATGATAGCCCTTGTAAGCATCTAAGAAGCATTTCAGCCTGTAATTTGCCAGAGCCTCGACTTTCCAGTCTATTTTCTGCAGTGGATAATTATCTTTAGGGCAAGCCTTGTTGAGATCTGAATAGTCAACACACATCCTCCAGGAGCCGTTTGGCTTTTTTACCATGACAGGGTTGGCCACCCAGGTCTGGTATTTTGCTTCTCTTAGTATCCCTACTCCTACGAGGTCTTCCACTTCTTTCTGCAGGAAAGCGTTTCTCTCTGGCGCCATTCCCCTTTTCTTTTGCCTGGATAGGGTTACTCCTGGTCTGACATTCAGGGAGTGTTCAGCAATGCTTCTGGGTACTCCTGTCATATCTGATGGCTGAAAGGCAAAAACATCCTGGTTCTCGATCAACAATTCTTTTAGCTGCTTTTTGATTCCTTTCTTGCCTATGCTTACTGTTTGCTCAGGAAAGTTCTGATTAATTACCACTTTTTCTTCTTCGCTTTTAAGTAGCTCTGAGGCTTCCTGCTGAATTTTTTGATTCACCTGGGCACATTCTATTGGTGCCTGTTTAGTGGCCTGGATTGTAGCAATGCCTTCTGGTGTTGGAAACTTGACCATCCCATGGACGGTGGATATTATGGCCCCGAATTGCAGCATGGCAGTTCTTCCCAGGATCACGTTGTACTTTGAGGATGAGCGAACAATAACAAAGTCCAGGTTAACAGTCCTATACCGGGGATAGTCGCCTAATGTCACTTCCAGTTTTATTTTGCCCAATGGCCAATTTGTTTCTCCTGAAAAGCCAACCAATGGCTGTAGAAAGTTTTCTTTGCAACGCTTGATGCTATCAGGCAACTGCTCAAAACAGTGCTCATACATGATCTCTGTATAACTTCCGATGTCCAGATACACCCTTCCTACTTGGAAATTTGCTATTCTTGCTGTGATGACAAGGGGTTCAGCTGAGGGAATCACCCTGTGGATTGGAGGGAAACTAATTTCCTGTAACTCCCATAGCTCTATTTTGTCAATCTTCCTTTTCTGCCCCTGAATCGGGGAGTTGATCATCAAGATCACTGCATCAGGCTTTGGGAGTTCAGCCGTACCTTTCCCTTTTTTTGCTTCCCCCTGTTGATAGTCACGCGCTCCCTGGGCTAAGTGTTCCAGCTTGCCATCTTTGATTGCTTTGTAAATTTGAGCTTTTAGCTCCCTGCATTCATTGGTGTCATGGCCTCCTTCCCGATGAAATTTGCAATACTTCCCGTTGTCTTTGGCCTTTGCTCCCATAGGCGGTGGTTTTTTGAATCCTTTGGCCGCAGGTGTAACACCCGGTTTCTGGGCCTGGAAATAAATGATATTTTATTAAGTTTTAAATGGTTAACTTGAAAATAAATAAGTAAAAGAGTCACAGGTTTTATTGTGACTAATAAAATGGTACTTGTTTTAAATAGTGGAACCTAACGGTAAAATAAAATATTTTGACTTACGGGTATTTTTGGGTTCCAGACAATAGGATTAGAAGGGGATAAAAATTACACAAAAATATATATTGGGTGGGTTTGGTTATTGCAGATTCATTTTTTCACTTTCCCAATTCTTCATTTTGTTCCTAAACACTCTGAAACTCTCAAATTAGTTCAAAGAAATCAAATAAAGAAATCAAGCAAATAACTTGTGGAAATCTGAGAGTTTATCATCATCATCACCCAAAGCTTTATCATCTTGTTAATCCTTCATCTTCTTCAAAAGTAAGTTTGAGTTCTTGAGTTTTATAAATGGGGTTTTGAGAGGTTTTGAGAGATTGAATGAAATTGAGGCTTGATATGTTGTTATTAAGTGTTATTTGATGTTAGTAAAGCTTTAGAAACGTTAGAAACTGAGTTTCTTGAGTTTTGGTGAGATTTGAGTCGAAAAACTCGTATCAGCAGCGAAACTCGCTGAACCCAGTTCGTCGAGCGAGCCGAGTTGAGTTCTGCGAGTCGAGCTGAGTTCTGCGAGTCGAGCTGATTCTGCAAGCTGAGTTGACCTGCGAATCCAGATCACTGCGAATCGAGATTTTAAAACTTTTTGTTTTGCAAATATTGAAAATGCGTAAGTCTTTTCAGAGTAGCGACTAGATGATAATTTCATTAACTCGGATTTGATTGAAATTTACATGGTCACTCGGAAACGGCTCAATGATCAATACTATATGTTAATAGCCTAGGCTGTTTTTGGCCATTCGGGGTCATCTAGGGGTCGAAAATGGCAATTTTCAGTTTTAAAATGTTAATTCGGGATTTTCTGATTTTATATCTGATTGAACTTTTGCTTGCTTAGACTTCAAGGATTACCTGATTTGATAAATATGATATGATAATGATTATGGAACAAGATACTGACTTGTTATTATTTGTGTTCTCAGATAAACAGCAGGAAACTCAGTGACATAGGACAAGTGGGTTCAGAGACTGGAATTTTGGTGAGTGGTAACTGTAGTCTTCGGTTCAACTCAGTTGTAACAGGTTTGGTTACAACGGGTGAACATATTAGTTGTTGATTATTAACTGTTTGATCTACTGAGATATTGTTATACTTGAAATGGGTTAATTGGTTTATATTGTTCCATGATGGCATGACGATTATGCATTATGTGATATTTGGGCCACTGGGCATTATGTGATTATTCAGAGGTCAACGCTGGTTGGGTTTGTTGCTATTGTTTGGCTGGCGGGGTTTCCGATACACATCGTTGATGGATGAACCCTAGTCAGTGAAGATAGCTTCAAATTATCGGTAAATCACTGTTTTGGCCGGCAGTGGTTTAAGGGTTCTTTGATTGGCTAATCAGGAACCGCCGATCCTCTTTGACGCTGTGTGTTTATTGTTTGTTTGTTGTAAGATTTGTTATTTCTGAATTGAACTGTCGGTTACAGTTCCATTCACTTAGCTGTGAGCTAATCCCACCATGTTTAACATTTTGCAGATATCGTTTATGGTTAGCTTTTGGGGTCGAGCACGTGGATGCTAGAAGGGATGTTTGACTATGACTGCGTTGACTCTGATCTTTTTGGGAAAATCATATGTTTTGATAAACTTAACATAACACCCGTTTTAAGTAAATGTTTTGTCATAGGTTATGTAATAGTTATGATGTTTTGAAAGTTGCCATATTTGGAATATGTAAATGCGGTAAATATGTTTTGGGACGCGCTTTTGATGGTTAATAATATAATATATGTTTGTCAAATGGAGGGTGTTATAGCAGGCTCAGTTGCCAAGATTTCATGAGGGGTTTTTGACAGGGAAGCGACTGCTGCGTCTTTCTCAGCAATCTTGTTGTATGGCTGGAACCTGGTCCCCCTGTTAAATTTGTTTCCTTGCTGACTTTTATTCTTCCCCTGGTAAGGCTGATTTTTATGATCATTCCTGGAACTATTTGCCAACTGTTTGTTTCTCCTGTTCAGCTGACGTTTTTCCATTGCCCGAATATAATCTCTTGTCTGGGACACTTGCATGGCGAAAGTTAGCGGAGTTTCATCAATGAATTTGTCCACCAAAGACTGGAAGAGATTTTCATCTAAGCAGGAGATGAACCCAGATACCTGCTGGCTTTCCGGTAATCCTGGTATTTTTAAACACTCGTCAGTGTATCTGTCGATGAAGTCCTCCAGGGGCTCGTGAGGATGTTGTTTTATCATGTGGGCTTCGACATGCGATCTGACGTGCTTTTTCTTTTGGTGAAAATGGCTAACAAACCTCCTCCTGATATCATTGAAACATGTGATGCTCCTTTCAGGGAGGTCCCAAAACCAGGATTTTGCGTAGGACCTGAGCACTGAGGGAAACATTTGACAGGCGACAGCGTCTTCCCAATGCTGTGTTTTTATGGCATGATCATAGGACTAAATGAAATCCTCAGGATCAGTCGTCCCATCATAGGTTCCCAATGTTGCAGGGACCATGGCTTCCAGGGGAATTGGTACACTAGCTATTGCCGGGTGAAATTGAGTATTAGAATCAGGGATGACACTTTGAGGTGTAGGCATTTTCCCCTGCATTACAGCAAGCAGGTTTGCCAGCATTGGTGGGAGCTGTGGTGGTGGTGGTGGTGCCACCGGCGGTTGCATTAACTGCGCCAAGAGTTGTCCCAAGGCCGTTGCTATATCCTGCACTGAAGGTGTTTGTGTAGGCTGTGCAAATTGTTGCTGGGAAGATTGTTGTGCAGGAGGGAAGAATGGCTGTTGAAATGGCGGTTGTGTTTGAGACATTTGTGGAAAATGTTGCTGAAATGACTGTTGAAAAGGTTGTTGGAAGGGCTGTTGGAAATTTTGTTGAGAGTTTTGCTGGAACGATTGTTGAGGGGTTTGCTGGAATTGTTGCTGATGGTTTTGTAATGGGATCTGTGGGAATGGCTGCTGGAACGTATTTTGGGATGTTGTTTGGGGGGTTTGATGGAACGGATTTTACCCAGTAAATTGCCCTGTGTTTTGCTGCGTTTGTTGTCCCCCCTGATGGCCCATTCCCACAATCATTTGTTGTGGACCAAAACTTGTCTGTCCGTGCTGTTGGGAGCTTTGCCCCCCCTGGAGTGTTGAAATCCAGCTGACGACGTGACTGATCCAACGTTTGTCGTCGTTCCCATTCCACTTGTTCACCAGAGTGTGCGACTGGTGTATGAGTGTTCTGAGCAGCAAAATGCATGAAATTCTCAACCGGTGGTACACCGGAGTTGGACGCCATGGTGTTTATCACTGAGTATATATGAGTAACAGTTAATATACGTAGCTAGCTCTTTGATAGATCTAGGGTATTAATAAATGGATGGCGACATTTGATCAAACATAAATTCATATACCTGAGTGCAACGGGTTGGATCGATTCGATGCTCTCCGTGACTTACGTGGATAACCCGCCGGAGTGTATTGAACGAAACAGTGGGTGACGTGAATCGTTGGTGAGAAGATGAACAGTAACCTTCTCTTGAAAACTAGGGTTTTTGTGAGCTCTGATAAGTGAATATTTTTAGGTGCTTGAGGGTGAGTACTGTACATACCCTTGTATTTATAGTGTTC
Organism: Helichrysum umbraculigerum; assembly: GCA_949592205.1. Lineage (NCBI taxonomy): Eukaryota > Viridiplantae > Streptophyta > Magnoliopsida > Asterales > Asteraceae > Helichrysum > Helichrysum umbraculigerum. The sequence continues at coordinate 140,327,443 of CATIUR010000001.1, read as the reverse complement.
CAAGATCACCTTGGTGGGCAAGTTTAGCCACGTGTCACCATCTGGTGCACTTGATCGTACGGTCAAGCCACCATCTGGTGGTACTTGTTGATCGTACGGCTAAGTCACCATCTTGGCATTTTTGGATCGTATGGTTGTGATTGACGCGTCCTGTGTAAGGGCCCCCTGTGATGACGTGGACTAATGATAATTGAGAGTTTATACCCTTGTCGGCTTACAGGAGACCACCACTAACGTTGGTGATATCCTGAATCTTATTGTCATGGGCCAAGGGGACATAAACCCTAGCCTGATGGGCCGACGAGAGTGTTGGGCCTTCCCTGATGGGCTCTTCCTGATGGGCCTTCCTTGATGGGCCCTTCCTGATGGGCCGTTAGTGATGGGCTTTTCCTCCTGTACGATGGTCCGGGCCTTGTGAAAGCGTATTATGTCTTTGTAACTGGGCTCGTTACATGATACATGATTACATGTATTAAGGATAAGAATCAGGCAAATTAGAGTGGTATCTAAATATACATATAACATACTTCGAATATTTGTTGGATATATAGGTCATCTCTTATAACACCCCGCATTTTCCATAATATTATTATATTGAAAACACGGAAGCGAAGAAAATTAAAACATATTTAATTAATATACGTTAGAACAAAAATCATAAACCGATCATAAGTTAAGTCGTGTCGAGTTAAACAGGTTTAACAAACACATAATACGGGGTATTATATAAAACTTAACATTAATTGTTACAAAACATAATCAGAGTAGCAAGCTGTCAAAACATTCCCCAGCTCCTAGAGCATCTACTTTCTGCTACTCACCTATTCAAAATATAATCTGCAGAAAGTAAATGCGAGGGATTAGCACAAAGCTAAGTGAGTGAGTTCATAACACAACATATAAATTAGCATAATCATATAATTGCTTCAAACAACCGCAATATGATATTCAACAAATCAACAACAACTTAACGAGGATCGGTGGCTCTGGGAATAACCATAATGCCCGGGTGGCTCCCCAAGAACACTTACCCAACCATATCCGTATGGCCATACGGACGAGACCGATACTAGTGGTAGTTGAACTCAAATACAGAATCAAACACACAACAAATGAAGTACGACTATGTATCATTCATTCAACCCCTGCCTAGTTCAACCAACTATTTAACAACTCGTTGACCTCGTTAACAACTGATGCCCGAAGGCCAAACACGTAGCACATAGGTTCACAGTCAACAAGGTATATCAACTAATCAACAAAACATATTCACGTTTATTCGTTGCAATCAAATGATCACAACTAAATTTAAATGGTGAGCTCTGAATCCACTCACCGATACCGTTGCCTCCAAAATCTCTGATTCCAGAGATCACTTATCTTTCGGAGAATCTGAGAATCAAAATCAACATAAGTTAGTACTTTGTCTCATAATTTGTAAATATCAAAATGAGCATTTATGTAAAATGCCACAATAGCATTCAATAAGTGCCACTATAAACACCACCTTCTAAACACATGCATTTTGGTGAAATTTGAAAAATCCATCAAGATTAAACATGCAAACGCGATCCTGACTAGTCAGGGCTGGATCGCGTTCGTCCTTAGTCAAAAATTCTGTCACCGAAAAACACTGGCAAACGCGATCCGGATGCTTGGCCTGGATCGCGTTTCTAAGGCCAAAAACTCGAATAGGTCGTTTACAACAAGGGAACGCGATCCGGAACCATAGCCGGGATCGCGTTCATCTGTTCTTCAGCTCAAGAACAGACCTGAACGAACTTTAACTCCATTTTCAATATTCAAACTTATCAAACTCGATTCTAATGCATTTAACTAGTTACAAATCATCACCTATAATCATATATAACAAATTATCATCATACAATTGCAAGAACAAATCAAATTAACCAATTATTCATAAATCCTAACATTTTGAAATAAACCCCATTTACCTTTAAAAATGAAGAAGATGAATGGAAGATGTAGATGATGATGTTAGCTTGTAGATTATAACCCCCAATCACTTTGTAGTTTGATGATTTTACTTGATTTACTAGCTAGGGTTTGTAGGTTTAGTTCCAAGAGAAGATGAAAGAAATGAAAAATGGTAAAGTGATCAAAAGGGTTAGGTCGGTCCCTAATAAAACCGACCTACAACTTTGGGTATTTAATACCCGCTCTAAATCTATTGTCTGGCACCTAATTGCTAGATGCGAGAAATTCATTTTATTGTACCGTCAACTTTAATATATTAAAACAAGCAACATTTCATTATCCACAATAAGTCCTAAGACCTATTTCACCAACTTTCACAATTAAAAATTTATATAGCAAAATTATTTAAAACTTATTAAATACGAAATTATGAATAGAAAATACCAGGCTATCGGAGAGGATGTTACAAATCTCCCCTCCTTAAGGAGATTTCGTCCCCGAAATGTCAACACCATCAAACAATCCAGGATATCTGGATTTCATAGACTCCTCAGTCTCCCAAGTCAGGTTGGAACCTAAACTATGTTTCCACTTTACAAGCACCATAGGAATTTGTTTCTTCCTAAGTTTGGTAACCTTCCTATCTATGATTTCTACCGGTTCTTCAACTAACTTTTGAGTTGTATCAACTTTTAAATCCTTCAAAGGAAGTATTTGTGACTGGTCCTCAATGTTACACCTCCTCAAATAACACACGTTAAACGTACTATGAATACCCGAAAGCTCAGGAGGAAGATCCAACGTCACTGACTGGTCGTTAACCACTTGTCGAATCTTAAATGGACCAATGTATCTAGGTGCCAACTTTCCCCGTTTTCCAAAACGAATTACACCTTTCCACGGGGAAACTTTAAGGTAGACTAGTTCACCTTCAGAAAATACAACCGGTCGCCTTTTCGGATCCGCATACTTTTTCTGTCTATCGCGCGCGGCTTTCAACTTTTCACGTGCAATTGTTACCTTATCCGCGGTCATTTGTACTATGTCGGGTCCAGCAAACTGTTTCTCACCAACTTCCAACCAACATGTCGGTGTTCTACAACGACGACCATATAACATTTCATACGGAGGCATACCGATACTCGAGTGATACGAATTGTTATAAGCAAATTCGACCAACGGAAGATGTGAATCCCATGAACCTCCATATTCCAACACACAGGCACGAAGCATGTCCTCTAATGTTTGAATCGTTCGTTCTGATTGACCATCTGTTTGAGGATGATACGCTGTACTTAGATTTACACGGGTACCCAATTCTTGTTGAAGACTCTGCCAAAAATGCGAAACAAAACGGGAATCTCGGTCTGACACAATTGACACTGGAATACCATGTCTTGATACAATTTCATTAAGATACAACTGGGCGAGCTTAGTCAAAGAGGTGGTCTCACTCGCAGCAAGAAAATGCGCACTTTTTGTCAACCGATCAACAATAACCCAAACCATATCATTACCTCGAATGGTACGCGGCAGTTTAGTTACAAAATCCATAGTTATATGTTCCCATTTCCACTCGGGAATTTCCAACTGTTTCAGTGATCCGTACGGCTTTTGATGTTCAGCTTTAACTTGCGCGCAGATATGACAATTACCAACAAACCGTGCAATGTCAGTTTTCATCGTGGGCCACCAATACAAAGGTTTTAAGTCGTTATACATTCGTGTACTACCGGGATGAACAGTTAACTTAGACTTATGAGCTTCATTCAAAATCGTATCCCGAATTCCGCCAAGTAAAGGAATCCACACCCGAGACTTAAAAGTTTTCAATCCTCTAGAATCGTCTACTAATTCATCTTTTCTTTTCAACATAATTTCGGACTTTAAGTTGTGATCCAACAAAGCTTCTAATTGTACAATTTTTATTCGATCAACCAAGTCAGAGGAAACATTTACCTTCAGATAAAAGATTCGATCAGAAGCACCCTTTCGGCTTAGAGCATCCGCAACCACATTAGCTTTGCCTGGGTGATATCTAATTTCACAATCATAGTCTTTGATTAATTCAAGCCATCTTCTCTGACGCATGTTCAACTCTTTTTGGGAAAACACATACTGCAGACTTTTATGGTCAGTACAAACAACACATCGAGTCCCGTACAAGTAATGTCTCCAAAGTTTTAAGGCAAATACAACCGCTGCAAATTCTAAATCGTGAGTGGGATAATTCTTTTCATGCGGTTTCAACTGACGAGAAGCATAGGCAATAACTTTATCCCTTTGCATAAGAACACAGCCCAAGCCCGAAAAAGAAGCATCACAATAAACAATGAAATCATCTGAACCCTCCGGTAATGCTAACACCGGTGCCTGACACAACATTTGTCTTAACGTTTGGAATGCATGCTCCTGACGATCAGTCCATACGAATTTCTCATCCTTACGGGTTAATTTGGTTAACGGACCCGCAATCTTAGAAAAATCTTTTATAAACTTCCGGTAATAACCCGCTAATCCAAGAAAGCTCTTTATTTCCGAAGCAGACTTTGGGGCGTTCCATTTCATCACAGCCTCGACTTTAGTTGGATCCACTTTCACACCATCCTTACAAATTACGTGACCCAAAAACTGAACCTCCCGAATCCAAAATTCGCACTTAGAGAACTTGGCATACAACTGTTCTCGTTTCAACGTATCAAGAACCAATCTTAAATGCAGAGCATGTTCATCTTCGAATTTCGAATACACGAGAATATCGTCAATGAAAACAATAACAAATTTATCCAAGAAAGGTCGACAAACCCGATTCATTAAATCCATAAATACAGCTGGAGCATTCGTCAAACCAAAAGGCATAACCAAAAATTCATAATGACCGTACCTAGTACGAAAAGCTGTTTTTGGAATGTCCTCTTCACGAACACGGACCTGATGATAACCCGATCTCAGATCAATCTTAGAATACACTGAAGAACCCTGCAACTGATCAAATAAGTCATCTATTCTAGGAAGAGGGTACTTATTCTTTACCGTTCTCTTGTTCAACTCTCTATAATCAATACACATGCGCATAGACCCGTCTTTCTTTTTCACAAATAATACTGGTGCACCCCACGGCGAAGAACTAGGTCTAATAAAATCCTTATCTAACAGTTCCTGTATCTGATTCATCATTTCACGAATCTCAGAAGGCGCTAACCTATAAGGAGCTTTAGCTACAGGCGACGAACCCGGTACAAGATCAATACGGTACTCAACTTCCCTAACTGGTGGCAACCCAGGTAACTCATCAGGAAATACCTCAGAGTATTCACACACAACCGGTACATCGGAAATAACTTTTCTTTCAAGTTTAGCATCAACTACATAAGCTAAGTAGGACTCGCAACCTTTGGATAATGACTTCCTAGCCTTCATCATCGAAATCAGGGGAATAGACATACCATCCCGTTCTCCTCGAGCCACAACGTATGACCCGTTGGAGATTGGGATCCTAATCAACTTTTGGTGGCAATCTATGCTAGCCCTATTCTGACTTAACCAATCGATACCAACTATTACGTCAAAACTAGGGATTGGCATCAACAAGAATGAAATAGGGAAAGTTCGGTCATCAATCACAATATTAGCTCCAGTCACCGAGGTGGTAACAGGAACTAATTTACCGCTAACAATTTCTACTTCTACGGGTTTGGTTATCACTGTAGGCACTAATTTCAACTTGTCGCAGAAGCATACAGATATAAAAGTACAAGTAGCACCAGAGTCAAATAAAACACGAGCCGGTACAGAGTTTATAAAGAATGTACCAGTTATAACATCTTCTGTATGTACAGCCTCATTGACTGTCATTTGAAAAGCCCGACTGGTTGCTGGTGGAGGATTCTTCCTTTTCTGACCGGAAGATGCCGAACTCCCGACCGAACCAAGCCCCGATTTCCCCGCCTCTGGACATTGACCCACTCGATGTCCCTCCTTTTTACAAGTCCAACACACAAAGTTCGGATAACGACAATTTCTTATCTCATGACCAAGATCACCACATTTCAGACACTTATTTGTTTACGGAGTACACGGCCCTGAATGTCTAGATTTGCATGTACTACACCAGTTCAAACTTCCCGACGAACTACTCTTACTAACATACTTCTTTGTCTGACGATTCCCTTGCCAATTTGATTTCCCTTTACCAGAGAAATCCGCTCTAGACTTTGAAGAATTATCTCTAGATCCTGTTTCACGAGACCCTCTAATGTCACTATCCACGGATCGAGCAAGATTAAAAGCCTGAGATAAACTAGTGGCTAGTCTCACGGTAGTACGATAGTTATGGGGTAAAGTATCCACAAACTGCTCTATCTTCGTCTTCTCCTCCGGGACCCATTGTTGTACAAATCGAAGTTTTTCTGTAAATTGAGCTATCAACTCCTCCATGGTCATATTATCCGTTAATTGAAGATTCACAAAATCCCTCCTAATTTGTGCCATATGGAAATCAGAACAATATTGATTACGCACTACTTGATGAAATTCATTCCATCGTATAGATTCCTTTTGTTGTGGATTAAAATGCCCAGTAATTGAATCCCACCAAACCATGGCATCGTCCTTCAGGCACTGCACAGCAAACTTGACCTTGGATTCTTCCTCACAGCTAATCACATCAAACTTGCGTTCCATATCTCTTAACCAGTTTAAAGCCACAGTTGGATTGGTACTTCCATGGAACTCCGGTGGTTTGCAAGACATAAAAGTTTTAAAAGTACACATCTTATTAGTCTGAGAAGATGGACTAGCACCAAACACCGAAGATTGTTGTTGCAAAAGTTGCCTAGCTGCAACTTCCTCAGCTTTCCTTTTAAACTCTCTCAGAAATATCAATTCATCTTCTATCTCATGTATATACTCATCCCTATTGGTTTCTTCACCGCCTTGATGAGATGTACCTTCACGATTATTAGTCACAACAGGAGGAACAACATACCGAGAGGCATTATTGGGGTTGGGGATCGGTTGTTCGTCATCTGCCATTTCTGAAATCAACACAACACTTGAAACTTGTTAATCGTTAGTACCTATCTACTAACAATTTCACAACCAATGCTAAATCCCATACCCCGGAATGTTTGACATACCACGCTACAGTTTTGGGATTGAACATTCTACAATGCTCAATTACCCCAAAACCATGCTCTGATACCAACTTATAACACCCCGCATTTTCCATAATATTATTATATTGAAAACACGGAAGCGAAGAAAATTAAAACATATTTAATTAATATACGTTAGAACAAAAATCATAAACCGATCATAAGTTAAGTCGTGTCGAGTTAAACAGGTTTAACAAACACATAATACGGGGTATTATATAAAACTTAACATTAATTGTTACAAAACATAATCAGAGTAGCAAGCTGTCAAAACATTCCCCAGCTCCTAGAGCATCTACTTTCTGCTACTCACCTATTCAAAATATAATCTGCAGAAAGTAAATGCGAGGGATTAGCACAAAGCTAAGTGAGTGAGTTCATAACACAACATATAAATTAGCATAATCATATAATTGCTTCAAACAACCGCAATATGATATTCAACAAATCAACAACAACTTAACGAGGATCGGTGGCTCTGGGAATAACCATAATGCCCGGGTGGCTCCCCAAGAACACTTACCCAACCATATCCGTATGGCCATACGGACGAGACCGATACTAGTGGTAGTTGAACTCAAATACAGAATCAAACACACAACAAATGAAGTACGACTATGTATCATTCATTCAACCCCTGCCTAGTTCAACCAACCATTTAACAACTCGTTGACCTCGTTAACAACTGATGCCCGAAGGCCAAACACGTAGCACATAGGTTCACAGTCAACAAGGTATATCAACTAATCAACAAAACATATTCACGTTTATTCGTTGCAATCAAATGATCACAACTAAATTTAAATGGTGAGCTCTGAATCCACTCACCGATACCGTTGCCTCCAAAATCTCTGATTCCAGAGATCACTTATCTTTCGGAGAATCTGAGAATCAAAATCAACATAAGTTAGTACTTTGTCTCATAATTTGTAAATATCAAAATGAGCATTTATGTAAAATGCCACAATAGCATTCAATAAGTGCCACTATAAACACCACCTTCTAAACACATGCATTTTGGTGAAATTTGAAAAATCCATCAAGATTAAACATGCAAACGCGATCCTGACTAGTCAGGGCTGGATCGCGTTCGTCCTTAGTCAAAAATTCTGTCACCGAAAAACACTGGCAAACGCGATCCGGATGCTTGGCCTGGATCGCGTTTCTAAGGCCAAAAACTCGAATAGGTCGTTTACAACAAGGGAACGCGATCCGGAACCATAGCCGGGATCGCGTTCATCTGTTCTTCAGCTCAAGAACAGACCTGAACGAACTTTAACTCCATTTTCAATATTCAAACTTATCAAACTCGATTCTAATGCATTTAACTAGTTACAAATCATCACCTATAATCATATATAACAAATTATCATCATACAATTGCAAGAACAAATCAAATTAACCAATTATTCATAAATCCTAACATTTTGAAATAAACCCCATTTACCTTTAAAAATGAAGAAGATGAATGGAAGATGTAGATGATGATGTTAGCTTGTAGATTATAACCCCCAATCACTTTGTAGTTTGATGATTTTACTTGATTTACTAGCTAGGGTTTGTAGGTTTAGTTCCAAGAGAAGATGAAAGAAATGAAAAATGGTAAAGTGATCAAAAGGGTTAGGTCGGTCCCTAATAAAACCGACCTACAATTTTGGGTATTTAATACCCGCTCTAAATCTATTGTCTGGCACCTAATTGCTAGATGCGAGAAATTCATTTTATTGTACCGTCAACTTTAATATATTAAAACAAACAACATTTCATTATCCACAATAAGTCCTAAGACCTATTTCACCAACTTTCACAATTAAAAATTTATATAGCAAAATTATTTAAAACTTATTAAATACGAAATTATGAATAGAAAATACCAGGCTATCGGAGAGGATGTTACATCTCTCGAAGTCCAACACTAAATTTGTTCTTATGAGTAATAAGGATAAGAATCAGGCAAATACAGTTTCATTTGAATTGAGTAAAGTTGTTTCCACTAGATCAAGTAACAATAAGCTTAAAAAATCCCTGTTACTCATTTATCTAAATAACATGTGTGTGTAGCACAACGATGCGAAAAAAGTGAGCATTTCTAGAAAGTATACCTTGATTATCTAAGAGTAGTAATATTGTATTGTTTGTAGAGGCAAAGAAGTACAGTATGACCCTTTCTTTGCAACACAACTTACGTATGGTGGTTCCATGAACACATGTAACATTATTGGCAATTGACAATTTTGTTTGCAAGGTATGGTGGTTCTAATTTTAAGCATGAATTTGAATTTTACTTGGTCTGCTATAGTTATTGTTCATGACATGCTAGATGCAGTTTCTATGTATTGCTTTGTTTATAATATGCTTTTATGGCTTACCAGTTATGAAAATAAAAATTGCATTCAGCTAGCTTACAACACAATGACATAATAGCCCACAACCTTTACAATATGTTTTAATTTAACCTTACTTTCACAGTTATTTGTGTAGCTTAATGTAAGGATCAATCGACGTGATTTATCAAAATAAAATTGGTGTTGTTTTGGTGCCGGATGAAGCAAGCAAATCGCATAGGTTCTTCATATCAGTTCAAACATGTCGTTTTCGTGGACTGATTTAGAAAGCTAGAACTAATTACGTGAATCCTTAAGTTTTGCTCTGCTATTTTTAAGACTAGATTCGAGCCTCACAATTGTGTGCGAGTGTTTGATGCTTCGGTTCAAGTATTCACTTATCACATGAAAATATTTAATCACATTGATACATGTGTAACTCATGAATGTGTATACTTGTAATCATGGTACATTCTTCTTTGGTTTTGTATTAGTTGCATAAGTAACATATATATACTACAACTACAATAAACTTAAAATTATTGTAACTAAAATTGTACGAATTTTGCAAGTAGTTTGATCCAATCATTAGTAGAATACAGTTAGTTTTCATGCAGGTCGTTTTGGGAAGTTAAAGCCACGAGCATATGGTCATTTTCTGGTTTTAAAGAAGATTAATGACAATGTGTACAAGATTGAGCTTCCAGGTCATTATAATGTTTATGCTACTTTCAATGTTGCTGACTTGTCCCCTTATAAAGGTGATAGTGAAGATGAAGCTGGCTCGAGGTCGAGTCTTTTTCAAGAAGGGGAGGATGATGCAGAGTTGGTCAACTTGCCGGTCAACGCAGCAAATTTACTTGGCGCATATTTTGATCCAACAGATTTCGGTGGCAGATTGGGCTGAAATTCGCATGGTCACTCGGAAACGGCCCAACGATCAAGACTCATCGCTTCGACCCTGTCAATTTTGGGCCTTTCGGGGTCATTTAGGGCCTGAAAATGGCGTTTTTATGTTTTCGGGCCTCGTTTTGGACTTTTCGTTTATGTTTATTTTTGGGCTTTTGTTTCCCTAGCTTCCAGGATTTTGTTTACTTTGTTAAATACGTTTTTTAGGGTTTGTTTGAAGGCAGTTTTTGCAGACTACGAAATTAATATTGAATAAGAGATATTCTCACTTTGAGAATTTCGGATTAGTTTTTGTGTTCGTGTGGCTTTTGTGTATCGATTTGCATCACTGCGACTACTTAGTTGATACACACAAAATGAATCTTGCCTGAAAACAACCAGCATGTAATTCATGTGGAATACATACTAATATAATTCTTATCGTGCTTAGAGCTTAACACTGAGCCACTGACATATTAATTATTTATTCTAAAAGCTGACTAGAAAGAGACGCCGAAAGTTTACAAATCCAATAATCCACATCCAAATTGAAAGTCTAAAGAACTGCACCTTTCGTCTAGCACACATTGAAGACCAGCCTTCTAGACATGTTCACCCTCGGAATGGAGAGAGATCAATTTTGTATTGCTGCTTTCCCTTGGTAACCCTCTTTAAGTAATAAGAAAAAACAACAAAGAAAGTCAATGTGAATCTCAAGTAAATAATGGAATCTTTAATTTCTAATATGCTTTAGAATTCCTTTTCCGAATAGTAATATCCAGAATGAAATTACCTACTTGCTCATCAAAATCTTTTAAAAAAATTATAATCAATTGTTAACGGCAAACTCACACACCCACCAAACCTTTTTGTTTCAAATGAGACTTGAACCCACACCCTCTTGGATGATGGGTTACCTTGATAACACTTGGCAAAAGGTCTTTTGGTACTTACTCATCTTGTTACTTAAAGCAATAATAAGGGTAAGAACTTACAGCTATTGCCATGAGCTCTTCTAGCAGCTCCTCGAAATGGCGTAAAGGCTGTTTTCATGAGCAAGACACCAGATCAAACAATGTTGTATAGATAAACACGAGTATTCAGATGTCATGAAATTTACCCATTGAGTAGGACCATCAACTGGAGCGTTAAGTGGATCATCATGCACCTGATTCACATATATGCGTTTTTAAGCATGATAGTACAGAAACATAAAGGTATTGCAGATACCAGATAAATCTTATAATTATTTCATACCTCCATGAAAAGTCCATCCACTCCTACAGCAACTGCTGTCCTTGCAATGCAGGGAATTAATTCCCGCAGACCTCCACTGGCAACACCACCACCTTCCAGCTGTAATTAAAGTCGCGAGGAAAAATCAGCAAAAAATAATATCTGTATGAGATTAATACATCTTTGTGCATATATAATATGCTCACCTTTTTACCAGCAGGTTGCTGTAATGCATGTGTGATATCTGCTACCTGCATCACATAAAATTTAACTCATAACTTCTAATGAGAATAATAAGGATTATGTTGTACGGATGTTAATGTACTTACAACAGGACAATTAGCTTCTCGAATCCACTCGAAGTTACGTGGATCAACAATTAAATCATCTGCATGTTAAACAATAATATTAGCAAAGATTAATTTGCATTGTCGATTGTTAGGCAGAACTTACAGTAAATATAAAGTTATAGAGACTTACTGTATCCAAACATGGTCCCTCTCTCACAAACCATCACGTTCTGATTTCCAGCCAATCGAACTTTTTCTGCAGAGTTGGTCATGACCTGCAAAGGCAACAGATCAGAAACTTATCCATGACCCAAAGGGTTCGATAAATGGTCAATGAATTCAACTGTTAATGATAACTTACAGACGGAGCACAAAACTGGCCTTTTTTAATGTTCACAATTTTCCCAGTCTTGGCGGCTGCAACTAGGAGATCAGTCTATAAACAACATTCAAACAAAATGTGTTATAGATTCAACTCAAAGAAAGGCCTCGTCACAAGATAGAAATGTGCAATTAGAACCCCACGCATAAGGAACAGTATATAAACATAAAATCTAGACTAGATGAGATGAGATGTCTTGGTAGTCATGGCGCTTGGACATGTTGGAACATTTGAGTCGGATCAATCTTACCTGTCGGCACAAAAAGGCTGGAATTTGAATTATATCTGCAACCCTGCCGACTGCTTCACACTAGTAACATTCAAGAGCCACAAAAAAGTCAACTATCTGATACAAAGTTGGGGATAAATACTGCTTTGTTATATGAGAGAAAATTGCATATAAATAGAATTTACAGTAGGTATACTTGTTTCTAATCTGTTAAGGGTCATAAGTGCTAACCTTCTAGTTTTTTTAACGGTAGGTTTCTCGTAGCTTCCTTATTCTATTGTTTTCAAGGTTTGTTGGTGGTTCTCTTTCTTTTTAAAGCAACCCCCCCCCAGTATGAAACACACACACGTTACCTGTTATAGCCTAAAGTGGTAACTAGAGGTGACTGGTAGCTGATGTAGATACTTTATTTTCACGTTTCATATTGTTCATGGTTGGTAACATGGATTCTGAATATTGAAATAACATTGTAATTATTATATTTTTTGTAAACACTGTTCTTTGTTAATATCTATAAAAACCTGAAGTTTATATATATATTTCATGGAGCTGATGATGTGGCTAATCAAAGGCTGGCTTGTACTTAATGAAAACGCCACATCCATTGTCACCCAAGAGACATAAGTATAAATAAGTACCCTGTTTTTTTTAGTTTTTACCATAAAAATGTGTGTTTTAAATGGAATAGAGTATTACACTCTAAGATTTTCCTTATATTACAATACTACGGTCTTCTAATATGCAACTTGCCCTTTATATGAAATGGTAACTTTTTAGCTTATGTGAAGACAATACAGATATGTCAATAAGCCGCATCTTGACGAGGCAAAAGTTTTAATTATTACCTGGCTAGATTCATGGACATCAGTCACAATGGGCAAGTCATAAGTTACTTTCACCTTTTCAAGGATCTGCAATTGACCAGCAAGACAAGTTAAAAACACAGTTTAAAAAGATAATATCTTATACATTAGTATTTTGCTTGCGGGATTGGGTATTCCCCAGCATTCTGTGGGTAATCTGTGGTCTGGTGATTTACCCGGTAGTGATGTCCCTTGTGGGTGGGGCGGCTACGTAACCTGTAATGGTTACGGGGGTCAGGGGTACCCTCCAAATTACCCTTTTTTTAGTATTTTGCTTGCCAGATTTTATAAAAAGGATTAACGTTTAGTGCCTTTTAGAAAATTCTCTAATGCAATCTACCTTACTAATGCAGTTTTATATGCACTGGATTTACTGTGTAAGCCTTTTTATCAAATATCAGCAGCCAACTAAGAAGCAGATCACGAGATATAGTTATGCAACCGCAACATCATAACAATTGTGTCCCAAGGACCAAGAGACTACAAGTAAACTGCAAACTATAATGTTGTAGCCGAAAGTCGAATAGTGGAATGCAGCACATTACCTTCAATCCCTCGGCTAGTCCCGGCCCACGAAATGATTTTGATGAAGTTCTGTTAGCTTTGTCAAAACTCGACTTAAAAACTAATGGCAATCCAAGTCTACAAAGATGTAAGCAACATATGCATCATATGCGGAACAGAATTTGAAGCAAGTAACTGGAAGTATACAAAGTCCAGGAGAAGAAACAGAAACACATTATAGAATGATAAAAGCATAAACACATGTGTGTTAAGGTGTATACATAGAACAAAACAGATGCCTCTACTAAATGAGTTATTTACATCCACACGATCTGTATTCTATCAGTCAAACACATATGCTTACTAATTAGTAGATAAAATGACATACTTTGTAGTGACAGCCTTAATTTGCTTAGCCATATGTAAAATATGCTCCTCAGATTCAATCACATTGGGACCGGCTAACACAAAAAATGGTTGTGCTTCCTGTTGCAAGTTGGATAACATAAGTGAATAAGTTGTCTATAGAAACCCAATGCTATTCACTGCAAAACTATGTCCCTCGTTATAAACTTAAAGAAAGAAAACCATGGGGGTGTTTGGGGCAGCTGATTTTGATTGCTTATTAGCTTATATTAATCCGATAAGCTCTCATTTTAGTGTTTGGACAAGCCTATTTTATCGAGCTCATTTGTGAAGGGACTCAAAATAAGTCCAAAATTTCTAGCTTATTTGCTTATAAGCAATAAGCTACTCAAATAAGCTCCCCCGAACACCCCCTAAAAACTTTCAATAAGGTTTCAAAAGGGTTGTAACATGTACACTGAACAACAATGTACAACGAACTTTACTTTCTACAATCCAAAACTTAGGGTTAAATAGTTTATACAGTCTATAATAAAATGTCATAGCTAGTACAGCAGTAAAAGATAGAAATAAATTAGCATAATAGTATACCTTAAGCTGGTTGAATAGCGCAGTTGATGAGTCCATTGTTCAATTAGGTAACGATTAAATCTGTCAATTAGAAAAAGTAAATCGTCACTGATATATTACAATTTTGGCAATTGATATTTGAGGAATGTATAATATAATATACGGTAGGAATTATGCTTATGAATGTGAATCTGGAATATGAAGATAATAATGTAATTAGATTAGATAGATAGCTACCTTAAAATGTTTGCTGAACTGAAGACTGGAGATCGCTATGGTGATGATCACCGAGTGAGTGAGTGAGTGAGTGAGTGAGTGAGTGAGTGATGATGGATTGGTGAAACTGCAGTTATTAGTAGTCGGTAAACTACTCATTGATTATTGTCGGTGGCTTCGGGTTAGGTTGGGGTTGATTATTGTCGGTGGCTTCGGTTAGGTTGGGGTTGGATTGGGTTGGATCCGACCCTCACGAATTGATTGATGTAAGAAGAGTGATACGATTACAAAGATTTTTTCATTTTTGAGGTGAACAATTTTTTAGGATTTAGTGCACACAAGTATGTAATAAATTATAGTGTGACATTCATAGTATTTAACGAACTATTCGGGCTTTCATTGTATGTAACGAACTAATAATATTTTTACATTGTATGTAATTTACGGTACTTTTTCAACGTGTCGACTTTATACGCTGCCACGTGCAGGGGCGGTACCAGAGAAAATGTTAACAGGGGGCGAACTTGAAACGCAAACCTATATATTATATTCTTCAAACGTAATAAAATGCTTACAAAACAGTATATATAATATATAATATATCATTCATATAAACATGAAAGGCCATTAACCAATGTACATAGTAGAACTTAACAAGACAAACATACACTAGCTGAAGCCACCACATGCTACAAAATACAAAACAGAATGCAGTAGCTAATATTCATATGTTTGATAAACCATGCTAGACCAAACACCCACTGATCAAAACAACCTAAAGTCATCAATGAACACTCAAAACCGCACACCTGCACCCCCAAAAGTAAATATGGCAGCCACGAACAAGACGCGCAAAGACATAAACTGGAGAATATAACCGCACACAAAACAGTCCCCATTCCAAGTCGAACCAAAAGTGCAGCTGCAAATTACACTTGACCAAAAACGATCATATTGTGTATCATCGATATATATAAAGACCCCAAAAAAGATAGACATATCATACCATTAATAAATACGTTATATAATTATAGATAATCTACGATTTCCTCGGCAGCTGACCACGACGATGACCCAAAGTTTGAAACTGTTTCATTATTAAGTTATCCTCAACAGTTTGAAACTACTGAACAAGTGAACATATCATGTCATATATTATAACTAGTCAGAAGTTTACAACTCTAAAAGATCAAAATTAAACCCTAGAAAAATCTAATGGCAAAACAAAACTTACAACTTTCAAATCGAGTCAACCTTTCTTGAGACTATCAGTACGTGTTTATGGGTTTGCTAGAGCAATTATCCCTCTTCTTTCCTGTATCAATCGAAGCTTCAGGGGAATCTCCTCAATTTGGCGCCAAAGTATCAATCGGCACCTGTGTCTATTTGTTATCGTACTAAGTACGCCACATATAATGTAGTAGAGATGGGCTTAAGTTGGTTTGTTGCTAGTTGGGCTGTGGGCATATAAGAAGCCTAATAAAAATAAATTTTTTTTTTTTCTTCAAGCCCAGTGTAGGCAGAGGCCCACAGTGCCTACCCTTCAGAACCGCCACTGGCCACGTGGATTCCCTTAGAACCGTTAATCTGACGAAAATACATACAATGTAAATAAATTACAAGTTCGTTACATACGATGTAACTTTGAATAGTTCGCTACATATTACGAATGTCAGACTATAGTTTGTTACATTTGTGCGTACTAAACCCAATTTTTTACAAAGATTTTTGTGGTATAAGATATAGATTAATAAAAAATATTTTTTTTTTTATCTTTCTTAAGTTTCTCTTAATTGCATTATTGATACATATCATTTTGTGTACATATTTTAGTAAAAAAGTTATTATGTATAATTGCTCTTGATGTAAATAAATGTACCCACTTGTGTTTTAATTTCAATCAAGAAAACAAGTCAAAGTAATTTGAAATCAAAATGTAATACTATGGTTTTAACTTTTAAGTCTAAAACTAAGCGGAAAAGAAAAGAAAAGAAAGACAAAAAGAAGAGAAAAGAGGAATGAAATGTAAATTTGTTAGTATTATTCTCAAGTTGCAAAATTGAAGGAATGAAATGGTTTTCCTTCATGAGGCGAGTGCTTTTAAGAATGCTAAAAAAGTAGAGAATGAGAGAACCAATAGGATTCTTCACCAATAGGATTCTTCCATTTCTCTATAAAACTCACTTCTATTTTTTACCCCCTTGATTAATTATCTCACAAATCGTAAGTCCATAAATTATAAAAATTACATATTCGGAACCAGCGCGTTTTTCTCTTCGATTAGAGACGTCATAAGATATACTTTCGACAAATTTTTTTTCTTCGCTTTTTTTACCGGATTTCACAATATAATCACATGTGATTTATGATAAAAAAATTAAAATTTGTTCACGATTATTTATTCATGGTATTTGCTACTTAATACGTGATTATAACTTAATATTCACCCACATTAATAGTTATAAATAAAAAATTAAAAATTGCAATATTTTTCATTAAAAATCACATGTGATTGTTATTTATACACCTAATCACAAGTAATTTGTTATATAATCATATATGATTTTGCATATAATCACATACGATTTTCATTTAAAAATTGATATTCGATGAGAAATTTACCGATATATGATATTTCATGTATGATTTCAACTTGATTTTTACTTGATTGTATATTTCTTAGTCAATGATTTGAAAATCCGTATTTTATTACTCTTTAAACACATGTGATTGATACTTTGATATTCAATCGCATATGATTACACCTTAATTTTTCATGTCTTAATCTCTTTACATCATCAATTATTTGAATTTAAAGTTTAATTGGAAATATAAGCGGGTGTGATTATTTTTTAGTGTTAAATCACATGTGATTTCACATTAAAAGTTTCTAAAACCCCAAAAAAATGAAGAAAAAAAAATTTCGTCAAAAGTATATCTTGTTAGATCTAGAATCGAAGAGAAAAAGACGTTGATTCCGAATATGTAATTTTTATAATTTGTAGAAATACGGTTTATGAGATATGTAACTTTTAAAAAAAAAGAAGGTGAAAATGGGTATTTGAAATGGAGAAATCCTATTGGTTCTTTCATTCTCCCATTTTTTACCATTCTTTTTTGAACTTTCATCTTCCCTCCCTTCATTCCAAAAAAGTCAATGTGAACTTACGGATAAACATTCGAACTTTAAAGTGATCAATAATTAGTTAAGTACCGTAAGTATAAGAATAGATGAAAAAATTGTAAAACATCTTAAAATATGGGGGGAAATAAATTAATAGCAGAAAATGATAAATTTGTTTAGATTATGAAGTTAGTGGATACACAACTTTTGTAAACATTACACTAATTCCCACCACACGTTTAATGTTTATCTTATCTTCTCTTATACGGAGTATATGTTTAGAGTAAATAATTTGAAAAAAAAAAAAAAATTGAAAAATGATATTGTATTAAATTTTAAAATATAAATAAATAATTAGAAAAAAAAAGTTATTCTAAATGGTTGATTTACTATCCACAAGAATTTACGCTTTGAACTATTTTCGATAGAGTGTTCTTTTTAGAATGGGCGTGTAAATTGATGAGCGTTGTCAGTTATTTACGTTTTTTCAAGATGAATTATACTTACACTTAAATCTATTAAAAATATACAATGGTGATGGGCTTCGAAGTTCAAATTAATACAGAGGAATATTTATTTATATTGTAAAGATCGAAGTATCAACCGCGCGTCATTTCTGTACCGAGATGGGGCTTAAATGCTTAATATGGTCTTAGATGGGCTTCAATTTATCATGATTATTGTTATAATGTTGCTAACCCGTTGGGCTTGTAAATACATCATCTGATCATCATACTACAAAATTTGCCCTTTACATATATATACATACAGAGTAGAGGTGAACAAAAAAACCGGGTTTTATACCCTACCCGGAAAAAACCCGAAAACCCTACCCGGTTGTACCCGGGTAGAACCCTACCCGGTTCGGGTTTTGGGAGTACCCGGGTAGGGTTTTTAGAATTTGAAATCGGGTTGAACCCTGTTTGAAATCGGGTCGGGTCAAAAACCCGGTTGAAAACCCGAAAAAACCCGGGTCTGGTTGGGCCTAACCCGGTTTTTGACTTCTTTGACTTAAAACCGGGTCTGGTTTCGGGTCGGGTCGGGTAGGCCGAAAACCCGGTTTTGTTCACCACTAATCCAGAGCAAGACATAATTTTAGACACTTTTCTTCAAATACTTTGTTCTTTATTTGTTTTCATACATGTTTAATTTTAGGAAACTTTACCAAACTCAAACTCTTTGATACGAAATAGCATTTGATCTTGAGCCATGTGCTATGCATATGTTATTTCCAACATTAAAAGACACATACCAAAATAAGTTTTGCTAACATGCGCTCATGTGACACACGTTAAAATTTATTTAATGAACCTGATAAGTATCAAAATTTGTAATTAATATATACATAAAAAGATAAATATTATATTGAATTAATAAGTATTAGATGCAAATGCTAATATTTAATGAAATTTCGACTTCATTAACTACACCTTATCATGTACCACAAGGTAACACATTAGAAAAATCCTATCAAAATATCAACCATGGAAACACAAGACATGACAAAGTGAATCGATAAATTCACTTAGTAAATATATATATTTCAACAATAAAGTAAAAGTATCACTTTAGAAACATTTTAGGCCCAATCACATTCGGATGCAAGAATTACATCCAATGGAGTGAAGCACATGCTAACAAGAAACATTAAAGTCCGTTAGTCCATTTTCACTTTTGATCAAATGGACTTCACACTATTACAAGAATTAAGATCAAAAAGGGAATAGAACATAATTAATTCATATAACAACATTACTCCGGTAATTAGCGCGTAATATAACCGACGTTAATTGATCGAGTAAATGTTACTCGGATCTAAGGACATTTAGGGCCACCTTCCTTGGTCTTCCAGTTGTTGTAGCATGGGCACACTTGTTTATTTCCGTAAAAACCCGGGGGCACACATAGACATTTTGCGCAACACTTTTGGCAGAATAGCATGCATGCATTGTGGTATTGTGTGTGACTACATCTCCTTATGCATTGCCCGGGGCACTCTGTTCATTTCCACACAATTGTGACCGTTAAAAGAAGTGTGACCGTACATGGCCTCAAATTTTTATTATTGCTAGTCTAAAAAACTAAAAGATATTTATATTTTTTGTACAGCACGGATGTCTATGAACTATGCGAAAATGTTAGCAGAAGGTATTTTATTTAATTTTCTCATAGTACAGTGATATATGTGTTTATTACAAGTTTTTTGTCACATTTAATTGTAGGACCTCGATTTTAGTATGTGGAGTGTTGAATTATAGAAAATATTGGATCTAAAATCACAATGTGAAACTTACGAGAGCTTGTTAAGCTTCCAGGTCCATATCCGCCGCGACGTCCTCCATTAGCAGAGACCTGATTCATTTAAAACAAAGGAAAAATTAAATAAGTAACATTGATTGAACTTTAAATGATATTGAGTGAACAAAATGATTCGCGGAGACTTACGGAAACATGAAGCATGGAAATGGCGATGAGAGCCAAAACGAAGACGGCGAAGAACTTAGCCATGGAGATTGTTAATATGGTTGAGATGTGAATTTGGGAATGTTTGATGGAAGGAATGAAGGGATGTGTTGCAGATATTTATAGATGTGAAGATAGTCATGGTTAGTTTTAATAGGCTGCATGCTGGTCCATATTCGTACTGTAGGCCAATTAGCAAGGGAGCAGTTAAGTTGGATCATGGGTTCTAAATCGGGCCGACACAAGCCTAGTGGCCACATATCGTTCAATATTTATTGCTTACTCCTTCCGTCCGCTCAAAGTGTTTTGTTTTGACTTTTAAAAGTTTTTCTTTTTTAACTTTAACATTAAATATTTTTGTTTATGTTATATAATAATACTTGATGCAAAATATATGAATGAGTTGGGTTTTAAATGTATGTTCATTTGTATAATTTTCATCAGGTAATATATAACACAAACAAAAATATTTAAAGTCAAAGTTGAAAAAGAAAGACTTCAAAAAACCAAAACATGACACTTTGGATGGGGCGGATGGAATATTAATTATAAAAATTTATAATAAAAATAATAATAATATAAATAAATACTATAATAAATGTAAAAGCAATATTAATTAATAAAAGAATTTTGATGGATAAGTCATAAGAGTTGTGATAACATATGGATTATTATCGTTCTCCCATGTTAAGGAGTCGTATGTAATCAGTCACTTTTAACATGTTTGAAAATGATATTTAGGAAGAAATTAAAAGTGTTGATTTGATCAACAATAATCCGAGCCAAGCCCCATGTGCTTTCTGTTAGGCCCAGCACATGGCATTTAGCTTTTTGCATCCATACATTTTTTTTATCTCTACTAATTTATATCGTTTCCACTTTTTGGGTTTTTTTGGCTAATACATCACCATCATATATATTTGATGATTCCTTGTTATTACATCCGCCTCATTTTAAATGTTCATATTACTATTTTTAGTTTGTTAAAAGAAGTGTCATATGTATATTTTAATCAATCAACAAAGATTTTAATGGGTCGAGAGGATATTTGTTGGTTATAAGATGCACACTTTGACAGAGATGAATAGAATAACTACTTGGCCATTTGATCGATGTATACATTTATAACCAATCAGTTGCCGGGAAAATTGTAAGAAACGAAGATGTTTACAAGTTGTGTTATAAATAATTGAGGGATTTTGAGGATATATATATATATATATATATATATATATATATATATATATATAATGAAATGAAAAGATCGAGGAAATAAAGATTTGGGGATATTTTAATCAATACAAGATTGGGTGAATGTGTAAAGAGTAAGACCGGTGTCGTCTGTTGCATGTTATTTGCATGTGCACGACCACTTGTTGGACCCCAACTCGCACATGACCTGACCCTTTCATTATTAGTGTCACTCTTTAGGACCCACCCCCATCTCATTAAATTAATTAACTAACTTTTTATTTATCAACTGTTGCAACGGCAATGGAATGTGTATACATTCTCATCCATTTACCACTCCCTTCTTCTCATTCTTAATTATTATAACCTGTGATAACCTTGAACCTTTTATCCGGCTTGTATATACACTAGGGAAATTAAAAAAAATACCATTTTATTTTTAAGTATATATGGATTTGTCATCCCCGAAAAAAAATTGACGATATACCACACGAAATCGCAAATCGCAAATTTGCGATTTGCGATCCAGCGTCTTGCTTTTGCGACCCGTTCACCGAGCGAGTCGTGGCCGGGATGTACGTGCGGAGGTAAATCGCAAAGGGCAAGCTTGTGATTTGCGATTTGCCTATGCCCGAGTCGTGAACCAATTCCTGAGTCGTGAACGAGCCGTGCACTAGTCTTGTGCGGAGGTAAATTGCAAAGGGCAAGCTTGCGATTTGCGATTTGCCTATGCCCGAGTCGTGAACCAATTCCTGAGTCGTGAACGAGCCGTGCACTAGTCGTGTGCGGAGGTAAATCGCAAAGGGCAAGCTTGCGATTTGCGATTTGCCTATGCCCGAGTCGTGAACCAATTCCTGAGTCATGAACGAGCCGTGCACTAGTCGTGTGCGGAGGTAAATCGCAAAGGGCAAGCTTGCGATTTGCGATTTGCCTATGCCCGAGTCGTGAACGAGCCGTTCACCAAACGGCTCGCTCGGTGAACGGGTCGCAAAAGCAAGACGCGAGGTCGCAAATCGCAAATTTGCGATTTGCGATTTCGTGTGGTATATCGTCAACTTTTTTTCCGGGATGGCAAATCCATATATACTTAAAAAAAAGTGGTATTTTTTTTAATTTCCCTATATACTATGGGCAATTCAATTTGGACGCTTATATTTATATAGTTAATTAATACTTCCTCCGTCTCGTGTTTTATCTTTTAAGGAGTTCAAGAAATTACATTGTCAGGTGATGAAGATGACACTATTACTCTTATTTTTTTGCACAGGCTCATATGTATCAGTGTTGAGAAGATGTATATTGAGGGTAAAATGATAGAATTTAAATTCCTTTTTTTTTTTTTTTTTTTATAGTAGACACTTATTTTGGGACAAAATAAATAGAAAAGATGAACATTTATTTTGAGATGAAGGGGGTACAAGCTCGTTTGTAATCTGTAATCATACAAACCTTATTCTACCAGGTATGGAATATTTTGTATGGCTTAAACTCATAAATTGGTTGGTAACTTATTTTCATTTTTTTTTTTAAATGTAGGTAATAAACTAATTTTATTTATCAACGTAGGTAATGTATTGGTAAGTGTTACATATTAGCAATATACTTACATAATATGTTTCAATGTAGGTAATATAATTATAAATCATATTAGCTACATCGATACATATTTACAAAGTACATTACCTACATTGATAATAAAATTAGTTCGTTACCTATATTGAAACAAAAGCGAAAATACGTTACCGGTATATGACTTTTACCCTATTTATATACTAACATCAACTAACATATGACACTTTTAATAGGGAAAGGTTAAAGATAATAGAGATTTAAAACTTGTTGGAATTGATCTCAAATAATGGTATCGGAGCAATGTTTCACACAACCAGAAGGAAGCTAATAGGATATAGACATAAATTTCGTTTTTTCGTGCGTTTGTTATATATATATATATATATATATATATATATATATATATATATATATATTGCATTACGATTAATGAATTGACGGTACCGTCAATTCATTAACCATTTGATTGTTGTGAAACTTCATTGCTTAGGCTACTCCGGATCGAAGTCAACATGAAGAAATTTTTCCTCGAGTTCAAAGATTGTCTGATTTCTGGATTTCTAATAGGTGTAAGAATTGCAATATGTGGG
This sequence comes from Helichrysum umbraculigerum, assembly GCA_949592205.1. Classification (NCBI taxonomy): domain Eukaryota; kingdom Viridiplantae; phylum Streptophyta; class Magnoliopsida; order Asterales; family Asteraceae; genus Helichrysum; species Helichrysum umbraculigerum. The sequence goes on along the minus strand of CATIUR010000001.1, from coordinate 140,303,541 downwards.
TTAGAAACCCTTGTGGGCTTACGCTTATTTAGCATAACTTAGAGTCTGATGTTTTCCTTGTTTTCGCATGTAATTTTGTTGTACATTCATGATTAAGGGGTGTGCTTGAGTAGATAAAATGAAGTTACAAGATGATCAATAAGAATGCTTTTTCAAACAGCAGTTGTGAGACCATTTAGCTTTAGTCATACATATATTTTCTTAAACGTTTCAAAGTATCACCACACCTAAAAATCCCAAATTTAACGTAAATGTCTAGAAATCTTATCAATTGACAAAATAAAAATATGAAAAATCGATTAACAAAGACAGTTGTAATGGATATATTCAAATTTATGCTAGAGATATACCTACCTATTTTATAAACATCTTGGAAAACCATCGAAAAAGATGATCCATCGACACAGCTAATAATTTGACTACTTAAGCAAGAACGCGAGTCTAAACCAATGTTTTAAAAACCGGTTCAAACCGGCCGGTCGAACCGGTTGAACCGGAAACGGACAGAAAACCGGTCTAACTTATATAGTGTAAAATGGCGGTTCGACCGGAAATGTAACCGGTTGAACCGGATTAAACCGGCGACGGATTGGATTCCGGTTCAAAAAAAAACCGGTTTTCAAAACATTGGTCTAAACTCTAAAGTGCATCAATTGTGACACTTTGGGAGTTTGGACTTTGGAACGTACCAGCCATTGGGCCACGGCCCAGCAACAATTATGTGTCCACATAGAGTCCAATATTATGAGTTAAAGGCCCAACACAATGCGTTCAAAAATTGAATTAACTATTATACGGTTATTGCTTCGGCCTGCATGCCCATATACAAGATGAGATTGAGTTCGTTATTAGGCTGTATATATATAGTAGTTATAAACTGTGATTACTTGAATATGACATGAAACGGTATAAAACAATTTCAAGTGTGACGGGAAAATGTGTTCAGAGTTGAATTAATTAATTATTTATATATATATAGGATCCGGTTATATATATATATATATATATATATATATATATATATATATATATATATATATATATATATATATATATATATATATATGTACTAGCTTTAAACCCGTGCGATGCACGGGTAATTTCTTGCAAATTTTTGTATATAAAATGTGAATGTACAATCGGCGTAAAATATTCGGTTAATAATAAAGAAGGTATATTCGTTGATTACCCTATTCTCCAAATGCAATTATGAATTCTAATTATCATACACCAAACAAATCTAATTAATTTTTATTTGTTTGTCAAATAAATAAATAAAAATTATATACTTCGTATTTGTTCCAAAGATTTTAGTGAAAGACTCTCCCAAAATTAAATTAATGCAATTCCTATATAATTTGTTAAATAATATAATTTTAATGTAACTCCGTTAAGTTTAGGAATTGTAATATTTTATTATTATTATAATGGTATCCAAACTTGATGCTAATTGTTTGATTCGTTGATTTAATGACTATTAAAAATTTATCTAAAACTTTATTTATTTATTTATTATTGAAAATTGTGAGACATTGCCATGTGTCATCTTTGTCTATGTGGCAAAATCTGGAACAACTTTTAATACTCGCTTAGTATATACACTAGATGAAGTACCCGTGCGATGCACGACAATTTAATATACATAATTGCTATAACTTTTATTGCTATAATTTTTCTCTCCAAATTACTCTAAATCTTTACGGTGTATTAAGTTTATTAAAACTACTTATTAAAACTATTTCAATAAACTATTAAATTCTTCCAAAGATAAATATATGTCAATGTATTATTATTATTATTATTATTATTATTATTATTATTATTATATTCTATTGTTATGTTATAATTATATTATTATTATTATTTTAAATACAAAGATAAAAATTTTCCTGGTTTCATTTTTAATGAAAGCTATAAGAATAAAGTTAAATTTAAAAAGTTCAAATACACGAATTGTAGTATAATGCAAACACATGCATTCACGCCAAATTTAAGTTTTAATATAATGATTTGTTACATATTATTTAATCAATTATTATCATTCAATTAATTAATTTGAATATATCTAAAACTATATTTCAACCTAATAATTTATTTAAATTAAAAAATTTAAACGTTGACACATGGCATCTTTGCCTACATGGCAAATTCTGGAGCCATCTTTACTCATCGCTTAGTATATACATATATATATATATATACATATATACATATATATATATATATATATATGTAGGGGGGATCAAGAGGAAAGTAAAAAAATGAGGGAAGAAGGGAAGCTATTCTCAGTCACGTATTCTGGTCAACTCAAAAGTCAACGCGGTAGCAAACTTGTAAATAACTTGAAATTACCTCCCAGCACGTTAACATGCATTTCAAAAGCATGTTAATCAAATTACAATTTAGTATACCTATTAGCTTATATATGTTATTTATATTAATATCTATAACATATACTTAAAGCAAAATACCATGAGATAATCCTGGCCCTTAATTGAGTTTTTTGAAGTTCATCCTACGATTAAGATTAATTTAATATTTATATTCATTATTTATATTAAAATATTAAAATTATTAAATATAAATATTATAATTATAAATAGAATTAATTTTGTTAATAAATACGTATATATATAATATATATTAATATAATTAAATAAAACCATCGGAATTAATTAAAGGAAATAAGATGGTGGAGATAGTGTCGATTGTTTCTTACCCAAATAAATAATCTCTACTCTTGGAACGTCCTAAATTCAATCCGTGATTCACCCCCTCCCAATCAAACACTCGGCTTCAGTTCTTCCTCTCCAATCCACCACAGGTAATTTAATTCAACTTCTTCCTCAGGTTTATTCTGTATTATATAATACTTCAATTCAGTCAATTTTTCCTACAACACCATTGTTAATCACGTTTTCCTTCGGCATGGTCAGAATTAGGTATTTACTTTAGGGTTTATGTACTTGAACCAGAAGTAATACAATAACCCTAGCCATACTTGAACCAGGTACATATATTATATGATGAAGTTATAAACACTTTGTGTTCTTCAAAGCACTTTGTGGTTAATGGGTTGTGAAGCACTACATGCTTTCAAGGTTAGTAATCTGTGCTTAATACACTTTTGTATATATTTATAAGTGCATATATTATGATTCTATCTACTGAAATTGTTTGCTGGTTTCTATTAAGAGATGAGTCAAAAGGTTTTTTAATTATGAAGACAACAAAAGTTAGCATTTTATCAAATTTTATAGGTGGGCATTCTTATATATGTGGTAGCATGGAAATTTTGATAATGTTGTCATGTTTTGTTTTTTTTGCTATGTTAAAATCTTGTGTAAAGCTGTTGTCTTTTTGGTTTTGTATTGAATATAAGGTGCTCATTTGTATTATTGACTTTAAGATAATGTATAGTAAGCTCTTGAAATTAAAGTCCAAATGGAGCATATTATATACAGATTCAAGTGTATATAAGTTGTCGATATAGAAAATCACATATCTTAATAGGCTAAGCGACATATTATGTCTTATTGATTTCAGGCTTTTCGGGACAATCTGGATTTCTGCAACCCTATTTAAATCGAACGACATTTTACAAAATCAAACTATTTTGAAGGTATGATTGAAATATGTCAAGTCCTTTTCAAATCTTCATTATTGTTGAATTCAAACATTTTAGATGCTGATATCTGCAGGTAACTTATATTATATGTGTTATTTTTTAGTTTGTTTCATGTGTTCGGAGTTTTCTATTTAAGCAGATATTGATTGAATCAAGGATATATTGTAGGGTCAAATGCTTACTCTGGCAGAGTACACATTACTACTGTATCGTACTTTGTTGCCTACTCCTATTTGGTATCGGTTCTTCTTTGTTCCTATTTGTTATCGGTTCTTCTTGAACAAATAATAAATAGCATGATTGCACTTGACTTTTACAGTTTACACTTATATCTATGGTGTGAATTTGTGAGTGACGATAGCTAATTTCTAGATATGGCAAAATAGGTGAATTTAATGGGTCAAAATAGGTGTTTTATGTACGGGTTCAAATATGGAACTTCTTTGTATATGATAAAATGGCTTGGGTTGACCCGAAACACTTTTTGTCCAAAAGTTATAATGATTTATTAATAGTTAGCGCGTCATCTATTTTCTTAACTAAAGGTGTTTTGAACCATTTATTCAATGCACGTTTAAGCTATAAAAAAAAAGACATGTAAGATATAAAAGAAAACCTAAATTGATCAATTAATAAGTTTATGGGTTGTGATAAACGCTCAAAAGTACTATATTTCAGTAGTATTTTACCCCTAATATTGAATGTTTTTATTGCATTTTGTTTAGAATAGATATTGATTTCGTTCATATTTGCAAATAGATGTGGAAATGGGGCGTTTATGAAAAAGGAACGGAAAACAATCAATAATCAAGCTAAATGATGCATATTTGAAGAATAATGAAAAGTTGAAGTCGAAGAAAAGAATAAAAGAAGAAAAGTCAAGAAATCGGCTGGAAAAAGCATCCATACGCCGTATGGAATCCATACGCCGTATGGATTGCAGCAGTGGAGGCCCCGGTTACGCGGACTTGGGCTGGGCTTGAAATCAATCCATACGCCGTATGGATCAAAATTCCAGGAAGTATAAAAACGCGTTTTAAACCTTATTTCGAGAGTTTTTTTTGCAAGGGTTTTCGATTTCTTTCGGTTCCAGACGACTTTTAGGGTTTATAATTCGTATTTTAGGGTTAGTTTGGAGGTACGGAAGCTAAGATTGAGGATAATTCGCTCTAATCTTTCGTAGTTCATCGTTAATCGATTCGGTATATTTCGTTTCTTTATTTTCATTGAAGAATTTGAATTAATGAATCTGAATATTTCTGTTTTGATGATGAATTGAATATTAATGTGATTGTGTAGTTGATTTAAATTAGATTATGATTATTGAACGATTATAATTGCATATTGAATAAGTTATTTGATTGAAAACGGTTATATTACTCGTGGATACTTGTTTATTGGTAACTAGTTATTATTGTTGCTTCACGTGGTTAATAATGTTGATGAGATTGAGTTCCTTTAATGTTATTAACTATTGATGGTCATAACTTTAGGGTTTTGAATTATCACTAAATACGTTGAGTCTGATAGGTCGAGTATACAATAATAATCTACTTTAAGATGAGCAAGACAATAAGTTAATTATTGGGTATTGTTGAGTCATACCAATAGAGTTGATTATAACGCGTTGTGAATGTTTAATGCATAATTTAGGGAAAGACACACAATTGACCGATCATCTTGTGACATTGGAACCAGTGTTTCATGTTGGACCCTAGATTATAGGAATTAGTTGGACCCGAAACGTTGGCTAGTTCATATTCGACTTAGTATTCATTGAAGAATTTGGTATTAAGTTGATCTAAAAGAATCACAATTAGATAATCAATACGTAATCAATCGGGAAATATGAATCTAAGTGACATTAACTATACAATTACTTATTCCTTCCAATTAGGATTTCTTGTTATTATTTATTTATTATTTTAATTTAAAGTTTTATTTACGGTTGTTTATGTTAATTAAATGTTTTCTGAATTGTTCGTACGGAACTAAAACGCCCCCATATTTACTGTTTTCTAGTTAATTGTTAATTGTTAATTTCAATTTTTAAATATTCCACCTTTTTCCCTGTGTTCGAACTTGACTTACCAAATCTATATTTACAATTGATCGGGTATTCTTACCTGGTTGCTTGAAAGTATTTATTAGGTATTTCTATTTATAAATTGTAAAACAAGACGCGCTTTCATTAGCGACATCAAGTTTTTGGCGCCGCTGCCGGGGAGGAAAAAACGGTTGTGTTTATTTAAATAGAAATTAATAATTTTTAATTCTTTCTTTTTTAAAAGTAACTTTTGTTAATTAAGTTTCAGTAAAGTTGTTTTAATAAGTTTAATTAATTTTGTAACCTGTTTTCATTAATTCATTGGTTGAAACTAATTATCATTTTATTGGTTAAACTTTTGGGGTTTTAGTTTCAACCGGCGGATGGAAATCCGTCCGCCGGTTGAAGTTATATTTATTTAAAATTGTACATGTTATTTAATTTTTGTTTATCTTGTGTGAACTAACTTGTTTTTCGTTAGTGGTGTTTTGTATTTTCAGATTTATTTTTATTTAGGTTTGTCCAATGGCGAGGAGCTTTGAAAGTGATGCAAACAATTACGATTTGGTTGGTATTTATGATTCTAAGAGTTTGGAGTCAAGAGTGGAAAGTGAAATTCCATCATTCACTCGTTTAGGCCGCAAGGTTGTGCCTATCACATCGTCATGTGAAGAATTATTGGGTGCAATTGCGAATGTGAGATGGGACATTCCGTTTACAGCTGAACTAATCAGGATATCCCATGTTTATTTCTCCGATTATCAACTGGCACTAGAACAGAACTTACTAGATAGTGCAGAAGTGGAAAGACAATTTGGGGATTCTCAGCAGTTTCTGGATGACCTTTTTGATTTTGAGGAATCTATAACCTTAAGGATTGAGGAGGAGAAAGTATTCTTTGCCAATCAAAAGAGGCGATATGTTGAGATTTATGAAATTTTAAGACAACATTCTGCGTTTCCTTATTCAGCAAATCAGACCGCGTGTCTTGGCCGTATGCTTAGGGCTCTGTACGAGGTTACTGGTAATCCAAGAGCAGAAGCAGACAAGGAATTTAGGTTTGGTTTAAGAGAGTTGGTTAGATTGCTACATTCAGATGACCATTTGACGGATATTACACCTCATCGGTTCATTGTTACGAGTACTATTCATTACTATCTTCATGGAATGGTGACAAAAATGGATCGCTTTGCTAAGGAGGAGGAAGAAAGGCCACACCCGGATTTCATTCATCCTCATTTCGATATTGATTTAGCTACTTATGTGGTACTGAATTTGGATGTTTTAGTTGATAACAATAAGGTTCTAACTATGAGGGAGCATTTCCACTATGGGATGGTGGAAATATATACTAAATTGGTTGAAATCTTCAAGGATTCAGGATTAGAACTGACTTGTGTTCAGAATGAGGTAATTGCAGGGATTGAAACTAGAATAAGAAGTTTAAGGAAGGAACCGTTTCTAAGTAAGCATGCTGGGATAGTGGCAGATTGTTTGGAGTTTATGAGTGAGTTTGAGAAGAATCATCCCGATCGTGAGTGCAAGCTGGTAGGTGATAAGTTAGTATTGGCACCTGAGGGAGTAATTAATAAAGTGATTAAAGGAATCAGCTGGGACTTGATCTATCTTCAACATGTTACCAATGGACACTTAGAAAGTTTTGCGACTTTTGGTAATGGGGTTGAAAATGTAGTCACTGAATTGATGAAGAGCTTCCTTGTCCTCTATCCATTGAACTAATTTCATCGTCTCATTCCTTTTATATTTCTCATGCTATTGGATTGTTTCTAACATTTTGGTTTGTTTTGAATTATGTTAGACTTTTGATTGTTTTGGATTTTTGTTTTTGAATTTGTGATTTGAATATTAGTATTATTTTGAATATTTTTCTTTTTAATGTTTGTTAATTATTGTTATTTATTTTATAGTGTGGAATTGTGAAGATTTTGAAGTCGTGATTATCATCCAGGTTTGAGATTTAATTATATAAAGTTAGTGGTGAATTTGGGTTAAAAATTGGGTTGAAAATCGTTTTTGAAAAATTCTGATTTTTTAATCCATACGCCGTATGGAATCCATACGCCATATGGATTGATTGAGCTGCTGGACTGGGCCGTTGACTGGGTTTAATGAGTTGACCTGGGCCTGTTTAATCCATACGCCGTATGGAATCCATACGCCGTATGGATCAAAAATGCAGAAAACCGCCAGCAGCTTTCTTCTTCCCCATTTTTCATTCCAAAACCCTTTTTCTCAAAACCACCTACGGCTTCCACACCTACAACCCCCAAACGGAAATTCCGGCCACGCATTCATCGCCATTTTTGCATATTCGTGTTACACGCACTTTCCTCTACAAGGTATAACTTCCCGTTTTCATTTTCGTTGGTTAAATCGCTCGTTTGGAAGTTAGGGTTTATTGTGAATTTATGGGTATTTCGGATATGCGTATGATTATTAGCATGTTTTGATTGAGTTATGTTCTAATTGTTGTATGCATTGCAATGTCATGTTCATTTTTCAATTGTATTGCATATTTGGTATTATTCGAATTATTCGCTAGTGATGATTAAATGAGAATATGAGTTGTGCTCAATTATGCTATGTTTTAATTTAGTGCTTATTAATTTTCTGACCACATGATGATTAATGCAAATATTTGTTTGGTACACAAGTGTTTGTGATTACGGTTATGTAATAAATTGTTATTTTGATTAATTGTGTTACAATAATTCATTTTGAGTATGTATGAATGTTTGCTAGTTGCTAATACTCGAGTTAGTGATTGTGCAATTTCGTATATTCAAAATGGTACCAAGTTATTATAATACATTTGATTAGGCAATTGTCAGGAATATTTAATTAAGTTGATATAATTATGCATATTGAGTAGTTTTTGTTTAAATTGCAATTTAGGTTCATGAAATTGATTGTTGCGGTAGTTTTAGGCTGAACCTTTATGGTGGATTATTCAATTTTAAGCCGAAATGCTGTCGAAATTTTTAGTGATTTTTTTTGCAATTAACTGCTTATTTAGTATTATTAACAATTGTCTTGTTTAGCAGTTATCATGTCTAAAAGGAGAGCACGAGGAGGTGAAACTTTGGGAAACCCATTGATTAGATCACATAGATACCTCACGTTTCATGGGTCATATTCTGAGACTGCTAGGATGCAGTTTAGAGATAGTCTGGCTTCCAATATTGGCCAGTCTATTGAGGTGTTTGATGCTATTAACTGGAATGTTTTGGAGCATGTGATTGCTAGAGAGGGATTTATTAATGGTGCTGAAGCCATTAGGAATTTACTGGCTATTCCATACACATTAGAGGATGGAAACATTGGATTTGTTTCCTATGCTTGGTCACGGTTATTCAGTATCAGGGAGGATATCTACAGAGAGTTGGTTGTAGAGTTTTACAGTACTTTTAGGTTTGATGCCAGGTCGACCCAATGGACTGAGTATTCCATTTTCTTCCAGCTAGGGGGACAGCCCAGACAGATGACTTTGGTTCAGTTTGCTTTGGGTTTGGGGCTTTATGAGCCCAATGAGCTGGATAATCCTCACTTTCTAGACCACATTTCTACAGGTGCTGTGAAGAAGCTCACTGATTTGGAGATTGAGCAGGAGTGGCAGTTTATTGCTCAGGGTGCTTATGGTAGTTCGACACCTTCTTACACGCGTATTCGAGATCCTCGTCATCGACTCATTCACAGATTGTTGACTTACACCATTGTGGGTCGCAAGGAGGGGCCTGAGAAAGTTTCGAGGCCTGACTTGTTTTATTTGAGTTCGAATATCAGGAAGAGGTTAGTGAATGTACCTTGGAGGTTGGCTAAGTGGATGTCGAAGAGAGCTACTGGTACTAGAGATGGTAGTAGTTTGTGTGGAGGTCACTTTGTTACTCGATTGGCGAGATACTTTGGTTTGGCTACTCAGGATGAGATGGGCTCATGTACGATTGTTCAGCCTAGTATGGGTTGGCTGACTGCACGCCGGTTGGAGGCGTTTGCTCTCATTGAGCCATGCACCACGTATGGTGGTCCTGCAGAGATGTATTACTGGGTTCCGATTACTCCGGTGGGACAAACTTTGCAGTCGAGGCAGGCTAGAGCCAGAGGAGACACGAGTGGCAGTGATAGAGGTCGAGGTACGGCACGAGGCAGTAACAGAGGTTATGCTACGGAGTTTGATCAGTTGTCTCAGCAGATGCATCAGATGCAGTTACAGCAGACTCAGAGGTTTGATCAGATAAATCTGATGCAGAGACAGCATTTCCATCAGACCAGTGCACACTTGGACTACCAGGATGGCTTGTTTGAGCAGCTGTTGGGTTAGTTTCTTTCTGGACCTACATATCAGCCATTCCAGTACCAGATGCCACCAGAGTTCATGCCACGACCACCACCACCATCACAGTCATAGTATGGAGCGCCTTCTCACCAGTACCGGTACCGCCAGGATGATGACAGTGACTAGGATGATGTTCATCCTATTTGGTTTATGATTCCAGACACTATTATTATTATTGTTTTATTATCATTATTATGACTGTTTTTATTTGTAGGTTTGATTAATTATGTTGGATTGGTAGTTTTAGGTTTGGTTGTTTTTAATTAGGATGTTTTTATTTGGTATTGTTTAATTATGTTTGTTGATTGTTCCCTCAGAATTGTGTTGTGAGTACGTGTCATGCTGGCAGTAAGTTCAGCGCAACGAATAATTGAATCGCGAGGATGTGGGAAATTCGTATCATCCTTGTCATTAAACTGCACACTATTCCAGGGGAGTTTTTCTGTTCTAAGTTCTTTTCTCTTTTTCCCGTTTTTAAGCATGTCATTATTTGTACAATGAGGGCATTGTACATCTTTAAGTGGGGGATGGGAGAGAAAAGAAGTGAAATTTCCACATAATTGTTCTGTTAATAAGTAGATGATTTTGTAATTTGGTTAATAGTTATCTTATTAAGGTAAGTAACTAGGAGGTTATGAGTTACCCATTTTTCAACCAAATTTTTGCATTTAAATTTCTTGTTTTCTAGAGATAATTATTTTGTAACTTTGTAGGTTGAATTTAAAATTTTCTACACTTTTAATTAAATACTAAAGCTATTAAAGATGTTATTTAGCTTCATTATATGATGTATTGATAGGCGATTTATATGAGAATGTTTGAGCTGGTAAGAAATGATAATTAAGGAGTAAATGTTACTTTTAGATGAACTTTAGCTATGTATGATGTATGTCTTAATTTTCGTATTAGTAATGTGTGATATGCCATATTTTTGGGAATTTAATTAATAATCATTTGGGGATATACTGGGGGTTGTTTCCTTTGTTGTACGAAAGTACAGACCTGGTCTCCGTCAGTATATCTAATGAAAAAGAGCAAAAGAGTTTAATAACTCATAATTTTAAAATGTGGTCAAATTAAGTCGCTTTGTTGTACTGAGGTACAGACCTGTCACCAATGGTTTGACTAAAAACATTATTGCTAAACCAAAATCAAGTTATGTTGCTTTGTTGTGTTGAGGCACAGACCTGTCACCTCTGTCTTGATTTGAAAAATGATTGTTTTGATTAAATTTCAAAGATATGTAATATTGGCATATTATGGGTATGAAGGTATATAGTTTTGGGGAATCTAAAGGAATATTTACACGAATAATAATAAGTTTAGCTTGAGTATTCAATTATAGATTGTTTAAGTGGATAACAATATCAGTAATCATTGTGAACTATTTGATGTCTAAGAAGAATAACTCTATGTGTAGATAAGTTTTTGTAAATCTCATAGTTTCTTAATAATTGTTTTTAGAATTATCAGATTTTTAAATTTAAACATTTGAGTTGAAGATGGGTGATGTTGTGTAATTCCTATTTCAGTTATTTAGATTAATATAGATGACTGTTTTCCTAAGAATTTGATTTTTGAGTCGATAGTCTACTTGAGGACAAGTAGGATTCAAGTGGGGGATGTTTGATAAACGCTCAAAAGTACTATATTTCAGTAGTATTTTACCCATAATATTGAATGTTTTTATTGCATTTTGTTTAGAATAGATATTGATTTCGTTCATATTTGCAAATAGATGTGGAAATGGAGCGTTTATGAAAAAGGAACGGAAAACAATCAATAATCAAGCTAAATGATGCATATTTGAAGAATAATGAGAAGTCGAAGTCGAAGAAAAGAATAAAAGAAGAAAAGTCAAGAAATCGACTGGAAAAAGCATCCATACGCCGTATGGAATCCATACGCCGTATGGATTGCAGCAGTGGAGGCCCCGGTTACGCGGACTTGGGCTGGGCTTGAAATCAATCCATACGCCGTATGGAAATCCATACGCCGTATGGATCAAAATTCCAGGAAGTATAAAAACGCGTTTTAAACCTTATTTCGAGAGTTTTTTTGCAAGGGTTTTCGATTTCTTTCGGTTCCAGACGACTTTTAGGGTTTATAATTCGTATTTTAGGGTTAGTTTGGAGGTACGGAAGCTAAGATTGAGGATAATTCGCTCTAATCTTTCGTAGTTCATCGTTAATCGATTCGGTATATTTCGTTTCTTTATTTTCATTGAAGAATTTGAATTAATGAATCTGAATATTTCTGTTTTGATGATGAATTGAATATTAATGTGATTGTGTAGTTGATTTAAATTAGATTATGATTATTGAACGATTATAATTGCATATTGAATAAGTTATTTGATTGAAAACGGTTATATTACTCGTGGATACTTGTTTATTGGTAACTAGTTATTATTGTTGCTTCACGTGGTTAATAATGTTGATGAGATTGAGTTCCTTTAATGTTATTAACTATTGATGGTCATAACTTTAGGGTTTTGAATTATCACTAAATACGTTGAGTCTGATAGGTCGAGTATACAATAATAATCTACTTTAAGATGAGCAAGACAATAAGTTAATTATTGGGTATTGTTGAGTCATACCAATAGAGTTGATTATAACGCGTTGTGAATGTTTAATGCATAATTTAGGGAAAGACACACAATTGACCGATCATCTTGTGACATTGGAACCAGTGTTTCATGTTGGACCCTAGATTATAGGAATTAGTTGGACCCGAAACGTTGGCTAGTTCATATTCGACTTAGTATTCATTGAAGAATTTGGTATTAAGTTGATCTAAAAGAATCACAATTAGATAATCAATACGTAATCAATCGGGAAATATGAATCTAAGTGACATTAACTATACAATTACTTATTCCTTCCAATTAGGATTTCTTGTTATTATTTATTTATTATTTTAATTTAAAGTTTTATTTACGGTTGTTTATGTTAATTAAATGTTTTCTGAATTGTTCGTACGGAACTAAAACGCCCCCATATTTACTATTTTCTAGTTAATAGTTAATTGTTAATTTCTATTTTTAAATATTCCACCTTTTTCCCTGTGTTCGAACTTGACTTACCAAATCTATATTTACAATTGATCGGGTATTCTTGCCTGGTTGCTTGAAAGTATTTATTAGGTATTTCTATTTATAAATTGTAAAACAAGACGCGCTTTCATTAGCGACATCAGGTTGAAATGCCCTATCTGGTGATATCATATTTAAATTTGTTATTTAAGATGGGGTTGTTTCTGTGTAGGTTCGGTTGGTATATGTTGCAACAATAGCCTTATCTCATAAAGAGCTACATTACGGATTATCTGCGTCTAAGCAGGTTAGCAGAACTTATTTTACTTGATGCATGTTGATGGCTAGCCGAAGCTTTTACTGATTCGTAGAGGGAGTTCCCTGGAAGAACACTTGGTTTGTATATACTTCATAAAAGAAAAGCCTGTAATAAGTTAGAGCCGTTATTCATATTCTTATCTTACTGGAAAAACCTTGGTTGAACTACATCTACCCTATTTTTTAATCAGATAGGTTTTTTTTTGTGTTGAGGTTCAAATAATATAGTTCGTTTTTTAAACACACCATTCATAAGTACCCATTTGTCCACTTTCATCATTGCAATCAATTGATAAAAGGTCAATGTTGTTTCTTGCTTTGTCTCTCTTTTTTTTCCACCTTTGACAAATATTAAAACATATAACTCAAGTAATGTGTCCAAATTTATGGGATGGACGCATTAGTATTTTCTTTTGTTCATCATTTCATAAATTTCGTTACTACATTTTAGCTGTAATGGAAACCATATGTAAGTATGTGTTCCCTTGCAAATCTAAATATTTTTTTTTTCAATCGAGGCAATTCATCATACATATGCTGCTTCTCCAATTTATCTATATTCTCTTAGTATTGTTGGTCCCCATTTCTGTACCATTTACCTTTATATGATAATGAACTTTTACAAAACCCGTTCTAGATGATAATTTGCATTATGATAAATTGTGTATAACATTTGGGCAAGAGTGGAGGAAGATTGTTTCAAAGTTATTCAAGTTGATCATAAATCTATCAAACTTTCGATTTCTGCTTATTGTTTCGGTATTTGAGGATGATGTCTTATTTTCTTTGTAGTCAGGTGGTAAATTATTGTTGATATATTTTTGTTTGATAGGTTCAGACTTCAACCAATCAGGTTGCAGAACAACAGATGTTAGTTTATTCATCTCATTTGGATCCTACAGTTAATTGTACTTGGATTCATGTTTGTTTTAATGAGTTTCATAGGCTCATTTTTATTTATTTGTAGGAACTTCTTGAATATGAAAGGCATAAGGTCCAAACTGGTGAGGTTGAACTTCCTCCTGCAACTATTATACAAGAGGCCTTGAGGCCCTTACTGGTGAAAATGTGAAAGTTGAATGAAGGGAACATCTAGGCAGTTAAGTCTCAAGATTTTTTTTCGATATTGCTCATTTTTTATTTACTATTATATTTGCGTCGGTGCCATGTTCGGTTCATTTAGCTAAATTTGTATTATTTATTTTTCCTAAGTGCCTTGGTATTTGCATATCTTTTAAAGTGAGACAGAGTTGTCACCACATAGATTCGGTCTTCCAGCTAATTGGCTGAAAATAAGCGTACATGAAACTGTAATTATTGCAGAAGTGTTACATTCATAACTTGCATTTTCATTTCAATCGTTTACATGACAACTGTATACATTGGGTACTTTTCTTCATTCTTATCGATAGCTTTTCCTTTATGTGGTGTTTGAGATCAGGGAATGCATACATTTATATTGGATTAAAAAAAGTTGTTTTCTTTTTGTTGAATGGAATGGCACATTCTCAAACTAACAGTGTATTCCTTTAATTTATTTGATTTTCAGTCCATAATGACGGTGATTTTTCACCATTCAATTATACATTGGAAATAATATTACAATACTAACCATGTACCATCTTTATGTCAATTTTTTAGCCTCACTGAATGTATGTAGTTTTTACCCTGATATAAAAGGACGTATATAGGAACTAATGGATATAATCATTCAAAATGTATCTTGTGACACCCGTCAAATTAAGACTAGTAATTAGTGCCTAATCAATTGTAAATACATGTAATTGGTTCTGTGTTAGACTAATTTGTGTATCAAATAATATATATTGTTGAATATATACAAGTATGCGATTTGATTAAATCGTACAAGTTACAAATCGAATGTAATTCGGTTCAATTAATACGGACGTTGGTGAACAATTTTATTAAATAATATAATATTATTTAATAACGATAACATATCCAAAATATTATTTCGATAATATTTCAATTCAATTTCGTATCGTACAAACAAGGTTTACGCGATTAAAAATATTAAACGCACAAACAAAACGAAACAAGTTAAGTTATATTATATAACTCAATTATTAAGTATTTGGCTAAATACTTCAACGAAAATATTAAGCAATTATTCGTATTTTAAAAACATATATATTTAAACGTATTAAATAATTAATTAAAGTTTAAACAATCAGGAAAACGAGCACCGCACGGAGCAACTACGGGGACTGAGGAAAGGTGAGGCTTTCACCTACACCCCACCTCCTTCTCTTTCTTTTCATTTTCATTTCTTCTTCTCTCTCTCTACTTTTCTTTCTCTCTTTTCTCTCTCAAAAACCTCCATCACCACCACCACCACTCTAAATCGCTAAAAACTACCACCAAACGCCATCAAATTACCTCACTCGTTTGGAATAAAAGGACCACGGCATCACGATCTACAACTTCATCTTTTCGGAATTTTGATTCGCCACCGCGTAAGTTTCCGACAAAATCCCGAAACCTTTCGATTTGGTATATTTTCGTTCGTTTATTGTTTCTCCATACTCAAAATGTCCAAATATGGGTTGGGTAAAAGAATTGGACTCAACGGAAATCGGAAAACTTGTTTTTGGCTCAAAATCCGGCGAACAGTCGAGAGTGTCGCAGAGACGATGAACAGTGTGCGACACTTCCCCAAGTGTCGCAAATAAGTGCCGCAAAAATCCTAAGTGTCGCAATTTCAATATGCATCACTCCCAAGCGACACTTCATCAAAGTGCCGCCTATTTTTATAACTATACACTAGCGACACTTGCTTAAGTGCCGCCTAAATAGAAAATCCGGAACCTGCTGCACTTGTCTAAGTGTCGTCTATAATCAATCTACAATCCATACGACACTTACCCTCAGTGCCGCAACCAAGTGTCGCCACCTCATGCGACACTTCATTAAGTGCCGCCAATTAGACTGAAACCACATTTTATGCGACAGTGATTGAGTCTCGCCAAAATCTATTATTCATTTCTTAAGTGTCGCATGAAACAGAACCAAGAAAACACAAATTTTCCTAAGTGTCGAGACCTAAAATTTTATCACTTGATTTCACCCAAATTCAGTTCAGATGCGTTTTTCACCAAAGCAACTTAGTAGGAATAAAAAATTTTCGAGCTGACTTAGCATCTCGACCCCAACCAGGGGCCAGCCCCTTAGACCCCGCAGGGGTTGCCACCCCTGGAACCCCGCTTACCAGGGGTGCTGCCCCCGGACCCCTGTCACTTAGAGTTTGTAAATACATTTCACCAAGTGTCAAACTTGTATAACACTTCGAAATCAAAACAATAATATTAAGATTTTTATTACAAACAGTCACCAACGGGCCGTACACGTTTTCAAAAACTCAAGTCAATCAACCAAATCGTAGTAAATTGGACAAGTCAATCAATCAAATCGGAGTAATTTGGACAAACAACTACAAGGTAATCTTTTAAGATACCTATTCAATTAATAACCATCGCGCGTATTGAACGCCCTCAGGTTACAAGTCTTCGGACATCAATTCGCAAGCTAATCAATTCAAGTTTATTTCGATAAACACTCAAGGCTCAGGTGAGTCTCATGACCCCTATTTCACTGCTTTTCAATCAGGGGTGTGATTACATTGCTCGTTTTATTTACATGTTGAACGCAAGTACAAATCAATCAAATACTGCATGAGTTATTTTCAACTAATCACTAAAGCCCTCTATAGCATATTCTGGTAATACATCTGTATCGTGAATGTTAGTATATGATATCATATAGGATTGACAATCCTCGTCCGGGTTAGCACGCACTAACTGGTCAAACGGACGTATTAGCATTTGGGAAGACGAGTGTAGATTAGGCACTCGTAGGAGGCACCTCAGTTGGGTTTCCTTAATTGGACCTGACACTCAAGTTAAGCTCAGACTATGTGCTCATGGCTGTATAACTTTTATTTTGCTTAATTGCATTTTAAATTCAATTATAAATCTTGCTGTTCATACAATTATGTGTTGACATACAAACCTGTGAGCTCACCAGCGTTTCACTGACCCATTTTAGCATGTATCATAGGTACACAGCAGTAGGTTGGACTGCCCAAACAGGAATCATTAGCTCGAGTTAGCATTCATACAATCAGAGATTTAATTGCATTATTATATTTTGTATAAAGTAATTATGTGATGTAAATCTCTCAATTTCAGAAACTGAGCTAATGTAAACATTATTTTGATGTAAACTTATGTTTTTATCAATACAAGTTCAAAACGATGCATATAGTGGTCGTTCATTATATATCTTTGTGCTGTGATTACTGTAATTAGTCCCGCCCCGACCCGAATCGCTTCCGCAACCCGAATTTGGGGGTGCGACATATCTCAACCATGATAAATGTAGGAACATTAAGTTAGGATATTGAAGCCTATTAAGGAACAATTCAGAAATCATCGCGACCATATGGTTGAGTCGTTCAGGTAAGTTACACACTTATATTGAGATTGACTGTTGGATACCTGATAGTTTAAACCCTTTGATTTATTGTAAGAAGTTATTGTTCAAGAATTTGAAACTATTATCCTTTCTTAGTCTAGATTTGGATAAAGAAAAAACTGATCGCTTCATCTTTGAAGGAAGACCAGGTGGTAACCACCTTTCTCTTCATATATAAGTATCAACTTTTTTGGTTATACTTTTTACACTTGGTTTTAGTTAAATTTGATTTCATGCAACTAATAATTTTGTTCAAGAATTCATATATTTAATTCAGTACACTCTATAATCTCTGAAACTCTGTAGTCAGCCTTTAACCATTCGTGTTTTTCTTTGATTTTATCAGGCGTTCGTCTGTCTATCTTTATATATGTTTTAAATGTGTTTAATTTTCTCGTGAGTATCTCTGTCAGTTTTCGTGACAAACTATAACACCCCTCATTTAAAGTCATATTTTGTTTTTTTATAATCGGAAGCGCAAATCCCCATATTATTAATTTACATGACATAACCAATACATAACAAATTAAAGTGTATTAAACATTATACAGCAACTGGGTGTTATGGAACCTTTCAAAACATAGCACAACATAAGTTTAAAACATTATCAGAGTACATCGTCGTCAAACATTCTTCCAAATACAACTTCTTGTCCAAAATATATCAAACATACCCTGAAAGAGGATAGTGGTGGGATTAGCACGAATCTAAGTAAATAGACAAGCAATCAACGATCTAACTCAATTTAACAATCTGTTTACAACAATTATCCGTAAACACAAACATCTTAGAGGATCGGTGGTCCTTGAGGAACTCTCATTGCCGCGGTGGTCCTCCAAGCAACACTTATAGCCAACTACAGGCCACGCAGTGGTTTTACCGATAACTCATTGCTATCTTCAATCAACATAGGATCCATTCACAACATATGTTCACAATTCCCACGTTGACCAACCTATAGCAATCAAGTCCAACCATAGTTGACCTCCCATAACATAATGCCTCAAAGACCAAGTATCACATAGTCACATGTGTCAAATCAGACTAACAGTCTATAAACATCATAACCAGGTTTACTCGTAGTAACCAAATATGTTACACCAATTTACACTGAGAGTCACCAGTCCACTCACCTGAGTATCTCAGGATCCAAACTCAGAGGTCTTATGTTACTGAGTCTTTGGTTGATCTGAAAACATAACCAAATCACAAGTTAGTAACTCGTCTTAAAATCAATATAACTCATTCCATTATATCTCAACATAATGCACCAGATACAATCTATATTAATACTATAAGTATTAAATCATTCAAGTACCAAAGCTAAACAACAAGTACATACTAGGACTGGATCCGCCGGATAGGCTATAGGATCCGCCAGATCCTTTGTTGATCCGCCGGATCCATGTCGGATCTTCACACTATCCGCCGGATCTAATAATGATCCGTCGGAACCTTTTTGAAAATTATATTATCTAACATGTCAATTTAAAAGTGTAGTACCGACCAATGAAGATCCGCCGGATCTGTTTCATGATCCACCGGATCATCTATTATTAACCTCAGGATCCGCTGGATCAGCATGAGGATCTGCCGGATCATTAGTTTAGGTCCTGGATCCGCCGAATCACACCTGGATCCGTCGGATCCATGCGATTTGCAGGTCGACTGTTTGATAAGCTACAACAGACTCAAATACGAATTTTCATAATCAAACACACCAATTCATGTTCTATAGTCAATTTTTAACACAGCAAGATAGCAACTAGCATTATATACCATCAACCATCAAACTTCTAACTTCAAATCTTCATACAATCTACAATAAATATGATTTCTATCATAATCATCATTAATCAAAAACACTTACAAGTTAAGAGGATAACAAGATGATGAATTTGATGAAGAACAAGATTAATCACAGCTCTGAATTCAAGTTTGATTGCAAGTTAATAAGTTCTTAGGTTTCTAGGTTTCAAGTTTGAAGTGTTTGAAGTTCAATGAAAATAAACTAACTTTCCTTTCTTGGAAAGTTGATATAGGTCGGCCCCAAATTTTAACCGACTCTGTATTCACTTAAAATAATTCCCTTCTAAACCTATTGTCTGGAACCTAAAAACCATTTACGATTCCAACAATTTTATTTTACCGTTAACTATATAAAGTTAAAACAAATAATAATTTACTAGTCACAATTACTCAAATTGAGCACAAATTTCCTAACATATTAAATAACAATTTAAGCTAGAAAATTACCAGAATACCCTTAGGCCACTAGGGTGGATGTTACACAAACTGGTGAAAGATTTATAGAAGTGGGGGATATGGGGTCACAATATATTTGATTTAGAATAATAGAAATGCAAATGTTTTCGGGGAAAAAAATATTAAACGGAGAGGGGCTGGTACAAGAAGTAGTTTTGGGCAGATGAATACAAGATTGAAGACGATGAATTCGGAGTAGTATAGATGGGTGACAGACCCATGGTCTGTGGGCAACATATTAAGGGTCCAAACAGGTAAAAAGGTGCATCAAGCTACAACAGTGAGATGGAATGGGTATTTACAATAATTACATGTGGATATAGAAGACCATGAAGTTCAACACAAGTGATGATTATGAGTTTACGTTGTGTATTGTAAAAATATTTAAGTTTAGTATCATATAGAGATTGTAGTTGGACTATTTTTGAACAGCATGGTTTATACATCGTATGTAGAAGAGTATGCTACTAATGTATATAGTGGAATATTATCAATCAAGTTTGCCTTTTCTGAAAAAAGTATAATGAAATGATTTATTTAGCGTGAACTGTGATTAAATTTAACTCAAAAAACGTCAATATGGCTTGCTTATTCACTACACAATCTTTGGCCAAATCCATCTCTAAAAGTAATAATAATTCTCACAATCTTTTATCTTTACATGAATGTATTTATTTGGCATATCGGAATTAATACATTTCACACAATGATTGTATATTCTTTTATCACAATCTTAAAACCTTACATTTTTAAATTTCAAATTTTACAAAGTCAAATGTGACAGCCCGCACGACCGCGGGTCTTTTACCTAGTTAATTATTATACGGTTATTGCTTCGGCCTGCATGCCCATATATAAGATGAGATTGAGTTCATTATTAGGCTGTATATATATAGTAGTTATAAACTGTGATTACTTGAATATGACATGATACGATATAAAACAATTTCAAGTGTGACGGGAAAATGTGTTCAGAGTTGAATTAATTTTATATATATATATAGGGGAGATCAAGAGGAAAATAAAAAAATGAGGGAAGAAGGGAAGCTATTCTCAGTCACGCATTCTGGTCAACTCAAAAGTCAACGAGGTAGCAAAATTGTAAATAACTTGAAATTACCTCTCAGCACGTTAACATGCATTTCAAAAGCATGTTAATCAAATTACAATTTAATATACCTAAACATTCATTTATCATGAATATTAACTTATATATGTTGTTTATATTAATAAATGTTATAACTTAACATTCATTATTGTATAATAATGTGTATTAGTTAAGAGATATCTTAAAAAATGTTAACATCTTACTCTTTTTTTTTTAGTTTTTAAGATTCACTTGTGATGAATGTTAGCTTATATGTTTTATTGACAATGATGAACATTACAACATTCATTTACAATGCATATTAACTAATACATGATATTATACACAATGAACAATATAACATTTATTTACGATAAATGTTAACTCATATACATTATTATACACTGATGAATGTTATGTTATCACATTCAATAGTGTGTAATATCATATATAAGTTAATATTCATCATAAATGAATGTTTAGAACTATGAAGTTGTAATTTTGATTAACATTCTTTTCAGATGAATGTTAACGTTCTGAGAATTTTTTGAGTTTGTGAAATTCGATTGTAATGACGACCATAATTCGATTAATTACTCGTTTATATGTTTTTTTACAAAGAAATTCTTTAATTTTATTGTTTTCATTACCGAATCAAAATTTTTCAAAAACCCAAAAGTTACACCAAATTCATAATTTTGAATGAATTCGAATTATGGTAAATTGAAGATATGTATGAATGCGTTTGATGGATTCGGAGATTTTATAATGTTTTTGATTGAAGAATCGTTGAATTACATGCTTTAATTTTGAATTTTAGATAAAAGGGATAAAATTGGTATTGTAGATGAATTATGGAAGAGATAAGAAAATGAGTAGTTGGGGTTTGCTTCTCTCCTTCCCTCAAATTGGAAGCTTCCATCTTGATCATTCCCCTATATATATATATATATATATATATATATATATATATATACACAAATGTTATATAAGATTTGTAGTCGTTGCTTCAAATCTATTAATGTCGTTGTTAAGTTATGCAATGTTAACATATAATCGGTCATGAGTGAAATTCGATTTTTGATGAAATAAACTCACATGAGACAATGGTATATATGAATATTGTATTAGTCAATGCAAAACATTCATATAATAGAGACGTTGCAAAAAATTATAGTCTTGCAACCTCTCAATATTGGGCCTAAAATATATCTAAACGTTCCAATTAATTTTAACACTTATAACTTCTGTAAAACATACACCTTATCAAACGTTATCTGATTAGTTTTAACACTTCTATGTTATGTAAAAGTTAAATCTTATTCCCTATGCTCCGTTAATCAAAGTTGATGCAATAGAAAGTCTAATTTAAAAATTAAAAAATTAAAATGAATGTAAACGGAACTGATATTTAATATACAGTTGTTGAAAATTTAATGATCGTCTCAACGATGTGTGTGTAATTTGCTAAATATTATGATTAAATATAACAATTTATTATATTTACATTAATAAATATGGAAAGCCATGTGACATTCTTAGAATTTGGTAAATAGTTTTAATATAATTCTAATAAAGACATGTCATATTTAATTAAATTTTAGATTGCCACATAAGCAAACAAAAACTTTGTTATATACATGTATATTTCTTTTGTCATAAAAACCAATTGAGCATAGTTAAATTGGTACCGCCACCGCAAATGTCTCCACATGCCTGACCGATAGATCAGGGTTTCAAATACTTTCTTCAGTACATGTGGTTGATTTGTGGCCTGAACATATGATTTGCCCCGATGTTGATGCTCAATTTCTTGTGGGTGGGACAGATGCGTGCCATTGAAATATAGTACGGGGTCAGGTGTACCCTCCAAATTCCTTTTTTTTGTCATAAAAGAAATAAAACTTACTATTAATAACTATTCAACAATTAATTTTTGAGAATTATTACGAAATTGTTTTTGGTTAACTATAAATGACACTAGAAATTTTGGCCCGTGCGATGCACGGGTCTTGTTAGCTCAACATTCATCTGGCACTTGAGGCTAACATCTTCTTATATATATGGTCACGTGTGCGGAAAAATTAGTGTAAGTTATAAGTTTTTAGGTTATCTATTTATATATCATTGTTTGTGTTTTTATATTTTTATTAGGTTCTTATTGTTAATATATACTAGTTGAAGGACCAGCGACAGCGCGGGTGTTTTCTTAATTTTTTTTTTTAGTATTTTAAAATTTTAAATTTTTTATTTTATCATTGTGGGTCCCTTTATGGTTTTTAAATAAATAGCGATTTAATTATTTAGTTTAATAAATGTTCTGAGTTAATTTTGAGTTTCTAAACGTCTATTTACAAATTGAATGTCTTAAATATTTTATTGGCAAATTTCATTTGTGTTGGTAATATACTCCGTAGTGCTTATTAAAGTTTTATTGGTTTTACCATGGGCTTTTGTTATTTGCATTAAAAGTTGATTTAGTTTGTTGTGTTAAATTTAGTGACCAAATAGATATTTCAATAAACATAAGAGGTGATGAATGAAAAAGGCAAAAACTTAAAAAAATGTAAGAGTAATGACATTAAAGTCATCGTCTTCGTCATAACCCTAAGCCCCAAAAACTACATTTTTACCAAGACCCTATCAATGCTTATTTTTTAGAGGATTAATTTTTTTTTTTTTTTTTTATATATTATACTCCGTATGTTTTAGTTAATTTAAAGTAAGATATTCTAAAATTGTTTAAGATATTGGTTAAGTTGCAAAACATTTTAGTCTATGAATGTAAAACTCTAATACCAATTAATTAAGATCTATATTTTAATTTGGATTTTGCTAAATAAAGCACTAAAAATGTTTTGGTTAAGATGTGTAAGACATGTATAAAATGTGTACTCAAATAATAACAAACTTTGTTCCCCCTAAAATTATAGTTAAGGTACAACCATTTTATGCATCTCCAAACAATTTAAACAAAAACAATTTAATTTTTTTTAGATATAATAATACGGAGAAAGGATACATCATAATTATATTATAAAATATAAAATAAATTAAAATCATAATTTAAGAAATTAAAGAAATATGCACAATTTATTTCATTTTAGATATGTTTTAATTTAAAGTAGGATGTTCATAATATTTATTTATCTTTAACCTTCAATTCTACTCTCTTTATTTCTAGAAAATTCGATAATATATTAAAATTATACTCCATAATTACAATTTTTGAAATATAAGTATCTAAAATAATTTTATATATAAATTAAGTAATGAAATATTTTTTCATTCATAACGGAGGGATTTTGATATATTTTGATCTTTTATATATTAACTTTCGATATATGAAAAAATAATAATAAATAAAGTTAAATCATCATAGATATTGTCATGAAGATGAAGAAGTATTAATGAATTTGTTTAATATATTTTTTAATAATGTGTGAAATAATCAAACAAACACAAATTTAGAAGGATTTAAAGCATACCCAAATATGAACAATAATATAACACTGTATTCTCGAGTTATTTTTTAGCGGAAAGGAATGGGGTGTAAAAGAAAAGAGGAAAAAAGAATAGAAAAGAATGTAATATAAGGGGTTGCGTACGTATTCTTGAGTTGGAAGGAAAATGAAAGAAAATAAAAGAAAAGAAAAAGAGTTAATCCCATGAGATCAAAATCTATAAAGTTAGAACTCAAAAGGAACACAAGACGTAAAACAAATTCATCAATATAGATATAAACCAATTTATACCCAATAGCGTTACAATATTTTATACACATATAAAGAATTCATGGTACCATTAAAAAATAAACATGATGCACACCATATTAACAAATAACCCAAAGAAAACATCTATTATACACGTAGTCGTAAACCATGTAATAGATATACAGCAAAACTTTATTATTAATACATTTGTTAAATCACAATATTATATGACAACATAATATAGAAAAAAAAAAAGATTGAGCGTTGCAGAAGAAGGCAAAGGAGACTGCGACAAACTTTTTTTCCTCGGTGTGCGCCATATCAATGAGACGAAAGTTAGTTTATAGAGAATAGGAATAAGGATAAGATGGTTATTAGATCTCAATTGAGCCAAACTATTGAAAGTAACATTGAACTAATAATAAAGATTAGGATACGATTTTATGTAAACCTATCAAGTGTATCTTAAATTATATATAAGAAACAGTTGATGATGTCATCAAAAATCTAATCAACCAATATAATTACTCAATTTTGTCCAATTAGCTAAATTATAGGATTTAGTGACATCATAAATTATTAATTATTTATTATATAAAGAAAAATAATTATGATAACTTTATCCAAATAGGTATTCGTAGTACATTATGACTATTATCATATCACAATAGGTATTCGTACTATATTATGACTACTATCATATCACAATTTGATTTGATGATGCGTTGATGAGATTTAATCCTTCATATTAACAACTTTTAAAATCTGTTTGTTTTCGTCCAATCCCGTGTAATACACGGGTATAGAGTCTAGTTAATGTATAAAAAAAGAAGGTGACAAATATGAAATCATCATAATAGGTTATTTGTCTTTAAATCAACAACTAATAGGATGGATCATTTAAAATAATATGTCGAACTTTTATTTGTTATCAAAGAAGTTTAAATCCACGATGCAATCATCATCGATTTCATATCCTAGATTATGAACAATCTTCTGGATGACACATTTAATAGCTTCGTCACCGCCATTGTCAATAGAAACATTGAGCTTAATCCATTCAACAAAAGCTTCTTAATCAAAATCACCTACGAATAAGAGATATATAGATTATGAACAAACTTAATTTTATAGGGAATAATATCTTTTCTCAAGAGAATTATTATACCTTCTAATTTGTTAGAGATGTTTGGATTTTGTGAAGCATCACTTTTTGGATCTACACAATAAATAAATTGTAAAAATTACAAACGTAGAGTAACAATTTTAGGAGTTAAAAAATATACCTTCATCTTGTTTTGAATTTTTAGGTTTGTCACGAGCATATTGATTAAGAGGATTGGGTGGATTTATGCATTGTATATATTGGAGTTAGAGGCTTAAATTAGGTATTTATTTTTATTTTTTATCCTCTAATCTAATTTTGATTTAATTTAATACTTAATCTAATTTTAATTTAATATATTATTTTAGGTTGTTAGCAACCGATCAATAAATTTGGCATGAAGAGTATATTTTATAAAATTTATTATCATTTATATTTACATATTTATTATTATTTTAATTTAAAATTTAATCTAATTTTAATTTAATATATTATTTTAGGTTGTTAGCAACCGATCAATAAATTTAGCGTGAAGAGTATATTTCATATAATTTATTACTAGCCCTCAAACCCGTGTATACACACGGCCTGTCGAATGCATATTTTATTTTTATAATTATGCTGATAAAAAATGCTAATTTTTATGATGTAGTTTTTTTAGATTTTTACTAAGCCATTTTCAAGATATCTCCTTTATAAAAACGTGATGGAAAGTGAGGGTTGATGAAAATGAATGGTTGAGATTGATTCTTCTATTCTCACTAAAAATTTTCATTTTTATTTGAATTCGAACTCTACAATTTAGTATCTCTTAAAGTATTCAATTTTTTTTATTGTTTCTAGTTATATGCATTATGTTTTGTTATACACGTTAGCAATATTATGATATATAATGTTTTTTATTCTCTTTGAAGTTGGCATCGAAATTAATAGATTAGGATTCGAGTTATTGCTTGCATATATGTAACTAATTAATTAATAATTAATTATAAAGTAAATATTTGTAATGTATTTGCATATCGTTTGCATATATGTAAATTAATTAATCGATAATTAATAATTTAGTAAAATTTGTATTGTATTTGGATAATATCTTTTACGGAGGTGACGACCCAGGATTGATTTTAATATAACTTTTTTAATAATTAAATTAAAATTGATGATGTCATTATTTTCTTAATTTTATTACTTATAATAAAATCAAACAATTCTATTGGTCAATTAATTTTTTGACGACATAATTGGGTGTTTCCTATATATAATTTAAGATTTTTTAATTATTAAATTAAAATTGATGATGTCATTATCTCCTTAATTTTATTACTTATAATAAAATCAAACAATTCTATTGGTCAATTAATTTTTTGATGACATCATTGAGTGTTTCCTATATATAATTTATTTATTTATAAGATTATTTATTTATATTTACATATTTTTATTATTATTTATATTTACATATTTATGATTTGTGTAATTATATATCCGATTGTATATCCATATCCAGTTATATATAGAATAAAATAAATAAAATAAAAGATTTATAATAAATAAGAAAATTTTAAATAATTATCAAGGGTGTTAGGTGTACATGTTTCTAACTAATTTAAGCCATCGATCTCTAATCAGGGAGCCTAATCAAGGGCTAGAATTCCTTAATGGTATCCTCTTTTAATTATATATATATATATATATATATATATATATATATATATATATATATATATATATATAAGATACCGGATTCTCTTGCTTGAGTATGTTTAATCATTATTTTCCCTCGCTATTAGTTTTTATATATATGTTTGGGTTGTTAGTCTTTTCCAAAAATATTTTTATTTCTCTTTTAATTTAATTTTTTGTTTACTATTAAAAGTTTATGTGAGATGAAATAATATAATAAATTAATATATAATTTATTTGATAAACTATATTAAGTATTCATCATATATTACGTATTAGACTAAAAACACGTGTAACTCAACTTTTACACAAAAAGAATAAAACTTTATTTTCCCATCATAATAATCATCGTTTGTTACATTAAATTCAATTTTTATATAATAAAAATATATCTATTTGCTATTTATTCTATTTTATTAAATATATTAATTCATCATATCCATCCTTGAATTAATCAACATTTATCACATATTAGTTGAAACTCGTTAGTTATTGTAATTGTAATCTAATCGGCAAAAACAAAATTTTAGAGAACAAATATCATTTTGCATGCTCGATGATCAATGTAACTAAACCAAATAAAAATAGTGCATGACAAAACAAAATTCACCTTCGTCAAGGTGTTGAAGGCTTACCGAAATTTGCAGTCCCTAAATCAATCATTCGAATTTAATCAAGTTTCATACATCATAATTCCTCTGAAAAAAGAAAATCAAGCATGAAATAGTGTAGGTATATCAGACAATTATCAGCACGTGTGATGCATGGTCGTACTATTAGTATACACATGATTTTATTAAACGAAGTACTTGATAATAAAACATCCAAAATAAATTGTTGGAACCAATTCAAAACTAAACTAAAATAACCTACCCATGTCCTATGTAACAACAAAATGAATCAAAACAATCTAAACACTTACCTACTTTAACCAATGATGATCCAAAGCTACCAAATGCAGAAATGCTTATATGCACATCTATAATATCTTCTATAATATAATTAGTGAGAACTCAAAAACTTCAACATTTGTGTGCTAAATTAGATGGAAAACACAAAGTTGATAAAAAAGTAATGAAAAAATTGCTTTTAAACAAAAATGATGGCATATTTGCATCATATAACCGTATGGTTCATGTGAGATAAAAATAAGTTATTATAGACAACAAATGCTCTTTATTTGATTTATTAGTTATATGGCTTGTTTATAAAGGATATGAAAAGTTTAATTATTTATTGATAATAATAATGTCAAATTAAATTGCAATCTCATATACATGAGTAAAACGATCTGTAATCCTTATGCATAGGGGTGTACGTGGTCCAAAAACCGCACCGCACCGGACCAGAACCGAACCGCACTGCGAACCACTAAATGAAAAATCAATAATCATGAACCGCACCATCTAATCCGGTTCTGGTACGGTCTGGTTCCGATTCGGTTCTTGCGGTTTTGGTTCAAAACCGCGAACCGTAAAATATACACACATATATGTTAAAAAGAAGAAGATGTAAACAAACATGTAGTAATCATCAAATAACCAATACCTGAAGAATCAGAAAAAGCATTTAAAAATGTCTAATAATAAACAACTAAAAGGTTGTGACAATTCAAACGTAAGATAAATGATCATTTATACTTTGTTCAAACAAAACAAAACGTCTATAACAAACTGCAGATGTTCAACATCATAATTTTATTCGCCCCTTGCTTGGAATGTAGCAGATGAATCTACAAAGAGATAAAACCCTAACTAAATATATACTCCCTCCGTCCCAAAATAAGTGTCCTGAATCAGATTTTGAAGTATTTCTTTTACAACTTTGACCTTAAATACTTTTTTTTGTGTTATATATTACTTTATAAAAATTATACTAATGAAAATACATTTAAAACGCAATCCATTCATAAATTTACATCAATTATTATATAACACAAACAAAAATATTTACGGTCAAAGTTGAAAAAGAATAACTCAAAAAGTCAAAGCGTGACACTTAATTTGGGACGGAAGAAGTATATATTTAAAATAAAATTGCATTTTAATAAGTCTAATAAGTCAACCCAATGTGTATCCATATTAAAAGATATGGTCATATCGATCAACTATATACTATCATTACTATTGACTCGGTTTTGACGGTTCTAACGGTTTTACCAGTTCTAGAACCGCACCGCGAATGGTTAAGGGAAAAAATTAGAACCAAGAACCGCACCGTTGTGCTTTGGTTTGGTCCGATTCTGGTCCGGTTAATCGGTTCTGGCGGTTCCGGACCATTTATGTACACCCCTACTTAGGCAATAGACTTTTTCATTTTTCAATTGAGGAAATGAAAAGATGATTGAATTGATGGTTGATTTATTACTATCATTGAATTTGAAGCTTATAATGATATCACATTACCTACACAACAAAAAATTATGATCAAATTTGAAACACCCCGAAAACGTACCATTTTTTTTTTTTTTAAACATATTGTTTCTTTCTTTTCATGTTATTACTTACAGACTTTTATTGCACATTCATTCTATCCCTTGTTACATTTAACTTACGAGCTGAATAATTATTTTCTGAAATCCTGCTGAATCCGCCGTATTCCCTGGAATACGACCGGATTCAATTGAATACGACCGTATTCCAACGAATACGCCGTATTCCCGAGAAATTTAAGCTCAACTCGGTGACAGAACCGAAACTAAGGAATACGTTTTTGAATACGGTTGGGAATACGCCGTACTCCCGTGAATACGAACGTATTCCGATGAATACGACCGGATTCATCCTATTCCAGCAACCTGCACATTTTATGACCAAAACTCGACTTTCAAACGAGCATAACTTTTAAACGATAATACCTGAGAACCTGAAATTTTGCAGTCAACTTCACTTTGACCATATAAACGTTTCTACTTTTTCACTTTTTCAAATTTCGCATTAAATCTCATTTTGACCCGTTAACTCAATTTCGGCTATTTCTAACCAAAATTTTGACACATCAAGTTCTTATTCACTCAACATCTGACTTTGGTCTTTTTACCATACTTTTAATACATCATTTACAACTTATTGGTACCATTACATTTGACTTTACTTGAATATGACTCATAAAACTTATTGGTCACCCATTTGGGCACCAAAACGACCCGATTGGGTCTTTGACCATTTCAACCCATTCTTTTGGTCAAACCACATTCAATTGACTAATCTAAGTCCAATTAACTCATAAACATCAACCTTTAACCATTATACTCATAAAAGGCACATTTCACGTTTATGTCAAACTTTTATACATTCATTACTAATTCAAACTTTAAACATACAAGTCTCACTACCTTGACCTCAACTCTGACTTTAACTTTAACTTTGACCACAGAGTTGACTTTTCTCAAAACATCACATATACTATAAGTGAGACTACATAATATTTTCAAAACATCAAACTACAAGTTTTAAACTTTACAACGGGGGTGTACATATCACGAGCATGATTAAGAGGGATTAGCTTGTTACCAAAACCGTGCAACAAGCTCCACCAAAAGCTTTTAAACGTGTCCCTTGCCCAAGTCCCCTTTATTGACACTTGGCTCACCTGAAAACGTTTAAACATAACACGTAAGCTAATGCTTAGTAAGTAATGGAATCTTTTACATAAACATAATCATAACATCACATTAAGGATCCTTAAACATCATCATGCTAACTACTAAGAGTTAACATTTATACCAAGCTAATGGTCATGATCCATTACTTGGAAAACCATCAAGCTAATAGCTCACCCATTACTTGATTCCACATTCATATCCATCTACTTACCTTTATCTTGAAACTTAACACAACTTGAAATAACTTCTCTTGCTTGATCACCTATACAAATAAATACATAGCATGATCAATTAACATAACACTTTACTTTCTTAATCTTAATCTCATAACTAGGTGTTACTCACTAACACCTATCATTCATCACTAGTGTTCCATGTTTTAACTTTCTAATCACATGTAATTGGGTATTCATCACTTTTCTACTTATAATCATTACTACTTCTTCTAAATTCTTAAATTCTCATATATACATAAACTATCAAAACCCAATTACATATGAACATGAATTCTTTAATTCAACTAACATAAACTAAACATAGCATACAACTCATAAACACCCATGGAACACTAATTAATCAAATTAACTATCAAACATGATCTTTCTATCATCTAGGGTTTATGAAACTAAAACCCTAACATAAATTACACCATTTGAAAGGTTAAACATACCTTGTAGAAGCTTAATTTGATAATTAGAAACCTTAATTCACTCACTTTCTTCTTCAATTTCTGATTTCTTGCTTTTGTTCTTGTTTTCCCTCTCAAATACACACATACGTATATATGATAAAATCTGGAACATTTCTGAATGTAGGAGATAAGTATTACCATTTTTACACTTTACCCCCTGCACTTTCCTTCTTTACATATCTAACCCCTCTAACGACTTTTCTTTTAATTGGTTAGTCCTTCTAACCAAATTCTAACCTTTTCGTTACTTTAAACATTTAAACATATTAAATACATATAAAAACTGAAACGTAAACGTATATTAAACTATAAAAACTTACGTATTTTAGGGGTGTTACAACTCTCCCCTACTTATTCAGGATTGTGTCCTTACAATCCATTCTTGATACAAAGCCGGATAATAAACAATGATTTCTTCCTCTGGCTCCCATGTAAACTCTGAACCTTTTCTATGCTTCCATTGGATTCTAAACAACCGAATTTCTTTATTTCTTAACTTCTTGACTTTCTCATCGAGGATAGCTATTGGTTGTTCAACATAATTCAATTGATCATTGATTTCTATCTCTTCCAATGGCACATAAGATGCCTCATCTAATAAACACTTCCTTAAATACGAAACATGGAAAGTGCTATGGATACTTGCCAATTCACTTGGTAGCTCAAGACGATAAGCTACTTTTCCAACTCTTTCTAAAATCTTAAATGGACCAATGAACCGAGGACTTAACTTGCCTCGTTTTCTGAATCTGATAATGCCTTTCCATGGAGATACCTTTAACATAACCATATCTCCAACCTCAAACTCTAATGGACGTCTTCTTTTGTCGGCATATGACTTCTGTCTATCTTGAGCAATCTTTAATCTTTCTCTGATTTGATCAATCTTTTCTGTCGTCTGTTGCACTATATCTGTACTGCCCATTTCTCTTTGCCCAACTTCACCCCAACATATTGGAGTTCTACACTTTCTCCCATATAACATTTCGTAAGGTGGCATACCTATACTTGCATGATAACTGTTATTATAGAAGAATTCTGCTAATGGTAAATGCACATCCCAATTACCTCCAAAATCTATAACACACGCCCGCAACATGTCTTCTAAAGTCTGTATCATTCTTTCACTTTGACCATCAGTCTGCGGGTGGTAAGTTGTGCTAAGATTAATACGTGTACCAATATCATCTTGAAACTTGGCCCAAAACCGTGAAGTAAATCTACTATCTCTATCAGAGACAATAGAAACTGGCATACCATGACGTGCAACTACTTCTTTAACATATAAATCTGCCAAAGCTTCAATAGACATTGTTTCTTTAATTGGTAGAAATAATGCACTTTTCGTCAATCTATCCACTATCACCCAAATCGCATCATGCTGACGCTGAGTCTTTGGCAATTTGGTGATAAGATCCATTGTTATGTGTTCCCACTTCCAAACAGGTATGTCTAAAGGCTGCATCTTTCCATATGGCTTCTGATGCTCAGCCTTCACCTGTAAGCAAGTTAAACACTGTTCAACATATTTAACAATATCTCTTTTCATACCTGGCCACCAGTATTCTGATCTTAAGTCGTGGTACATCTTTGTCGCGCCAGGATGAATGGAATACTTTGATTTATGAGCTTCATCTAACAATAATGTCTTCAAATCCCAAGAATTTGGAATCCAAACTCTACCATAACGTGTCTTTAACCCACGTGAATCTTCCACAATACTATCAACTTGACCTTTGATCCGTTCTAATCGAATATCTTTTTCTCTCCAAGCTTTTTGCTGTACTTCTTTAATTTGATCAAACAAGCTAGGAGTAACAGTAATTCTAAGAGATTTAACTGTTAGTGCAAGATGAGCTGCCTTTCTACTTAAAGCATCAGCTACAATATTAGCTTTTCCCGGGTGGTATAATATTTCACAATCATAATCTTTAACAAGATCTAGCCATCTTCTTTGTCTCATGTTCAAATCTCTTTGATCGAAGAAATACTTTAAACTTTTGTGATCTGTATAAATGGTAATCTTTACACCATAGAGGTAATGCCTCCATATCTTTAAGGCAAAGACCACCGCTGCAAGTTCTAAATCATGCGTTGGATAATTCTTCTCATTTTCTTTTAATTGTCTAGAAGCATATGCTATCACTTTGCCACGTTGCATAAGAACACAGCCCAAACCACTATACGATGCATCACAATATATCACCAAATCTTCAGTACCTTCTGGAAGTACTAAGACTGGTGCTTGACTGAGTTTCTGCTTTAAAATCTGAAAGGCTTGTTCTGCTTGTTCATTCCATTCGAACTTGATATTCTTTCTAGTAAGCTTCGTAAGTGGCATTGCGATCTTTGAGAAGTCCTGAATAAACCGTCTGTAATAGCCAGCTAATCCAAGAAAACTTCTAACTTCCGTTGGAGTTGTTGGAGCACTCCATTTCATAACTGCTTCAACTTTTACTGGATCCACCATAATACCCTCACTATTTACAACATGTCCAAGAAACTGCACCTCTCGAAGCCAAAACTCACACTTCGAGAACTTAGCATAAAGCTTCTCTCTCCTTAACATCTGTAGCACTTGTCTTAAATGATAATCATGATCATTAGCGGATTTAGAATAGATTAAAATATCGTCAATAAACACGATTACAAACTTATCAAGTATTGGGCGACATACTCTATTCATCAAATCCATAAAAGCTGCAGGTGCATTCGTCAAACCAAATGGCATTACTACAAATTCATAATGCCCATACCTCGTCCTAAAAGCAGTTTTACAAACATCTTCCTCTCTGACCTTCAATTGATGGTAACCAGAGCGTAAATCAATCTTTGAAAAGTAACTAGCACCCTACAACTGGTCAAACAAGTCATCAATCCTAGGTAATGGGTACCTATTCTTGATAGTCACCTTGTTTAACTCTCGATAATCTATGCACATTCTCATTGAACCATCTTTCTTTTTCACAAATAAAATAGGAGCTCCCCACGGAGAACTACTTGGACGTATAAAACCTTTGTCTAACAGTTCTTGCAACTGTTTCATTAATTCCTGCATTTCGGTTGGAGCAAGCCTATATGGTGTCTTAGCAATAGGTGTAGCTCCAGGCATCAATTCAATCTTAAATTCAACTTGTCTATCGGGCGGAATGCCCGGTAACTCATCGGGAAATACATCAATAAACTCTCTTACTACCGGAATTTCCTCAATCTTTGGAATTTGAATCTGAGCATCTATCACATGTGCCAAAAAGGCTTGACAACCATGGGACAAATGTCGCTTAGCTTTAGCAAAAGTACAAACCGGGATAGGCATTTCTTTCTTTTCTCCATAAATATCTAACAATTCACCACAAGGTAACTTAACTCTTACAATCTTTTGCTCACATTGAATCATTGCATCATGAGCCGCTAACCAATCCATACCAATTACAACATCGAATTCCCCCATTTGCATAGGGATTAAATTTATGGAAAAAGGCTCATTACTTATTTCTAACTGACACCCTCTATAAACTTTCGTTACATATACTGTTCTATCATCAGCTATTTCAACATCTAAGGGAGTGTCTAAGTCAGAAAGTGGAATCATGAAACTTTTACTAAACTTTTCTGAAACAAAAGATCTAGAGGCACCCGAATCAAAAAGAACATATGCAGGTATTAGGTTTACTAAAAAGGTACCTGACACTACATCTGGGGTCCCTTTAGCTTCCTCTGCTGTAATCTGGAATGAACGAGGCCTGGCTTTTGGAACTTCAGTCGACTTCTTATCGTATGACTTACGATATGCTGAAGAAGCTGACTGAGACTTTAACTTTGGACATTCTGACTTCACATGACCAGGCTCGTAGCATCCATAACATACTTTCAATGGATGAGGACAGTCCTTGCTGAAATGACCTTCTTCACCACATTGATAACAAACATTTAACCCGAATCTGCATACTCCAAAATGCTTCTTGTGACATTTCTTACATTCTGGAGGTACAGACTTTTCTGTCTTCTTCTCTTCTCGACGAGAACTATCACTAGCTTTGAACTTCTTTGAAGGAATGGGACTTGATTCAGCTTTTCTTTTTGCAACTGCTTTCTCACCTTTCTTTAACTCTAACTCTTGAAAACGAGCTTCATTCACAATCTCTTCAAAAGACTTACAACGGCTAGGTTGAATAAACTGACTTATTTCTTTCTTTAACACCTCATGAAAATGATCTATAAGCCTCTTTGGATTCTCCATATAATCCGGACAGAACTGAGCTCTATCCAGAAATACACCAACCAACTCATTAATCGATTCAGTCGTTTGTTCCATTGCAAGAAACTCCCGACGAATCCTCTTCAAATCTGCTTCTTGAGAATATGTATTCTCAAACATCTTCTTAAAATCATCCCAACTCATCTTGTTTATAACCTCATCCCCTAAGGTACGGCGTTGAACTTCCCACCAATTCTTAGCACGTGCCTTCAAGAGATTAGCAGCAAAGATTACTTTCAAATCGGCGGGGCAACGTGAAGTAGTAAAAGCCCCTTCAACCTCCATAACCCATCTATAACATTTAATCGGATCTAAATCCCCTTCAAACTCAGGTGGATTACAAGTTGAAAAATCTTTATAACTGAACTTTCTACTTTCTTCCGAAATTGGAGCTTGAGGAGGTACTTCTTGACTAACTCCAACTGTTTTATCTTTCTGTTTCTGAAATTCTTCACTCACTACCTCTCTAACAGTCTCTATAATCGTTGACTTTAGAAGAGGAATAGATGCTTTCTGAGCAATACCGATTTCTTGCGAGATAAAAGATTTCATCTTCTCAATTATCGGATCTATATCTTGAACAGGAGACTGAGACCTATCTTGACTGCCTCCTGTTTCAGTAATCTCTACTTCTTTACTCATCTTATCTGAAACGTTCACATAACACATTAACATTTACCTTAGCACAAACTCTGCTATAAACAGTTAATAACTTGTTAACATTCAATCCTCTAATGTCTCGTGATTTCCATGGATACATATAAGGTAATATGGTAATCTTTGCGTTGGCCAGACGCTCAAATTATCGTATTACATTAAACACATCCATAGTCTGCACGCCACACTTCAAGTAAGGAATCATTAACAATTCATTAACCCATAACATATCTTACTAAATCATGCTCAACATCATAATAAAATTGGTCTAAGTCCAAGTACCCACTAATGGTGGATACCTGAATCCCTTAAACCGTGCTCTGATACCAACTTGAAACACCCCGAAAACGTACCATTTTTTTTTTTTAAACATATTGTTTCTTTCTTTTCATGTTATTACTTACAGACTTTTATTGCACATTCATTCTATCCCTTGTTACATTTAACTTACGAGCTGAATAATTATTTTCTGAAATCCTGCTGAATCCGCCGTATTCCCTGGAATACGACCGGATTCAATTGAATACGACCGTATTCCAACGAATACGCCGTATTCCCGAGAAATTTAAGCTCAACTCGGTGACAGAACCGAAACTAAGGAATACGTTTTTGAATACGGTTGGGAATACGCCGTACTCCCGTGAATACGAACGTATTCCGATGAATACGACCGGATTCATCCTATTCCAGCAACCTGCACATTTTATGACCAAAACTCGACTTTCAAACGAGCATAACTTTTAAACGATAATACCTGGGAACCTGAAATTTTGCAGTCAACTTCACTTTGACCATATAAACGTTTCTACTTTTTCACTTTTTCAAATTTCGCATTAAATCTCATTTTGACCCGTTAACTCAATTTCGGCTATTTCTAACCAAAATTTTGACACATCAAGTTCTTATTCACTCAACATCTGACTTTGGTCTTTTTACCATACTTTTAATACATCATTTACAACTTATTAGTACCATTACATTTGACTTTACTTGAATATGACTCATAAAACTTATTGGTCACCCATTTGGGCACCAAAACGACCCGATTGGGTCTTTGACCATTTCAACCCATTCTTTTGGTCAAACCACATTCAATTGACTAATCTAAGTCCAATTAACTCATAAACATCAACCTTTAACCATTATACTCATAAAAGGCACATTTCACGTTTATGTCAAACTTTTATACATTCATTACTAATTCAAACTTTAAACATACAAGTCTCACTACCTTGACCTCAACTCTGACTTTAACTTTAACTTTGACCACAGAGTTGACTTTTCTCAAAACATCACATATACTATAAGTGAGACTACATAATATTTTCAAAACATCAAACTACAAGTTTTAAACTTTACAACGGGGGTGTACATATCACGAGCATGATTAAGAGGGATTAGCTTGTTACCAAAACCGTGCAACAAGCTCCACCAAAAGCTTTTAAACGTGTCCCTTGCCCAAGTCCCCTTTATTGACACTTGGCTCACCTGAAAACGTTTAAACATAACACGTAAGCTAATGCTTAGTAAGTAATGGAATCTTTTACATAAACATAATCATAACATCACATTAAGGATCCTTAAACATCATCATGCTAACTACTAAGAGTTAACATTTATACCAAGCTAATGGTCATGATCCATTACTTGGAAAACCATCAAGCTAATGGCTCACCCATTACTTGATTCCACATTCATATCCATCTACTTACCTTTATCTTGAAACTTAACACAACTTGAAATAACTTCTCTTGCTTGATCACCTATACAAATAAATACATAGCATGATCAATTAACATAACACTTTACTTTCTTAATCTTAATCTCATAACTAGGTGTTACTCACTGTCACACCCCGCCAAACGGTAATTACAACTACATAGAGTGGTTTGCGGAATCTTAGTGACGTGGCGGGGGTGCGAGCAGTAATACAACCAACAGTTACATACATACTCAGAGCATATGATTATCGCAGAACGAAATAGATTAAGATGCCATTAGTTAAAGTTTTACAAAAGATTACCACTTGAAAAGTAGTAACAGTAATAGTAGTAGTTGAAATCAGTATTTCATAAAATACATA
Source organism: Helichrysum umbraculigerum (assembly GCA_949592205.1). Taxonomy (NCBI): domain Eukaryota; kingdom Viridiplantae; phylum Streptophyta; class Magnoliopsida; order Asterales; family Asteraceae; genus Helichrysum; species Helichrysum umbraculigerum. The sequence continues at coordinate 140,264,517 of CATIUR010000001.1, read as the reverse complement.
ATATCAAAAGTAGATTTCATAGGTATGACTGCAGTAGTTGCAGTTATACAGAGGAAATCCAAGTGTCCCAAAAGTAGTGGCATCCTAACAAGTCCAGGGTAGTCCGTCCTGATATGCATGCAGATCTTACTTACACTGCTAATTCCCTGAAAAACATAGAGTAAAACGTCAACAAAATTGTTGAGTGAATTCACAAGTTTGTTTGTTATGTAGGAAACACAAGTTAATCATTTAAGAATAACATTTCCAAATAAGTGTTGTTTGTCAAGTAGGAAACACAAGTTATAAACAAATAACATTTCCCAAATCAGTTGTAGTTGTAATAGGAAACACAAATTATTAATCAAATAACATTTCCTAAATCAGTTATCAGTAGGAAACACAAGTTAATCTAAATAAAGATTAACATTTCCAAATCAGTGTACGTAGGAAATCATTTCCTAATCAATAGTTTAGTGGGAATATTTAGACGGTGATCCCTCGAAAGGTGAGCTAAACCTGTCGAGTAAGGTAACCCGATCTAACCCTATAACCAAACCACAACCCTAATCTGTTGTTGTTTGCCATGCTGGACAATTAAGTATACGCTCCCAAATCCGTAGGAGGGTCGTCACGGCAATAGTACTATCCGTATACTCAGTGGCTAGAGTCACCTAGCTAATGGTTATAGTCTGTAGCCATAAGGTCTTTTATGCACTACATCGTTCAGCCTAGATCTGTACCAAGATTCGTTGCCTAAATTCCCAAAATAGTTATGAAAACATTTCATAAACCATAGTTCAAATAGTTGTGTGAAATACCCTTTCACAAATAGTTCAAGTATGAAATACCCTTTCATAAATAGTTTAAGCAAATACGTATCGTATTTAATCAATCACAGCATGAAATCTCATTTCATCAATAGTTTAAGTAAATACATCAAGTATTTAAACAGTTGTCGCATGCAATTATACATACGATTCTATGTTTTCCACCCCGAGGTTTTAAAACATTTAAAAGGGGTTTGTGAACTCACTGTGAGTGCTCGGATGTGAATGCTAGCGAGATAAGATAACGAAGCCCAAACGTAGTCAACCTATACACAACAATGTATTAACTATAAGTACTTTGTTTACTTATGTTAATAGTTTATTCGTTTGAAGAAATTATCAATTTCTTAAGTTTGTGTATTTCGTTGATGTTTGTTGTTGGAAAATAAATAATATTTTTCCCAAGTTATGTTTGTTTGTCGAATCGTCCGAAATGTATAAGCATATATGCTTATATAGTTGAATATATATTCTGCTATATATATTAGTTGTCGTCGTTGTTGATGTCCATAGATATAAATGTAGTTGTCGTTGTAATTGTCCGAAGTATCATGTCTCAATAATATGTCCGTCTAGTTCTAAGTCCCATGTCGTAGCATTCTGTACCATTAATTGTTTGTACATTATATTACAATGCAAAAGTCAGTGACTGGACCAAAAAGGGTGAATACGCCGTATTCTGGTGAATACGCCGGATTCGGGCCAAATCAGGGGAATACGCCGTATTCTGGTGAATACGCCATATTCATTCGAAAATAGGGGAATACGCCGTATTCTGGTGAATACGCCGTATTCATTCGAGTTTAAAAAGGATCCACCGGATCACCGATGATCCGTCGGATCAAGCGTGTCTTTTACTCGTTCATCGTTTTAGCCGAAGGTTTGTGTGCGGTCACAGGTGGGAATACGCCGTATTCGGAGTAATACGCCGTACTCAAAGTTTAGAAATTGGGAATCCGCCGTATTCACGTGAATACGCCGGATTCATAGGAGTTGTTTCAAAGTTTTCGAGTTTTAAGTGGGGAATACGCCGTATTCGATGGAATACGCCGTATTCACATGTGTTTCGGCTGGGAATCCGCCGGATTCCATTGAATCCGCCGGATTCAATGGTTTTTCATGTTCTGGTTCGTCTCTGTTATTTCAAATACATACGGGTTTATATATGTAACCGTCTTTTAACATGATCTAACACCTTAATATGTTATATAAACCTATTATAACAAGTTTTTAACAACTTATAACAACAATCATCAACAATCATAATAACTTAAGAAATTTTAGAAATGAAATAAAATGGAAAGTTTGATCCTCACAATGATGTTATGGTGGAGATGCTGATTATGATTCCTGTTGATGATGATGACAAACGATGATGAGGATGATCAAGAACCCATTTTGTTTAGTGTTTGTGTTTGTGTGATGTTTGTGAAGATGATGAAGTAGTGAAGATGAAGCTCAGCTTCTTTCTTTTGCTGCTGCTGCTTGCTCCATTACACACACACGCACAAACAAGATGAAAAAGAAGAAATGGTTTTGAATGAATTATTGGAGATGGAGGTAAATGTATAGCAGAAGTTTTGGTTCCAGATTTTCAAACGTGAGTATGGAGGGTGAATCAATCTGTCGCGAGATATTTTGTTTAGGTGTATTATTGGTAGTTTTTAGCCCGTTAAGTTCGTGTACGGGTATAATTATAGCAATATAAAATTTAACATTTTATATTTTTATTTTGTAGAAGCTCTCCTGGTTCGTAATATATTTTCAGGATGATGAGATTATCATTATTTTTAGTAGTTGTACATTTTTGTACATTTTACTGCGCACGTCCAATTGAGCGCCAAATTTTGGTTGAGTTTCGAATTCATAATTCGAAGTAATGTTCTAAATACTTGAAAACGTACTAGAAAAATAACATTTTTCAGATTTTGACCTTTTAGGTACGTTTTAGAATTGTTTCTGTTCGTTATATGATACGTTATATGTTAAACGTATCATTGAACCGTTTTATCTATATGTTATAGATATATAAATACTCGTAATTAATAATTGAATTATTAATTATTTCATGTCACCAAATCTGGTAATTATTTTTGTCGGCTTAGTTCCGATACGTTCGTACGTAATTTATAAATACTACGTATAATGTAATACTTTTTGTATTATTGCTTTGGGCTCGCTAGACTCATATCATATCATAGGTTTAGTTTAAAACAAATGTAGGGAATTAGCGTAAGAAATGCATGTAATTAAGTATAATTATATACCTAATTTGGAGGAGTGTCACATTCTCCCCCCGTTAGTGAAATCTCGTCCCGAGATTTAAGTCGAGCCGTGAGTCTCGGTCACGCTCTCAAATAGGTTGGGGTATTTCTTTCGCATTTCATCCTCTCGTTCCCAGGTAAACTCTGGGCCATGTTTCGAGTTCCAACGAACTTTAACCAGTTTGATTCGTTTGTGCCGAAGTTTCTGCGTTTTAGAATCCATAACTTCAACAGGTTCCTCCACAAAGTTTAGTTTTGAGTCAATGAAGACTTCGTCAGGAGGAAGGATAAGTGTTTCATCAGAAAGACACTTTTTGAGGTTGCTAACGTGGAAAGTATCGTGTATGCTACAAAGCTCTTGCGGTAGTTTGAGCTTGTAAGCGACAGGACCAATCCTAGCAAGGATTTCAAACGGTCCGATGTATCGTGGGTTCAGCTTTCCTCGTTTACCAAATCGTGCTACTCCTTTCCAGGGAGATACTTTGAGTAGGACCTTGTCTCCTACTTGAAACTCAAGAGGTTTACGGCGGTTATCAGCGTAACTCTTTTGTCGATCTCGTGCCGCTTTCAGTCGGCTCAATACTTGAGTTATTTTGTCAGTGGTTTCCTGGACAAGTTCGGGTCCAGATAGTTGTCTGTCGTCCAACTCTGCCCAACAGAGTGGTGATCGGCACTTGCGTCCATATAACGCCTCAAATGGTGCCATCTGTATACTCGTGTGATAACTATTGTTGTAAGAGAATTCAGCTAGAGGTAGGTGGGTATCCCAGTTACCTCCAAAGTCTATCACACATGCTCGCAACAAGTCTTCGAGCGTCTGTATCGTTCGCTCACTTTGGCCGTCAGTCTGCGGGTGGTAGGCAGTACTCATATCAAGTCGAGTACCCAATGCCTGTTGTAATGTTTGCCAAAAGCGAGAAGTGAATCGTGCATCTCTATCAGATATAATGGATATTGGCACACCATGCCGAGAAACAATCTCTTTGATATAGATCTTAGCTAGTTTCTCCATTCCATCCGTTTCTTTAATAGCTAGAAAGTGGGCTGATTTCGTCAATCGATCGACAATCACCCATATGGCATTTGCTCCAGACGCCGTTCTAGGTAACTTCGTAATGAAGTCCATTGTTATTTGCTCCCATTTCCATTTGGGCAACTCAGGCTGTTGCAAAAGTCCAGACGGCTTTTGGTATTCAACCTTTACCTTCGAGCAAGTTAAACATTTGCTTACGTAGGTGGCAATATCACGTTTCATTCCAGGCCACCAGTAGAAGCCTTTCAAGTCATGGTACATCTTGTCAGCACCAGGATGTATCGAGTAGTTGGACTTATGTGCCTCATCCAAATTCAGCTTGCGTAACTCCTCTACGTAAGGTACCCAAATTCGGTTCATAAAGTACCACACCCCGTTGTCCTTTTTCTCGAGTTGTTTTTCCATTCCCTTCAAGGATTCATCCTTAAGACGTTCGGGAGTGAAAGCAAGTTCTTGTGCTTCACGAATTTGAATAATGAGGTTCGAGTGGATTGTCAATCCCAAGGCTCGAACTCTTCGAGGTTTGATTCGTTCCTTACGACTCAGGGCATCTGCTACCACGTTAGCCTTACCCGGGTGATACTTTATTTCACAGTCGTAATCGTTAAGTAATTCGACCCAGCGTCGTTGTCTCATGTTAAGTTCTTTCTGGTCGAATATATGTTGTAGGCTCTTATGATCAGTGAAGATCGTACACTTTGTACCGTATAGGTAGTGTCTCCAGATCTTCAGTGCAAAAACAACGGCTCCCAATTCCAAATCATGAGTCGTATAGTTTTTCTCATGCACTTTTAGTTGTCGTGATGCATAAGCAATGACCTTTTCGTTTTGCATCAGTACGCAACCCAATCCCTGATGCGAGGCATCACAGTAAACAACAAAGTTATCTACTCCTTCAGGTAGGGATAGTATGGGTGCGCTGCTCAGTTTTTGTTTCAATAGTTGGAATGCATTCTCTTGCTTCTCATTCCACTCAAATTTCTTGTCTTTCTGAGTTAATGTGGTAAGTGGCTGTGCTATCTTTGAAAAATTTGCGATGAATCGCCTGTAATAGCCAGCTAGACCAAGAAATTGTCGTATTTCCGTTGGGGTTTTCGGTGCTTCCCAGTTGTTGATTGCTTCAATTTTGGATGGGTCTACGTGAATTCCCTTGTCATTTATCACATGACCAAGGAATTGAACCTCTCGTATCCAAAATTCGCACTTAGAGAACTTTGCATAAAGCTTCTCTTTTTGTAGTAGTTCGAGAATAAGCTTCAGATGTTGCTCGTGATCCTCTTTCGATCGTGAGTATACCAGATGTCGTCGATAAACACAATGACGAATTTATCCAGATAGGGTTTGCATACTCTGTTCATCAAATCCATGAATACTGCTGGTGCGTTGGTCAGCCCAAAAGGCATGACTAGAAACTCGTAGTGACCGTAACGAGTCCTAAAAGCAGTTTTCGGTACATCCTCTTCTCGTACCTTAAGTTGATGGTAACCAGATCGTAGGTCAATTTTTGAATAATAACTTGACCCTTGCAGTTGATCAAACAGATCGTCAATGCGTGGTAACGGGTATCTGTTCTTGATAGTTACCTTGTTCAGTTCTCGGTAATCGATGCACATCCGCATAGATCCATCCTTTTTCTTGACAAATAGGACCGGAGCTCCCCAAGGTGAAAAGCTCGGACGGATGAATCCCAAGTCTAGAAGTTCCTGTAGTTGTGTAGATAACTCCTGCATTTCCGAGGGAGATAGACGATAAGGTGCAGGTGCGATAGGTGCGGCTCCTGGCACCAGGTCAATGTGAAACTCAACTTGTCGTGGGGGTGGCAATCCTGGCAACTCATCAGGGAACACTCCTGGATAGTCGCGTACAATGGGCACATCGTCTATACGTCGCTCCTCGATTTTCTTTTCCACAATGTGTGCCAAAAATGCTTGATACCCCTTTCGGAGATACTTACTGGCCTTCAAGCACGAAATCATTTTTGTGGCACTCTTTCGTTTCTCGCCTTGAATCATTAAAGTTTCTCCTGTCGTTAACGGTAAGCGAACCATCTTATCATGACATATGATCTCCGCGTGGTTCTTAGATAACCAATCCATACCGACTACAATGTCAAAACTTCCCAACTTAACTGGTAGTAAGTCTATTTCGAAGAGATGACCTTCTAATTCCAAGGTACATCCCGGTACTATTTCTCCTGATTCGATCAACTCACCATCGGCTAATTCTATGGTATACTTGTTGTCTAATTTATGGGATTCAAGTTCTAATAGTGGTCTAAACTCAGTAGACACAAAACTTAAATCAGCACCCGAATCAATTAACACAGAGGCATAATGGTTGTTTACGAGAAACGTACCAGTGACAGTGTTGGGGTCCTGGCGTGCCTCTTGTGCTCCGATCACGAATGCCCTTCCTTGAGCCGGTTGATTGTTGATGTTGTTGGCTCGGTTATTGTTGGTATCGTGGTTGTTGTTGTTGTTGCGGTTTTGGTTGTTGTTGAGCTTAGGGCATCGGTTGCGGTAGTGTCCTTGCTCACCACATTCAAAACATCCCTGGTTTTGACGCTCAGTGTTTGCTCGTGGGGGAGGGTTAGTTTTGCATTCTCGGGTTCTATGTCCCCATGCCCTACAGTTTCCACAATACCCACACCCACCTTCGTGGTGTCGGTTACACTTACCACATTTGGGTTTGTTACCCAGGTATGGTTTCGATTCGGTGGTAGTGGCAACATATGCTTTCGCATTTCCAGAAGATTTCTTGTTCTGCTGACCCTGACGATCAGTACCACTACCGTTCCACTTTCGCTTTGCACCACCAGAACTACTAACATCAGTACTGTTCGGTTCACTTTTTCCCGACACAGCTTTCTTAGTCAGATTTCCCATCCTGACTGCCTCCTCGGTCAAACTTTGTGCTAGAGTAACAGCACTCCTGAATGAGTCCGGTTTAGATGATGTTACCAGACTGCGGATTTGCGGTACCAGACCGTATATGTAGCGCTCGATACGCTTATACTCAGGTGTCACCATGTGTGGCACTAGACGTGCAAGTTCCTGAAACTTAGTGGTGTACCCAGTAATATCAGCACCAATCATGGTGATGTTCCACAACTCTGTTTCTATTTTCTGCATCTCACTGCGAGGGCAGAATTCCTCCAACATCAGATTCTTAAATGTTCCCCATGACATTGAATAAGCAGCTGGTCGACCAAGTGATTGGATCTGACTGTTCCACCAAGTGAGCGCTTTGTCAGCCAAAGTGCAAGCAGCATACTTCACCATACAGTCAGGTGAACAGTCACTAATATCCAATACCGACTCAGTTTTCTCTATCCAGTGAATCATACCAATTGCACCCTCGGTGCCACGAAAAGAAATCGGCTTACAAGCCTGAAATGTTTTGTATGAACACCCTCGGCTAGCATTCACGAGTGTCTCAGTATTAACAGGGGTAGATCCACTGTTGTTAGCTCCAGGTTCATGACTACGGCTTGCCTCATATTCAGCAATACCTTCAGCTATTCTTCGTGCGATCATTTGTTCAGTGGTTTCGGTGGGTGGTGGTGGTGGAGGCGTAGTCGTCTTTTGACTTGTTCTAGTGACTCGTCGTTTGGGAGGCATGATTCAGCTCTGCGATGAATAAAATGCAGAGTGTTAATGTTGAGATATTGAATGTGAATAGATCAAAGATTCACATTTGATAGAAATGAATGACATGAAAAGATGAATGAATAGAATTTTACAACACGTGCCATACAACTTTGAAACACCCACATGTATCTAGCATAATATAATCACGTTGGCCAGGCGTCATTATATAATGTCCAATACATATTTCTTTTCATTGTCGTTTAACACTGTAAATTTCAGAGGTTCTCAAGAATAATCAATCATCAAGCTGTAAAATGTTTCAGGGTTTACAAGAGTTGGTCACAAAGTGTCGATAAAGTATAGGTTTAATCACAAGTCGACAGTTGTAAGAGGAAATAACATGGTTGATAATAAGCATAATGAATACGAGACGTAAACCAAGCATACATTATATATTAAAGATCATAACGCTGTTACATGAGTTTAGTACAAAATGAGATGGGATTTCTAATATACCCATCGATGGTTAGCGTTATACAAAAGATGATGGGTTTCCTATACATATACCCATTCTACTAACAAAGTTCCATCCAACATACAGCTAGTCCATAATTAATACATACATATATTTCCCCAAAAGTAATAGTCTAATATGGTGTAGGCACAACCGCCACACACAGGCCTAACGGAACCATGGTAAATACATCCTAACCGCAACCATCACTGCTGCAGTCATCACACAAACACTAGCTACAATCTCTGACACCCTAGCACGCCTCTCTAAAGCTGCAACGCGTGCACGGGTGGATGCTAGACTCTGCCAGTCTGTCTGACGGTGAGTCTCCACAAAATCCATCCTCTGATGGAGCATAGCCATATCCATGTCAGTGCGGGAGGCATCACTCAGTAGCTCCACCAAATCTCTGCTCCTGCTAGATGATATCCTAAACATGGTGTGGACCACAGCCACAAGGGTAGGCACAGTGAGCTCCAGAGGCTCACCAGTGAGATATGCAGATGGTGGTGAGTGGGAGGACTCTCCAAACTCAAAGGTCGAGGGAATACCCTCTAGTGATCTCCACTCTCTCAATACTTGAGGCATCCAGTCCAGATGAGAAGGTCGGAGCCTCTTCTGTGGCGGCTCGACAACTGGAACCTCAGACTCAGTCACTGGCGCCTTATCGCGCGGCGCGAGTGGTCCCCTGGGAAAATCCCGAACACAGATCCTAGCTGTCATCCGAGGTACAGGCACACGAGAGGTACTCGCAACAGGTGGTGTAGGGGTAGGAGTGACCACAGGTGCGGTCGGAGGTGGTACTAAGTAAGCATCACTAGTGTCATCAGACATAGCTCTCACATGAACTGATGACTCATCCCCTACTGTAATCGGGGGACCCTCAAAAGTAGCCTCGGTCGGCTCTTCATCCGAAGCGTAAACATGGTAATGTGATTGACTAGACATACTGTGACAAAAGAAATTGAGTGTGGCGTGTCAGTCGTATGTTAGTTGTATGCAAAGTATGTATGCATGAATGCACAAATGTTCTAGCCAAGGCTATAGTCTAGGTCTCTAAGGTTTTCAGTCACCTAAAGACTTCTAGTTCGCTATAACCAATGGCTCTGATACCAAGTCTGTCACACCCCGCCAAACGGTAATTACAACTACATAGAGTGGTTTGCGGAAGCTTAGTGACGTGGCGGGGGTGCGAGCAGTAATACAACCAACAGTTACATACATACTCAGAGCATATGATTATCGCAGAACGAAATAGATTAAGATGCCATTAGTTAAAGTTTTACAAAAGATTACCACTTGAAAAGTAGTAACAGTAATAGTAGTAGTTGAAATCAGTATTTCATAAAATACATAATATCAAAAGTAGATTTCATAGGTATGACTGCAGTAGTTGCAGTTATACAGAGGAAATCCAAGTGTCCCAAAAGTAGTGGCATCCTAACAAGTCCAGGGTAGTCCGTCCTGATATGCATGCAGATCTTACTTACACTGCTAATTCCCTGAAAAACATAGAGTAAAACGTCAACAAAATTGTTGAGTGAATTCACAAGTTTGTTTGTTATGTAGGAAACACAAGTTAATCATTTAAGAATAACATTTCCAAATAAGTGTTGTTTGTCAAGTAGGAAACACAAGTTATAAACAAATAACATTTCCCAAATCAGTTGTAGTTGTAATAGGAAACACAAATTATTAATCAAATAACATTTCCTAAATCAGTTATCAGTAGGAAACACAAGTTAATCTAAATAAAGATTAACATTTCCAAATCAGTGTACGTAGGAAATCATTTCCTAATCAATAGTTTAGTGGGAATATTTAGACGGTGATCCCTCGAAAGGTGAGCTAAACCTGTCGAGTAAGGTAACCCGATCTAACCCTATAACCAAACCACAGCCCTAATCTGTTGTTGTTTGCCATGCTGGACAATTAAGTATACGCTCCCAAATCCGTAGGAGGGTCGTCACGGCGATAGTACTATCCGTATACTCAGTGGCTAGAGTCACCTAGCTAATGGTTATAGTCTGTAGCCATAAGGTCTTTTATGCACTACATCGTTCAGCCTAGATCTGTACCAAGATTCGTTGCCTAAATTCCCAAAATAGTTATGAAAACATTTCATAAACCATAGTTCAAATAGTTGTGTGAAATACCCTTTCACAAATAGTTCAAGTATGAAATACCCTTTCATAAACAGTTTAAGCAAATACGTATCGTATTTAATCAATCACAGCATGAAATCTCATTTCGTCAATAGTTTAAGTAAATACATCAAGTATTTAAACAGTTGTCGCATGCAATTATACATACGATTCTATGTTTTCCACCCCGAGGTTTTAAAACATTTAAAAGGGGTTTGTGAACTCACTGTGAGTGCTCGGATGTGAATGCTAGCGAGATAAGATAACGAAGCCCAAACGTAGTCAACCTATACACAACAATGTATTAACTATAAGTACTTTGTTTACTTATGTTAATAGTTTATTCGTTTGAAGAAATTATCAATTTCTTAAGTTTGTGTATTTCGTTGATGTTTGTTGTTGGAAAATAAATAATATTTTTCCCAAGTTATGTTTGTTTGTCGAATCGTCCGAAATGTATAAGCATATATGCTTATATAGTTGAATATATATTCTGCTATATATATTAGTTGTCGTCGTTGTTGATGTCCATAGATATAAATGTAGTTGTCGTTGTAATTGTCCGAAGTATCATGTCTCAATAATATGTCCGTCTAGTTCTAAGTCCCATGTCGTAGCATTCTGTACCATTAATTGTTTGTACATTATATTACAATGCAAAAGTCAGTGACTGGACCAAAAAGGGTGAATACGCCGTATTCTGGTGAATACGCCGGATTCGGGCCAAATCAGGGGAATACGCCGTATTCTGGTGAATACGCCGTATTCATTCGAAAATAGGGGAATACGCCGTATTCTGGTGAATACGCCGTATTCATTCGAGTTTAAAAAGGATCCACCGGATCACCGATGATCCGTCGGATCAAGCGTGTCTTTTACTCGTTCATCGTTTTAGCCGAAGGTTTGTGTGCGGTCACAGGTGGGAATACGCCGTATTCGGAGTAATACGCCGTACTCAAAGTTTAGAAATTGGGAATCCGCCGTATTCACGTGAATACGCCGGATTCATAGGAGTTGTTTCAAAGTGTTCGAGTTTTAAGTGGGGAATACGCCGTATTCGATGGAATACGCCGTATTCACATGTGTTTCGGCTGGGAATCCGCCGGATTCCATTGAATCCGCCGGATTCAATGGTTTTTCATGTTCTGGTTCGTCTCTGTTATTTCAAATACATACGGGTTTATATATGTAACCGTCTTTTAACATGATCTAACACCTTAATATGTTATATAAACCTATTATAACAAGTTTTTAACAACTTATAACAACAATCATCAACAATCATAATAACTTAAGAAATTTTAGAAATGAAATAAAATGGAAAGTTTGATCCTCACAATGATGTTATGGTGGAGATGCTGATTATGATTCCTGTTGATGATGATGACAAACGATGATGAGGATGATCAAGAACCCATTTTGTTTAGTGTTTGTGTTTGTGTGATGTTTGTGAAGATGATGAAGTGGTGAAGATGAAGCTCAGCTTCTTTCTTTTGCTGCTGTTGCTTGCTCCAGTACACACACACACGCACAAACAAGATGAAAAAGAAGAAATGGTTTTGAATGAATTATTGGAGATGGAGGTAAATGTATAGCAGAAGTTTTGGTTCCAGATTTTCAAACGTGAGTATGGAGGGTGAATCAATCTGTCGCGAGATATTTTGTTTAGGTGTATTATTGGTAGTTTTTAGCCCGTTAAGTTCGTGTACGTGTATAATTATAGCAATATAAAATTTAACATTTTATATTTTTATTTTGTAGAAGCTCTCCTGGTTCGTAATATATTTTCAGGATGATGAGATTATCATTATTTTTAGTAGTTGTACATTTTTGTACATTTTACTGCGCACGTCCAATTGAGCGCCAAATTTTGGTTGAGTTTCGAATTCATAATTCGAAGTAATGTTCTAAATACTTGAAAACGTACTAGAAAAATAACATTTTTCAGATTTTGACCTTTTAGGTACGTTTTAGAATTGTTTCTGTTCGTTATATGATACGTTATATGTTAAACGTATCATTGAACCGTTTTATCTATATGTTATAGATATATAAATACTCGTAATTAATAATTGAATTATTAATTATTTCATGTCACCAAATCTGGTAATTATTTTTGTCGGCTTAGTTCCGATACGTTCGTACGTAATTTATAAATACTACGTATAATGTAATACTTTTTGTATTATTGCTTTGGGCTCGCTAGACTCATATCATATCATAGGTTTAGTTTAAAACAAATGCAGAGAATTAGCGTAAGAAATGCATGTAATTAAGTATAATTATATACCTAATTTGGAGGAGTGTCACACTCACTAACACCTATCATTCATCACTAGTGTTCCATGTTTTAACTTTCTAATCACATGTAATTGGGTATTCATCACTTTTCTACTTATAATCATTACTACTTCTTCTAAATTCTTAAATTCTCATATATACATAAACTATCAAAACCCAATTACATATGAACATGAATTCTTTAATTCAACTAACATAAACTAAACATAGCATACAACTCATAAACACCCATGGAACACTAATTAATCAAATTAACTATCAAACATGATCTTTCTATCATCTAGGGTTTATGAAACTAAAACCCTAACATAAATTACACCATTTGAAAGGTTAAACATACCTTGTAGAAGCTTAATTTGATAATTAGAAACCTTAATTCACTCACTTTCTTCTTCAATTTCTGATTTCTTGCTTTTGTTCTTGTTTTCCCTCTCAAATACACACATACGTATATATGATAAAATCTGGAACATTTCTGAATGTAGGAGATAAGTATTACCATTTTTACACTTTACCCCCTGCACTTTCCTTCTTTACATATCTAACCCCTCTAACGACTTTTCTTTTAATTGGTTAGTCCTTCTAACCAAATTCTAACCTTTTCGTTACTTTAAACATTTAAACATATTAAATACATATAAAAACTGAAACGTAAACGTATATTAAACTATAAAAACTTACGTATTTTAGGGGTGTTACAAAATTGAAATAGTTAGTACTTGTATTTATGATGGCAATGACTCAAAAATTATAGGATAGAAGATTAACGTCTATATTTCAGTTGTAATTAATTTAAGGAAAATGATAACGACAGTCTTAAGGGCTGTCAATAATGATTTAAAATAAGGATTTAAAATACGCATTTATACATGTACTTATACCATAATAAACTCTCTGACCTCCTGAATTTAAGTTGACCCCCATAAATATCAATTAAAGTACAACCATTTTATGCACGTGATTGAAAGCCCTAAAGGTTGTCATTAACAATACTCTTAATTTAAACTTCTATTAAATCGAATTAATTTAGAAGAAAATAATCAACGTGACAAAAAGCAATGTAAACACTTTGATTTTATATTTTTTTGATATGATTATAGATCTTGTGGTTTGTATTATTTTATTTCAAATATAACACTATTAATCTGTTACCATACAAAGTTAAAAGTAACTTCTATAGATTTATTTTAAATAAATATATGTTATTTATATTACCAATAACATAAATTTCGTACATTTCTATGTAAGTTTTTAATATAAACAATCGTGTTCAATAAAATATATAACAGGTAATTAATTAGTTATAAAATTGATATAGAATTTTTAAAATACATTCTTTAATACATAAAATTTAGTAGTTTTATAATAACATTGCATTCAACTTCTTCATTATATGTTTATTTTTGCAAAGCTTTAACTTTTATGGCTTGACTATGCAATTTCATATAACTTGTTTATAAATCATAGTAGTAATGATCACTAGGTTAGAAATTTACATACAATTACATTCCTCCTTTTAAAAATATATGAAATATATTTTTACTCTAAAGTTAAAGCAAGGTTCAAATGATTACAATAATTTTTTGTGAGAATGAGGGAACCAATAGGAATGAGCCACGTGTCACTTTACCCTCTTTCCCCTACGTTTTTAAAAATTAAATATCTTCCATACGTTAAGTCAAAAATCACAAAAATTGCACCATAAAAATCAGCGTTTTATTCTCTTCAATTAAAGATGTGACAAGGTATACTTTCGACGAACTTTTTTTTCGTTTTTCGGTGGGCTTTGAAAACAACTAACACATGTGTTACCATCGAGTAACACATGTGTTACCAGCTAGTAACACATGCAATACCAGCTAATAACACATGTGATACCAGCGAGTAACACATGTGTTACTAATATTGTACAATTTATAAAACCCAAAAATTAAAAAAGTCATCGAAAGTATAACATGTGAGATGGCAAATCAAAGAGAAAAAAATATTGATTTTTATGGTGCAATTTTTATAATTTTTCGACTTACCGTTTGTAAGATATTTGATTTTTAAAAACGTAGGGGAAAATGAGTTTTATGACACATGACACATTCCTATTGGTTCCCCAATTCTCGCCAAATTTTTCATTCTCATTTGAACCTCACTCTCTAAATTTAATCATGGAAGCATAGAGAAAAGTTCAAAAAAGTACAAGAGTTTTTGAAAGAATGGAATTACCAATGAGATTGTGCCATTTGTACAAAACTCATTTACCTCCAAACTTAAATATCTCACAAACGGTAAATCGAAAAATTATGAAGATTGCACCATAAAATTCAGTGTGCTCTCCTCTTCGATTTGCCCCCTCAAGGCATACTTTCGACGATTTTTTTTCGTTTTTATTGTGGGTTTTATATATTATTAAAACATGTGTTAGTGCTTGGTTGTACATTTAATTTAGGGTTTGGGTTTTGGAAGGGTTTAGGGTTTAGTGTTTAGGGTTTAGTGGGGTTTAGGGTTTAGAGGTTTGTAAAGCGTTTAGGGTTAAGGGTTTGGGGTTTAGGTAAACCCCAAACCTTAAACCCTAAACCAACACTTTAACACATGTGTTATTACTTGTGAAACCCACCAAATAATGAAGAAAAAAAACTCGTCGAAAGTATGCTTTGAGAGACGGCAAATCGTAGAGGAGAACACGCTGAATTTTATGGTGCAATTTTCATAATTTTTCGATTTGGCGTTTGTGAGATATTTAAGTTTGGGGGTAAATGGGTTTTGTACTAATGTCACAATCTCATTAGTTCTTTCATACTTAACAAAATACTTGTACTTCCTTTATCTCATCTCAAGAAGCATAGACAATATCTATTATCGTATTTATTGATATATCGGTCTATTCACTCTACCATGTCACACTTAAGCTTATAGCTAGTACACATATGCATACGATACCTATCAATTTAGCAGGAATGAAATTTATGTATACGTGTAAAAATATATTTATTATCGTATTTATTAGTTTACTGATTACTACCTCTGTCCCAAAATTATTGTCCAGTTTTGACTTTCTGAAGTCTTCCTTTTTCAACTTTAATCTTAAAACTTTTTATTTGTGTTATATAATACTTGATAAAAATTTTACTAATGAAAATACACTTAAAACACAATCCATTCATATATTTTGCATCAAGTATTATATAGCACAAACAAAAATATTTAAGGTCAAAGTTGAATAAGAAAGACTTCTAAAAGTCAAAACTGGACAATAATTTTAGAACGGATGTAGTATAATTTATGACATGGGGAATAAATAAATGGATATATCAATATTAAATTGCATATTCAAGACATGAAAGAGTAAATAATATACTAGTATGCATATGTGTAAAAATAAAAATTATTATATGATATAATGTAATACAATTATATGAATACCAAAGGGCCTTTGACCTAGCGGTACGTGAATTGACCCTCAACCCAGTGATTGTGGGTTCAAGTCTCATGGGAGGCATTGTATATAATGTGTGAGATAGTTATAGGTTTGACTTTCTAAAAAAAATACAATCATATGAAAATAGTTTCAACCTAGTGATCAAAGCTACAATTTATCATATTTAGACAAACTATATGAAATTGCATATCAAGACAATGTGAATAAAGAATGTATAATCTTAGAAAAATGATAATGTGACTATTGTATATCTGAAAAGTTGAATATTAATATAATTATCATCATACGTTTCTATTTTTGAATCTTTATATATAAACTTCTATACTTAAACATTAACAAGTTAAATATGTTAAAAGAATACAAATTGTGTGAAATTAGAATTTAAAAGAATTGATATTTAATTTAAGTATGTCATACGTGCTTAGTTATCATAATATCTATCTATATAATTAAAGGAGGATACCTCCAATGATTTGACAACAATTCAACCATGTCACATCTCCTAAATCCTATGTCTCATTATTATATTAAACAAACTTGATGAGGTGGATTATCCAATACTCACATGGTAAATAAGGTAATATTTTAATTAAAAAATTAAATTATACTTAATTAAATTTAATGTGTCCTCATTTTTGAACATTAACTACTACAATAGATATTGATAGGTAAATCAAGTTCATAGTATCTTTTAAATATTTTATTAGTTTTAATCACACAACTTAATTATAATTTTTTATACGACTGGTAAGATTTGTAATTTTATAATCTCAATATTACATTACCCCCTCCCCGGCCGGAGAGCCTCCAGGACAAGGAGAAATCTATATAATATCTTATTTGTGTATTTATATATATTTGATCACTATAGATTGATTTATGTTTTGTACATGTAGATGCAGATTAGTTGTTCAATTAAATGTTTGTATAGTTATACTAATCATTACAATTTATGTTTGTTAAACCTATAAACATAGGCATTGCTCAACAAATTATTGCAACTTTAGCAGCGAAAATGTTACTCTAACTAAAGTGTGTACAACAGAAAATTGAATATCATAATTAAAACATGGAGAATGTTGTATGCTTAACTATATCTATTATGAAATTATATTTTTCTAACCGTGTATCGCACAAGTTTAACACTAGTATTTTATATAATAATAACTACCTATGTAGTATACTAATATATGATGATAGAGTTGAGTTCAAATAAGAATGGTAAAAAAGTAGGGAATAGAATAGGATTGCTCAATTTCTTTACAAAACTCACTTCCACTTTTACCCCTAAAATTAAATATTTCACAAACCGTATGTCCATATATTATAAAAATTAAATATTCAGAATCAGCGTCTATTGTTCTTCGATCAGAGATTTCACAAGCTATACTTTCGACGATTTTTTTTCCCTTTTTTACGGGTTTTACAATATAATCACATGTGATTTATGATAAAAAGTAAACATTTGTTCACGAATACTAATTCATGGTATATGTTAATGAAACGTCCCAAATTTTTTTATTTTTTTTATAAACTACTGATCCCATAACTCATCTATAATTAAATATGAATACACAATGTTTATATATATATATTATGTATACTTCATTAGATCAAACAAGAAACAAAACAAAATCTGGACCAAGCTAAATCGCGCCGCAACACTCCCACATCGCGTCGCGATCCCCTTGAATCGCGTCGTGACCCACTTCTAAATTATTCGCATATCCAAACTATTTCTTCGTAACTCTAACTGACTTCTGTTAATGAACCAAATTTTACATTAAATGTCGCGCCACGACTTACCCATAATCGTGCCGCAACTTACCCATAATCGCGCCGCGATTGGGTTATTTCGCGCTGCGATTTACACAAATCGCGCCGTGATCAGTGTCTGCACAGACCTGCACAACTCAGATTTTTAACGAACTTTGAACGCGCATAACTTTTAACTCGTTAGGAGTTAGGACCTCAAACTCTGCAAAGGTTTTCCTTTTTGCACTTTTTCAAATTTCACGCAAACGAAGAAAACGGACGTATGACTAAATTATGGTCATTTTGGACCATTTTTGTGAGCAAGTCAAAACCTAATCCACTTGATTTTAGACTTAGGTATTTTACCAACATATTCCACTATCTATAGTGAGTCATAAACCAACAATAAATGTACCATACCTCTATCTTGGTTTATAGTAGCTTATTGACCCGTTTTAGGCCCATTTTGACACTTTTAGCAAAACTAACAACAATTCAACTACTACACATCATATTGCAACATAATCAACTTCCTTTCACTATTGGAATCGACCAAAACCAAACTTGGACATATATTACAACTTTCCAAGTTTTACACATTTATTCTCAAAACTACTAGTTTAACCACTAACTTCCAAACATATATCTATATATACATTAACAACACAAGTTTTCTACATCCATTTTTTACTTTCCAAGTCAAAGTACTACAAAGTCAAACTAGAAGCTTCAAAAGTAACTTCTATGTATGTCGTTTGGGCGAATTACACAATGTATTATCATGACGATAATCAAGAGAGAAACACTTGCCAACCCTGAACAAGCAAGCAAATCCACGCTATGTCTTTGTAATTGCCTTTCCCTCTCTTTGTCCACTTTCACCAACAACATTAAATACTTAAAAGATTAAGCACATCGCTTAGTGAGCATATAGGTAATTAATTAAGTAATTCAATAAAACAACAAACGATTAGAAACAAGCAACACTAACCACATAATCTTAAACAAATAACTACTGAGCAATATGTAGAGATCAAAACACTATGCGGATCCGCTGATGGAATAGTGTCCAAAGTTCATAATTAATTGGTAAGAATATCATTAAAAGTAGAGTCCTTTTTGGGTTACCCTCAATAAACAGTTAAGAGAAATGAATAAGGAATAATATTAATTGGTATTAATATTATATTTAATTAAATGGTTTATTAATTTATTTTAAATTAATTAGAAATCAAAAGTAATTAAAAGGCGGAAGAATCTGGAAGCCGGATTCCAACCGCCGGTTGGAAGGTCCAACCGATGGTTGGGATTAGGGTTTCATGAGTCGGTGGAGCACGCGGGTCGGATCTCGGGTACTTGGGCAGGAAGCAAGCCCAACATGCTGGCTGGAAGGTCCAACTGGCGGTTGGAAGTCGAAATCTGCAAAACCGAGGGTTTCTTCTCCCTGTATAAATAGGGGTAGCCTATGCCTTCATAAGGATACGAATTTTCGGTTGGAAGTCAAAGATTATTCCTTCTCTGGGGTTATTGGGTGTGAACCATTAGAGGTATTCTGATTTGGGTACTTGCCTCCAAGGTTAGTGTTTTTCCTTTATCTATTTTGTTATTGCTTTATTTATTAAGTTAAGATCCTTTAGGGTTTTAGTTTCCTTTTGCCCTAGATTAAATTATTTATTTTCCACTGCGTATGTTAATCAAGTTAGGGAATTAGGGAATAGAAAACCCATCAGTGGTATCAGAGCCATAGCTTAATAAATAGTAGCATTCAATTATCTGTAATAGTATCTAGGTAGAAGATAAACTGGAAAAATGAATTATCTAAATAGGTAATATGAATTTACAATTTAGATACTAATATTTTTGAATTATTTAAAATATACCCCTCAATTTTAAATGTTTAAGATAGACTAAAACCTCAAGAGTTTAAGAAAGAACCTTATATGTAAAATATGAATTATATATATGTGTAATTAAAATCTAAATACATCGTCAATCAATTGATAAATCGACTCACCCATAGTGAACAAACTATAAGAGAGGTATAAGGCGGGTCGCTTTGCTTCCCTAAAGAACATGTTTTTAATATGCTTCGCGCTGACCTGCTTCTCCGCTTCTTTGTGCGTTTAATGGAGCTACCCATGACTTTTGATAGGATGATGTCAAGATTAAAAGTAGACTTAAAGTACTAAAACAAAATCCCGTTTTAGCTATAGAAAATGTGAATAGTATGCTAACCCATGAAAACCGCACATCTCTCGTATGGACTGTTAATGGAGCGTGTGTGGTTTACCGGCACATTAATATGAGGACATAAGTGAGAGATGTTGTGAGACTAGCGATTCTCGAGCGTACTCGAGCTGGGAAACACACGGGGTTTGCATGGTTAAATCACCATCTTGTTCATGATCATCGGCATCCCAGTCATGAATAGTAGATGAGCATAACCGAGATTAACATGCCATTGATAATAATCAATGAATCTAAAAAGACTTAGGAATTTCATAGAGAATGAAATTGATAAAAGTATTGTCTACCTAAAATAAATTTGTGATATGATTACGGCAACCCTTTTCATAAAACGAATCTAAAATATAGGTTCCTAGCCTTAATTTTAAAATTGGGTAATTAATTAAGGAATATTCAAACTAACTAAAACTATTTTATCTTATAGATGTCTGCTGAAAATGGTCTTAATCCAACCGTCCCCAATACTGCAAATAATTCGAACTTCTCACTACTCTCAGTTCTTGGGAGGGAAAGACTTACCGGTTATATGGATTGGATGCGAAACCTTAGGTTTACTCTAAGGTACGAGAACAAAGAGTATGTTCTCGATGAACAGATTCCCATAATTGATGATGATAAACCTAAGAGGAGATTGAAGCACACCGAAAATATTATGATGATGCGAATAAAGTATCATGCATCATGGCATCTTCCATGAGCCCAGAACTAAAAAATACTTTTGAGAACACTTGGGCTTATGAAATGAACCAACAGCTAAAGGAAATATTTCAGGCCAAGGCAAGCAAAGAACGCCTTGATGTGGTGATAAACGCTCAAAAGTACTATAATTTAGTAGTATTTTACCCATATTCTTGGATGTTTCTATTGCATTTATTTAAGAATAGATATTGATTTCGTTCATATTTGCAATTAGATGTGGAAATGGAGCGTTTATGAAGAAAGAAATGGAAAACAGTCAATATCCGAGCTAAATAATGCATATTTGAAGAATAAAGTGAACCCGAAGTTGATGAAAAGAATAAATGAAGAAAAATGAAGAAACCGGCTGGAAATTGCATCCATACGCCATATGGATTGCAGCGCAGGAAGCCCAGGTTACGCGGACTTGGGCTGGGCTTGAAATCAATCCATACGCCGTATGGAAATCCATACGCCGTATGGATCAAAAACGCAGGAAGTATAAAAACGCGATTTTAACCCTAAAACGGCATTTTTTGTTTGGTTTTCGTTTTCAGTCGATAAAATACGATTAGTAGGGTTTAGTTACGAATTATTTTGGTATTTTGGAGGCACGAAAGCTCAAGATCGAGGGTAGTTCGTCTAAGTTCTTCGTGATTCGTCTTTATAATTCGGTATACTTCTTTTATTTCGATTTCATTGAAGTATTTGATGTTGAATAATCTGAGTTTTACTATTTTATGATGAATTGAATATCCAAAGTGATTGTGTAATTGATTGAACTCGGATTGTGATTGTTGAACGATTCTTATTGTGTCACACCCCCAATTTCATGATTTGCGGAAGCGACGATTTGGGTGTGACTAATCAATAATCAAAGCACCAAAGTACAAGCAAACGATTCTACATGAGACGTTATAATTATTACAAAAGTATTACAAAGTTTAAGTCATAAGTTTGAAACATAGTAGTGAGTTCGCAAAATGATTTCAGAAGATTTTAATACATAACCATTATACAAAATATAATGCAAGAAAATCTTCATGTCTAAATGGATGCATACGACTCGTGATAGCTAGCTTATCATGTAGGCCATTCCTACTGTTGATGAGCACCTAATAATACAACACTAAAAGGTCAGCTATAAAGCTGGTGAATCTCACAGGTTTGAATATAAACAGTGATGTGATCAACATGATTATCCGACGATAAGTAAACAATGTAAACCGATCAATGAGTAATAATGTAACCGATCAATGATAAACCTATAAAGGTTTCCTAACAATGATTAACCCATTAGGGTTACCGAACAATGATTAACCGACACCGACATTTGTATTGCACTGAGCTATGATTCAAAGCCTAACCCGATCTTTGCCTCCCGATTTGGTGACACACCCATGACATTTACTAAAGTGCCCGTTTTTAATCTTGGTTGTAGCTAGCAACCCGGACGAGGACGTCACTCCCATGATAGTACTATCCTTTAGTAATCGCGCCTTATTAAGTTAATGAATCATACACTGTTGAGGACTTTTACCGAATTAAAACACTCGTGCATATACCGTACAATGAAAATCAATACTGACAATAATAACCGAAACAATGAACAAGTTAATAATTAAATTAACTAACCGAATAACTTGTGATCACTAAAACAATTTGTGTTGCATCTCCCCCGAATTTAAAAACAGTAAACAGTGAAAATGGGGCCGTGAGACTCACCTGAGTCAATCCGAGCAGTGAATATATCCAACGAGGAACGTACGGTCCAAAGTCTCATAGTGTCCTAAACACGCGAGATTCTAATGAGCATTTGATTGTATAATCTTTATTTGTATTAATATGTATTCGGTCGTATTATATCCAATTATTTAAGTTTGTATTTCCGTTTCAAAGTGTGTAAAAATGTACGGCTCGTTGGTGACGGTTTGTAATAATAATTTCAAACTATTATTATTTTGCATGATTAGTTGTACTTATAAAAGTATATGTGTTTCGTGTATAAGTCGTATCGTATAAGTTTAGTAGTCACTCACGTTTATTATATCCGTCACATTTATTTCATAAGTTACTAAATTTGGTACGAGTCCGAAAACTGAAATATGCCATTTTCGACCCCTAGACGACCCCGGATGGCCTAAAACTGGCTAGGCTAAGGCACTTAGCCTTGACCATTGGGTTGTTTTCGAATGACCGTGCGAATTTGAGCCCAATCCATTACAATAAATTTTTCATCGAGAAACTACCCTGATTATGTTGATGATGTTGCTGTGATGTTGTTGTTTTGTTATTGAAATGAAATCGAAAGAAGAGAGGGAGAGACGAGAGCCGAGAGATAGAGAGTGAGACTATGTGTGCGTGTGTGTGAGAAATAATTGAGGTCGGTTGATATAACCGGCCTCAATTATTGAGGTATGTGGGTATTTCCGACCCGTGTTCGCGTACCCGGTCGTAAAGTAGTATAATACCTTAAAATGATAATTTTCTAAAAATAAAATCGTATATATTTTTCATTGAAGTATTTTATAAAAATACTTTTAGTGAGTTATAAAAATATAACTTTGTTTTACTTTAAATGTACGGATAGTTTTTAATGTACAAAGTGTATTTAAAACCTCAACCGAGTAAATAATTATTATCTTCGTTAATACTACATTATTTAAAAATATTTTTCACCAATGTCCGTATTTGAGATTACGCGTTCCTTTAGATTTATTTGTACGCGATTATTACTTATTCGTTGTATTATATATATAAATACATATATAATATTCGGATACTTTTGTTTTAACACGTACTGAGTACGAGTAATTAAAGTTTAAATTGGCCCCTAATTTTGGCCCTTTTTGACCGGGTGTCACATATTGCGTATTGGCTAAGTTATTTAATTGAAAACGGTTATATTACTCATGAATCCTTGTTTATTGGTAACTGGTAGTTATTAGTTCTCAACGTGATTAATAAGATTGATGAGATTGAGTTCCTTTGATTTTATTAATTATTGATGGTTATAATCTTAGGGTTTTAACTATTGCTAAATAGATTGAGTTTGATAGGTTGAGAAATTAATAATTATTCACTTTAAAATGAACAAGACAATAAGTTAATTATTGGGTATTGTTGAGTCATACCAATAGAGTTAATTATAATTAGTTGTATATGTTTAATGCATGATTTAGGGAAAGGCACACAATTGACTGATCATCTTGTGACATTGGAACCAGTGTTTTATGTTGGACCCTAGATTGTAGGAATTAGTTGGACCCGAACCGTTGGCTAGTTCACATTCAATTTAATATCATTGAAGAATTTGGTGTTAAGTTGATCTAAAAGAATCACAATTAGATAATCAATATGTAATGAATCGGGAAATATGAATCTGAGTGACATTAATTATATAATTACTTATTCCTTCCATTTAGTATTTATTATTATTTATTTATTGTTTTAAATTAAGTTTTTATTTAAGTTTAATTATTTTAAATTAATGTTTTCTAAACAAATGTTCGAACGGAACTAAAACGCCCCCTTATTTACTGCTTTCTAGTTAATTGTTAATTTCTATTTATAATAAATCCGTCGTTCCCTGTGTTCGAATCTGACTTACCAAATCTATATTTACATTCGATCGGGTATTCTTGCCTGGTTGCTTGAAAGTATTTATTAGGTATTTCTATTTATAAATTATAAAACAAGACGCGCTTTCATAGCACATCAAGTTTTTGGCGCCGCTGCCGGGGAGCGGTTGTGATTATTTAAATAGGAATTAGTAATTTATAAACTTTTATTTTTAAAAGAATTTTGTTAAACAAATAATTTTGTAAAGTTGTTTAAAGTAGTCTAAGTAATTGTGTAACAAATTTTCATTAATTCACTGGTTGAAACTAAATATCATTTAATTGGTTAAACTTTTGGGGATTTAGTTTCAACCGGCGGATGGAAATCCGTCCGCCGGTTGGAGTTCCATTTATGTAATTTTGTATATGTTATTTAGTTTGTTGATTATTTTGTTTGAACTAACTTGTTTTTCGTTAGTGGTGTTTTGTATTTCAGATTTATTTTTATTTAGGTTTATAATCCAATGGCGAGAAGTTTTGAAAGTGATGCTAATAATTACGGTCTTGTTGGGATTTATGACTCTGAGAGTTTGGCTTCGAGAGTAGAAAGCGCAATTCCATCATTCACTCATTTAGGACGTAAGGTTGTGCCTATCACGTCATCATGTCAGGAATTATTAGGTGCTATTGAAAATGTGAGATGGGACATACCTTTTACAGCTGAACTAATAAGGATATCCTCTGTTTATTTTTCCGACTATCAACTGGCATTAGTGCAGAACCTACTAGATAGTGCAGAAGTGGAAAGGCAATTTGGGGATTCTCAGCAGTTCTTGGACGATCTTTTAGATTTCGAGGAATCAATAACTTTAAGGATCGAAGAGGATAAAGTATTCTTCACCAATCAAAAGAGACGATATGTTGAGATTTATGAGATTTTAAGGCAGCATTCGTTTCCTTACTCGGCTAATCAGGCTGCATGTCTTAGTCGTATGATCAGAGCTTTGTATGAGGTAACTGGTCATCCTAGTGCAGAAGCTGACAAGGATTTCTTAGCTGGTTTAAAGGATCTGGTTCGATTGTTACAAGCAGATGATCATCTTAAGGATGAGACACCTCATTGTTTTATAGTGAGTAACACTATTCACTATCACATGAATAGAATGGTTAAACAGTTGGATCGTCTTGCTAAGGAAGAAGGAGGAAGGCCACGCTCGGATTTTATTCACCCAAATGGTGAAATTGATTTAGCAATTTATCTTGTGGAAAATATGAGAGAGTTAGTTGATGAGACTAAGATTTTGTACCGAAGGGAGCATTTCCACTATGGAAATATTAGTATATAAATATAGTAGTTATTTGATGTTATCAAATATCCCCACACTTAAGTTCTGCTTGTCCTCAAGTAGAATACATATTCATCATAAAAACTTGATAAGCATCAAACTAATATTTAATAATCAAAATACTCAATTTAAAAATATGTTTCATAAATTAAAAGTTTTAACAGTTTAATTGACATGGATAACTATAATGTATAAATAGGGGTAGCCTATACCTTCATAAGGGATACAAATTTTCGGTTGGAAGTCGAAAATTATTCTTTCTCTGGGGTTTTTGGGTGTGAACCATTAGAGGTATTCTGGTTTGGGTACTTGCCTCCAAGTAAGGAAGTTCTGCAAGGTGGTCTGCGTGCGAGAAATCCGATTTTTTCCAAGGTTAGCGTTTTTCCTTCATCTATTTTGTTATTGCTTTATTTATTAAGTTAAGATCCTTTAGGGTTTTAGTTTCCTTTTGCCCTAGATTAAATTATTTATTTTCCGCTACGTATTTTAATCAAGTTAGGGAATTAGGGAATAGAAAACCATCATCCGCGGTCAATAGAAACAAGCACCTTAGTACCATACCACATCGATATGCATACCAAGTCCACATCATGTGCTATGCATATATTCAACAACACTATGCTAACAAAGTTAGCAATCTCTACAAAGTTGCTCATTCCACATAATTCAACAACAAGATTCGTTTAACAATAATAAGCAACAACTAGAACAAGATTAGATAAAAGCAATACACAACTTGATCATGTGAACCTCTTGCTCGGAAGCAATCCGGAATTACATAATCATTACCCAATTAACCCCCATATCACTCACCTTTGTGATTTAGATGAAATTACAACAATGATCAACGAGATGATTCCAAGTCTTTAGCACCTAATACATATCACATAGCAATACAACAAAGCATTTAGAATCCACTAATCATTATAATTAAACAACAATTAACATCAATCCTCCACCACTTTGGATTGACTTCCACTTTCATGATCATAATCACTTTTATCATAGTAATACTACCTCCAATTTACACTTTTAAGCTAATCATCAATAGTTTACAAGAATTTAACTATGATCATGAAGTCACTAATATACCACTTATGATTTCTTCACTTTGAAGTAGTAATCAAGTTAGTAATCAATACTAATACACTTGCTAACTACTATTTAATCAATTTCTAATCCTAATATTGGATTAGAACCACTAATTAATCAAAACCCATCAAACCCCCAATTCTCTAAATTAAAGAAATAAAGATTTGAACTTACTAAGAATAGAAAGATGGATTAGAAACGATGAATTGATGCATTGTAGATTGAATTGATGGATTGAAGGTTGATTTGGATTGATGATTTTAGTTTCTCACGTAACTTCCTCTTTGAGAATGGCTCTGGAAAGGTTTAAAAAGGAAAGGAATAACTTAACACGTACGAAATGATAAATAAGTGTAATAAGTCGGTCCCTTTCAATTCCTATTGTCTAGAACTTAAAAAGTATTCACAGTTTCTATTATATCTTATTACGTATAATAGTAATAACTTTAAAACAATTATTTATTCGTTCACTAAAATAATACCTCAAAATTTGGGGTGTTATAGTTAAATTACACGTGATTACATCTTAATATTCATATACCTAATAATTATAAATAGAATTTTAAAAATTGCATTTTTTTATTATAAATCGATTGTGATTGTTAGTTGTACATTTAATCACATGTGATTTGTTATATAATCACAAATGATTTTGTATATAGTCACATATTATTTCTTTTGAAAATTGATATTTAACAAGGAGTATCATGCCCACGCGTTGCGTCGGGATCTTCAAACGGTGTCATCAAATAATTATAAATTTGTTTCAAACGATTCCTTTATTAAACTTTTTTTATCTATGTACTATATATAAAACGAATCTAACGTTAAAACTTTTTATACCTTAAACAAAACATATATACTTATTTTACAATTTATAAGTAGACTTTTTTACCTTTAAATCCTACTAATAACTACTGCAAAATAACAATACGTAATCTATACTACTATATAATACATTTAACTCTCTCTATCCTCAAAAAAATTTAAGACTAAGTAAAGTGGGTCCCACTTACTACTTATTTTCCACTAACTACACTTTTCATCAATCAAATAGTAAATCTACCTATTAAAGTCTTTTTTGATTGGTTAAATATCAAAGTGGACACATATAATGGGACATCCCAAAATAGTAATGTTGACATTTTAAATGGGACGGACGGAGTACCATATGTTTTTATTTTAAAACATTCATTCGCACCTCCACCCACCGTCACCACTTTCACCGCTGCATTGTGCGGAAATAATGCTAGTACTCTATAAATTATTGTTAGCCTTTATTAGATTAATTTGTTATGTATTATATTCACCACTTAATTATACTTCTTGTAAGTGAAACTACGAATTATAACATATACAATTTTATCTATTACGCAAAATTACATATAAATTATACATATGATTTCAAATGAGACTTAAATTCACAACCTGTATGTTTAAAGTTATTTACATGCCGCTATGATATGTTGTTTGTTATATATCTAATTCGGAGTAATATTTTACATAATTAACTTTGTTAATACCCGAGTCAATAAACTAATAAATATGCTAAAAAAATCAAGACATGTGACATGATTAATTAAATTATGTATATCTATATATCAATACACATTGTAATACTCGTAATATATTATTCTCGCATAAACTAAATAATTTTTAAAATATGCATATAATTCCTATACTTTTTAACCACATTTTTATTCCTTGTATTACATTTGTTGCTCTAATATCTATTAACAACAAAAAAGATTTAAGTTAAATAGAAAGTGTGATGGTAGGACTTGAACATGGGACCAATGGATTAGATGGTAAGACCCCTTACCCTTATGCTAAAAGAATCATCTTACACTATTTACACAAATATATATATTTATAAAGACAAACAAAACTAAGTTAGCAAAATGACAAACAACTTACTATTCATAAGAGTTTGCTAATTGATATTAGGGGATAATGAGCAATTACTAATATATGATAATTCATGTATGATTTCAACTTGATTTTTACTTTATTGTATAATTATAGTCAATGATTTAAAAATATGTATTTGATTACTCTTTAATCACATGTGATTGATATTTTGATATTTAATCGCATGTGATTACTGACGGGTTTTCTATTCCCTAATTCCCTAATTTGATTAACATACGCAGCGAAAATTAAATAATTTAATCTAGGGCAAAAGGAAACTAAAACTTAAAATGATCTTAACTTAATAAATAAAGCAATAACAAAACTATTAAAAGGAAAAACACTAACCTTGGAGAAAATCGAATTTCTCGCACACAAACCACCTAGCAGAACTTCCGTACTTGAAGGCAAGTACCCAAACTAGAATACCTCTAGTGGTTCACACCCAAAAACCCCAGAGAAAGAAGAATTTTCGTATCTCTTCAGAAAATTCGTATATCTTATGAAGGTATAGGCTGTCCCTATTTATATAGGGAGAGGAAACCATACGGTTTACAGATTTTGACTTCTAACCGTCGGTTGGACCTTCCAGCCGGTGGTTGGACTTGCTTTCTGCCCAAGCACCCGACCACGACCCGAGTGCTCCACGCCTTAGTAAACCCTAATCCCAGCCGCCGGCTGGACCTTCCAACCGGCGGTTGGAATGGTTTTCCAGAGTCTTCCACCTAAACAATTTAATAATATAATTTATTAAATATAATATTAATTTCAATTAATATTATTCCTCATTCATTTATCTTAACGGTTCATTGGGGGTGACCCAAAAAGGAATCTACTTTTAATGATATTCTTACCAATTAGTTATGAACTTGGACACTATATCTAACAATTACAACTTAGTTTTTCATGTTTTAATCTTTTTAAATCATCAATGATTTGAATTTGAAGTTTAATTGGAGATATAAGTGTGTGTGATTATTTTTTTAGTGTTAAATCACATGTGATTTCACATTACAAATTTTTAAAACCCAATAAAAAATAAAAATAAAAAAAACTTTGTCGAAAATATAGCTTGTGAGATCTATTATAAAAAATAAAAGACGTTGATTCCCAATATATAATTTTTTTAATTTATAGATACACGATTTGTGAAATATTTAGTTTTTTTTTTAAGAGGTGGAAATGAGTTTATGAAATAAAGCAATGCTATTGGTTCCTCTAATATTCATTTTTTTACTATTCTTTTTTGAACTTTTCTCTATGATGATAATATATATACACGTACCAAACATTTTATTTTATTTATATTATATGATGATGAAATATTGTAACATCCCAAAATCCAAAAGTAATATTGTGAATAAAGTAATAGTAGTTGTTTTAAAGTATTATTACTCAAGGTGAAATAAAATAGTAATAATTGTATCTCGGTTTTAAAGTTCCAGACAAGGATAATCACGGGGAATAAATTAACACATATATATCTATTACTACACACATATGTACGTATCATATATTCATTCCCTTAAACTCCCAGAAGCATCACGAATCAAGAAACATGTACAAACCCTAAACCCTAACTTGAAATTGATTCAAAACATGAAATTGAAGCTAGAGAATCCAAATTCATCAATGATTAATCATTTCTAACACGAGGTAATCACGATTCTTCTTTGATTTTGATTTGAAACTTTGAGTTTCTTATAGGTTTCAAAGGAATTGAATGACAAATGATGTCTAGGTTGAAATTAAGAAGTATTATGATGAATTAATGATATACAATTGTATATATGATGATGGGTAACATGAATTCAACCTAAAAATTGATTAATTGAATTGTATCATTAGTAATCAAAGTGGGTTTCATGTAAGTGATAGTGAATTGGTGTTATTATACCTTAATTGGTGATTTGAAATACTGTTGGATATAATTAAAAGAATTTGAAGTATTTAAACAAAAGATTTAAGCAATTGGATCAATTATGATTAT
Organism: Helichrysum umbraculigerum; assembly: GCA_949592205.1. Classification (NCBI taxonomy): domain Eukaryota; kingdom Viridiplantae; phylum Streptophyta; class Magnoliopsida; order Asterales; family Asteraceae; genus Helichrysum; species Helichrysum umbraculigerum. The sequence goes on along the minus strand of CATIUR010000001.1, from coordinate 140,233,853 downwards.
GATTAAGTGGCTAAAAGAATTATAGTGATCATTAGTGATGATCAAAGTGTAATATAAGTTATCAAGTATGTATAATTATGGCATATATAATGAAATAATGAATTTGATGAATTAATGATGAATATAGTGACTTTCATAATCTTGAATTAGTTCATGATGAATCTTGAAGTATGATGAGAAATAATCATTGAAATAGTATGTAAATAATGAAATAGTGAAATAAAGATAATTATGAAATAAGGATTATGTGTAATATGATCAATCCAAAAGGGTGATGGATTGATAATGTTGATATATTGATTATGATGATTATTAGTTATTGAATGTGTTGTATCTTGATATGTTATGTAATAGGTGGTCAAGATTGATGCTATCTATGTTCTTGTGAGGAATCATGTTTTTGCCCAAAAGCAAAGGTGAGTGTTATGGGAATTAAATATGTAATGATTGTATGTACCGGATTGCTTACGAGCAAGAGGTTCATACAATCAAGTGGTATTTGTTTGTATTTTATCTTGTTGCTTCATTGTGAATTATTATGGTTATGTATTACCAGATTGCTTACGAGCAAGAGGTTACATGATCCAATGGAATATTAATGGTTTCATATCTTGTTTCTAAATGTGATTATTAGGATATGGATTATATGTGTGTAGTGATATTATGTTTTGTATTTTGTGTTAAATTAATTGATTGTTGATTAAGTGATCAGTGTGTGTGGATTTGTGGAATGAGTGAATTGTAGGGATTGTATCGTTTTGGAATTATCATGGAATACGAAATAAGTGCTTAGCACTATTTGTATATTAAGCTTGGTATCCAATTTGATGAAATTTGGTACTTTGCTTACTTGTATCTTTTGGGACCACGGATCCTTACGAAATAAAAGAGAATCTCTACCATGGTTTCGTAGTTATTGTGGACTCAGATAAGTGATTTCTTGACAAATGAAATATGATGTTGTATTTGGGGATTATTCATTTAATTGTCCATAAGCTCACTAAGCTTTATGCTTATTCGTTTCAGTGGTTTCATTTTGTAGGTGTTTGGTTCGATGGAATCAATTAGATGAAATAGGATTACAAAGAAGTAGCGTGGATTGGAGCTTGCAATGTGGTTAGACAAGCTTCTCTTCCTTTTGAATTGTCGTTATGCATTATCACTTGTGTAAATCGCCCAAAAAGACACCTTTGAATTATGTTGATGAATTAAAGAGTAAAGTGTCATTTGGTTGAAAACTGTGTCTTTGACTTGGTAAAGTCAAAGTGGAATACGATGGTGTCAAATTGGGTAATGGGAATATTGTATAGTAATAAACGTATTAGATGTTGAATTATGGGTGTATTGATCATGTTTATGGTGAACTTATGATCAAGGTGTCAAATGTTGTATTTTGGTTCAAATTAATGATCATGAATTAAGAAACATGATATGTTGATGAAATGAATTGAATTCAAGTGTCAAATGGTTGAAATGAGTTAGTTTTGGTGAAAGTGTTCAAATGGACACCAAACGGGTCAAACGAATCAAAATGGGTTAGAGTGGGTGTATGACGTTGATGAATACGCTCACACGTGTCAAATGTATCCTAGAATATGTTGGAAAAAGGTTAAAGTCAGAAATCAAGTTATTTGTAATATAAGCGTGTCATCAAAATGGTCCAAAATGGCTATAAATTGGTGAGACGTCCGTTTTCTCGTAAAACATGTATTTTGAAAAGGTGTAAAAAGGAAAACCTTCATTTTGGTATAGTGGAGGTGCCTGTAAAATTTGGTGGTCTAATTCTTAACGAGTCAAAAGTTATGCACGTTTGAATTTGGTCAAAAATATGAGTTTTGCTGAATTTTGGATTTGTGCTTAGCTACGCGATCCAAGAAATAAAATATGGATCGCATAAATCAGTTTATTTTGTGATCAGTGGGATTTGGTCTTGGCTACGCGATCCTAGGAATAAAATCTGGATCGCGTAAGCATGTACAAAATGAGAAAATTAGTTTTAAGTCACATTTTAATAGTTCGAATTATGTAGGGACCTAATATGTATACAAATAAGCTATGAGACAATGTTTATGATGTAAAATATATATATATATATATATATATATATATATATATATATATATATATATATATATATATATATATATATATATATATATATATATATATATATATATATATATGTATATATATTTTACGAAATTGGGGCGTTTCAAATATGCTAAATTGCAAATGTTTACGTACACGTACCAAATATTTTATTTATGTATTAAAGGGTACATGTAAAAAATGCGTATGAATTATATTGTAAATAACTACTTCTTGTATAATACACAAATATTTATAGTAAACACTTACTTAAATATGTATAATTATATAAATTTGATAATTAATAAAAAAATTATAGTTTTAATAATATTTATTATTTATATTTATATTAAGTACTTTGATAGTAAACCATCAAATACTTTATTTTTTAATAATAAAATAATAGTACGTGTCTGCTCTACCTGGAAGGAGCATCAACGTCATCTGACAACTCACCTGTCCACAAATCACCTACATGTGTTGAGATACGGATTCAAACCCGTAACATATCTGTCACATGAACGGTACCATCTAAGCTATGCATAATCAGTGTGTTTGTTATATATAGGGATATAGAGAAATGGGATTAGAAGAGATTTGAATCAATATATTGATATTTTGATAAGAAGTAGTAGTGAATGAAAGATTTTAGGCGATTTACCTATGGATAAATTTTTATTTGCTAATAAATAGATAAGAATAATAATTAGTTGGAAAATATTTTGGAGTAACTTTTTTTATTTAAAGGTCGTCGAAATTTATAATTATAAAATAGAAAACTAGTAAATCAAATTTTTAATAGACAAGAATTAGAATTACTTGGCACATATTTTGGAGGTTCTTTTTTAGTTTAAATGTCGTCGGATTAAAAATTATAATTTAGAAAATTTATAAATTAAAATTAATAGCCATATGTGTAATTATTTGAAAATAATCACAAGTGTTGGATCAAAAGAACGAACTCAAGGTTTCTCCATACTATCCTATTTTAGTTATATACTACTTATATGACCCGCGACTATGCATGTTACTACATTTGAATTTTTAAATGTTGCATTTAAATTGAAATAAACACAATGTACAAAATGTTACTTCATTGTAAAGAAAGAGACTAAATGATATAAACTTATGTAATGCAAAATATGAGGAATTTAAAACATTAGCATGTCATTATTGATATGCATGCACTAAGAGAATTAATTATCGTGTAAAAAATTCGTTATTTTAATAAGAAAGTATAACATGACAAAAATAACCATGTAAAGGCTCTAATAGAATGTGAAGGAAATGTTTGTACGATAATTTAATAGATAAAGTTTTGTTTATGTATTACAACATGAGGTATTTTTATGAGTCTTTTATTTTTTTCTTACCCATTACTTACATATCTTACCTATGAATATAATTGGGTATCCCTCAGGCCTCAACTTATGTGGAGAGTTCTCATGATATCTTAGACGGGTGGATGCTTTTTTATACTTACACGTAAGCTATAATCCTACTTGTCATGTGCACCTTCATTCTCAAAGTTTGTATGCCATGTCACATATTCTTCTCTCAAGTGTGATAGATAGTAATGAAATTTAATTGAATTGAATGTGTGAAACACACGGCTAAACATACGGGATATGTAGCATCACATTAAGTTATTTAATTAAATGGACGAGAAGTTGAAGCGATATATACCATACAATCGTTTACAAACTATATATATTTGCAAGGAGATATTTTCAAATTGAATCAGTAAGCTATATATTATCTACCCTATCTTTCTTTATATTCTACTTACACAAGTTGCAAGTTAGAATTCAACTTTTTCTTCATTAATCGTTTGCTGTTTTCCTCTTTGCAATATATAACAAGAATTTATCCTAACATGAAATCGGTTGTGGGATAAATCGGAGCCGATTGTATTTTTTAGTTTGAACCAAACTAAACCACTTCTGCTTATGAAATGTATAGGGATGAATTATTGTTCATTCGAGGTTATCATTAATTTGTTTTATTTGATTTGCTAATTTCATGTAATGTGGTTCTATGTTTTCTTTCTTTCTTTTTTTTTTCTTTCTTTCTTTTAGTTATTTTCAAATGTGAAGTCATTGATACTTAAGAATATTTTGTTTATTTTTCATTTAACCAAAGCTTGGTTTAAGTTCTTGCTCCATATAATACAAAGATGCCGAACTAATGTTCATTTATTTAATCCCATTGTGTTTTATATACAGACATAATTTGTAATACAACTGTTGATCAGGAAATAAGTCGATGTGAAACCAATAATGAAGTTGTAGATTATGAAAGATTTCAGATTCAAAATAATCAATCAGCTTCTAGCGATATTGGCATTGATTGTGGGATATGAGCCAACTATCTAGAACTGATGTATTTATAGCAACATTATTGTTTTCATCATGTTTACTTATAGTGATTTTAACACAATTTATAACTTTAAAAGTTTTGGATCCTTTGACTATGATGAGGGGCTTGCTTGTGCATGAGTCTTGATAGATTTTATGCGGGAAAATGCTATGTAGTGTTACAATTAATATTTCGGTAGACGCTATGTGTGTCAGTGTTGATCCCGTATCCTATAATCGTAATGCTTTTGATTATTGTATTTTAATTGAAATGTATCCTAGTTTTCTTAGGTAATCTGTAGTTATAATATATACCAACAGTGATTAGTCAGTGTTACTTTGTTTTGATTATCGTATCAAACAAAAGTTTAACGTGAAAGTATGCTATGTACCATGCGTTGCACGGGAAATAACGCTAGTATGTTATATATAACTTTATTAATGTTTCATTAAGTTTGAAAACATATCGATATAAATGTAAGGAACATAAATTTCATTATACGAAATCCATGGGCACACTTTTTAAATATCATAATTGGATGTGATGGAGGATCATAGGGGAAGGAGGTGTTTGAGGAGAAGGATGAGAAGATTAATTGTGACCATTGGATCATCATCTAGTTTAGATCAATGGTTATAAGTGATGGCATGTTTGTGATTAGTTTGAAAAATAGGGATAAAAGTTAACCAAAAAAAATATAACAAAAAAGTTCACTCCACACCCACTTTCTTGTAACAAAATATTCAAAATTAGTTTGTAATTGATTTTTACATTTTAACCCCTCCACTTTCTTTTCATCCTCCTCCTACCTTCTTCTTCCCCCAACTCCACCTACCACCACCCCCACCAGACTTCGTCGGCCGCCACCAGCCGCCGCCGGATTTCGGTCGCCGGAATTATTATTTTTTCAAAAAAAATTTCCAATTTTTTTTTTCATAAATTTTTAGTTATATATAGTATCCCTTTTTCTATTGCATTTTGAATAAAACTATAAGCTCTTTTCACTGCATTTTATATATTATTGTTAATTAACGAAAACTTTTATATATTTTACTGCATTTTCTATACACGACGTCAGCAAAATACAGTACAAATGGATAATATGTATAATATAAGATGCAGTAAAAAGAGAACAATATGTCCTAAATGAAATATATACAAAATGCAGTAAAAACAATAATATGTAGTATACTTTTATACAAAATGCAGTACAAATAACTAATATGTATAATATAAAATGCAGTGAATAACAAACAATATCTAGTAAATGAAATATATGCAAAATGCAGTAAAAATAACAAAATGCAGTAAAAAGCGAACAATGTGTACTAAATGAAATATATGCAAAATGCAGTAAAAACAACAATACATATTATACTTTTATACAAAATGCAGTAAAAATGGATAATATGTATAATATAAAATGCAGTAAAAAAACAAACATTATGTAATAAATGAAATATGTAACATCCTCTCCATCGGTCTGGTAATTTTTTAATTTTAAAGTTATTTATTTAATTGTGTTAGAAATTATTCAATATTATTGTTTAATTGCGAAACTTAGATAAATGAGTCCAAGGACTTATTGTGGATAGTAAATTGTTGTTTGTTTTAATTTACTATAGTTTATGGTAAAATAAAATAAGTTTCTCGCAATTGGTAATTAAGTTCCAGACAATAGATTTAAGATGGGTATAAAATGCCCAAATGTTAGAGTCGGTTTATGAGGAGTGCTGACCTCCTTATTTGCTACTTCCTCAAATCATATTCAAATTTATGAACTCAAATAAACCTAAGATAAGAACTGAATTCAAGTGAAGTAATTGAGTGTGATTTTGATCTTTATTTCTGTACTAATCTCAAATTAGATTCATCATCATCATCTCCATATTCAAGTGGTAAGTGTTCTTGTAATTGTGTGTAAATGGGTTTTTCATGAAATTGTGAATTATTGATGTATAGGTGAATTGGAAACTTGAAAGATGTTTTAGTGTATGTATATAATCTTATTTAGGTGTTTGATAACTTGCAAATTCGAAATTGATGTCATTTTGATGATGATTAGAAGTTAGGGTTCGTGCTGATCTTTTGCAGGTCTGATCTTGAGCTGTAATAAGCTCAAACGCGATCCCGAAACCCTAGCCAGGATCGTGTTTGTTAGTTAAAACATGACTTACCCGTATTGTGTTCTTGGGAACGCGATCCCAAGCCCTTGTTTCCGGATCGCGTTACCAAGTGCAAATTGGTTACAGAACGTTTTATATTGTTGAACGCGATCCCAAACCCTTTCTTCCGAATCGCGTTTCCAAGCGTTATTTTGTCACAAAATGTTTTTCTTTGTGTAACGCGATCCCACCCACCCTTGCCCGGATCGCGTTTGTCTGTATATTTTTGGTGAATATGATGACTTGTGAATTCAAGTGTATACTATATATATATAGTAGTTTTACTTATCTTTGAAATTGTTTGATAATGTGGTTATTTGTGTAAGGTGTCTATTTACATAAGTACTAGTTGTTGATGATAAGTTATTAATTTGTACGTTGTGTGATGTTTCAGATACCCCAAAGACTCAGTGATTAGAAGCTGAGTGTGGTGACTCCTGAGGTATCGGTGAGTGGATTTAGAACTCACCTTTTGATTTAGTTGTAACTGTTTTGTTACAACAAGTAAACGTAGATATACATGTTAAATTATTTAGTTGATATTGTTGATTATAAATCTACGTGCTACGTGTGGCCTTCGGGCATCAGTTGTTAATGAGGTCAACGAGTTGAACTGGTTGGTTGAGCTAGTTGATTATTATGTGAATTACACAGGGTCTCGCTTCATTTGTTGTGTGTATAGAACCTGTGTTTGAGTATAATAAGCACTAGCTATCGGTCTCGTCCGTTTTGGCCATACGGATATGGTTGGATAAGTGTTCTGGGGAGCCACCCGGGTATTATGGTATTCTCCAGAACCACCGATCCTCATCATTAAGTTGTTGATTAGTTGAATTATGTGTTTACGGTTGTTTGGTGTAAACAAGTAGTTAAGCTAAGTTAATTGGTGTTTGATGAATTCATTCACTTAGCTTCGTGCTAATCCCTCATTATTACTTCCTGCAGGTTTATTTTGGGATGTGGGTAGCAGGAAGGTGATGCTCGTGGAGCAGGGAATGTTTTGACTAATCGTGCTACTCTGATATAGTTTGTTGTAAACTATGTTTTGTATTATATAATACCCCATTTTGTAAACATGTTGTATAAATGTTTGTGAAAAGTTGTGTACATTTTATAATGTATAATAAGAAAATATGTTTTTATAAACTCGCTTCCGTGATAATAATATAATATTGTAGTGGTTAATGAGGGGTGTTATAAGTTGCTGGTGATGGTGCCTTAGACGTATCCCACATCTGCCAAGGACATGAGAGATGCTGGGATTATAAGTAATATCTTGGTCTTATATGACACAACGCATTTTGGGACCACATGTGGCAGATTGTCGCACGAGCACTGCTGTTAAGCGTGCTCAAGCGAGGGCAATCCCAGGATGGGTGACCTCCTGGGAAGTGTGGTCGCCAAGAGCAAATCTGTGCGCCTGCGGGCAAAGCGGACAATATTGAGTCGTGATAAGGCGGGATGTTACAAGTGGTATCAGAGCAACTCATGTGCCGACGGAGATGGTGGGGCAAACCTCATCGAGGACGATGAATCCCTGCGGGGGGTGATGGTGCCTTAGACGTATCCCACATCTGCCAAGGACATGAGAGATGCTGGGATTATAAGTAATATCATGGTCTTATATAACACAACGCGTTTTGGGACCACATGTGGCAGATTGTCACACGAGCACTGCTGTTAAGCGTGCTCGAGCGAGGGCAATCCCAGGATGGGTGACCTCTTGGGAAGTGTGGTCGCCAAGAGCAAATCCATGCGCCTGCGGGCAAAGCGGACAATATTGTGTCGTGATAAGGCGGGATGTTACAAAATATATGCAAAATGAGGTAATAATAATAAAATGCAGTGTAATTTTAACAAAATGCAGTACAAAATAGATTATGTATAACTTAAAATGTAGTATAAAATAAGCAATATATATTAGATCGAGGTGTAAAAATAAAATACAGTAAAAACATTATATGGATAATGTGTATAATACAAAAATGCAGTTAAAAAACGAACAATATCTACTAAACATATATATACAAAATGCAATAAAAATAATAAAATGCGATATAATTTTTTTTAAAATGCAGTACAAAGTGATAATATGTAAAAAAAATTATGAATTTTTTTTTTAAAATAAAATAATCTAGCAGCCGACGGCGGCTGGTGGTGGCGGGTAGCAGCTAGTGGCAGCAGCTAGTGGAGGGTGGTGGTGGGTGGTGGAGGGGAGGTGGTGGGAAGGAAGAAAGTATGAGAGAGTAGTATACAATATTAAAAAGATAGAAGGGGTAAAAATAAAAATTTGGCATGTGACATGTGACACTTTTTTAGTAAAATATATTCTTCTCTTCCTTCTCCTCAAAAGGTACCTTCTCCTCTGAACCTCATCCTAAATATAAATCGTAGGATCGTAAAAGAAGGATGCTAATGAAGGGTGGAGATAGCTCACTGGTATCCTATTTTAATTATATGATACAGATCTATATTTTTATTCATTTAACGCAAACTAATTAATGCATAATCAATTTAGTAATTCATATACCAACTAATTATTTATATCATCAATAGTTTTATGTACTTTTGTAATTTATTATTTTTATTTACTTCTATATAATTGAATTACCTATAGAGAAAAAAATCTATAAAAGCCACCCCCTAATTCTAATTTAGTCACCTCAAATCAAATCAAGTAATGGACGCACCCCCACCCCCACCCCCACCAACCAATACCAACATGCAAGCCGAAATTGAACCCCCTACTCATGTTCAACCGAGCCAAATGGGAAATCATCCAGCACCACCCTTAAGTACAAATGGTCTTCAAGCATTCAAAAGCTACCAGGCCCCACCGATCGCTTCCCCTTATGGTAAATGTAACAAAAATTATGCTACTAACTCCAGTAATTATGTTGTTGACGGCTGTGGAGAGTATATGGTGTCATATAACTTCCCTCAAAGTGATCCAAAATTTTATAATTGTGCTGCATGTGGTTGTCACCGAAGTTTTCATATCGAACCTAGTAAAAACCATCCACCCACACATCAGGCCATTGAGTACCGATACCCTACCCTTCACCATCCACAAACCTCTAACACCCCCACTTCACCACTGTCTCCAACACCAATCTCTTCCTCATATGTCACAACACTACCACATATGACTCATACATTCAACCAGGGATTACCACCACCGCCCAAAAATAAAAATGGAACAAAGCGATTCCGATCAAAATTCACTGAAGATCAGAAGGGGAAAATGCAAGAGTTTGCGGAAAAAATTGGGTGGAAAATGAAAAAGGCAGATGAAGAGGATATTTTGAAGTTTTGTAATGACATTGGGATTATTAGGGGTGTTTTCAAAATTTGGATGCATAATAATAAAAGCAAAAGTGTTAAAAAGAATCCCCCTAAAAATGGAGGAAATTCTTCAACCTCATAATTAATGAAATTTTATTATTTATATTGTTGATTAGTGGTTTTATATTAATAGTGAAATACATAAAAATATTATAGTTTTTAGGCTTCTTATGTGTTGAACTTTTATACACATGACAAAAATATATCCGATTTACATATGATATAATAAAATATATAATAGTCTGTGAAATTTGATAACATTGGTTTATCCTTCGTATATAAGTAGTGAAATTTATTTTCTATAAATCTCTAGTAAAAGTCGTAATATTAAACACCGTAATACTACTTTGTATTGGATCGATAGAATATTTCATCCAAGTAGTTTTATTTATGTCCTATTGATAGCACCTCGATGTCCTATCTTGTTACCAAAATTTTAAAATATTATTGGTCACTAAAAAACATTTGTATCACAAAATATACGAAAGTTGAAATAGTGTTCGTCTTGAGCCTTCTAAGAAAACTTATATTTTGTTTATGATTGTATATTATAATTTATTATTAATATTAAAAACTTCAATCTTTATATATATATATATATATATATATATATATATATATATATATATATATATATATATATATATATATATATATATATATATATATATATATGAGATCTATTGAGAGTACAATGTTGAAAGAAGAACAGTGAGAACACTTTTGAATTTTCATTGACAGTTTTATTTTATTTGTGAGCCCTTATGTTTTTTGTTTACCAAAAAACTTCAATTGTGAAACTTCATTATTTTTCATCTTCACATGTAATTACAAATAAGTGAAGCTTTTTACTTTTTTTTCTTAAATTTTTTTTAATAGTTAACCTTTACTATATTTTGCTTCACATTCACATTAATTACAAATAAGTAAAGCTTTTTATTTTTTTTTCCTTTAGAAAAACTTTAAACCGTTAACCTTTACTGTATTTTTCTTCACTTTTTTTTTTTAAATTGTGAATTGAATCTTAGATTTTTTGGATTCACACAAAAAATTTAATTGTGAAACTTCATTATTTGTTGACTTCACAATATTTTACAAAAGAGTGAAACTTTATATTTGTTCTCGCTATTCCTTTTTACATCGCGTTCTCACTCGAAGCCAAATATATATATATTTCATTTAAGAATTATAAGCATCCATAAAATAGTATAACGATTTAATTATTTGTAAAGTAAGCTATACAGAATGTTAATAGCATATTATAATAATTTAATATTGAATTACTCTAAGCGTCCCAAATTATTTGTCACTAAGTTGAAAACACACGGATTAAGAAAAGTACATTACATGCAACTTTGACCTTAGTGTAATGAAATTTTTTAACCCTCAACCATTAATTGAATGTCACCCTTGAGGTTTGTGTACTTTTAAAATTAAGGGTGGTATAGGAAATTTAATCATTAATGCATATTTATTGTTTAAAGTAGACAATTATTTTTTGACTAATATATATAGTAAGATGGATAAATAATTTGAGACAGAGGACATGTTTCATGCATATTTACTTTCAGATATTTATTACTTTTTGTTAGAAATGAAAGCAATAAATTACAATTATACTCAGATAGAAGTTATTGTGAATTAAATATATAATAAATGCACAAAACATTAAAACACAATACCTTGAAAATTTAATATAAAGTGATTTCTTTAGGATCGAGAATGCTATTGTTAGTAATTTATTATGGTTATGAGTAACAAAATAGATATAATGAACTTTTTTTCTTAAACATTGTTAAATATAGTAACCTCTGTTTTGTTTCTTTCTCCTCCACCAAATTTATTCTTTCGTATGCTTTTATTCACTTTTTACGTGTAAGTTATAACCTGTTGCCATTTATTTATTTTATTAATTCATTTTTTTTGCATAAGTGGGTCACACCTCGGCTTTCTGCAACCATAGTAACTCATTGGAGAAGACCATTCCACCATCGTGGTGGACTTTTGTAAATGAAGAAGATAGAGTGTGCGTAAACATCGAAACCAGATGTCTCATATATAAGTACGTAAATTGCCTGACAATGACACACGACTAGCGCTTAAGCTTTGAGTTACCTTATTGTATGGATAATGGTTATGATTAGCTTTATGGTTAATGACATAATTTAAATCAATAAGAGATAATGGAAAAGTCTGCTAACTTTTATGCTTGCTTTTCACATTGGTTTGCTAATTATAGATATTTGACCAATGTTAGATAGTTACGTTGTTATATTCTTCAACTATCAAGTTAGTGTGGAAACATTTATTTTTTTAAAGAAAGAAAAATACAAAAGCAGATATATATATATATATATATATATATATATATATATATATATATATATATATATATATATAAACATTCCATTTACCAATAATATAGTATTAGGGAAATGAGAAAAACCTCAATTTCTAAACATAATTTACCAATAATATAGTATTAGGGAAATGAGAAAAACCTCAATTTCTAAACATAAATCTCATAAGTTATGTAACATTTCAAATTTAAATACAATTTTTTTTAATCTTTATTAGGATTTTACTAACGTCTGTCGAAGCACATGATAAAGTAAAAATAAATGAACTCGAATTTCCTCTTGGATGTTATATGCAGGCAACTTTGAAATATAATTATTAGAAAATTTCAAATTTAAATAATCTTATTAACTTGGAGATAACTATTTAATTGTTTATTGATATTTGATATTACCATTTTTTGCAAAACTTTAAATATTATAATGTGAAAGTTTTTAACTTTATTTTATTTATCAATGTACTATTAATACCACTTTTTCAAAACTTAAATTTCAAAATTCAATAATTTATTATTTTATCAATACATTATATAAAAAATTAAAATTTATAGTGTAATTTTCCTATCTCAATAATAACTAATATTTTTCTTTATTTTTATCATTTATTACAAAATCCAATTTTCAATATTCATTGACTTATTATTTATCAACTTAGCTTTTATTAATCGATGCATTATTACTACATCTATTGTGAAAATCAATTTTTGATAATTAATGATTTAAATTTTATTTATTAATGCATTTATTAGTGGCATTTATTTGTATACACTTATAAATAAAAATAGATTTATTACAAAATTCAATTGTTATTCATCCATATATTTATTATTAGTTTATTACATATTAAAAAACAATATATAGATATATATCATATATATAGGTATACATATATACAATAATTATTATATATAGTAATAATCAATATTATAGTATTAATCATTCTTAAATCTTCTATTGTAAATTAAGATTGTCTTGAATCTTTAAATGCGGTTTTTTGTAAAATACTATCCAAAACATCTTTATAATATATAAATATTTGTAGCTAATATGATTAATAGAAGTTAGAGTTATTAGGTTTTTAATCAATCAAAATAATCATAGCAACATAAATAATAGCAACAATCAAACAATGTTCAATCTATTTTCCAGAAAGAATTCATATGCATAACCATATGAATATATATAATGCTTTAACATTAAAAGAGAGATTAAGAATCAACCTGCGAATCAATAAGTGAATTGAGATGATTCGTAACCAAGGCACATTCCAACACTTGTCTATTGTGTATCATCACCATAAGTAAGTCTTTGGTTGTCAATTGAATGCTAGTTTGACAATCATTGAATATTTGAGAAGAAAATAGTAAGGGTTCCAATGGAGGCATTTAGGGTTTCTATTAGATTGACATGAATTATAGAAAATGAGGTATAAAATCTTTTATAAGCTCTCAAATCCGGACCTTTAAGGCCCACCTTAGTCAAGCCCAAAAAACACAACATTGTGATAATCTTTAAGTGACATATGTGTTTTATTGTCCTAAGCTTTATAGTTGTATATATTTTTTCTTTCCTAAAATAACATATATTAAGGGTTTACTTATAATTCATAAATTGTACTACAAATTACCTAATATGTAGTATATATCATCTATTGATCATGGTTTATGTATGATAAATAATCTAACGAAGCTTACAAATATTTACGTACAATCAAGATGATACGTAAATTCAATCTCACGCTGTAATTTAAATGATTATATACTTATTAAAAAGGTGTTGAATGATCACATTCCCCCCCCCCCCCCCCCCCCCCCCCCCCCCCAAAAAAATAACGTATTGTTAGATATTGCATGCTCAAACACTATTTTAATAACAATGTTTAAAAACTATAATATTAAAACTATAGAGTGACCTTTAAAAGTCACTTTACCTTTATTTGGTCTTATCAATATCCGTGCTGGGGTTACATGCAAATTATCCAAAATCAAGTAATTGGATGAAAATAAAAATGTAAAGAAAATTGTCCGACACCCTTAAGGTTAAGTTTTTGATAATGCACAAGTTGTTTATCAAACAGTTTCAACCCCATCACTACAATTTAAGTTGATGGAATATAAAAGCATATAAGATCAAAGATTGTTAATTTTGATTGTATCGCACCTTAAATCAAAATAATTTATAGTTCTAAGGTTATTTGGTTAGGTATGCTAACTTGGAGGTAGTATCATTGAGAAAATTACACCTACGACATATGATTACTTTAAAGTACAATTCGAACTTGCGTTGTTAACCATTCCATGCCAAGATTTATCATTTCTACTTGAAATCCATAAGAACGCTCAAAGGATCTCATATAGTCAATTACCCCTCTGAGGCTTCTTTACGTATTAATTGATCCTATCCTGTTATTTACATATATTTAATACATATTTTACTTAGATTATCGAAGCTCCATTGTTAAATGTCTTATATCAGCAAGGTAGTGACCATTGACGTGTCTTTCACTCACTAACCATATTTTGACCGTGAAAGTGTCATGGTAATTCCAATTAAAAGAATCAAATTCTATTTTGAAATCAGTATTTATATCACAAGTTTCCGTTTTGAAATTTGACCCATTAGATAATTTAGATAAACATACATGAGATTCATATATTGCTTACCTTTAATGTAAGCAGTTTGAACTTAGGTAAGAATAAAGAAATAAAGTAATGAGTAAATGTTTCATGCAAATATTGGTTATCACTCATTGTTGAGAACCAATCAACCTGATTACACAATAACCCGATAAAGACATAGGTGAAATAACGAAACTAAGTATTCTAAGGAAATTATGAGGATTTGGTTCCTATTTGAATTTTTGTCAATAATTTCGAGTGCCTATCATTATTTATAACATCTAATTTGTTAAGTCCAAATGGAATCATATCTAATGACCTAGAGTCTAAAAATCCGTGCATGTACTTCAATAATAGAAAGTTTCATTTAAAAAAAATCTAGCAAGAAGCCAAAGATGCAATACACGAAATGAACTGAAACAAGATCAAACCTAAAATGGGCACCTCTAACTGAGAAATAAACAAGCAACTAAAAATTATATTGTCTTGCACTATACCATTTCACATATGATGATAGAAATAACAACAAAAAGACATCCCCAAAGACAACTTGGAAATAACACAACGCTAACGAACATGACGCCTCCAAAAGCTTCATCAAGTCAATATATATAATGAAGGTTACCTAAAGAAACTCTGGAATACGCCTTCGGAATCTTTTATTGATGGAATCGGCGTGGAAATCTAAAATGATGTCAGTGTCTCAAAATCATAATTTTCGATCAATTTGTCAAGGGCATGAGTACCTTATGGCTGAAATCTAAAATGATGTCATTGTCACAAAAATCTTTTAATTTTTTCCTTAAGTTTTTTACTCTAAATTTTATATTTTGTTACTTTGATAAAATGTTTTTCCTCTGGAAAATTGTTAAAATGACTACTGGTAAATTTTGACATAATTACAAATTATCGACCATTTGTTAAATTTCTTACCTTTAAGGAAATACCATTAATATGACGATGTTATTATATTAGTTATAAAATTATATGGAAGAATTCAAGTTTCTAATCAATTATCCCTCTCTTGATCATATATTCTTCATTTGATATGTCTAAAAATCAATCTAATTATATGATGTTAATATGTGTTAAAAGTAAGGAAAACTGTGATAATTGAAAAAAAGGATGTCAATCATTGGATATGTTGAACGATCAATTAATTTGGTTTTTTTAACCTATATATGTATCATAACTTATATTCGATCTAATTCATTCAAAATATCGGCGTGAGTCTTATATCAAAGTGAGGATCTTGAAACATAATCAACAAAATACCTCTCGAGTCTCGACTCAAGTTGAGCCAAAAACCTCGTATATGACCAAGCTAACTATGAATCTCGACCATTTAACCATTTAAAGCCTAAGGGATTATACTAAGAATTATGATCAAAACTATTGGTTACAATTATTTTTATTTTTATTTAAAAAAAATATGGGTTTAGTTAGGTATACAATACAACGGGTGTATCAATTTAAATATAAATATTGTTCCTCATTTGCCTCCAGTGTCTTACTAGCTAGTTGGCTTATGAATCCACATCTGCCTTTCAAAAAAATATATATATATATCCATCCTCAAAAGGGCATACATTTAATTTCTAGCAACTCAAGACGTTAAATAAGCACCTAATCCACTTTTTTGTGATATAAGGTAATGTCATCATCATGTTCATCACCAAAAATAAATAAATTGCACACATATAAATTGTAACGAAAATAAAACACTTAGAACATCGTCTTATTTCATCATGAAAACTTCTTATCACACCACTAGAAAAAGAAAAAAGAAAAGCATCATCATGATTGTAATTAACCACCATTTGAATTGACTTAATTGAGAATATAATTTTATTAGAATTGGGGTGATGACTAGTTATGAACCTCGATAGCTTCTGTTGCGATTGCATGAAAGTTGCGGTTACAACCACATGCTTCACAAATCAATGCTGCCTCGGTCCCTTCCTCACCGTGTGACATGAACTCCTGGCACCCATCATAAACGTACACACCAGGAATCAAGGAATGATTTTTCTCACACTTTCCATAATAGGTAAACACCCTAATATTCAAGGATGAAGTAGACTCGGATTTGGGTTCTTCGGTTTTCAACGTCTCCTTCTTAATCGTCATTTCTTATCAACGTATACTTATTGTGTATAACAACGTTGTAATTGTTAATTGTATTGAACGAAGAAATTTCTGCCGTACCTTACAATTTATACTACTGTAGCAGTAAACGATATGGTTTTCATTAATAGCTATGAATATAGTATTACATATAAGCTAGATTAATGAGTGATATAAATGTTGTGTGTGCGTATATACACAAATAACATATTATGTAGATGTAATATGATATACATACTCGATCTTTAATTTAATATAAGTTACTACTGGTGTAATATAACACACATGATATAAAATTATAATATTTGGTGTGTATATATATTATAAAACTAATAAAGACATTATCTATACTATTATATAATACATTTGTGATATTTTTTTTAAGAGAAAACTAATTTACCCCTAACAACCTAATGGTTGTAGGTTCAAGCTTTGTGGGAGACAATTTGTAAATATTCGTGTTTGTATATAATAATCGTGAGTAGGTACGGTAATGTAGATTTGTCTTTCTAAAAAAATAAATATTTAAAAAACCTACTTGAAATTAATAACATACCCCTACATCTATTAAAATCTCATTAATACCATCATTATTAAATTTTAAAGCATTGAACATATGATATTAAATTCTAATAGATTAAAGCTTTTTTTATATCTATCTATACTAATATATAATGCATTTCAATGTTTTTTTAAATAGAATTTACTAATTTACCCCTAACATTATTATTAATATTTGAAAAATCTACTTGAAATTACTAACATAACCATATATATATATAATTAAATCTTATATAGACTATCATCATTAAACTTTAATGTAACCAAAATATGGCATAACTTTTTAACCGTAAGGAGTTACGAAATGTGTCAATTATAGACTGGAAGGTCGGAACGAGACTAACATGTTAGCAAACTGCGTAGGCGGTTTGTCCACCATTTGCAGTCAAATTTCATCTCTAAGGCCTCCAAATTAAATTTTTCCCAATTTTATGCATTTTTAAAAGTATTGTAAGATATTAAAAACGAATTCTCAATTTTTTTTATTAAATTATAAATTTAAGCGATTGTTTGTATTTTTAATTTCATTTTTGTACAATCAATTCCTATATTAGAGAGTTTCAGATTTTTGATCAAATTTTACGATTTCAATGTGGTATACATAATGTTTAGTATCTAATACCCACGTAAGAAATGCATTTATAGCTAGTTTCGAAACAACTCACGATTTCACAAATCACAACTTGAACTTAGCCATTGTGAACATGCAATCTAACAGCCGCAACTCGAAACTCGAGCATCGAGTTTGCAACGACATTTCTTATATATATATATATATATATATATATATATATATATATATATATATATATATATATATATTTGGGTATTTTGTTATAACTTTTTTTTTAAGAGTAAAGAAGTGATTTTTTCCATTAAATAAAAGCTATATTAAAGAAAAACTATATCGTAGCGTATTGTAATATATAGATTTTAATAATGATTTACATACTACATACAGAATGAAATAAAACAAAAGGTTTGTCCCGCTGCATCGCGTGAGTATTCTGCTACTCCCTCCTTACTATTTGTGTTTGCCCCAAAATTATTGTCAACTTCTAAAAATAAATATGTATTAATGATTAGATTTCCCATATTACCCTTTACTTTAAAATTACACATACTTCAAAGAAAACAATTTAATTAATGATTGAGGGTTAAAGTTGTCATTATATTAAGGTCAATGATGCATTTAATGTGATTTTCTTATTATGTGTGTTTTCAACTTGGTGATAAACAATTTAGGACGGATGGAGTAATAATTATAACATGGTATATGGTGTATAACATATTATATTATATATATGCAAAATAAATATAATAATTATAGATGCATAATATTGTACCAGTGTACGCCAACTTCTATCTTATCTGTATGACTATATTTCACAATCTGTAAAAGCGAAATTGTATGCGATGTCCATGAATAACAATATACAAATTAAAATGATTGATAGGCCTAACATATGTACGTACTTGTAATAAAATAAATGGTTAATATATGAGCGTAGAGAATTGGGTAAATTTTGCCACCTGCAAGCCACTGCAGGTACTTAACGAGTTAAGTGTCTAAATTGTAACCCATTTCTATACATTAATTCCCAACCCAATACGAAAAAGGAGGATTACGAATTTGAACAGTAACGCTGGCCGATTTAAAACTTCAGATCAATTAAGTCGAGTTAATTTACTCGAGACAAACGATATATTACATTTCAAGCGCGCAAAACAATCAAAGAAGTTAAGTGACAGTTTTATCTATAACTTAAATACTTCATTCGTTAAAAGAAGTTAGTACATCATATCATATCCCCGAATCATTATTGATCATACGTCAGAATAAAATTATAGCACGATCGAGTTAAAGATTACTAATTAAGGTTCAAATATCAGCCAACTGTGACACTCAAAATATACGTACGTACTGCTTATATAGCTGCTATTTATTACCGCCTAGCTTGAAGTTCTTTTTATAGATTGATTAATTAATTAGATAATCAACAGGAGATAATTAATCAACCACTGCACGTAGACATTAAACACAAAAGATAAAACTCTTTGATCCCTGTCAATTCTTGTTGTTGTGTGTGTTTTAAAGTGTAAAGAAAATTAAACAAAGGTAATCAATATTGAGCTTGAATTGAATGCTTTTAGTTGTGAGTACTGACCCTTTTTGGTACATGAGATTAGAGGTAACAACCAGCATGATTAGATGTATGAGGGTCCATAAATAACCTAGTGTTAACCTTTAATTTGATCATTTGATCATGGGCATTAGTACTGGGCACACAAGTTGCATATATCTATATTTGTTTTAATTAATTATTACAACTTCAACACCATATATATATTTATAATAATTTCAGAAGTTACATTGATGGTATAACACATATCAAATCAAGACTAATTATTGATGTTACCAACCATATAGCTTACGGAATGACAATATTTACTGATCATGAGCTGGGCTTAACCTCTTAACAATTTCAAGTAACTGGAAATTCATTGGACAACATGATCATCAACTTATGCAGTATGCTGATCTTTGAACAGATATATATAAAATCTTTATAGATTTGATTCGAAAAATATACGCCTACCAATTCAGAAACATGCACTTTCAATATTTTCTTTTAACAGTACATAAATTTGGACAGTGATAAGTGATGGATCATATCGAATATCTCAGAGCAGTTAAGTTATGGAACTAAATCAAAATATCGAAAACACCAATCATCTTTAAACAGATAAACAATCTTTCTAGGATCTAATCACAAGTACAGAAAGTATTTTCATTCCAAAATCTACATGCCTGCAAAATATGGCAATTCAAGAAACACTTGAACGGAGTATCATTTTTCCTTCAAAAATTAACTGATTTTGATTGAAAAGAACTTAATCATCAATCCATGTAATCCTCTCCGATTCTCCATCATGATGCACAAGTTTACCACACATAAAACAGCACAAAACACTCAATTTTCATGATCTTATTGCAGCAAGAAAGCTTCTCATCATATATACATACTAAATAAAACCACCACGAAAATGAAAAATCATAAAAGTAATCAAACCCTAGTTTGCGTATAAATTTTATCACCAAAATCCATGTACAAATACAAGCACAAACACTGATTACCGCAAGAACTCAAGCGCAAACCAATATCACAGACAAACGTACACTTGTCGATCACTTACATATGCCTATATCATCATCCAATTGATTCAATTTAAAGAATTAATTAGGTAATGATAGTCAAGCAGCCTCAGATTCCACAATATTCCTGTGAAAGCTTCGGTGGCAGCCACAGGCGTCACAGATCAGTGCAGCCTCAGTCCCTTCAACCCCACTCGCCATGAACTCCCGACAACCATCAAGAGCGTAGCCGCCAACCTGGACGGCCAGATTTCTCTGACACTCTCCATAACTCACATATATTCTTACATTGTTTGATGAATTAGTCGAATTCAGTTGTTGTCCTTCTGTTCTCAACGACGATTTCTTCCTAACCATATTTATCAAGATATCTTTGCAGATAGTAAAACCCTAATCATTTATACCCAATGCTGTAACGGTCTTCATGAACAAACGATAGTTCGGTTAAATGCAGTTCTAGTCCTTGTTTTCTCACGTGTTGTCAAATTTTACCTTAGTATCTTACTGCTTTTAATCAAACTGTTCATAGTTAGTAATTTGTATAGAATCTATTCAATTTTACAATTATAATTGTGAAAAAATGCACACACTTAAAAGCTTATACAGTATAAATTCAAAACTCGACACTTAAAAATATGAAAATTAGCTTGTTACACTTAATTTCTTCAAGCTAGATGGATAATGAAGAAAATGTAGTGTTACAAAAGATAATATTTTGCCTTTTACATGCTTGTAATTAATTAGTGTCAACATATATATTTCACCTTTATATATAAATGTTAATACGCCACCACAACGCCACCACGCCCGCAATGGGCGGCGCTGTAAGCTAGCGTCGTGCTGGCTACAACGGAGCGTGGAGGAGGAAAATTGAGTTCTCCGCGAGCTCTTTTTATGTTTTTTTTCTTTTTCATTTTCCTCTCTTCCCTTTTTAATCTAAACTAATTTAATTATTGAGTCATACTCTTCCACAACACGGCGTGGTGAGAGTTACCATTGCATGTGTTATAGAATAACACAATGATACGGGTGACGTGACACCCAAAACACACCACCAAACCCGTTACCATTGCGTGTGGTCTTAGATATCTTATCACTTCTTTGCATGCAGCCAACTAATTAACATGCAAACTAATATTAATCGACCCCAATTCCAACAACAGAAAAGCACCCTTCCATCTCTCTGGCACACACATTATTATGTCTTTGTGTGTTGTGTACTTGTTGTGTATATATTGTATGCATTGAACGTGTTTTAAATTATACCTATTTATTGTCCGACGCAAATAACAGAAATGTAAAAAGCATATAACTAATTTAATATAGAAGTAAATTTACCAATATACAAAAAGTTGGATATTTGTCAAAAATGTCAAAAGATGGATACAAGATCCCTAAAGTGGGATAAAAAGTGCGATACATCTAGAATATTATATTGTATGGTTCCGATTTCGAAATATATAGTGGATTCATTAACCAACTTAATTGCTAACCAAGTGATCGATCCATTATTAAGCATAGTTTAAAAGGTGATTGGATCGGATCTCCTTTATAAAGAAAATATATATAAACACTAGCTTTCACTTCATTTGGTTGATCAAGTGACACGTTTCTAGCTTGTGATATATATAATAAATAGAACTCACTCACATATACCCTTTTAGCCAAAAATGAACTTGGATTTGAGATCCACAAATATGGTTTTCTTTTGTTTATATATATCTAAAGAAGAAGAATAAAACTGGCTATATATATATATATATATATATATATATATCACTTTTCGAAACTTATTACTTAAGGGTGCGTTTAATTATAGAAGGCTCTCCAGAAAAAAATTATGAGAAAACTAAAATATCAGAAAACGTGTTTAAGTGAGGTTTTCTAGATAAGTTTTATAAGAAGGGGGAGATATTGATTTATGATTTCCTACATTTCCTATCATGGAAATGAAAACTACATCCCTTACATTTAAACATTTATCCTGGATTTTCTTTTGTTTTCGTGGGACGCAAAATTCCAGAAAAATGTTAAAATAAAAATAGAGATATTTTTCCGTAACTAAACGCATCCTAAACATTTCAATTTTGAAGTTCTAGTAATGAATATAGATGATCCTTTTATCGATTAGACAATACAATCTTATTGATTAAATAAATTTCAGAAGTTGTTTTCGATTCTTTTAGAATCTTAAAAGAGGGCAGTTTTGTTAAATAATTACTTTTGTGCAAATTAGTAGTAACGTCTAATTCACAATTTAATGTTACTCAACAACCCGACCCATGTCGTTCTTTTGTTCCCCACTTGGACCATATATATATCCACTTCCTATTTCGATTTACTCAAAATTAAATATGTGTATTATCATTAATCATTAATCATTAATCATTAATCATTAACCCTTATAAATTGTTTGGGGTTTCTTTAGAGACTTGAACTTTTAAAGATCGAAAATGACGAAATTATCCTTGGATACAATGATAAGTACAAAATTGGGAGAATTGCATATATGCCACTATTAAGCCACTTAATATCATATATACCCAATTAAATTTCAAAATATCAAATATGCCACTCTTAAACACTTAAATATTTCATATATACCCAAATCACTATTTTAATTAGTATTTCAAACTCAACTCTTTTAATAAAATATCTGGTAATTAATTATTGACCATTATGCCATTATCTTCTTCATCGTTAATTGGCTAAAATCATTCACTGTTTTTTTTTCTTCTTGCTCAGTAAACAATCATTAAAGAATACAAATACACTCTCGTATGTTTATCCAATTATCCCTTTGTTCCATCGTAGGCAACCATCTTCCCATTGCCTTCTAATTATTTCTAAAAGCTGGAAGTTCTAGAACACTGTGAACATGGATAATAAGTTTAGAAACAATTTTCTACATTTTACTAAATATTTGGATTCCCATTACTTAAATATAAATTAAACAACACCTTATGTTGTATATGGTGGTGCCATTTGAGATCTGAGAAGAGAGATTATAAATTTTAGAAAAAAAAAATTGTAGACACTTTAGGTTTGTCTTGGTATTAGTGTAAGGGCAGATTAATCGATGAGGAATATGTAGTGGTTGTTTATGATGTACACCATAACTGATTGTGCATTGAGGATGGTTCTCACAATATAAAGGTTAATTGTATATTGATATTTGAGCTATATATGTGATTGTATGTATAAGTACGTTTCAGATGACTTTAAGTTCAGAAAGAATTTGAAAGAATAAAAAAGGGTATAATGGTATATAATGATTTATACTTGATAATTATGTAAAGTTTCTTTATTTTAAAAAAGGGTATAATGGTCAATTCATTATTTGTTATGAAGTTAAAAGAGCTTTTAATGATAAAAATTAATATTTGGGCATATATGATATTTTCTAAGTTTAAGAATGGCATATTTGATATTTTGAAATTGGAATGGGCATATATGATATTAAGTGGTTTAATAGTGGCATAAATGCAATTCTCCCGTACAAAATTACCCATCTTTAAATTTGGAAAAGATCCTAATAGTCAAAGTAATATTTTTATATCAAATAATATGTAATGTCTTCGATAAATAATTAATTGAAATTTTGGAAATAACTCTATATGTCAACTATTATTTTAACGTTGTTGGTTCTTTTTACCACTAACCAGAATCGCAGTATTAAAATCTCTAGTAGTGTACGTAAAAAATAAAACATGAGAATCGAAAATAGACTATTCAACCCGCCGCTATGCGTGGGTAGACTTCTAGTTTGTGCAAATACATATATATTTTTTTTTACATGGAATTGTTTCTAGCTAAGTCAAGCTTTCCATATATCATTATATCGACTAAGGCACTTAGCGGTATGACTTGAGAGAAGCTCATCAATCGATATGTTGTTGGTTCAAACTTCATTTGAGACAATAAAACTTATATATTTGTTATTTTACACGGTATCTGAGTTGTCACCACAATGATAACTTAGCGATGAGGGACATACAACATAAAAGCGAAGGTTACCTGTTCAAATCCTGACCTATGTCATCCACACAATTTTTACAAAATAAGTTTCACAAAATGACATGGCACATGTCATCAACCAATCAAATTCATTTGTAACTTTCCACTCATCATTCTCTTCCTTCAATTTATTGGTCCAAATCATTTTGTGGACAATTTTTTTATAAAATTTATGTGAACATATCATTTCTCGTCTCTTTAATCTTGAGTCATATGATCTACCTCTCTCATGTTGAGCGTATCATCGGTGGGTGAGAAAATGTTGAGCGTATCATCGGTGGGTGAGAAAATGTTGTTTATGGATTTGCCGTCAGAAAAATGAAAGGAGGAGAAAGGTAGAGAAAATTTATGACTCACAACGTTAATTGATATTTACTTTGAAAAAAAGAAAAATCAAATGAAACGGTCTACTCAGCGAGATGAGTAGAATAAGGCCCAAACTAAAAATTTAAAATAACACTGGTAAGTTAAACCATATTCCCATATCAAATCTATTTGTAATTTGCATATATGTTTTAATTTGCGATTTACACGTTCGCAGTAATAGAAAAGGGAAGACTTCGCATCAGGTTGTACGGATCTACCCCCTTTTGGCATACTAGTGATTTCTCATAATGTTCCGAGTAATCTCCTCTTCTTATCGAATCTTCTCATATGCGAATTACTTGCTGTTCGATTAATTTTTGTGCGAAATTAGGGGGTACGAGACGAAAGCTAAAACAGATTTGTTAAATAATTAAATTTGAACTGTAAGTGGCTGTTGGAATTGTAGATTTTTCTAAGAGCAAAATATAGTAAATCATTGCAAACATAAAGTGCATGTTTCAATTGCTTAAAATGGGTACATTTATTACCACTTATTTTGTTTGTTTCATCGATCGCCATCGCCGACCTGTTCCTTTATCTAACATCAAAATCTCGCTTATTTTTTACATCAATTTACCATAATCTCTAGAATTAATTCATTAATCCATTATTAATAATAATTTTTATTACTACGTAAGTTAATTTCTGTGCCTAATGAAAGAAGATTGTTATCCTTTTTATGTTAGTGTTTTGCCCATATATAGTAAGAAGATTGAATATCCTATTTGTCATTTGTTATATTTTGTCATGCTTCCTATTCTAAATGCTAAACAATAAAACTTCATGATGATTAATTGATATGATTTGTGTATTTCTTAATTTCTTTTACAAGTACTTTTCTTTCTTTTTGTTGAAACTTTTTGTTTACTTCTTATGTGTAAAATATTTTAATTCTCATTATTGATATATTTTCTCATGCTTCCTTTTCTAAATCCTAAAAAATAATAGTAAGTTTATGATGGTTAATTGGTACCTTTTGTGTATCTCTTAGTTTCTTTTACGAGTTCTTTTTCTTTCTTTTGTAAAAAACTGTTTGTTTACTTCTTATGTGTATTGTATTTGACTTTTCTTTGATTTTTTCATGACCGATGCTCTACCAAAACCCTTAGGTATGCTAATGTTGATTTTATATTGGATTTTTGTGATTGAGGCTTCCCACATGTTGTTTTTGTTCAACTTTGTTTCTTTGGTGTGGTATATATGTTCGTAATAATTATTATAGTTTGGTATATCAATTCTAAATTGATTAATTTTTGTTGTCCATATATTTATATCATGATCGATCGATCAATTGCCATGCATCGCCCTTGACAACCAACAAAGGGCCAATATGTAGGTAGCATTAAGATATTCTGTTAATTTTATGAAATTTATTTTTACATCTTTTAAAGGTTCAACTGTCATCTTATTGGACGAAAATAAGCTTCAAAGGAATTTTGCTTTTTACTAAGATGATGGCAAATTTCTACTTTCTTACAACACAATTACTTACTAAAATTTGCAAGGAGTTAAACAATTTTTAATATTCTCGTGCATTGCACGGGTAATAAGATATGAAATGACTAAGACTATATATAGTTAGTTTGAGGTTTAAAACCATTTGATCCAAGTGTTCTATTGTGCTAGCTTTTTAAGGTGTTTATATATGTAGAAACCTAAAGCAAGGAGCTTATCCAAACATGTGCTCAACAAAATTAGTATCTGAAAACATATATATGTTCATTTTGAGGAAAACATATATATACAGTATATATATACATAATGATTCAGTATCCTGATAGTTGTATGTATAATCTTCTGTTCTGGCATGTACAGATACATGATACTTACACTGGAAAGAAAGAAACATTTGTGTCCTGTACAATAAGACCGAACAAAAGATAAGTGATAATTCAATATAATTAAGTATAACACTTATTAGGGGAGTATGTAGTCGAAATCTCGCTAGGACATGTAGGAGAATCCCATGGCATATTAAGATTCCAGTCGTCAGGAACCGTTGCTGGCAGGCTAAACGGAAACACATTGGTTCGCTCTTTTAGATTTTCTTCATGGTCTCTAATATTATCTATAGTTCCTTGCATATCATGATGTGAATTCGTTGAGAAATCGTTGAACTGTTGTTGTGGGTCACCAAATCCCATACTTTCAGAAGTAGTACTGGTGTCCACTAGTAGATCAGGATCAAGATTGAACAAAATGGGCGCAACATGATCAGATGTGGTCTTTGTGATTGGTTCTGATATGTCCACTGTTGAAAACATGAAACCGCTAGGAAAACCCATATGTGAAAATGAAAAAGGTGAGAGCTTTAAAGCAGTTTGATTCATGGGTGTGTACGGAGGGATGTCAAAAGCTGACAAACTTGATTCGTTGCACATGGGATTATTAGAGTCCGGTAGTGATGATACCCATGTGTGTGAAAGCGCTCGTTGTGCCATAGAACTAGTCTTTTTGAAGATTCTGCATATTGCCCAAGCATCCTGCAAATAAAAAGAAGATAGTTAGTGTACGCGATAAGATAAAAAAACCTTATTTTTTATGAAATTCCTACATTTGGTGGAAGGCTTTTATCCATGATCTTTTTGGGTGGTGAAGATTGAGGTTGAGAAAGTGAAGGAAGCCGAAATTCATGCATCATCCAGTCTGTTTTAATCCCTTTAGCAGCTCTTCCTCTGTAGAACACCAAAGACTTCTTTAAACCAATGCAGTTTGCGCCATCAGATGAGTATATTGGCCGATCGGTGCCAGTTGCTTTCCAAAAACCAGCTCCTGTGACGCGGTTTGGTCGTGCACTGTTTCTGTATTTACGATCTCTTGGACAGTAAAAGTACCATTCTTTTTCACCAGTAGGCGCCAAATCTTTTGAACGGGAAAAAAAATCTAGTTAAAGCACACAAAAAAGGAAAACAGTACGACGCATAAGTTATGATTGAATAGTTACTCTGATTTGCTTACTTGGTAAATCCCATGGATCGTATTTGTATATGTCTACTTGTTTGATAAGCTCAATTGGAAGAACTCGTTGCTGAATTTTCTTTTTTAGGTAGAATCCAACAAGCTCTTCATCTGTTGGATGAAATCTAAAACCGGGTAACATGAGATCATCCATCTAATTACTAATTTCTGAGAGATGACCACCAACGTGAAGCGAGTTATGAACTAGAACACAATTACCATAATCCGATAAACTTAACTAGATCCAGTTTAGTGGGTAAGCCGATCATTGTGGGACCGATATGCTTCCTTAAAAGGGGTATGTCTCTGAAGCTTTAACCTCCCTGATTGGTTTCCACAAAGAAATTAAATGAACTAGTAAAGATCATTATGTTAGGATCAGCATTAAGATATGACCATTTCTGGTTTCTTTGAGTGCTAATTTATAATCTTAAAGAACTAATTTCTTGGCCTTTATATTGTTTTTTTCTTCCAAATCAACACAAAATGACAGAAAAACTTTCAATAGTATTGTGATTGATTCATTATTATTATAATTTTTGATATTTATAATTAATAATTAATATATATATACATAGAAACAGTTTAGTCATCAAAGATGATCCAAAAGTAGCACTTTCCTTCGATCATTCCATCATGCTTATCATATGATAGTGTGCATTATATAATTCCTTTTGTCAACTATGAACATTTTAATCTGTCATTGTCTGAGATGAAACCTGAAAGTTTTGGATCTTATGGTGATAACTCAATCTAATCTGTAATTATCGCGTAAATGGCGTGCATTTGTTGATGGATTCTTAGCGATATTTTCTTTAATTTTATTAAAAGACATCATGAAGATTTACATTACTTATTCAGAAAGATTTGATTTTAAAATGTGGAGGGACATGCAGAATAACCATAGGATTTCCATGAAGTGGGCACTGAAAAAGACTTTCTGTCCTTTTATATTTTGTTTGAAGTGGAATTTAGCTGATAAATTTCACATTAATTGTCAACGTAACTGAGGGTCTGAGGATAATATTTTCAATTTTCCTGGTGAAAAACATATCAAATCCAGTTAATCCTGTTCTTATTAGTAAGATACTTGCGTCATGCAGCAGATAATTATCTTGATCCTTCTCTTTTCCTTTATAATCGGATCATGGCTAAATTTGCAGCGATCAAATGACTTACTAGATCAGGTAGCACATAATGAAGTTTATTGTAATTAAGCAAAATAAACCATTAATATTAAGGACAAGTGCATAAAACATCACTACAACCAAAAGATATCATGAAAATGTCCTTGTAATCCCCTTTTCTTTTTCTTTTTCTTTTTTTTTTTTTTAAATGGAGTAAAACAAAATCTGCATAGTGTCATCAATATCCTCTATGATTGTTTGTGTTAGGAGTTAGGACTGATTGTCCATCATTAAGAATAAAATATAATTTCACAAATCTTAATCAAGGTAACCACATTTAGTATAACCAATTATATGTCAAATATATGCATGTATGCAATTTTACAACAACAACAGTACCCAATCTAGCAAAAAACAGAATATAGAAATGTAAGATGTAGAAAGTCATATATCTACCCTAATGTAGAGAGACATGCATGTATGCGTTTTTAGTACTCTTATATGGCATGCGTGTCAGCGTGTGCACGTCAAATAAGGCATAAAGTTGTGAATATATATCATATCACATACATTTCATTTCATATATTAACCATTTTAATTTTCTGAAAACATCTGAAGACCGAAAACAAACCACCAAAAACTGTATATCCAAAACAAACGACAAGCAAGGCTAAGCAGTTCTTGGATCATATATTATTATTATTATTATATTATTAATTTATTAATTATTAATAAAACAAAAACAAAAAAAACAACACGTAAATTATAGTGTATTTATTGCACGTGTGCACTTGCAGTGCGACTTTGACAACCTCTTAATCCAACTAGATATCCTTTTATGTTTTTCTTGAAATTTATATATTTTGTTCCCATCAAAACTTAGGGATACGTTTGTAGTATATTAATTAGTCGAAATAATAAAGCTTAGAACTAATGTTAGAAAGCATATTCACGTTCACACGTTGAGAAAGCGACAATTTTGTTTCTACATCATATTAGATTAGATTGTTCCTTAAGCAAATAAGGTTTATTTAATTAATTAATAATTAAAAGATTTGGACTCATTTTAAACGATATACAAGCCGATATTTCGATAAGTTTTTATTAGGGCCTAATAAATCCAACCTAATCCTTTTCATGGGTTGATTGTTGATGGCCTTCCCTTTCATAGTTTCATTTAAACTTCTAAGCCTTTTGATGTATCCGTCCCAATCAAAAAATGTAAAGTTATGCTAAATAGGCCTACTTAGATAGACCTAAAAGTATGTCTAATTTTAACAATATGTAATTATTATATTGTTAATTAATTTTAATGATATTAGATCACCTCTAAAAACATCATTTTCACATTAACCAAACTATCTTGAAGATCATATGAATCCTTTTCTTCAATTAAACTTTATGAATAAGACGTGGGCTGTAAGTTGGGCCCGACCTACTATTTGCTGAGACAGAATTGGGCTCTTACTTTATTGGACTGGCTTCTATCATCTTGTTGGGCTCTTATACTTAATCTGTTTCTCTCGGTTCTCTTGTAATTTCTACTTCTTTTTCAAGTGACATTTTGTTTTATTTATTTAGTAGAGAAAATTACAAAAACCGTCCTTATGGTTTGACCTGAATTGCACATTCAGTTCTTTAATTAATTTAATTACATAGATGGTCCTTTCTTTTGAAAATTGTTACGTAAATAGTCCTTTACACTAACGATTGTTAAATCTCCGTTAAAAAGTACCACATGTGTATGTTTTTTAAAATTTTATATTATTTGAGTAGATATAAATTATAAAATTTAAAATATGTGTATATACATTATTAGGTGCACAACATAATTTTCAGCTTTCACATTTTGCTTAGCAAATTCATTATCAAATTGTTCCTCTTCCACATTTGTCTTTCACCACTCAAGGACTCTCCATTACCCATTCATCTTATCTCGTAATGACTTTAGTGGCCACCATCTCTTCTCTTTTGTATCCTTTTCGATGACCCTAGCTTTAAAGTAAAAACGACGTTGAAAAGTGTGAACTAATTAAGTCAAAAATGTATATTTAGGTAGGAAAAGATGGTGGTGGAATATAAATTTGAAGTTATAGATATGGGTGTTAACGAACCGAGCACTTAACGAGCTACTCGAGTTCAAACTCGTTTATCTCGAATTCGAGCATAATACTATTCGAGCCCGAGTCGAGTTCGAACATAAAAAGACTACTCGATTAGTTTCACGAGCCGAGCTTCAAAACAATAAATTCGACTCGGCTCGTTAGGATGAGATGAGCACACTATAAATATTAACATCAAGAATCTAATTACATACTTATTATTAGTGTTTGATGATAACTAATTAAACTTACACATTTTAAGTTTAATTAAGTGTAAATGTCTTTTAAAATATTTATTTCAAGTTTCATAAAAATAGTTACTATACTTTTTAATGAGTTTGATTAAACTTATAAACGATTTTATCGAGATTGAGCTTCTAAACAAACATTTTGAGCTTAAATAACTATTTTTTTATTTTTTTTTTAAATTGTCATAAACTTAAACGTGTATAAAGCTCGAGCTCGAACACTAAATTATTATCCGAGCCCGAACTCGAATATGGTTTTAAAAAGTTAATCGAGTTCGAGTCGAACATACTTATTTTTTAAACGAGTCGAGTTGAGCATCAGGATATTCGAATTGACTCGGTTCGTCAACAGCCCTAGTTATAGAGGAGCATATGATCAAATTTGATAATGAATAAAATGAGTGAAATGAAAATAATGTTATGTGCACCATATAATGTATCTATACATATGCTAAATTTTATTATTTATATTTTACTCAAAAAATTTAAAGAATTAAATTTTTTATATGCATAGTCCTTTTCAACGGATATTTAACAATCGTTAGTGTAAAGGATCATTTACGTTACAAGTTTCAAAAGAAATGATCATCTATGTAATTAAATTAATTAAAGGACTGAATGTGTAATTCAGGTCAAACCTTAATGACGATTTTTGTAATTTTCTCTGATAATAGCAATTGAACTACATTGTTAATTTGTTATATATTAGTTTTTTTGGCAAAAATAGAGAAGATGTATATATATAAAAGTCAATCCTCAACAAAGTTGAAGATCGATAAAGATACATGAAATGATACATAAAGAAATTAAAGAACCTAAATCAAATGATACATTAAAAACTACATAAAAGAGCTTGAAGGGATGAATTCAATGATCATCACTCGGAAAAACGTTGACGCCTTGGGAAAAATATCTTGCATGAATAATTTAGTTATATTGATAGGACAGTCTAGCAAGTCGCTAAAGATTATGAAGATTGCATACTTTTTTTTGCATAATAACCTTTCAAATATTATATTTTTATTAGTTCTCAATAAATCATCTGGGGTGTCTTGGTGGGCTAACAACAAAGCATAGAAATTGGGTGGGGCTAATTATTACAAACACCGGTGTATGTAATTTGGTGCAAATTGGCTAACATTTTTGGTCAACTAAAGAAAAGCAGAAAGAAAAGAGCACAAAAAGAGGACTTATTACCAAAACACACACACTATTAGTATTTGGGTCACTCTTTTTAGAGCCGGAACTTTTATGGCCATGTCTACTTTATCCACAACATTAATGCATAAACAAATGTTCTTTGTGAGTTTTTCAAAATATTTCAAAGTTGCTCAAGTTTTAATGATGATATCTTTCTAAACAAGTGGTGTTTATTATTAGATTACATATGACAAGGTAAGATATCCTATAAGTTGTAAATTCAATGCGATGATGATTACGATCCATTTGTAACGGGCATCGATAAATCTATCAATATTATGTATTGTTTGTGTGTATATTACAACCTGTTAATGCACATTTTTAGTTCATTTATCAAAACTGATGGTTAATTTAGCGTTACCTATTAGTAACATAAAGAACTTATAAATTACAACCATATTATGTTGGGACATGTTATGGAGAAGACGAACCATAACTATATTAATATTTTATCTTTTTAATTAGTAGCCATGTTATCTTGATTAGTGATCGAACTAAAATTATTTAACTTTTAATGATCTTGATTCAAACTACTTGTAGGGTTGATCTTTTTGTGGATATATAAAAGAATGACATTTTTATATGTAAGGTGCCTTGGAACATGGAAAGCACACACATTAAGTGTCAAAAAGGTGAAGTTGGGCATCATGTCACCTTGATGATTGATAGTTACTTTTAATAACTTACAATCAATGGACAACTCCAAAGTCATGCTACTCAATTGTAAAGGCTTAAAAGGTATGTTTGGTAACCCAGCTTATGAGAGCTTATTGGAGCTTAATCTTATTTTTTTCACAAGCTTAAGCTACAAGTTTTGTTTGGTAGAAAAAAATTTGGTACCTTATTGTAAAAAAAAAAGCTAATGAAAGTAGCTTATAAAAATAAGCTACAAGCTTATTACAGTAGAAATTACATATATACCCCTTATATCATTATTTATTATATATTTTTTGTCATTTTATTTCAATTTACATCAATAAGCTCCAGCTAGTTTTACCAAACACTTGTAAACACATAAGCTCCAGCTACCAGCTCCAACTATAAGCTTCGGCTCCAGCTACAAGCTAGTTTTGGCAAACACACCTTAAAATTTTGAGAAAACATATTGGAAAGCACACATATATGTGTATATACACAATTAGATGTGTTGCATATAGGATATTATACTATCTTATCATTTAACTTGTAATAATGAAAGTATATGTTAATACTATAGTAAAGTAAATTTGTATGTACAAGCTAAACATGAGAGAAGCAAATATAGAGAAAAGATATAAGGCAGAACAAAGCGATAACAAGCACCGTTCTATAGATAGGAGAACAATTTATAAGGGCTACGCCAATCTCTTTAGGAAGAGCTTTACATGCACCAAGTCTTTATGATGGTGAGTTTGTCCCTGTGAAATAGTGGCCCAATAAAAGTGGAGTCGAAACCACGATTAATAAAAAAAATAAGATCTAGGTTTGATCGTAAGAAATGACGCTCTCCAAATTTGAGTTATTATGGTCTTTATAAAAAAAAGGTTTAGTTTACCTATTTTATTTTATATATAAGAGTGTGTGACACCCGCTAATTTAGGACTATGATTAGTGCCTAACTATCTTGTAATTACATTTAATTAGTTTAGTATTAGGCTAATTATGTGTAACATTTTGTATATTTATAAATATACATGTACGCGATTTGATTAAATCGTGCGATTGGTAACCGGACAAGGTCCGACACTGTTTACTATGGACGTTGGTGACAAACTATTTAAAATAATGTGGAAATATCCAAACAAACATTATTTACTTTAATATATTACGAGAATATATTACACGTATTTAATATCGTATAAAGCAATCCGTACGCGACGAAAACGCGTGAAACGCGCCCGACAAACGAAATAAATTTAAGTTATAATTTTATAACTCGTTATTAAGTATTTTGATAAAATACTTCGAGTAAAAATATCGCGATTACACGCGTACGATTAAAACGTTTGAAAACGTTACACGGTTTAAATAAACGTCTAAACCGCAACCGGCTACCGACTGACGACCTAAATATATTTTAATAACTTATAATATATTATTTGAGTAAAACTTTTATTAAAAATATCGTGTTTTAAATTCGTTAACAAAACGTATCACATAAAACGTTATACGATTAATTAAAACGTAAAACGATTGGGTAAAATGATAACATTGAATAATGTTATATTTATATACTAATATTTCATAGTTTTTATATACTTTTATTATAAATATTTGATAATAGCTACTAATTTGGTTCATATTTATAAAATGGGTAAAAATAGAGTTTAAATTAGAAAATGAATGAAAATGAGTTAAATGAAGTAATTTTAGTATGAAAGTTAAGTTGACCAAAATATAGTTGGGACAAAGTGGTTAAAAGAGTGATAAAAATAAATAAAGTTCGTGAATACTTGACTTCGAAAAGTTAAATGGATTGAGCGAAAATAGTTAGGTTGAATATTTATTAGAGTTTATGAGTTGGACCGAATGATTAATTAGGCTAAATAATAGTAATATTATAATAGTAGTAGTAGCTTAATGTAATAATAGCAATAATAATAATAATATTAAAGTTATTAATAATAAAGTTAAATAATAAATATGTTATTATAAGATCATAAAGTACGTTTAATCATTTTAATAATAATAATAAAGTTAAAATAATATAATAATAATAATAATAATATTAATAAAATATAAAGAGTCATGATGGTGATTATGTTTGCAAATGTGACGTGAAGGAAGTTAGGAGTGGGGCCCAAGATCAAGACCCAAGATCACAAATTGATACGTATGTGTGACGTGCAAAGGAATATTCTCGAAAAACATGAATATGGAAAGCAAAAAAATGGCGGTGGAAAGTTTTGCATCGTACGGATTTTTAAAG
Source organism: Helichrysum umbraculigerum (assembly GCA_949592205.1). NCBI lineage: Eukaryota > Viridiplantae > Streptophyta > Magnoliopsida > Asterales > Asteraceae > Helichrysum > Helichrysum umbraculigerum. Next base: position 140,198,151 of record CATIUR010000001.1, on the reverse strand, counting down.
CAACCAACCGGCGGTTGGTGTTTTTTTTACCAACCGGCGGTTAGGACCGACATCCAGCAACTATAAAAAGAGGCCTTTGCTATACAAATTATATACCACTTTTTCATAGGATTAAACCCCAAAGTCGAAAATAAAATCCTAAATTCGGATTTTTAACCTTAAATTCGAATTTAGGGGTTTTTCTAAGGGTTTAGGAGCGAGTTTTCGGAGCAAGAGAAGTTAGAGTTACGCATAATCATTGTAAGGGTATAATAATTATTTGGTTTGCATTCTTTTATTTATTTTAATAATAATTTTTACTTTATTTATAATTATTATTTGTGTTTACTTTATAATGACTATGAGTATCTAAATTTCTTTGCACTTAATTGAATGATGTGATCTAATGATTAGGGTTGTTATCTTTTAAAATTTATGTTGAATTATTTCTGTTTAATCGTGAACCTTATGTATTCGAGTTTATATTAATTGATTTATTTTGTTGGTAAATTATTATATGATCAATTTAGCGGGAGCTTTTTCATAATAATAATTTATTATAATTATTTGTCTATGAATAATTGTTAATTGATTGCGGAAGCATATATTAAACAAGATAATCGTTTAAACATGAATGTGTAAGTGGGTGAAGTTGACGGAAGTTATTCACTAGATTAAATCTTAAATTATTGAATTAAAATTACGGTGTAGGTTAAGTGGACGCACTAATCTTAGTTTAATTAAGATTCATATATTCAATATAAATAATCTATTGCAATTTAATTAATGTTTAATTGAAACTATTATGTGTTTAAGTTTTATATATTATTGAAGCTTGTTAATGATTTAATTAGTGGTTATAGCGAACGTTTGACAAAGTTATTTCATTATTTGATTATATGTCTATGTATGATTAATCCAATGATAGCGGACGCAGATTTGGTATAAGTTAAATAATTAAACTTAAATGTATAAGGTGATGATATTGATGGACGTCTTTCATTAAGTTAAATTATTAATTAGTTAATTAAGATTTATGTGAAGGTCATGGCGAACGTTAAACCTGATCTAAATTAAGATGATCATTGATTGCTAGATAACCTGGTTTTATTATACAACCAAAATCATTAGTGAGCTAGTTCAAGTAAGTGTCGTTTTTAATATTTGAATAAGTTTAATAAATCAAATTTAACTCTTTATGAGTTTACTTTATTTTTAATTTAATTTAGTAGTTTAAGCAAAGTAACAATTCGGTTACACAAAACCCAAGTTTTTTTCAGTATTTAAATTAATTATATTTTAAGTATTTAATCTACATTCCCTGTGGAACGAACCTAGACTTACTGTAGCTATATTATAAGCGATAGGGTATACTTACCTCAGTTGTGTAATAGTTAAGTGTCAGTATTTCTTAGTTTATTTTTATAACTAGATTTTACACATCAGTAAACGAGCACCACACTTAACGTAACTTTGAGGAAACAATGTAGTGCACCACATGGAGTGGGACCCACCTGATTTTCTGCAGAAAATCAGCCATCCCATTCTCCCCTCTTGTTAGCTTGTTGACTACAACATCACCAAACACACCATACCTTCTCATTTCACACTTCACTCCAACTCTTTACCTCTCCCTCTTTTTCCTTTCCCCTAACCATGACTTTCTGCTGTTTTTTCCAGCCTCATTACACCATCATAAGCCACCACAATCACCACCATAATCCACCACAAGGCCACCACTCGGAAATTCAAGAAAACGCAAAGAATCGAGCTCACAACGACTTTTCTACTTCTTTTCATCACTCTCTTTGTAAGAAACTTCATCCCTATTGTATTTTACTTATAACATATGTATTAACATGTTATTATGTCCACTTAACCATATAATGTCCAAATAACATGTTGAAACTCGTTTTTGAAACATATATATACATATACCAAAACTGTTCCAGAAAATAGTCTCACTAAAATATTCGTATAAAATCGTATACTTAAGATAAATACATGAAACTAACGCCAAAATCTTCGTATTTTCGTTGTCTACAACTTTCGTTTTTTGCTCAAAGCTCATAAATACACCAATTTTTCTAGAAAACTCGATCTTTGGACAGAGGTCTGTTTTGGATCAAATCTGACCACTCTTCATATTTATTTTTGGTTAAAATAGTAAATGAACTTATAAAATTACCATAAAGTGCAGAAATCAACAAGACACATAGGAGAATATGTGTGATTTTTGGTTAGGCTTGATTCGGACTAGAAATTGATGAAATCGGGGGTTGAATCGGGCTAAAAATCTGGAACCGAAGCTCCAAGGGGCTGTTTTGGCATTTCGTAAAAACCGACACTTTGGGTTAACCCCGACACAAACCAACAATTTTTATAAGCTCTATAAACTTATTTAAGACGTGTGTAAAAGTTTCAGGTCAAACCGAGGTCGTTTGACCACGTTCTCGTTAATGTTAAAATTGATCAGACCTTAGTGTCGCATAGGGACCAAATTATCTGCGACACTTGCCCGAGTGTCGCAATAGTATGTGAATACTATTTCATGCGGCACTGACCTTCAGTGACGCAACCTTCGAATGTCGCTATCTGCGACACTGAACTAAATGACACGTAAATCCAAATGTCGCTATCTGCGACACTACTATTGAGTGACGCATTAATTATTAAATCATAATCCGCGACACTTATCTAAGTGCCGCAACCTAGTGACGCCTTTTGCAACACTTCACCGAATGTCGCTAATAACTCTGAACTTATCATTCTATGCGACACTTGCCTAAGTGTCGCCAACAATTACGAAGTGACGCATAGAGTGTCGCGTAAAACAGAAACTTCAAAACTAGTTTTCACACTAAGTGTTTAACACCTACAACCTCTAAACACTTTAAACATACCTTATAAGTATACGTTACACTTGATTTCACGTGAGTTACATTTGCTTACGAGTTTACACTCGCGCGGACTTACACCCGAACAACGATTACACGTCACGATACAAACGACTAACGGATGTATATACTTTACAAAGTATACCACACTGTGATTTACATGATAATAATATTTGAATTATTATTACACCTCCGTCACCAACGGGCCACGCTCATTTACTAAATGATTACAAACAAATACTTGAACATTTCCTAGTTGAGTGGACAACTAGCATGGGTGATCCTTCGTGACACCAACTTACTTACTTACTTGCTTACAACCTTGTGCGTTTCGGACGCCAGAAGGTTGCAGGGTTCGGAGAACCACACTACGGAATTACATCCGACACATACTTACGGACTTACATCCGCTATACTTGTTTGCTTACAACAAACGTACTTGCTAGACTCATGTGAGTCTTACAGCTCCACTTTTACTGTTTTCTACTTTGGGGTGAAATATTTGCTACCGTTTTACGTGTGAACACAACTACTGAAACTACTGAACTGTTTACACTACTTTTACATGCATTACATGAGTTACTTTTATCCACTGAAAGCCTCCTATCATAAGTTGTTAGTTATGGACTTAAGCGCGATTACTAGTAAATGGATCCATTTGGGACTGACAATCCCTGCCTAGGGTAGTAGCGCTACCACGGATTTCACCGTAGAAACAGGCATATTAGTATTTGTTACATATGAGTGTTCGGATAGCACTCACGGGGGTACGTGATACTGTACTTGATTGTACCATTCACACTACACTGTTAAGCTTCAACTTTTGAGCTCATGGTAATTGTGTTGACTTACTGAATTACTGAATTACTTACCTGGTTCGAGGTATTACTGTTACTTACTTGTGGTTCATACATGATTTACTTTAATAAACCTGTAAGATTCACCAACCTTTTGGTTGACACTTTTTAGCATTTATCTCAGGTTTACAGCAGCAGTAGGACTGCACACCCTCAGGACTGATAGCTCGAGTCGCATGCATACAAACAAACTTGTGGAGATTCTTTTGCATTACTTTTTGTATATCAGTTATGTATTAGAATCTCTAGGAAACTATTTTCGAACTCGATGCTTGTTATTCTGAATTAAACGATGTAATACTTTTGTACTATTTTACAAACGTTGCATATAGATGTCGTTTGCTTTACTTTGGTGCTTAATTATTGATTAGTAACACCCAAAGCTTGCTTCCGATAAACAGTGAAATTGGGGGTGTTACAGAGTGTTTGGCCTAAGGAGTCAATAATAACATGATAAAAATACATATAAACAGTAAACATCAAACATTACCAATAGAAGAAATTAAAATATCTATACTCCCTTATAAACCATTCATCCCTTTTGGCTTAAAATGAAATTGGGAAAACCCCAAAATACCCTTAGTTCGGCATACCCTCCCATGCCTAAGAGAAAACCCTAATGAAAATCAAAACTTCACAAATTCAAAATCACAAGATCTTCTGATCAGTTGCTTCTCTGCTGTAAGTGAAGTGATGTAATGTATGAACTATTAACTTATGTGTATTCATATCGATTTTGTTTTGTAGATATTTTACGAGTCATTCGATGAATCGTTTGAGGGCAGTTGGATCGTGTCTGAGAAGGAATATATTGTTGTGTAAGATTCGTCTGGACCTATGCTTCATTTAATGTAAATTACTTTGATTATCTTGAAATTAGGGTTTAAGTTGTTAGCATATTGTTTGAAGTGTTACTTGATAATTAAATTAGGGTTTAAGATAATGATTTTTTGATAAATCCTTAGGCCTTTAATTCGCATAGCGCTACAGTATCGTTAAATTTGTAATTTATAATGCAAAAATGTGAAAGAGATTTTGTAAGAATTTTATTGTGATATGTGTTTCAGATACGATGAAGATGAGATACCCTGCAATGACTTTCAAGGGTCATATTGTGTACAGTAGAACATTTTCAGAAGTGGAGAAAGCTGCAGATGAGTTGTTAACGTTTCTTGAAACTAAGATTAAAGATGACGGTCGTGCTGTTATTGGATTAGACATCGAGTGGAAACCAACGTTCAAGAAAGGTAGCTATCCTGAGCTCCATATCTATGTGTTCTTGTTTTTTGTCCATTAATGTGTAGAATTTCCTTTTGTTCATGAAACTGCCCTGCATAGAGATCACAGAGCTGGTTTACATGATAAAATAATATTCTTTAGAGAAATACTACCCACCATTGGATTTAGGTGTTCCTGATGTTTGTGTGAGTGATATTTTTCTCTCATGTTAATGGATTCAGATGAAGTTTGATTTAGCTTTTCTAATATCTGACCTTTAGCATTAAATATATTTTGACCAAACAGAGCTGCTTAGCTTTCCAAAATGATATAACAATCATGGAGGGAGTATGAGTTTGACCAAACAGTCAAACTTCCATCTTTAACTGTTACCTAATTCCATTTTGATTAGTAATATATTTTTATGCCTGGGTTTTTATAAAGAATATGGTTAACTCACGTGGGCACTTTCTAACATTACTCGGTACATCTTCATTTACATGGGTCTTGAGGAAAGTATGCATCTTGTTTGGGATGCAATGGTAGTATGATAAATTTTTGTTGTGCTTGAAGAGTGTAAGACTTTTTAGTTCAATATCCAGATTACTGTTTCCGTAATTCAAAATTTTTTTTTTTTTATGATTCCATGAATCTGGCCAAATGTTTGCTACTGACTATGTTCGTGTAACAAGTACAGAATGGAGATGCAATTCCTTCCACCTTTAGTGTATGATCTGTTTTCTATAGAGGTGAAAAATTCAATTCGGCTCATGTTCGATCTGACGGGTCAATCAAACTTAGCTTAAAAAACACGACTCACATGGGTTGCACGGGGAGCGTACAGAGGGTTTTATCATGAAAATTGGTCTCGAAAGTCTCCCAAGTGGATATTTTGATGCATCAAAAGTTCACACGTTGGGTTAACATGGGTAACTCTTGCGCGGGTCGGGTTGGGTTAACATGATACACTATTGGCCCAAATTAATTTTATAAATTATTAGGGTCATAATATATGATTACAACTTCTTCATTTTCATAGTCCCATCTTTGTTAAAAGATTGGGCATAAATATTTTCCAAATGACCTGAATACATCAGGTTGCAAGAGGTTTTACTAGGGGTCCATTTGAGCTGAAGCTACTAGCAGATTTTAAAGATCATAGGGATGAAGATCAAATTAAAAGGCCACCATTGCAGCCACCAAAGAAGGTCACCAGAGATAATAAACCCAGACGAAAGGTCATGTCGCACCCCCAAATCTGTGATTGCGGAAGCGGTTCGGGTCGGGGTGCGACTAATCAAGTATCAACAGCACAAAAGTAAAGCAAACGACATCTACATGCGACGTTTGTAAAATATTACAAAAGTATTACATTGTTATCATCAAATGTAAACAAGCTTCGAGTTCATAAATGAGTTTCCTAGAGATTCTAATACATAACTGATATAACAAAAAGTAATGCAAAAGAATCTCCAAAAGTAGTATGCATGCGACTCGAGCTACCAGTCATGTGGGTGTGCAGTCCTACTGCTGCTGTAAACCTGAGATACAATGCTAAAAAGTGTCAACCAAAAGGTTGGTGAATCTTACAGGTTTAGTAGTAATGTAATCGTTATGAACCACAAGTATGTACCAGTGTTGCTATCAAGCAAAGTAAGTAAATCAGTACAGTTGCCATGAGCTCATAAATTGAAGCTTAACAGTGTGTAAATATGACTCAACCAAGAATCATATGATGTACCCCCGGAGTGCTATCCCGGACACTCATATGTAACAAATACTAACATGCCTGTTTCTACGGTGAAATCCGTGGTAGCGCTACTACCCCAGGAAGGGATTGTCAGTCCCAATGGATCCATTCACTAGTACTCGCGCTTAAGTCCATAACTAACAACTTACGATAGGAGGCTTTCAGTGGATAAAAAGTACTCATGCAATGTGTGTAAAAAGTAGTGTAAGCAGTTCAGTACTTGTGTTCATGTGTAAAACAGTAGCAAAGTATCTCACCCCAAAGTAGAAAATAGTAAAAAGTGGGGCTGTAAGACTCACCTGAGTCTAGTAAGTATGATACTTTCATGTAATCGAACAAGTATCCCGGATGTAATTCCGTAAGTCTGTAAGTCTGTGTGTGTTGGTTATCTGAACTTTGCAACTTTCTGGCGTCCGAAACGCACAAAGTTGAAAGCAAGTAAGTAAATATGTTGGTGTCTTGAGAGATCACCCATGGTAGTTGTCCACTCAACTAGTTATGTCCAAAGTTTGTTTATCGTTTGTGTTTGTAGTTTCTAGTCGTGTATGGCCCGTTGGTGACGACTGGTAATAATAATCCATATGTTATTATTATGTATTCCATTGTATACTTGTAAGGTATATTCGTATGTTTGCTTTTGGTATCATATCACAAAAGTGTTGCACGAATGTAAGTTCGTGTGAAAGTATCGTATATGTGTGAGCGTAAGCTCGTATCCGTGTGAGTGTAACCTCGTGCGAGTGTAAGCTCGTGTATATAATTATTCGTGCGAGTGTAAGCTCGTATGTATGTTGTAGTAGTGTATACTTGTCATAAGTATAAGTGTTTGTATGTTCGTGTAGTATCGTATAAGGTTTAGTAAACGTTGTTGTTACGTGAAATCAAGACTTGGTGAAAACAAGTATTCTTAATCTTTCTGTAATTGGCGACACTATGTCTAGTGTCGCTAAAGGCGTCACTTGATATTGTAGCGGCACTCAGTTAAGTGTCGCTAGTGGTAATTTCCGTAGTATAGGCGACATTCGGACTAGTGTCGCTATCAGTGATACTCGAATATGTAGCGGCACTCGGGTAAGTGCCGCTAGTAGGGATTTCATGAAAAGTAGCGACACTCAGATTAGTGTCGCTAGATGTGGTATATCGATGAGTAGCGGCACTTAGGTAAGTGTCGCTAGTGTGGTTGGCGACACTCAATTCGAGTGTCGTTAAGCCGGGCTGTGATAAGTTTCATTTTCGTGTCTTTGGTCAAAAATGCTCGGTTTGACCTGAAACTTTTACACAAGTTCTAAATATGTTTCTAAGTCAATAAAAAGTAGTTTTTATATCTCGTGAATATCCCGAAAGTGTCGTTTTAATACATATACGAAAACAGCCCTATTGTTTATACTTTCAGAAATTACACGACTTTGTACACGTTATTTGGCCAAGTAAACGTTCAAAAACAAATCCCATAAAATTATATGTTGTTCCTCTATGTCTAAGCTTTCCAAAACGTATTTTTATGAAAACTTTAGGCAATCATAACTCCCGAAATTAAATCGCAAAGGGACAAAGGTTCTGCAGCTAATTTTTGGAGACACGCGTTAAATGATCTGACCATATCTCAAGTTTTACAAAACTTCACAATGTGTGCGAATATGATTTGGAAAGCCCACAAAATTTTTGATCTTTTCCTACTGGTTTCAAGTTAATTGGATTCGTATTTTTCGAGATATGCTCAGTTACATTTGACCAAACTTTCTGCTCAGAACCATCAGACTGTATATGTACTTTTATTTCTTTAAATTAAAATAGCAAATGATCTTCAGAATTCATGAGGATTACAGATTCGAAAACTAGACATCATGAAATTAGTTTTAGGATCAAGAAACACTTGATTTCGTTAAGAAATGGGTTCGTTATAGCGGATCTAATCCGATCTAAATTATTGTCCAGTGTGTAATGTTGTTACCTAGTGGTTAATAGCACTTTGTAAATGAAGTAGAATCAAGATACTAGCATGTATATACATGTATTACAAGTAAATCCAAAGAAAAGAAGAAGGTTATACCAAGGGAAAACTAATCTAGGGCCAAAAATGTGACATGTCGAGCTGCTGTCCTCTTTCTTGTTCTTCCTAGCGAAAACCGTATGAAGGAGGTGATAGGTGTAACAACCCCAAATTTAGGGTAAATTTAAAATTTTCCTAATTACGTGTTTATTACTTGTATATAATATGAAATAGGATTATATACATTACTTACTTATATATATGTATATGGATGGAATATATGTATATATACGCGTACACGATTCGAACAAATATCGTATAAAACAACAACTGTACAAACTTGCGTACACTGATAAAACAATTATTAAATAATGTGAAATTATTTAATTACTTTGATTATTACTTTATATTATGTTTATAATATAACGAAAACGTACGATTTAACTAAAACGTCACCGAACTCTCCGAAAACTCGACCAACCGACAAAACAAAACTAAGTTATGTTTTATAACTTGAAAACTAGTATTTTGGTAAAATACTACAACTTAATTATCGAGTAATATTGCGTATTTTAAAACTTATATTAAATCGCGTACAAAATGATTTTTAACGATTAAACGACCGGGGAAACGAACACCGCACGGAGCGCAAACACGGAGGAGCAAAAGTTGGTGAGACCACACATTGTGGCCCCACCAAAACCGGCCCAAGGTGAGGGGGCATTAAGCCCTCACCATCCTCTCCACTTACACACTCAACATCACCCATTCTCCATCATTTCTCTCCCTCTCTCTCCCCAATCGGCTCTCTCTCTATCTCTCTCTAAAATCACTCTCAAAACACCTTAAAACTACCACTAAATCACCACAAAAGCATAGGCTCGTTTGGAGAAAAGCGATCACGAGAACGAGGGCTACAAACGCATCTTTTCGGATTTTCGTTTCGACAACTTTGTAAGTTTTCCGGCGACCCGAAACTTTTCCGATTACTTTTATTTTGCTAGATTAATGTTTCCCTAGCTTTATAATGTCCAAATTATACGTTAAAACTCGTTTTTGGAACTCGAAAACTTAAACCGAGAACCACCACTGAAAACAGTCCACTTCCAGAATTTTTATAAAATCGTGTGTTCAAAATCAACGAAAACTTTCTAAATAAGAAATCTTCGTCTCTTCGTCGCCTACGACTTTCATGAAGGGCGTTTTGCCCAGAAATACACCCATCTCCGGCTAATACTAGAACTTTGGACTTAGTTCTGTTTGGAACCAAATCTGACCACACTTCACTTTTATTTTTGTTTAAAATAGTAAACGGACATAAGAAAATACCATAAAATGCATAAATGAACTTTAGATATATGAGAATATGTGTGATTTTTCGTTAGGCTTGAAATGGACTACAAATGGGTTAAATCGAGGGTTGGAACCGAGCCAAGAATCTGAAACAGGAAACCACTAAACTGAGATCAGTCCACTTCTCGAATTTTTATAAAATCATACATTTGAAACTAGCGAAAACTTCCTAAACATAAAATCTTCGTCTTTTCGTCGGCTACAACTTTCGTGAAGAAGGTTTAGCCCAGAAACGCCCTCGTTTTTCTATAAAAATCAATTTACAAACATATATATTTTGTGTCAAAACTTTGGAAAAGATTAACTAAAAACCGACACCTCGAGGACCTCTAGAACCGAAAACTCAGTTGATAAAGTGATTATTAGCCATAATATGACTTAGGTAAAAGCCTCGGGTCAAGACTCGAACGTTTGACCTCAAAACCGAGCAAACACCAAAACAGCCCCTTTGTGTCGCATCTGGACACATCTTTATGCGACACTACCATAGTGTCGCATGGTTGTGTCGTACCCGTCGCTTGACTGCGACACAGCTCTTATGTCGCACCTTGTTTCCACGACACTTCTCTTGTGTCGCATATTTTCGCTTGATTGCGACACTACGACTATGTCGTATACAGTGTTGTACCCATGTCTGCGACACAGCCCTTGTGTCGCATAAACTCCAAACCAGAACCAAGTCATACGACACTTCCCTTGTGTCGCATATTGTCTGCGACACTACCCTAGTGTCGCATTATAGTGTCGCATAATGCCCAGAACAGAAAACTAAATATTTTCTAAGTGTTGGAACCACTTTTCAATTACTAAAACGAATACGATACGACTTATACATGAAAACAATATAATTTTGAAAGTATACAACGATACCCGAATACGTACAAGACTATACTAAACTAAACGTGAGATTTCACTCACACACGCGTACGGGATTACACTTGGAAATACTTAGGAGATTACACTCCAACGAACATACACTTGTACATTACACGGGATTGCATCCGATACAACTTACAAGTTCACTCACTAGTTACGTGCTGGATTACACGTTAACTGATACGAACATACATACGAATACTTACGAGGTTTCACTCGTACCCTTTGGGGTCTAAGCCCATTGGAACGTACACAAACGATACAGGTTGTAATACAAACAAACGATCATACGAGTATACTTTACAACTGTACCACTACTATGAATACATAATAATAATGGATGGAATTATTATTATACACCGATAACAAACGGACAGTACAACTTCTATACAAACTACGATTTACAAACGATTACAAACTTACAAACAAACTAATGGACATTAACTAGTTTGGGAACAACTAGCAGGGATACTTTACAAGTATTCCATTTACTTACTAAACCTTATGCGTATTAGGACGCTAAGGGTTGCTAGTACGGGAATACTACTTGCTTACTTACTGCATTGACTGCCAGACTCAGGTGAGTCTTACAGCCCCTACTTTACTGTTTTATACTCAGGGGTGAGATGCATTACTGTTTTACATGAACACACAAAACTTACTTGCTGCCATGATTTACTTACTGAACGAGATTAACGATACGCCAATTGCATGAGTTTACGACTAATCCAATGAAATCCTCCTGAACCATAGTTGTTAGTTATGTGATAAGCGCGAGTTTTAGTATATGGATCCATATGGGACTGACAATCCCCGCCCGAGGTAGCAAGCACTACCACGAACCGTTCCTGTAGAAACGGGCGTTTCTTGCTCGTTCCGTATGAATGTTTTGGATTACATTCATGAGGGGGTACCGATATTTACTGTACGTTAAGCATCAACTATGGGGGCTCATGGCGATGGTATCAAACGGTTTGCATGACTTGCGACCACCCACTTATTAAAACTTATGTGAACGATGTGCATGACTTGTGATCGTTACATACTGGCTAGCTGTGATTTACAAATACTACTTGTGTGTTCAAACTGTTTACTTACTTACAAACCTGTGAGATTCACCAACCTTTTGGTTGACCGTTTTAGTAATGCTTCTCAGGTACACAGCATCAGTAGGGATGCCCAGCAGGATAAGCTTACTTAGCTCGAGTCGCATGCATTACAAGCTTGGAGATTTTATTGCATTACTTTTGTACTTACTGTTATGTATTAGAATCTCTAGGAATTTACTCGAACTCGAGCTTGTATTTTGAAACTACTTATGTATTAATGTAATAACTTTTCGAACGTCTCATTTAGAGTCGTTCACTGTATCCTTTGTGCTTGTGATTATTGATTAGTAACACCCAAAACATCGCTTCCGCAAACTGTTAAATTTGGGGGTGTTACAATAGGTGATCATGGTGGAGCTTAGATCTTCTTGGAAGAGGTTAAAGAAGATGATGATGGCTGGGTTTCTGCTGTTTGGGTCGAAATTGGAGAGAGGAAGAGAAAGAGAAGAGAGAAGGAGATAAGGTGTGTGGTGAGAATGAGGTAAAATCAAAGGAAAAATGTGGTTTTTATATAAGGGAAAGGGCTGGATTTCTATGGGCTGTGTGGGCCAATTATGGGCCCATTTTGGGTCAGATTGGGGCTGTCCCAATGAGGTTCGTGCTTGTGTATTGTCTCTCGAGTGCGGGTTACGTTCGTTAGTCGTTTAAACGTTAATCGCGTATGTTTTTGGTTAAGCTTTATCGTTAGATTTTCTCGCGTACATTTTCAATATGTAAATGATATTTGGGGTGACTAAGTATTCTTGAAACACTTAATTTAAGTTACCAAAAATGTATTTTGGATTTCATTCAGGTGCCGGGCACGATTCGTGCGTTTTTATCGTGTACAGTGTGTTTTATATGTTATGTAATACGTGTAATATATTCTCGCAATATTTCAAGGTAAATAATGTTTGTTTGGATAATTCCACATTATTTATATATTTTTGCCACCAACCTCCATATTTAGTAGTGTCGGACTCCGTCCGAATCGAAATTGCACGATTTAAACAAATCGCGTACGCGTGTATGTAATTACACAAAATGTCACGTATATTTAGATTAATACAAAAACTAAATATACGTAATTACAAGTAGTTTAGACACTAATTTTAGTCCTAAATTGGTGGGTGTCACAGGTCACCATCTTTCCCATCAAAAAGTGGAATACTGGCGGAAAATAAAGAATGGATAAAATTTAGCAGCCAAAATTCGGCATATATTGAAGCTCCCAGGTGAGAAATGTTTCCTTTTTTTTGGTGTCTTGCCAATGGCTACTTCTTTATTTCCTTCCTTTTACAAAATGGAAACAATTGTAAATTGGTACTCTTGTGAAAAATTCAAATTTCTTTCTGTCATTCCTTCTACAAAATGATACCAATTTTAAATTGGTACTCTTGTGAAAAATTCAAATTTCTTTTTGTCATTTATTTTACAGAAACTCAAATACTCAATATGGAAACAATTTCATACATTTATACTATTATACACCTATTGCAAAAAAAATCAACATTGCCTTTTTTCATTCAAAAAGTCCCCTCATAAAAAATGAAAATTATTTTTGTATTGAATACCAAATCACTACTCAATTTACATTACCTAACACTATATAAACAATGGTAATTACTACATACTTTTGCACCATACACCACTTATTCTTTAAACTACTCCATAAGGGCACTACTTAACGCTTACAATGAATTCCAAAAAAAAACATTCTGGATGCTCACGTTGATGCTGAAACTTATCTTTTAGTTCCTTATGTTTCTGTTGCTGTTAATGCTTAGGTTTCTGCTCCCATTCAACCAGTTGCTACCCCAGTTTCGGCTACACCCGATTCTGGTGTTTCTGCTGTTGTTTCTGGTGATGTATCTGCTGTTGTCTCTGGTTATGTTTCTGTTGTTGTTTTTGCAGCTCCTGATGAGGTAACATTCAACCTACTCCTTTTATGTACTTACTGAAATGAACAAGGAATGTAGGTCGCCCTTCGCTACAAACTTGGACACGTTAAAAGAATACAGAATGATCGTGAACGCTAGAAAGTTATGTGTGCTATTATGTACAATATAATGTTGAATTGTTTTATTTTATGTTTCATCTAGGTGTTAAAAAGGCGTGAACGATGCAACCCTTTTATTATGCAATATCATTTTACATTCTCTTTATCGATCATTTATACATCATGTTATTAATTAGAAACATTGTTTAAACAATTTATTAGAATGCCAATTATAATTATAATTATAATTATTATTATAATTGAAAAGATGGGAGTTTAATAAAAGGGAGAATTTCATGTATATCCTTCGAAACTGTTCAAATTACACCTATATCCTTGTAAACTTTAAAATTACACTACTATCCTTGGAAACTTTCATAATACTCATCTATATCCAAATAATTATTTTGATTATAATTAAATGCTTTTGATAAATAAAATTCTTACTAAATAATATATAACAATTGTTATGACCTGGGAGCTTAGTGCCCTGAGTGCCCTAATTAAAAGCAGACTCAGTTCATCATGTCGTTTCTTCTTCTTGGGAATTTCGACCGCTCCATCAACCATCAATCATCAATCAAGTTAACCTAATCGATCTATAATTGGGGACCTTTTTATTTTTTTTTCCCTTATCTTGAGCTTATCATTAAGTCCGTTTTCTCAATTATCGATTGTATGTTTGCACTCCAACAGAACAGTATGTTATGAAGAACCAGAATTGTTGAACTTTTGTTGAATTCTATCAAATATTCTTATCAAGTCAACCTAGGGCTGTAATCGAGTCGAGCCGAGCTCGAGCTCGACAGGGCTCGAGCTCGGCTCGAATAATTTAGGATAAACTCGAGCTCGGCTCGATAGCTTGACGAGTTTTGAAGGTGCATGCTCGAGCTCGACTCGAAAGTGTTTTAGGATGGATCGAGCTCGGCTCGAAAAGCTCGAATATTCTTATGAAAAATAATTTTTTTAAATATCCAAACTTACTTTATGTTAATTTATAAATAATAATTACCAAAAATCATTTCAAATATATTGAAAATAAAATTAAAGTGTGGAAATTAGTTATAACATATGTAAAGTAGTATAATAATACTTAAAGTATAATAATAATAGCATTTATAGATTCAAAATTACATAAATATTTATATGAAAATATAAAATTAATTAAAGCTCGAAAAGCTCAATAACAGCTCGAGCCGAGCTCTTAAAGGCTCGAGCTCGGCTCGATATATACTTCGAGCTCTACCCTTAAGCTCGAGATCGGGCTCGAACTCGATAAAAGCTCGACTCGAACGAGCTCAAACTCGAGCCGAGCTCGAGTTGCTCGATAAAAGCTCGACTCGTTTGCAGCCCTAAGTCAACCACTTAGAAAGTCAAATTTGATTATCGTTGATTAAAATTGAATACAAACGTCAAAATATGTTTAGGAGTGCAAACTTGTTACTTTACAATGTAAGATATTAGTGTTGATGAGTCTTAAGCTATCTTCGAATCAAACATACGAGAAAAGATAATATAAAAAGAATCCTAATTACGGAGTCATAAAATTTTCCAGGGAATAAGAAAATAACGACGATATATGATATATGTACTATAGGTAAATTTGTTTTTGAATTAATTGAGAAGGGTAAAAAGGTCATAGCAACTATTATTTATTCAATGTATAGAAAGAGTTTAATTTTTTTAAATCCTTTAATTATAATTAAATAACTATTTTGGATATGGATGATTATTTCGATAATTTCAAAGGATATTGGTTTTTAATATTCCATCTTTACCCTTTATTTATTTTGTAGAAATAGGATGACCATTTCAATTTGTTAAATATATATTTGGTGAAAATAAGTAAAGGGTAAATCTGGAAGATAATAAGCAGTTTATGTAGGATTATAGTTAAGCTTTGAATTTCTAATGTAATAATGGTCCTTATTATATGCCCTTAGGGGACATAATAAATAAACCCTTTTTAATTGTGTTTTTATGTTTAGCGCATAAAACTTTTTATGTATACCTTTTGTGCAAAATATTGAATCATGTATATACTCTATCAAAAACTAAATGTTAACGTTATATAATGTTGTGTAACGTGAGCTATCCAAAGACCAAGTCTCATAACAAGAAAAATATAATGAATAAGAGCATATATAAGATACAATCAACACAAAATGTACGCTCCCCTTGCCAATTGGGTTTATTGCCATAGAGATTGGGTATTGCTTTTATACTTTTAAATTATACGAAGATGCACTATTAATACTTATTATTGACAATTGTCACCAAGTTTACTTTTATAGGCCTATGGATAGGTTTAACTTTGGTAATTAAAATATGTTAAAAGTATAGTATTATACGAAGATGCACTATTACTTTTTTTAAATGCAACTCTACCTATTTATTTAGATGTTTTGGACCTATAAAATTTATAAAGTGAAGATAATTTACAAATGATTTAGTCATGTTAGTATTAGTATATATACATATATATTTTTATATTTACTTGATTATGTACATTGCAGTTTGTAGTGCAAACCACATCTGATTCAAATGTAAGCAGTGATGTTACATCAAGTGAAATGGATTTTCGAAAAGGTAAAAAATTATAATTTTGTCAGGTAAGTTACACGAGAAATAATATTGTCTGTCGTTGTGATGTAGAAAAAGGCAAAGAACCTAACAAACGATGTTATGCACAACAAAAGGAGAATAAAAAGATCAAGAAATCTGGGATTGGTGATGTCTCTCAAGCCAGTGTAGATATACAAAAAGGTATGTAGATATATATAAATTACATTTCATGTGATATACCATGACTAAATGCATCTTGATGCAACTTTATCCTTCTAGAAATGTCAACGGATTACAACAAAGATAATCGTGCACCTACGCCAAGTACAATATCTAGAGTCATGACACAAGCCTATACTAACCCATCAGAACGGGTACTTTTAGGGATATTGTCAAAGCGACGAAGTAATGCATATTATTATGCCAATCATTGTGGTAGGAGCGAAATGACATCAAATGCAAACATTGCAACAACTAATGGTGTCATTGATTCGAGAAACAAAGAAAATATTACACCTCCCCAAACACAAACTCTTCTTCAAATGAACACAAACGATACACGTGACATTTCAGACAACGCTTCTCTAAAGAAAAAACTTCGTAATAAAGCGTATTATGAAAGGAAAAAAGAGGAAAAGCGGTTGGCAAGCCTAAGCCAACAAGCAAGCAACAACGGTAACTTGGCTAAATTTCATGTCACGATTATTTAATTCTTTAACTATTATTGTTCGCAGTTACATTATTTTTACTCTAATGTAGGCATCGAAAGTCAACGTGGTATATTGCTACCGTTGTTTGAACAAGAAGTTGGTCTAGCATCGACATCGACAGGTTAGTGATAAACCAGTCACACACTATATCTATTTAAATATTTATGACATGTCATAAAATTATTACCGTTTTACTATTATTACTTATTACTTAACTTACTTATCATTTAATTATAATTAAATAACACAGGTGTTGAACGTCGTGCTCGGAACAATGCTAATTCCTCGCTTCAAGATGACATCCTTCATGTGGATCCATATGACTATGTTTATGATGGCGTACCTACAAAAGATCGCGTCTTGAAGAAGCAGAAACCATGCGTTCACTGTGGAGCAAAAAAGTTTCAGTTCGAATTCCCCACATTTTGTTGCATGAGTGGGAAGACGAAGCTAGCAAACTCAATCATCCCAGCTGAACTACACCATCTCTTTACGTCTCAGTATGAACTGGGGAAATATTTCAGGCATAATATACGTTCGTACAATACGAGTTTTTCCTTCGCATCGATGGGTGTAAAATTAGATACTCAAATGGCAAGTATGACATCCGGAGTATATACTTTTCGTGTTTGCGGAGGGATCTATCATAGTCTTGATCAATTAGTTCCACGAGATGGGCAACCTAGGTACTTACAATTGTATTTCTATGACGAACAGACGGAGTTTTCACATAGATTGGCTTGGCCAAATCTTGATAGAAACGTCGTTCAAATAATAAGACGTGTTCTTGCTTCCAATCCATATGTGGTAACATTCCGAAGCCTTGCTGATCTAGGACCGCTTGACAATTATAGAGTCACTTTAAATGCATCGGTGGAACTTGACCAACAGGTGTACAATCGTTCGACAACATCTGAGGTTTTACTGCGTGTTAACTTTTACACATTCAATATAAAATGTGCACTTGATGTAAAACTCATATATAATATACACCCTACTGAAAACATCAATGTGCAGGTTGCTGGCATTTGGGTCGAAGGTAATGACAACATCACTTCTTATGAAAGAAGTATCGTCGTGTACGGGAGGTCCCAATACAGTCAAAAAATTCAACCTCACTATGGTTGTTATGATCCATTATGTTATCCTTTATTCTTTCCCAATGGTGAGCATGGATGGCATCCTAAAATACCAAGGCATGGGGTCTCCATCAGTGACATTACAGATGGCGACGACAACAATGATGACGATCTCGAAGGTATGTAATTGTACATCATATTTCATTTATTTAAACTGAATTTAGCTAACAAAATGCATATAATACCTTTTTATGTAGAGACAACTACAAGATGAGGAAGGAGAACCGTAACTATGAGAGAGTACTACTGTTATAAGTAACAAATCCATCCAACTAATAATGTGCTTTTATTGGGGGGCCGACTGCTACAACAGTTTGTGGTTGATCAATACATCAAGATTGAGACTTCGCATCTACTTTTTTGTGAAAGAAATCAGGCAAAAATAAGAGCAGATTTGTACCAAGGTATTGTGGACTGCGTTAATGCAGGTGAGGTTCAGTCAAATAGAGTCGGTGTCACACCCCCAAAATGGTTAATCGTGTTTATTAATAGTTTAGCGGAAGCTTTTAGTTAATTAGCGGAAGCATTTTAATAATAGTTGAGCATTGAGGGCGGACAGATTCGATAGTGCATTTACTGTATCAGAGTATATGATCATACAGAACATACATATATATTTAAGATGCCATAAGTTTACAGTTATTACAAAAGATACGACTTATAAAGTCATACATAAGTTAGGGTTGTCAAAGACAACTTAAGTATTTGAAAATACATATTTATAAAAGAGGAATTTCATAAGTATAACCAATGAAATTGATAATACAAAGGAAATCCATGTGTCCCAAAAGTGGCATCATAAATAGTCAGGTTGCATACGTCCTTTATGCATGCAGGAGTACCTGAGTCCTAATTCCCTGAAAAACATAGTAAACTGTCAACATTGAATGTTGAGTGAATTCACAGGTTTAAGTTTTGTATAAATCATTCATGTACACAAACATAATACTTATATGTAAGGTAGGAAACACAAGTATTCTAATTAAAGAAAACATTTCCTATAATTAGTAAGAATGTCATTCTTACTACCATAATAGATGTGTAGGAAACACAAGTTTAATCATAAACATTTCCTAAAAAAAATAGTCGCAGGATATACAGGTTTATCAAATAAGTAAACATATCCATTTCAATAGTTAAAGAAAATCAGGTTTAGCAGTCAAGCAAACATTTTCCAACAGATAGTTAACAGGAACTCAAGTTTAACAATAAGGTAAACATTCCAATAATAGTCATAGCAGGAAACACAGGTTTAACATTTAAGTAAACATTTCCTATGATATAGTCTCTCAGAGGAACACCTGTCCTATTAGTCATCACAGGGAATACCCTTCCCAAACCAAGTTGTTGTTTAGTTGAGTAGTTGTTTAGTTGTTTAGTTGAGTGTGGGAAATTTAGACTATAATCCCTCCAAGGTGAGCTAAACCTTTAGAGTTAAAGTAACGACACTAGTACTATAACCAAACCACGACTAGTTGTTTTGTTGTTGCCTCAGTAACATCTTAAGTATACACTCCTCGTTACGACTATCGTCGATGTGGTTGGAATGACCAACGAGTAATATCCTGGGAGGGTTGTCAAGTCGATAGTACTATCTGTATACTCAGTGGCTAGAGTCACCTAGCTAATGGTTATAGGTTGCAAGCACTGGGACTTTATGTGCACTACAACTACCTCGTGTAAACCTAGGATTGTACCAAGATCTGTTGTCTTATTCCCAAAATGTTGTGAAAACGTTTCATATAATTAGTTCGAGTTAAATCAATATGAAAACATTTTATTGAAATAGTTCAAGTTCAACAATATAATATGAACACCTTTCATATTAACAATCCAAGTTTAATAGCATGAAAATGATCATGTTAATCAGTTCACATAATAGCATGCAGCGCAATACAATAAAGCATATAGCATGTTATCACATTGTACTATGTTTTCCACCCCTGGTTTTAAAAGCATTTAAAACAATAAAAGTCAGGGGCTGTGAACTCACGGTTTTGCAATCTTCAGCAAAATATACAGCTAGCAAATAATCCCACAGCGTCGATCAAATACCTAGACGCAAATAATAATACTTGTATAAGTATACGGATTATTTGTTAAGTTAAAATGTTTGTAACATTTTAGTTGTTGTTGACGTTTGTGTTAGAATAATCGTTAAGTTTAGGTATGTATTTATATACATATTAGTTGAATATATATATATTCTAATATATATATTGATTGTCGTCATTGTTTAAGTTCATAAGTACATAGGTATATTTATAATTGTCGCGTAAATATACTTACATAAATGTAGTTGTCGTTGTTGTCGGTTATGTTTTAAAAACATAAATATATTAGTTATCAAATAACTTTGTTATATCGAATGTATAAGTCGTTTGTTAATAGTCGCGAATAAAACCTTGTTGTCGTTTAGGTTTTCAAAACGTAACTCGTTTGTTGTAAAAATATAACTTGTTTTTGGTTTATCGTATATATATATCTATATAAATACACTTGTAAAAGTTTCGTATTTATTAAAATATATAAGTCGTCGTTATGTATATAAATCTTCCATTTATATAGTTGGTATTTACTAAGTTAAATCGTCCCATTTATACTTCTCGTTAAATATATATATATAAGTTGTCCGTATAGAATTATGTCGTGGATATAAATTTGTCTCAAAGTCGTGTCCGTATAAAGTACTAAGTCTCGTTGTCGCAATAATATTCAAGTAGTAAGTCTCGGTTTGTATAACATTTATTAGTTTTGTCCGCGTTTAAAAGTCGAAAACTGTTTTCTGTTTAAAAAAGGGGGAAGCCGCCGGCCACGGCTTGAAGCCGCCGGCCTCTTCCAGGTTGGGTTTTAGCCGCCGGTCAAGGCCTGAAGCCGCCGGTCTCGGCTTGGGTTTCAGGTTCTGGTTCGTCTCTGTTATTACATATACATAATGATTTCGGTTTTAGCTTCGTTTTTACGATGATCAAACACCACAAATATGTTGTATAAACTTAGTATAACATATTTTAACACTTTTATAACAACAATCATCAACCAAAATCATAAATTTGAGAAATTTATATAAATGAAGAAAATGGAAATAAATCCTCACAATGATGTTTAGAAGATGATGATGATGATTTCTGAGATGTTGATGATGATTACGAACGGTTGATGATGATAATGAGATGATTACGAAACCATTTTGTTGTGTGTATGTTTGATGTGGGTGTTTAAAGATGAAGATGGTGAAGTGAAGGTGAAATTGGTGTTGCTTTCTTCCTGCTGATGTTACTCCCTCTGCTGTTCTTCCAAACGCCACAAACCACAGAGCAAAAATGTGTGAAGTGTGTGTGTGTGAATTATTGTAGTTAGGTGATCCAAATGTGAGAGAAGGAGTATATATCAGTTTTAAAAATCAAGAGAGGTATGGAGGGAGTGGCAAATTTGTCGCCAGATATTTTAAAATGTGTAACATTGGTAGTTTTTAGCCCGTTAATTTCGTGTACGGGTATAGTTATAATAAAATTTCGCGTTATGTTTCTCTAAATCTCAGATTTAGAAATTTGAAATCGAAATGTGAAATACTTTGTTACAAGTATCATTAAAATTGTTTACAGTAAAAGTACTGTATAGTTAAAACGCGTGCCAGATTTCAGTTAAATTTAGAAATCATATTTTGAGGTAATGTTCTACACATTAAAACAGTAACTTACGAAATAATACTTTTATTATTTGAAACCTCTAAGCGCGTTTTAAAATTGTTTCTGTTCGTATTACGCGTAACAAAAATCGTCTACATTTTTCATTTTCTTTTCGTTGTAATACTTTTATATAATAATTTCAATATAAAAATTACTCAAAAGTATTTTCGAAGTTCATTTCGGAACTTAATTATTCGCGATTAATACGTTTATTATAAAACGTATAATTTGTTATATTATATCAATAATATAATTATATAATAGTTGTAATTAATAATTTTTGAATTATTAATTATTTTGTATCACCAATGTTATTACATTCTATTCGTAGAGTTTGATATATTCATTTCGCACGTAATTATATATATACACATATAACTACTATCAAATATATAACGTATCACATAGTAAGTTTATCAAAAACTTAACACATAAATTGTTTTGAATTCACTAGTCAGGGAATTACTCTAGGTAATGCATGAAATTAGGTTAAGTAAATACCCTAATTGGAGGATTGTCACATTCTCCCCCTGTTAGCGAAATCTCGTCCCGAGATTTAATTTGTATTATTCGTGTTGATTGCTTGTTCAAACAGGTGAGGGTACTTCTTTCTTATCTCATCCTCACGTTCCCAAGTAAACTCTGGGCCATGCTTCGAATTCCATCGAACTTTGACGAGTTTGATTCGTTTGTTTCTCAGTCTTTGTGTTTTCGTATCAGCTATTTCGATTGGTTCCTCCACAAAGTTAAGCTTTGAGTTAATGAAAACTTCGTCAGGAGGTATGATTAATGTTTCGTCGGACAGACACTTCTTCAAATTACACACATGAAAAGTGTCGTGAATACTACTAAGCTCTTGTGGTAGTTTGAGTTTATAAGCAACAGGACCAATCCTCGCAAGGATCTCAAAAGGTCCAACATATCGTGGGTTCAGTTTTCCTCGTTTGCCAAATCGTGCTATCCCTTTCCAAGGCGATACTTTGAGTAGAACCTTATCTCCTACTTGAAACTCAAGAGGTTTACAGCGGTTATCGGCGTAACTCTTTTGTCTATCTCTTGCAGCTTTCAATCGGTTAAGCACTTGAGATATTTTGTCTGTGGTTTCTTGGACAAGTTCGGGTCCGGATAGTTGTCTGTCATCCAACTCTGCCCAACAGAGTGGAGATCTGCACTTGCGTCCATACAACGCTTCAAACGGTGCCATCTGTATACTGGTGTGATAACTATTGTTGTAGGAGAATTCAGCTAATGGAATATGAGTATCCCAATTTCCTCCAAAGTCAATCACACATGCTCGTAGCAAATCTTCGAGCGTTTGAATCGTTCGTTCACTCTGGCCATCGGTTTGTGGATGATAGGCCGTACTCATATCGAGTCGAGTACCTAGGGCCTGTTGTAGTGTTTGCCAGATACGAGATGTGAATCTGCTATCTCTATCAGATATAATTGACAATGGCACACCGTGCCGAGAAACGACTTCTTTGATATAGATCTTTGCCAGTTTCTCAAGCTTGTCAGTCTCTTTAAAAGCAATGAAGTGGGCTGATTTCGTCAGTCTATCGACAATCACCCATATTGAATCAACACCGGTTGACGTCTTTGGTAGCTTTGTGATGAAATCCATCGTTATGTGTTCCCATTTCCATTGTGGCATCACTGGTTGTTGCAAAAGTCCGGAAGGTTTTTGATACTCAACCTTGACCTTCGAACAAGTTAGACACTTGCTGACATAAGTAGCGATGTCTCTCTTCATATTAGGCCACCAATAGAAACCTTTCACATCTTGGTACATCTTGTCTGCACCAGGATGAATCGAGTAGTTGGACTTGTGAGCTTCGTCCAGAATCAGCTTACGGAGTTCATCGTCGCACGGTACCCAAATTCTGTTCATGAAGTATAAAACTCCATTCTCTTTTGTTTCAAGCTGTTTCTCCATTCCTCTCAGGGATTCGTCTTTCATGCGTTCAGCGGTGAAAGCTAATTGTTGCGCGTCACGAATTTGAGAAATGAGATTCGAGTGAATTGTTAACACTAAGGCTCGAACTCTGCGAGGCTTAACGTTCTCTTTACGACTTAAGGCATCTGCTACTACATTAGCCTTGCCCGGATGGTATTTAATCTCACAATCGTAATCATTCAGCAATTCGACCCAACGTCTTTGTCTCATGTTGAGTTCTTTCTGGTCGAATATGTGTTGTAGGCTCTTGTGGTCAGTGAAAATTGTACACTTTGTGCCATATAAGTAGTGTCTCCAAATTTTCAATGCAAAAACGACTGCTCCCAACTCTAAGTCATGAGTCGTATAGTTCTTCTCGTGAATCTTCAATTGACGAGATGCATAAGCAATAACTTTGTCGTTTTGCATGAGAACACAACCTAATCCTTGATGTGAGGCGTCGCAATAAACAATGAAGTTCTCGGTTCCCTCAGGTAAGGATAGAATCGGTGCGGTGCTCAACTTTTGTTTTAACAGTTGAAAGGCGTTTTCTTGTTTCTCTCCCCATTCGAATTTATTATCCTTCTGAGTTAAGGTGGTGAGTGACTGGGCTATCTTTGAAAAGTTCTCTATAAATCGTCGATAATAGCCAGCCAAACCAAGAAATTGTCGAATTTTTGTGGGAGTTTCCGGTGCTTTCCAGTTCTTAATCGCCTCTATTTTGGATGGGTCCACATGAATTCCCTTATCATTGATCACGTGACCTAGGAAATGAACCTCTCTAATCCAAAATTCGCATTTGGAGAACTTAGCATACAGCTTCTCGTTCTCAAGTAGTTGGAGGATAAGTTTCAAATGTTGTTCGTGATCCTCTTTCGTCTTTGAGTAAATCAAAATATCGTCAATGAACACAATGACAAACTTATCTAAGTAAGGTTTGCACACTCGGTTCATGAGATCCATAAATACTGCCGGCGCGTTAGTCAATCCAAATGGCATGACTAGGAACTCATAGTGACCATAACGAGTCATGAACGCTGTCTTCGGCACATCCTCTTCTCGAACCTTCAGTTGATGATAACCAGAACGCAGATCGATCTTTGAGTAGTAACTTGATCCTTGTAGCTGATCAAATAGATCGTCGATGCGTGGTAACGGATATCGGTTCTTAATAGTTACTTTATTCAACTCTCTGTAGTCAATACACATGCGCATAGATCCATCTTTCTTCTTGACAAACAAAACCGGAGCTCCCCAAGGTGAAAAGCTCGGTTGGATGAATCCTAAGTCTAAAAGCTCTTGCAACTGTGTAGACAGTTCTTGCATTTCTGATGGAGCTAGACGATAAGGTGAGCGAGCGATTGGTGCGGCTCCAGGCACCAGATCGATGCGAAACTCGACTTGTCGTGGAGGTGGTAATCCTGGAAGATCATCAGGAAACACTCCCGGATAGTCTCGTACTACAGGTATATCGTCTAAGCATCTCTCTACAGATTTCTTTTCCACAACATGTGCCAAAAATGCTGGATATCCCTTGCGTAGATATTTACAAGCCTTTAAGCAATTAATAGTTTTGACGGTGCTCGTTCTCTTATCTCCTTGTATCACCAAAGTTTCTCCAGTTGACAATGGTATACGTATCATTTTATCAAAGCAAACAATCTCAGCATGATTTTTCGACAACCAGTCCATACCGACTACGATGTCAAAACTTCCCAACTCAACCGGTAGTAAGTCTATTTCGAAAAGATGACTCTCCAATGCTAGAGTACATCCTGGTACTATTTCTCCTGATTCAATCAACCTACCATCGGCTAGTTCTAAGGTGTACTTGTTGTCTAGCTTACAAGATCTAACGTCTAATAGTGGTCTAAAGTCCTTAGACACAAAACTCAAATCGGCGCCAGAATCAAATAATACGGATGCATAATGATCGTTAACTAGAAACGTACCAGTGACAGTGTTAGGGTCCTGGCGTGCCTCTTGCGCTCCAACGACAAATGCACGACCCCTAGCTGGCTGGTTGTTGGCGTTTCCACGATTGTTGTTGTTGTTCGGGTTCGCAGGGCGGTTCTGATTGTTTTGATTGCCACGGTTCAGTTTAGGGCACTTGTTTCGGAAATGACCTTGCTCGCCACATTCGAAACATCCATTTGCTGGTCGATCCCTATTTGCTTGAGTGGTAGGGTTCGCTCTACAGTATTGGGCCAGATGCCCCCAGCGTTTGCAATTCCCACAGAAAGTACAGTCACCATCATGATGACGTTCACACTTGCCACACTTCGGCTTACTCCCCATGTAAGTCTTTTGTTCAGCAGTAGTGGCAATGTAAGCTTTCGTGGTACTAGCTTGCTTCTTATTCTTGTGACCCTGACGGTCATTCCACTTGTGTTTTCCTTTCCCAGCATCAGCATTGCTGGATTCAACCTTTCCAGTATCAGCTTTCTTAGTAAGATTCCCCATCCTTACTGCTTCATCAGTCAAACGCTGTGCTAGTTCCACAGCAATCTTAAAAGTAGCAGGATTGGCTGATGTTACCAAACTTCGAATTTGTGGCACTAGACCCCAGATATACCTTTCAGTGCGCTTGTACTCAGGAGTGACCATATGAGGTACAAGACGTGCCAGTTCTTGAAATCTGGTGGTATATCCTGTGATATCAGCACCAACCATAGCAATATTCCAAAGCTCAGACTCAATCTTCTGCAGCTCACTGCGGGGACAAAACTCTTCCATGACCATAGTTTTCAGAGTTTCCCAAAACAGTGAATGAGCGGCTGGACGACCCATTGCTTGCTTTTGGGCATTCCACCAAGTCAAAGCCTTATCACTAAACGTGCATGTAGCATACATGACCATATCTTCACGAGCACACTTGCTAATCTCTAGCACAGACTCTATTTTCTCTATCCAATGGATTATTCCAATGGCACCTTCAGTACCACGGAAATGGCTCGGTTTACAGGCTAGGAATGTTTTATATGAACATCCCTTATGAGTGCTCTCAGGATTACTACCTGAAGCGTTTGGTTCGGTTTCTCTACTACCGCTACGGTTTCGGTCAGTATCATACTGAGCAAGGGCTTCAGAAATTCTTCGGTTAACCATTTGTTCAGTAGCCTCCTCAACAGCAGGAGGTGGTGTGGGGTTTCGTTGGCTGTTCCTGGTAATTCTACGTTTAGGCGGCATGATTCAGTCCTAATCACACACAAGAAACACTCGTAAGATATCTAATCAAGTCATCACTCATAAAGTGAGTGATAAATGTAAATATAGTATGAAGTCAATCACCAATTGATATCATTCACAATGTATGTAATAATGTAAACTAGCTTATGTTTGGTTTACATATCATAATTAAAAGTCATTGCATAATTGATGTATATAATAACATGGGTTAAGCGTTGTTACATAAGTTTTGTACAAAGATGGGATTTACAACCAAATATACCCATCGGATCAAACATGATCTACAAAAGGTGACGGATTTAACCTATACATCCATCTAGTCAAAAGTCAACCCAAATACATCATAACTATAGTCCTAATACATCATACATATGGTCTAAAAGAAATACGGTAGACTCCATCCCACAAACATCCTAACAGCAACCATCAACACACATAAACCAACTGCAGCACCTATAGTCTCCAAACGACGTTCTAGTCGGATTAGACGTGCTCTAGTAACATCTGCAGACTCCCTGTCTACCTCAATATGCAACTCAGAAGTCGCAAGGCGTCCATATATCGCCAGCATATCATCGTCAAGACGAGAGGTGTCACTGCTCATAACTCGGAGAGCAGACTGCGTACCAAAATGAAATCCCAGCAAGGTACGAATAACGGCGACCACAGTAGGGACCGTAAGCTCCAGAGGCTCCTCGGTCAAATGTAGAGATGTAGATGTGTGAGATGACTCCCCAGTCTCATAGGTGGAAGGAATCCTCTCAATGATCCTCCAATGGCGTAAAATGCGTGGCATCCAGTCCAGATGCGGAACTCTAGCTCTCGGTGTCTGCTGATCACAGCGGATCTCTCGCTCCTCAGTCATCGGCTCCTTGCCGCGAGATGATGAGGGTCCTATGGGAAAATCTCTGACACACGACAGCGGTGTCCTCCTAGGTGTAGGCCTAAAATCAGGCTCTCCAATAAGATGGCGTCTAGACATAGACATAGATCCTAACATATGGGTAGCAGGATCAGTGGATGGTAATGGTGGAGTGGCTATCGAACCATATGAAGTATCTCTAGGGAATGTAGGCGGGTAAACCTCCTCAGACACTGCTATAGGTATCCCGTCGTATGGTCCCTCTATGGGATCCTTCTCAGTATCAGAATCAGTGATGTGAATAGGTGCGTGTCTCGACATGCCTAGTCAAAGAAACATGTGTGACGTGTCAGACGTATGCAACAGTATGAATGCTGAAATGTGTTAGCCAAGGCTATAGTCTAGGTCTCTAAGGTTTTCAGTCACTTAAAGACTTCTAGTTCTCTATAACCAATAGCTCTGATACCAAGTTCTGTCACACCCCCAAAATCGTTAATCGTGTTTATTAATAGTTTAGCGGAAGCTTTTAGTTAATTAGCGGAAGCATTTTAATAATAGTTGAGCATTGAGGGCGGACAGATTCGATAGTGCATTCACTGTATCAGAGTATATGATCATACAGAACATACATATATATTTAAGATGCCATCAGTTTATAGTTATTACAAAAGATACGACTTATAAAGTCGTACATAAGTTAGGGTTGTCAAAGACAACTTAAGTATTTGAAAATACATATTTATAAAAGAGGGATTTCATAAGTATAACCAATGAAATTGATAATACAAAGGAAATCCATGTGTCCCAAAAGTGGCATCATAAATAGTCAGGTTGCCTACGTCCTTTATGCATGCAGGAGTACCTGAGTCCTAATTCCCTGAAAAACATAGTAAACTGTCAACATTGAATGTTGAGTGAATTCACAGGTTTAAGTTTTGTATAAATCATTCATGTACACAAACATAATACTTATATGTAAGGTAGGAAACACAAGTATTCTAATTAAAGAAAACATTTCCTATAATTAGTAAGAATGTCATTCTTACTACCATAATAGATGTGTAGGAAACACAAGTTTAATCATAAACATTTCCTAAAAAAAAATAGTCGCAGGATATACAGGTTTATCAAATAAGTAAACATATCCATTTCAATAGTTAAGGAAAATCAGGTTTAGCAGTCAAGCAAACATTTTCCAACAGATAGTTAACAGGAACTCAAGTTTAACAATAAGGTAAACATTCCAATAATAGTCATAGCAGGAAACACAGGTTTAACATTTAAGTAAACATTTCCTATGATATAGTCTCTCAGAGGAACACCTGTCCTATTAGTCATCACAGGGAATACCCTTCCCAAACCAAGTTGTTGTTTAGTTGAGTAGTTGTTTAGTTGTTTAGTTGAGTGTGGGAAATTTAGACTATAATCCCTCCAAGGTGAGCTAAACCTTTAGAGTTAAAGTAACGACACTAGTACTATAACCAAACCACGACTAGTTGTTTTGTTGTTGCCTCAGTAACATCTTAAGTATACACTCCTCGTTACGACTATCGTCGATGTGGTTGGAATGACCAACGAGTAATATCCTGGGAGGGTTGTCAAGTCGATAGTACTATCTGTATACTCAGTGGCTAGAGTCACCTAGCTAATGGTTATAGGTTGCAAGCACTGGGACTTTATGTGCACTACAACTACCTCGCGTAAACCTAGGATCGTACCAAGATCTGTTGTCTTATTCCCAAAATGTTGTGAAAACGTTTCATATAATTAGTTCGAGTTAAATCAATATGAAAACATTTTATTGAAATAGTTCAAGTTCAACAATATAATATGAACACCTTTCATATTAACAATCCAAGTTTAATAGCATGAAAATGATCATGTTAATCAGTTCACATAATAGCATGCAGCGCAATACAATAAAGCATATAGCATGTTATCACATTGTACTATGTTTTCCACCCCTGGTTTTAAAAGCATTTAAAACAATAAAAGTCAGGGGCTGTGAACTCACGGTTTTGCAATCTTCAGCAAAATATACAGCTAGCAAATAATCCCACAGCGTCGATCAAATACCTAGACGCAAATAATAATACTTGTATAAGTATACGGATTATTTGTTAAGTTAAAATGTTTGTAACATTTTAGTTGTTGTTGACGTTTGTGTTAGAATAATCGTTAAGTTTAGGTATGTATTTATATACATATTAGTTGAATATATATATATTCTAATATATATATTGATTGTCGTCATTGTTTAAGTTCATAAGTACATAGGTATATTTATAATTTTCGCGTAAATATACTTACATAAATGTAGTTGTCGTTGTTGTCGGTTATGTTTTAAAAACATAAATATATTAGTTATCAAATAACTTTGTTATATCGAATGTATAAGTCGTTTGTTAATAGTCGCGAATAAAACCTTGTTGTCGTTTAGGTTTTCAAAACGTAACTCGTTTGTTGTAAAAATATAACTTGTTTTTGGTTTATCGTATATATATATCTATATAAATACACTTGTAAAAGTTTCGTATTTATTAAAATATATAAGTCGTCGTTATGTATATAAATCTTCCATTTATATAGTTGGTATTTACTAAGTTAAATCGTCCCATTTATACTTCTCGTTAAATATATATATATATAAGTTGTCCGTATAGAGTTATGTCGTGGATATAAATTTGTCTCAAAGTCGTGTCCGTATAAAGTACTAAGTCTCGTTGTCGCAATAATATTCAAGTAGTAAGTCTCGGTTTGTATAACATTTATTAGTTTTGTCCGCGTTTAAAAGTCGAAAACTGTTTTCTGTTTAAAAAAGGGGGAAGCCGCCGGCCACGGCTTGAAGCCGCCGGCCTCTTCCAGGTTGGGTTTTAGCCGCCGGTCAAGGCCTGAAGCCGCCGGTCTCGGCTTGGGTTTCAGGTTCTGGTTCGTCTCTGTTATTACATATACATAATGATTTCGGTTTTAGCTTCGTTTTTACGATGATCAAACACCACAAATATGTTGTATAAACTTAGTATAACATATTTTAACACTTTTATAACAACAATCATCAACCAAAATCATAAATTTGAGAAATTTATATAAATGAAGAAAATGGAAATAAATCCTCACAATGATGTTTAGAAGATGATGATGATGATTTCTGAGATGTTGATGATGATTACGAACGGTTGATGATGATAATGAGATGATTACGAAACCATTTTGTTGTGTGTATGTTTGATGTGGGTGTTTAAAGATGAAGATGGTGAAGTGAAGGTGAAATTGGTGTTGCTTTCTTCCTGCTGATGTTACTCCCTCTGCTGTTCTTCCAAACGCCACAAACCACAGAGCAAAAATGTGTGAAGTGTGTGTGTGTGAATTATTGTAGTTAGGTGATCCAAATGTGAGAGAAGGAGTATATATCAGTTTTAAAAATCAAGAGAGGTATGGAGGGAGTGGCAAATTTGTCGCCAGATATTTTAAAATGTGTAACATTGGTAGTTTTTAGCCCGTTAATTTCGTGTACGGGTATAGTTATAATAAAATTTCGCGTTATGTTTCTCTAAATCTCAGATTTAGAAATTTGAAATCGAAATGTGAAATACTTTGTTACAAGTATCATTAAAATTGTTTACAGTAAAAGTACTGTATAGTTAAAACGCGTGCCAGATTTCAGTTAAATTTAGAAATCATATTTTGAGGTAATGTTCTACACATTAAAACAGTAACTTACGAAATAATACTTTTATTATTTGAAACCTCTAAGCGCGTTTTAAAATTGTTTCTGTTCGTATTACGCGTAACAAAAATCGTCTACATTTTTCGTTTTCTTTTCGTTGTAATACTTTTATATAATAATTTCAATATAAAAATTACTCAAAAGTATTTTCGAAGTTCATTTCGGAACTTAATTATTCGCGATTAATACGTTTATTATAAAACGTATAATTTGTTATATTATATCAATAATATAATTATATAATAGTTGTAATTAATAATTTTTGAATTATTAATTATTTTGTATCACCAATGTTATTACATTCTATTCGTAGAGTTTGATATATTCATTTCGCACGTAATTATATATATACACATATAACTACTATCAAATATATAACGTATCACATAGTAAGTTTATCAAAAACTTAACACATAAATTGTTTTGAATTCACTAGTCAGGGAATTACTCTAGGTAATGCATGAAATTAGGTTAAGTAAATACCCTAATTGGAGGATTGTCACAGTCGGCCAATGGGTTGTTTTGCCTGCATCTTTCATCGGAGGCCCATGTGACATGAGACGACGATTTTTGGATGCCATGGCGTTAGTTCAACGTGCCGGTAAACCTGATATATTCCTAACTATGACATGCAACCCAAAATGGGAAGAAATCCTAGAAGACTTGTTACCTGGTCAGACGGCACAAGATCGACCGGGAGTGGTTGCAAGAGCATTTCGCGCCAAGTTAGAGGATCTCAAGGATCAACTTTTAAGGTGAGGTAGAGTCATATGTTTATGTGATTGAATTTCAAAAGCGTGGTTTGCCGCATGCACATTTTCTATTGATAATGAAACCACAACACACGATGTCAAATGATGACCATTATGACAAGATAGTGTGCGCTGAAATTCCAAATCCCACAAAGCATCCTAAAATGCATGAGTACGTTGTTTCTCATATGATGCATGGTCCTTGTGGTCATTTACGCACATCGAGTCCATGCATGCAAGGCGAACCAAAACGTTGTCATTTCAACTATCCCAAGGAATTCAACGACAACACAACACAGGGAGAAGACTCATATCCTTTGTATCGTCGCAGAGACATGGAATGAAAGTCAAAGTGCGAGGAAAGCCCCTTGATAATAGATGGGTGGCTCCCTATAATCCCAAACTACTGATGATGTTCAATTGCCATACCAATATCGAAGTTTGCTCAAGTATTAAATCTGTTAAATATGTCTTCAAGTACGTCTACAAGGGTCATGACAAACAGGTTGTCCATATCGATCCTGATGGAGAAGAGGTTGTTATCAATGAAATAAAGAAATTTCAATATGCCCGTTATGTCTCGCCTCCTGAGGCGATGTGGAGGCAGTTTAATTTCCCGCTTACTAAAATCCACCCATTTGTGATGGCATTGCATCTCCATCTTCCGAATAAGCAGATGGTTAGGTTCAGAGATGATGTGATGACTGATATTATTGCAAGAGAAAGAGATAAGAGGTCGATGTTGACTCCTTTTTGATAGGAATAGAACTGACGTGACTGCCAGGCAACATTTGTATAAAGATTTCCCAGAATTCTTCATTTGGGATGCGAAAACACGTACTTGGAATCCTTGAAGAGGAGGATCCATGATAGGGCGTCTGGTATCTGCTAACCCCGCAGAAGGAGAACGCTACTACTTACGTCTACTTTTGACACATGTTAGTGGACCCACATGTTTTGAAGATCTCTACACCGTCAATGGCATATTATACCCGACCTTCCGAAAAGCAGCTCTTGAGAGAGGCTTAATAGAGTCAGATGATAATTTAGATGAATGTCTGAGAGAGGCATCCTTATTTCACTTTCCATGTGCTCTTAGAAGACTATTCGTGACTATATTGATTTACTGTGAGCCAGGAGATGTTCGCAAGTTATGGGACACCCACTATGAATCACTTTCTGAAGATTATAAGCGCCAATGTCAAAGTGACGAGCGAGTCCGAAATATGGTCCTCAATGACATATCCATCTCTCTACAATCACAAGGAAAACATCTTGATGATTTTGATCTTCCAAAGATAAACGAGAGTGTCAATTTAGAATTTGGAGGTTTTCGTGAAATAGAAGACGAGTACTTGATAATCGTTGAAGATGAACACTTACAAGCCCGCAGCTCTCTAAACCCTGCCAAAAAGCAGCATTTGATGAGATCATAAGGCATGTTGATAATGATCATCCCGGCGTGTTCTTCATAGATGGTCCCGGTGGAACTGGAAAAACATATTTGTATAAGGCTTTGCTTGCTGAGGTTCGTTCTCGTGGTCTCATTGCATTGGCGACAGCTTCTTCTGGTGCTGTTGCTAATAATATGTCAGGTGGGAGAACAGCTCATTCACGATTCAAGATTCCACTTATTCTTAATAATAACTCGATGTGCAACATCAAGAAACAAAGTGGGTCTGCTCAAGTGCTTCGAATTGCAAAAGTTATCATATGGGATGAGGCATCTATGGCTAAGAGGCAAGTTGTGGAGGCGGTCGATAGAACTATGCAAGATATCACGGGTGTGAGACTCCCATTCGGTGGTAAGATAATGGTTTTGGGAGGTGATTTTAGACAAGTTTTGCCGGTGGTTAGACGTGGCACACGAGCACAAAGTGTAGACTCTAGCTTACGAATGTCACCGCTTTGGCATTTGATAAAAAAGATGCGTCTAACAATAAATATGAGGGCTTTAACCGATCCATGGTTTTCAGATTTTTTGTTACGAGTTGGTGACGGTGTCGAAGAGGTTTTAGATGAATCCTTTATTCGTATACCTGACGACATGGCTATTCCTTATAGCGATAAAGATAAATCAATTGAGGCCTTGATTAATGCAGTTTTTCCTTCTCTTCAAATGAACGAAAGGTCGGCAGATTACATAATTTCTAGAGCGATATTTTCAACTAAAAATGATAATGTTGATGAGATTAATAATCAGATGATTGGTCGATTTCACGGAGAGGAAAAAATCTACTACAGTTTCGATGAGGCAGAAGATGATAAGAACAATTACTATCCCAATGAATTTCTAAACTCATTAAATGTTAGTGGTCTACCCCCTCATTGCCTTCGGCTAAAACTTGGATGCCCGATGATTTTACTACGCAATCTCGATCCATCTAATGGAATGTGTAATGGAACCAGATTGATATGTAGAAGTTTTCAGCCGAACGTCATCGATACAGAAATAGCTGTTGGTCAGCACTACGGCAAACGAATTTCATACACAGAATTCCCTTGTGCCCGTCAGAAAACGACATGTTTCCATTCAAACTCAAGCGAAAACAATTTCCTATTCGCCTTAGCTTTGCTATGTCGATAAATAAAGCTCAGGGGCAGACAATTCCAAACGTTGGTGTTTATCTACTAGACTCCGTGTTTTCGCACGGACAACTTTATGTTGCGTTGTCGAGAGGAATATCACGTGATAACACCAAAGTATTAGTGAAACCATTCAAACAGTTTGACCGTGAAGGTGTCTACACATCAAACGTGGTGTATCGAGAAGTCTTGCATGATGAATAAGGTAAAACTAATTGTTTATTATTAAAATAATAATGCAATATGTAATTGCAAATAATTTTACTTACTTTTCATTTTCTAACTACATATGGAGATATTTCGTAAATAACAATAGTCAATATAAATTTCGAAATTCTTCTTATTCTGGTGTGTGTGTGTGTGTGTATATATATATATATATATATATGTATATATATATATATATGTATATATATATATATATATATATGTATATATATATATGTATATATATGTATATATATAATATGTATATATTCTATATTATTTCACTATCCGTAAATTAAAACTTCTCTTATTATTGCAGGTGATTTAATGGTCGACGATGCGAATCCAGCCTCTTCATGTGTGTTTGAATTTTGCTACTTTAAATGTAACATTATTTTCAACTACCTTTTTATGTACTCTTTCACGTCACTATATGAATACGGTATTTATAATCTACCCATATATATATATTGACATTGCGTGTTTTAAATTTTCTATGATTTTTGGTTTAAGTGTTGTTCATCATATTACTTCATATTATTATTATTTCTTTGATCTAAGACGTATATTTCGCATCGTATTTACAAAAGTTATTGACAACCATTCTTCATCGATTTCAAATACGTTGCCGCAGCATCGTGCGGGTGACTAGCTAGTTTTATTTAATTGGTTGTTAACTTTGTAAACAAACACATTGGCAGCTGGATCGGTGAAAGGGAGTCCAGTGGGCCGGAGAGAGTCCATATGATCAAATCAATCAAGTACGGTCCTGGTCCAGTCATAACGACGGGCCGATGGCCACGTCATTTCAAGTAGCACGCTGTTTGTAACTTTGTATTGCAAGAATTTTATTACTCCTTTTTTTACCAGGACAATATTATGTATTGATTACTTGCTTTTAAATCATCAGAGTTTATCACGTTTTATATGATAACTGATAGAGTTTCATGAATTGGCCACTTCCATCTGTATGTTAAAAAGTAGTCCAACCTTCTAGATTAAATAAATAAAAATAAATAGAAAGTTTGTATCAATTTTTCACGATATGGGATTAGAGGGTTCAGCGATATTTTGAGAGAAATAAGGGGTAGACGATCTAAGCCGTTGATTTATGTAATCAACGACCAAGATTTGCAAAACTGCATTTTGATGCAATGGTTTTAAGATACGATAAAATTAGACCGTTAATCACATAACTCAACGGCTAAAATAGTTTGTTGGACTACCGAGGAAAAATAACAAAGAATTTGTAATTCATCATGTAGGTATTTTTTGTATCTAGTGAGTAATTTAAAAAATACAATTTTAAACAAAATAAAAAAGAAAAGGAAAAAAGGTCATTTATTTGTAAAAGAGATCGAATGCCATGTGATAATGCATTAAACATCATCAAGTACCATGTGACAATGCATATTCATTCATTCCGCATAAATCAACCGGAGCATTTTTCGTTAATCAAACCAAAAACGCACGCGGACACACATTAATACGAGTCGGGTCGTCGGGTCCGATCAGATTTACCCGATCTGGTCCAACGGCAGCATAGTACATTAGTACCCAGTAAAATTAAAAAGTGTGATTTTACATTTTTAACCCCACACACTCTCCTTAACCTGACCATAGTTAAACCCTTATATAACCAAACCAACCTCACCTTGTTTGACCACAAGTCGTATCTCACTCAACTAAAAAACACTCTCTTTCATGGCAATTCATCTTCTTTCCTTGTAGAAACAAATTACCGTACACAACCGGAGTTCGCCGCCGGTTCATTCACAATGTCGGAACCGGAGAAGAAAATGCCGGCACCGGCGGAGAAGAAAAAAGACCAGACGCTACCGTTTTACCAGCTGTTTTCATTTGCTGATAAATACGATTACATCCTCATGATCTCCGGTACCATCGGCGCCATTGTTCATGGATCTTCAATGCCTTTTTTCTTCTTATTGTTCGGTCAAATGGTCAACGGATTCGGTAAAAACCAGTCTGATTTAAACACCATGGTTCATGAAGTCTCTAAGGTAGTACTACTACGTAATTCATTTTTCATTATTAATATATATTAAATTAATTAATTAAGTTTACTTACTGAAAAAAGTGTAAATAGGATTCTGATACGTATTATTTTAGATCTGATTAATTAATTGTTTTTAATTTAATAAAATGCAGTATGCTTTGTATTTTGTATACCTTGGGCTGGTGGTATGTGTATCATCATATGCAGGTGAGTTAACAGTGAAGCTAACCTTGATCCGTTATTGTCTCTATATTTTAATTTTGAAAACAAGTTGTGTATGTAATTATTATAAATATATTAAAATATATATCTATTTATTTTAGTCAGTTCACTTGCAGATCAAGTGCACGTGGCTACTGATATAATAATGGTTAAATTAACACAAATCACCATCAAAAATATGATATGATCCTTATTATTCGATTAATTAATGATTTATTATTAAACATGAACAGAAATTGCATGTTGGATGTATACCGGAGAACGGCAAGTGAGTACGTTGCGAAAAAAGTATTTAGAAGCAGTTTTGAAGCAAGATGTTGGGTTTTACGATACAGATGCACGAACAGGAGATATTGTTTTTGGTATTTCAACAGATACGCTCCTTGTTCAAGATGCCATTAGCGAAAAGGTAATTTTGGTGCATGTTAGCAACTTTAGATTAACGTGCGCCGGATATCAGCGCTTGTTATAACTTGCGCCGGTCAAACAGCATCTTTGAAGATTTCCTTGCTTGAATTTGAATTTAATGCTTTTAATCAATTCTAGGTAGGGAATTTTATCCATTACCTATCAACATTTTTGGCGGGATTGGTGGTTGGTTTTGTGTCAGCTTGGAAACTTGCTTTATTAAGCATTGCCGTTATACCTGGAATTGCATTTGCTGGAGGTTTATATGCGTATACACTCACTGGTCTTACTTCGAAGAGCCGTGAATCGTATGCGAATGCCGGTATTATCGCGGAAGAGGTTAGCATTTGTCCTAACGAAATTTGTGTTTTTGTTATTTTTGCCTTTATGATTTTAGCAATTATTGATTTTGTGGGTACCAGTGTTACTGTAGTTGTATCTCAAATTCTTTGTTATCATATGGAGTAATAAGTAGCATGCGTTGCAATAATAATAAAAGGACTCTTGTTACTTTTACCCCTTAACTTTTGGCCTATGTTTCCGTAGTGTGGTAGTTAATTAACAACTAACTTAATCAATGATCACATATGATGCACATGTGGTTTTTTGGAAGGAAAAAAAATGCATTTTTCTTTCTGTAAATTTAAATTATTTTTGGCTTCTGTTGACTAATTTGATCATATATGTGTTATAACTGCATAAGGATGTGTTAGTTTTTTGTGTGAAGTGTATTGAAATTGGTTTATTATCAACAGGCTATTGCACAGGTTAGGACTGTGTACTCGTATGTTGGTGAGACTAAAGCGCTTAACTCGTATTCAGATGCGATACAACATACGCTCAAGCTCGGTTATAAGGCCGGGATGGCTAAGGGTTTGGGGTTGGGATGTACTTATGGAATAGCTTGCATGTCTTGGGCACTTGTGTTCTGGTATGCAGGCGTTTTCATTAGAAATGGGCAGACCGATGGTGGAAAGGCATTTACTGCCATTTTCTCTGCCATTGTTGGTGGCATGTAAGATTCTGCAATATCATTGTTTTCTTGTTTAACAAGATAAATCAGGTAATTAATCAAACTGGTTAAACATAACAGGAGTTTAGGTCAGTCGTTTTCAAATCTTGGAGCTTTTAGCAAAGGGAAATCAGCTGGATACAAGTTGCTTGAGATTATCAAGCAGAATCCTACTATAGCTCAAAACTCTTTGGATGGAAAGTGTCTAACTGAGGTCAATGGAAATATCGAGTTCAAGGACGTAACGTTTAGTTACCCTTCACGACCGGATGTCATTATCTTTAGAAATTTCTCCATTTTCTTCGCGGCTGGAAAAACGGTGGCTGTGGTTGGTGGCAGTGGCTCTGGGAAAAGTACTGTTGTTTCGTTGATTGAAAGATTTTATGATCCAAATCAAGGTGAACAATCAATAATATCATGTTAATGTATTTCATATTTATTATTATTTTTATGCTAATGTTATCTTGTAACTGATACAAAATGATTATGCAGGCCAAATACTGCTAGACAATGTGGACATAAAGACACTGCAACTAAGATGGTTGCGTGATCAAATCGGTCTTGTGAACCAAGAACCTGCACTTTTCGCCACCACTATACTTGAGAACATACTTTATGGAAAGCCCGATGCAACGATGGCTGATGTGGAAGCTGCTACATCTGCAGCCAATGCTCATAGTTTTATTACCCTGCTTCCTAATGGCTATAACACTCAGGTTTGTATACATTCAAAATCTTAGAAATGATGAGTTTCATGAAACTATACGTTAACGAGTTGAAGAATTTAGGTGGGAGAAAGAGGAGTGCAGCTATCTGGTGGTCAGAAACAAAGAATTGCGATAGCTAGAGCAATGTTAAAGGACCCAAAGATCCTACTCCTTGATGAGGCAACCAGCGCCCTTGATTCGGGTTCTGAGAGCATCGTGCAAGAAGCTCTTGACCGTTTAATGATTGGTAGAACGACTGTTGTGGTTGCACATCGTCTCTCTACCATAAGAAATGTTGATTCAATTGCAGTCATTCAACAAGGACAAGTTATTGAGACAGGGACCCACGAAGAACTAATTTCAAAACCCGGAGCCTATGCTTCTTTGATTAGATTCCAAGAAATGGCAGGAAACCGTGATTTCTCAAATCCTTCCACGCGTCGCACTCGTTCAACACGTCTTAGTCATTCATTGTCAACGAAGTCTCTTAGCCTCAGGTCCGGAAGCTTAAGAAACTTAAGCTATCAGTACAGTACTGGTGCAGATGGTCGTATTGAAATGATTTCCAATGCTGAAACGGATAGAAAAAATCCAGCACCAAGTGGCTACTTTTTCCGTCTTCTGAAGATGAATGCTCCCGAATGGCCTTACTCAATCATGGGGGCTGTAGGATCGATTCTTTCTGGATTTATCGGTCCAACATTTGCCATTGTCATGAGCAATATGATTGAAGTCTTCTACTACACTAACCCTGCTAAGATGGAGAGCAAGACCAAAGAGTGTGTGTTCATCTACGTTGGAGCCGGTCTATATGCTGTCGTAGCGTATCTAATACAACATTACTTCTTTAGTATCATGGGCGAAAATCTCACCACAAGAGTAAGAAGGATGATGCTTGCAGGTATTTCTTTTTAGATAAAGTTCATCAGAATTTATCAAACTTCACAATTTTTGCTATAGAGCTAAAAAAAAAAGTTATGTTGTACTCGTGTGTCATGTGTATATCTTACCTCCTACAAGATGTAAAGGATTTGGCACATATAATGATTTAAAACATCAATATGGCTGCTAATTTGTCCAAAAAACTGATCACCTGATTAATAGGTCACTGGATATATACAATAGCGAGTTGAGAAGTTTAATATATACAATAAAGCTTTATTTAAGTTCTGTAATTTGCCTTCTTTCCAAAAGTATCATATTTATCAAAGTTTTAATCTTTTTGTGTTTAGCGATCTTGAGGAATGAAGTTGGATGGTACGACGAAGAGGACCATAACTCGAGTCTAGTTGCAAACCGGCTAGCCACAGATGCTGCAGATGTAAAGTCTGCGATAGCCGAAAGGATCGCGGTTATATTGCAAAACATGACATCACTCCTTACTTCATTTATAGTTGCATTCATCGTGGAATGGAGGGTCTCTCTACTCATTCTTGGCACCTTCCCTCTTCTTGTCCTGGCATATTTTGCTCAGGTACGTACGTGCTACTAATTAAACTTAATTATAGACTAATTAATTAACATTAAAATATCGAATCTTAATAACAGTAACGACAACCAGTGTCTATAGTAAAGGTGGCACAAGTCTGGTATATTGCACGTGCTTCCTCTAATTTATAGTGTAGTTTAATGGAGTATAATTTAATAATCCTGTTACATACAAAAACACAAAGTTGATTTTTTATTTATTTTATTTTTTTTTGGTAAAAGATTCTCTTATCTAATAACATCAACATCAATGCCACTAAACTTTTTAATTCAGTTTCATTCTTGAGCCCTTAAACTTTTGCAAACTTTGTCAACCTACTCAACATAAATTTCTCCTAGGTTACATCTTTCCATATGTTGTTACAAAGTTTTAGTAAATCTATGATGATCATTAGTATACTCATGAACCTTATCATTGTTCTAAAATCTTTTATCAGTATAGTTAGATTTTGATTAAGTAATAATAATAAATTTGATGATTATTTTTGAAAAAATTTATTAAAAATTACAGCAGGCCTGCAAAGACCTTACAGGCACAGTAAATTTCAGATCTCTTCCTAAAGATTACAAAGTAGTCATTATATCATCCTCATTTATATAATGATAAATACTACTAAAGGATTAACTTAAGAGTATGTTTAATAATACACTTGATTGTAAATATTTAGTCATACCAATTGGACATGTCAGTCATTTCTCGTATTTATATCTAAGTTACATTACATGTAGGATGAAAATGTAAGAAATTTATTTATGAATAAGGGTATCCTGACACTTTTAAATGTCAAAATGACAGTCTCTTTTTAACTTTTTTCATAAACAAATAAAAAAATCAAAGATTGTTACCCCGTGATCTATGGCTATATGCTGTCTTCCTTAAGGAGTAACATTTACATCTGGCCTTCACTTTTTAGTGTCTCATTTGTAAATTTCAGTAAGGGGAGGTTGAAAGATGTCAGAAAATGCATATGGCATTCACTATTTCATTATTCCTGTGTCGTTTTGGGCTGCATCTACGGTCACACAGCCTCTTGTCTATTTAAGGGGTACTACTGTACTACTGAAACACTGACCATTCTACCCCTCTAATTTTTTGAACAGTGTTTTGGATTATAGCATACACCCAACCTAAAATCCATTAGAGTTGTTACCATCTGTTTCTATTGTCCTGTATCCTTTTATTTCTGGAGGGCCCCAAGTTTCATGGTGCTACCCTTTTTTTTTTTAATTGTCATCTGTGCACTTTTCAAGATTACTAGTAGTGTCCCTTTCCCTTTAGCATACATCCTTTTAGAAGCCTGGGCCACAGCTTATAAAACAAGACTGCTGGTATCTATGTTTACAAATACTACTATTTGGACTAAAGGATTTTAATTATACTACTAATCACCTTTAGGTTATCTTAACAACCTTTAAATCACTTAACTTTTAGCAGCGTAGGTGAATAAAGACAACTTAACATATGGTCATCTTGACAGTGATAATAATATAATTGCGACGAGATTATAGTGTTCATCTACGTTTATCTCAAAAAGTTACAAGTTACGGATCATGTCCCTAAAATAATGTTTATTATGTTGTTGGTAACTTATTCTGATGAAATTGGCATTTTTACAGCAACTTTCACTTAAGGGTTTTGCTGGGGACACAGCGAAGGCACATGCGAAGACTAGTATGATCGCAGGGGAAGGCGTAAGCAACATTCGAACCATTGCAGCCTTTAATGCACAAGACAAGATTCTCTCATTATTCTCGGACGAGCTTCGTGTGCCCCAAAACCATAGTCTTCGCAGAAGTCAGTTTTCCGGCATGCTATTTGGGATCTCCCAACTGGCTCTTTTTGCATCCGAAGCTCTAATCCTTTGGTACGGGGTGCATCTCGTTAAAGAAGGCTTGTCCAACTTCTCGAAGGTTATCAAAGTGTTTGTGGTTTTAGTCATTACTGCAAACTCAGTAGCCGAGACTGTTAGCCTTGCGCCAGAGATCATCAGAGGCGGTGAAGCCATCGGCTCTGTATTTGCGGTACTCGATAGGTCAACGCGAATTGACCCTGACGATCCCGATGCTGAGCCCGTTGAAACAGTCAGAGGTGAGATTGAGTTACGTCATGTTGACTTTTCATACCCTTCAAGGCCTGATGTGATGGTATTTAAGGACCTTAGCCTTAGAATCCGAGCAGGCCAGAGCCAAGCGCTCGTGGGAGCTAGTGGTTCGGGCAAAAGTTCCATAATTGGGCTTATTGAGCGATTTTACGACCCAAATGTTGGAAAAGTCATGATTGATGGGAAGGACATTCGACGGTTAAATCTAAGATCCCTTCGGGCCAAAATCGGGCTGGTCCAACAAGAACCTGCTCTATTCGCAGCTAGCATAATGGAAAACATTGCTTACGGGAAAGACAGTGCGACGGAAGCCGAAGTCATAGAAGCAGCCCGTGCAGCAAATGTGCATACATTCGTTAGCGGTTTGCCTCAAGGGTATCAAACCCCGGTAGGTGAAAGAGGCGTTCAACTTTCAGGAGGCCAAAAACAACGTATTGCAATAGCTCGGGCCATTCTAAAGAACCCGACGATACTCTTACTAGACGAGGCGACTAGTGCTCTAGATGCTGAATCCGAGTGCGTGCTTCAAGAAGCACTTGAACGGCTCATGAGAGGTCGAACCACGGTTCTAGTGGCTCATCGATTATCGACCATACGTGGCGTGGATAATATCGGGGTGGTTCAAGACGGGCGAATCGTGGAACAAGGTAGCCATAGTGAACTATTGGGCCGAGGAAGCGATGGAGCTTACTCTAGACTGTTGCAGTTGCAACAACATCGCATATGAATTAAAGGGATGGTATTGGATTAATTAGTAAGTTAATTGTGTCTATGTGTTCTAGTTAATTAACCTATTGTTTTAACTTGTGGTTTCATCATATCATATTATATATGTGATATTGTGATGTGATGTATAAGGTGTTTGGTTGATTTAGTATAAGAGTTTTTATTTAATAAATAAATAAAATATACAATAGAATTATAAACTAAATGTTACAATGGACCAACTTCAACTTTAGATAAATAGTAAAAAGTAAATTATTGATCGAGGCTTTCTCTTTGGTGTTTGGGATATTGACAAAAGAAAAGGGCTCATACAATACACATGGAAGTCACGTGACTTCAATTATTACCTAGTCATAATCGACACTGATTACCAAATTCAATGTTCAAACTGTTTCAATCAAAATATGTGACCCACACATACTCTACG
This sequence comes from Helichrysum umbraculigerum, assembly GCA_949592205.1. NCBI lineage: Eukaryota > Viridiplantae > Streptophyta > Magnoliopsida > Asterales > Asteraceae > Helichrysum > Helichrysum umbraculigerum. The sequence continues at coordinate 140,153,676 of CATIUR010000001.1, read as the reverse complement.
ATCTTCCATTATTATGTTTTTCGTCCTCTATTCTTTTTTTCTTTTTTTTAATCATTTTCTTTTAAAAACTTGGATTAATTAATATAGTTTGTTTTTGTTTATAAAATTTCTTCTTTATTTAATAGTTATAGCAAATGATCACCAGCTCAGCTGGTTGTGATGCACGGGGTTTTACCCATAGGTCTCGGGTTTGAGTCCTGTGTTGATTTTTCCTAGGTGAGGCAATATATGGGCTGGTAGTGGTGGCACAAAAAAAAAAAATAGTTATAATAAGCTTTTTCTTATTATAGATGATAGATTAAAGAGTTATCTAGTTTATAGCCCGCAAATTTACGGGGCTCGGTTTTATTGTTCTTGTTCATTGGATCGATATAAAAAGAATTTACCGAATGTAGTCAAGAATACATGTTTTTAGTATAAAACTTATGCATTGTGTACCATGTAAAATGACTTTGTTTGAAAGGACATAAAATGAGATCATTTTAAAAATGAAATACGCACACACATGCATAGTACATCAACTTATTACAAAAATGTGTATTGTAGTAAACAATTTAATGGCAATGTTGCAGCTTGGAAATCTGACGTCGATCTAAAAGACAGAAATCTATTACGCCGTGTCGATCACCAATTGATAGCAAATCTTGTAGGTCAGCGTTATGAGTCATTCTTAAGAGTGAATTTCGCTCATGAAGGCTGCGAAGTGGATGCCTAGCTACATACCATTGTTGAGGTAAAATAACATGAAGATCTGCAAAAAGCCATTGATATACATATTCTATTGTAAATTCATTTAGCCGAATCAAACACATCATTACTTCCTTCCCATTTAAATACCCAAATCCATAAGCTGTACGATACATGTGGCCATCATAATGCACACATATGTCGATCATTCATGGTACATGGTGATGAACACTGGCATTAAAGTCAGAACAAAGACAATAAAATTGCAGGTTAGTGGAACAATATATAAGATATATAATTCGGATAGTAATATTAAAATTGTTACTTCAGAGCAATGACCCTTCTTATATGGTTGTTATGTACTTGTCGATCAGGTTTTTTTTTATGGAGCAGACACTCAATTGCTTCTTATATTAATACATCCAACACTAATCGAATTTATATAGGGTAGATGTGTGAGTTTTAAGAATTGTTTAGTAAGTGATTCAAATTTTTTTTTTTGGAATATATGCTCGATATATAATTTGTTATTTAAATGATTTTATGTATAGGTTCTAATAAAAATAGTTCTTTGACATTAATATGTATGAATGGTCATATAACATTACAATTGTGCTAATTAAATGTGCCTACCTAATAAGTCAATAAACCACGGCTAGATGCCTAGAATATATAGATTTTAGTTTAATTGTTGGAGTGAAAATTTTCTTTAATATTAATAAAAAAACAAAGAACGTCAACTACGATTAGAATAATAGATATGTTTAGGTCTTCAATTCATAAAATCAAAGGTGTACGAAACAATATGTTTATGAATTGACATAGGAGATATGAAGTTGCGCTACAATATTTTTCAATCTCACACAATTGGATTGTGTACTATATAAATGTCTAGTGTTGCGTTGTCCTCGCAGTTATTGAGCAGTGTTTGCAAGTCATCATCATTTTCAATGGTACCAAAAAACTCATACCCATTGTCGTTCCATTGAATGATTGTGCCAAAGTAATGCATACGACCGCACATACAGTCTAACAGAATTTCTTTCCACCGTGATAAGTATAACATGTTTATTTCACTTGCTCTGACATTAGCTTCTAAATGGATGTCGCCATTGAAATATTTCAATCCAGTCTCTGTCCTTTCCATGCGGCCATGAAAGTGAAAACAAATGTTAGCATGATATTTGGTTGATTGAAATTCCTAACAAAACAAAATAATGTTAATACGTAATGGACAAAAAAATAAAAAACTGTATGAATGATAATATGAAAATGTGTTTCCAAAAAGTGTGGAAGACCTGTTATTAAATTACATTAAGTCACACAGTCTTTTATTAATGGAAATTGAATTCAAAAGTCGAAATTCAAACTTGAGGTATACGATGATGGCAACATGTATATCTGAGATTGATTTTGTCATTGAAAATATCCAATATGTGAAGTTAAAAGTGATGAAGTTATAGACGCATTGAAAAATATCAATGATAAAATTGTTTTGCCTAATGTTAAAAGTAAACAAAAGGATCGGCAGAAGGTTTTTTGTAAGGTAATAAAAAGTGTTTCAAGTAAGACAAATATAGTAAGTTGGTGAATTGTCATGAAACATAATTCTTGGTAACTACAAAACACGGCTGATTATTGTTCATTGAAAAAGTAAGGTCCTGTTATGTAATTGTAAATTACTCTAAAACTATATAATTATAATGGGACTACAAATTAGCATAGGAAGACATACAACATATACAATAGCATAGAACCTGAAACAAAGGAAACAAAAGACAAAGTGGTATGGGACCATAATGATGACTGGAAAACAGGAACATTAGCCACAAACATTAGCATAGATTTGTTGGACAGATCGATGTCGATTATATAAAGTCTGAAACAGTTGATTTATTAAGGAGCAGTTCGAAACTTGTGGAAATGCACCATTAAGACAAAAAAACATAGAAGTAACTGAATAAGATGTTTTAAAAGAAAACCAGTAGTCTAAATCCAAAGTACATGCAAGTAACCAGTAGTCTTTTTTTGTATTATACGTTTTAAGGTTATCTACTCACATGGTTATTACTTCTTTATCAGGACCACACTTTGGACAATTGAACAACCTGACCTCGGGAGACTCTTCAAGGCTGCGATGACATTTTCTTTTGCAGACTAAACACGAGTTTGTAAACCAACCCTCATCTGTCAAGATTTTGGTAATGGTAGCTTTGATAACACAGTGACAATTCTGAATATTTAAAAGTTTTTTTTTTGTTAGTACCACCAATATATTACAAAAAAAGAACACCGTAGCTCAAATTTGTTACAACACAAAATGACTTGCCTCAAAAGTTGAACGGACTTGCTCAATAATCTTGAATGGTTGCTCGGTGTACAACTCAGATCAGAATTGACTACCGCTTCATGTGCCAGAGTAGCAAACTGAGTGGGTTGGACAGCCATTTCACCTCCATTCAACAACCTGCGAATTAAATGGACAATTACACATATCATGAATCATTTCATAAGGACAATCACTTAATTTTCATATGAATTATTTAAATTAAAATACCGAGATCGGAAGTTGGCAATGGGAGGTATCTCAGAATTGATGTGGACTCGAGAACCAAAGAATAGGTTTGAAACTTGAAGTCCATCTGTGTACAAAAGAGGTATGTATATTGTAAGTGGTTAGGTAATGTGGTCAGTAAGGCACTGAAAAATATTGCATATAAGAAGAGTGAATCATAGTGGTACTCCATGTTTTTAGTTGAGCGTTCTGAAGCAATATGATAATATGTATAGTGGTACTCCATGTATATTGTAAGTGGTGAAGTAATGTGGTCAGTAAGGCACTGAAAAATATTGCATATAAGAAGAGTGAATCATAGTGGTACTCCATGTTTTTAGTATGCTTATTCTTAGTGATGAAAGCGTTTAACTGGACCGCATGATCTCCCCATACGTTGCAGTTCACATTCTTTCCTCTACCAAAAGCAGATTGACATATAAAACGAAAGGATATGCTGACAGTATATAATGTTATAAGTATGTAAAAAACATAGATACAGAATGAAAAAATATGCATAGTTGAATTCATACGCAAGATCTTGCAGTCCAAACGCGATGGATTTTTTCCCCCCTCCCATTTTCTCTTCTGATTTTGAAAGGCTCACTTGACACAAGCAGACCAACGACATCTAGACGTATATTATAGATATGCTTTATTAGTTATGATACATTGTTTCATAATTATAACAAATAAATGACAAATAAAAAAGTAGAAAGACTAACCGAAGCCAAAGATTGGGACATTATGTGTCAACACATCATCGAATGAAAGTACATTGTAACCGTCCAATGCAGACTCAAAAGTAGGACATCTGCGCACTTTAGATGATCTCAAGAGGTTAATCTTCCATGAATGATCAAGTAAACGATAATCTCCGGTATATTCTTCAACACCAAAATCAGAGATATCAACGAAGCTCCCTTCTTTCAATGTATCTTCGAAATTAGGAATGAGAAATTTCTTCATGAAGGCCAAAATCTTGTTCCCCTGAGAAGTTTGTAAATTATTACAATCTATATAGAAAAACAAAAACGCATGTTGTTCACATGTATGGGTGCTGAAAATTAGATATAGGATCCAAATATCTGTTATATCCAAATATTTATTATATCCAACTATCTATTATATGGAAGATTCATAACAAAAAAGACCTTGCCTATTAGCCTACTGTTCACAAAACATACATATTTGTTTGCATACAGTGAGTTACATCCGTTATATATAATCACTTCAATCTATAACCTACTATACACATGAAACGTATGTTTATTTTCATAAGATCGGTACATCCTTTAATAATAATGTATTAACGATAGCAAATCGAATTCAACACTGTGTTTCGCGTGTAGCGATTAAAAATAAAAGATAGATCATACCTGATGATCGATAAGGAGCATATCCATGGAAATTACTTGTGTTGGGTTGTAAATCATGGTCTGTTTCCACACCAAGAAGACCTTAACACGAACCTTATAGTCATCCCTGTCATTAGTAATGAGGTTCAGAGGTGTAAAGCCTTGTTCATCAACCATGAGTTATGGGTTGTCAAATGGTGTGTCGACTATGATTATAAAGTGATGTTGTATATTTTTGATAATCTAGTGTGGCCTCCTTATATGGTGACAGAATTGGGGGGGAAATGAGAGGGTTTTTGGTGATTTACGAAATTTGAGTTACGACTGTCGTATCCTTTGACCAAAAAAACACGCTTACAAAAATGGTAAAAATTAGAATATAATATCGTCTTTAAGAGTTTCCTATTACATGTTGGTTCCCTATAATAGATATAGAAACAAAGAAATTAAAGATACTTTTTGAAATTAGGTATGATCTATCTTTTATCGATCATCAGGTATGGATTTCATGCTTGCAATCCATACACAGTTAACAGCCATAGTAGCTGGTTAAATTATATTCATAGATACATTAAATATTTGTGTAGACGATTGAGTTGTTATAGATTGAAGTGAATAACCTTTCAAACCATTCAACAGACGAATAGCGGCATGAATCGTATGAAGAAATCCGGTACCGGATGAATATTACTGGAGATTGTGAAGAAACAGTACGGATCGGACTATGAATCGTATGAAAAAAGCAAGCCCTAATTTGTGAGAGTGAAAGATACAAATATGATTCCTATTTTGTTGCAGGACACGATTGAATCTGACATCTCCTTTTATCCCTTTATTTATTATATATTTAATTTAATATAATATTTAATATATTTAATTAAATTTTATTATTATTAGGTGCGTTAGTATTAAGTATTAATTATTATTTATAATTATTAATTATTATTAAGATTGCTAAACTGTAAATTGTAAATTGTAAACGTGGTCTGTTGAATCTAATGTAATTATTATAAGGTTAATGAGTTTAATGCAGCTAATTAAGACTAACAAATGGGGTTATAATGGTCATTAGACTTAATTAGACTTCATTAGGAGTAACTAATTAGGTAGTCACCCAAAAAAAAGGATGATCAATGGCTTTAAAAAGTGGGCTATAAAAATTAAAGGGGGGAGATTAACTTAAAAGAGGTTAATTATGGAAGGGCAACCTAATTAGTGTTTTCTTTTAAATATATAAGGAGATTGTTTCGTTATGTATCAAACTTTACACTTTTTACTATTGTATGACTCGAACTTTAAAAATTTCTATGGTATATATTGAACTTGTAAATATCGTTTATTGTATGTATACTTTCCTTTTTGGGTAAGGCTAAAATTGGAAAGTTTCCGTTTTTGTCAATGCCAAAAAAGGAAAGTGTACATACAATACACGATATTTACAAGTTCAATACATACAATATAAATTTTCAAAGTTCAACTTATACAATAATAAAAAGTGTAAAGTATAATACATAACGAAACAAGAAACCCCAAAATAGTACGTAGAGTATATTAAAAAGGTGACATTTTTGTAGAAACAACAATAAATTGCAAGTGTTAAATCATTACTAGATTAGACGTTTCATGTTGATGTTGAATAATCGGCATATAAATGGGTGAAATCATAGATGTCATGTGTGTATTAGGAATAAAGGTTGCGGAGTGATTTGTACACCACTTATTTTTAGTCCTACACTGTAACATCCTCGAAATGGACCTAGTTGTTTATATATTATTTCTTGATTTAAATATGTATTTAAATGTGTTTGGAAATAATATTGTTTGAAATAGTTGAAATAATTGGAATAGGAGTTGAATATTCCAATGTGATAAGTAAATTATTAATTGTTGTAAATTAATATAGTTGACGGTGCAATAAAATGTTTGGACTCGCAAATGGTTTTCGGGTTCCAGACAATAGATTGAGATGGGGTATTAAATTATACCCGTATATTGAAGGCGGTTTGTGAACCGACTATATATTTAACTTTCCATTTTAGGAAAGTTCATTTAGAAACTTTAAAACTCACAGAAACTCTCAGAAAACCTCCGAATCAAACTAGAAATCAAATCAGGAAGTTGTGATTCTCGTGAAACTTCACCATGGACAGATTATCATCAGTATATTCTTCAATCAGTAAGTGTTCTTGAGTATTTAAGAATTTGATTTCGATTGAAATTTGGGTGAATTGATGATTTGGAAGAATTAGATGTTAGAAACATGTAATAACTGTTATATAGTGTTTATATGAAAGTATTTGTGACATATAACAGTTAGAAAATGAGTTTGGGGTGATTTTTGTTAAAAACCCGTGGGTTAGGGTTTTGCTGTTCGTACAGGGCCTGGACGACGATGGAAGCCGGCGGCTTCATATGGAAGCCGGCGGCTTGGTCTTGTTTGTTGAAACCGGCGGCTTCATGATGAAGCCAGCGGCTTGTGCCCAGTTGGTTGAAGCCGGCGGCTTCTTTGGCAAGCCGGCGGCTTGTGTTGCATTTTAGGAAACCAGTGGATGGTGATAAGAAGCCGGCGGCTTCTAGGAGGAAGCCGGCGGCTTGGAGGGCTGATATAGCTTTTTATTATCTTGTTGATTGTTATGCGAATGGTACTGTGATTGATAATTAATATATGATAAGAGTTATATTGAAATCCATAAAATGTGATTAGGAACTAGTAATTGAAAAGTAAATTATGTTAAGTTCCTAAATGTTAAAGATTGATATAAGTTTAGTATTGATGATCATGATTTCTAACTTATATTTGATTTGTTGATTCTCAGATGTGGAGAAGGCTCAGTGATATTAGACTACTGAGTGGAGGCCTGAGGTAGTCGGTGAGTGGATCTGTAACCTCAGTGTGATTTAGTTGTCATGATTTGATTTACAACAAGTAATTATAGTATTACTTTGATAGAATGTAATTGTTGAGATATCTTGCCATGATAGTTTGACTAGTTGCTTACTTGGCTGTTTGAGCTAGTATGTAAGATTCTGAGGTCAACTTGACTTGACAGTTGGACTTGGTTGTTATTGTAGACGACAGGAGATCTTGAAACTTGAAATGTTGGTTTGGAGATCTAGGTCGTGTGTGATTAACAACTGGTTATCGGTAATTCTGTATAGGCCAATACAGATGATTGATAAGAGTTCCTTGATTACCAAACCGGTATTAGGGTATCTCAGGAGCCACCGATCCTCATGACGATTGATAATGATTGATTGGTGTAGCTTGACATTGATTGGATGTCGAGTGAATGATTGATTTTCTGTTTATTGTTATTTGATGTAAACAGATTGTTATGCTAGGTTGTACTGTTGCTTATAGTTTCATTCACTTAGCTTTATGCTAACCCCACCACAGTTCTTCCTGCAGGTTAAAATAGATGGGACATATTGGGCAGGGCAGGAAGTGTTTGGAATTGAAGGAATGTTTGACAGGCTTTTACTCTGATGTTATTTTGATAACTAAAGAGATGTTTTGAATTATATAACACCGAGTTTGTTGAAATGTCATGTAATAAGTTTAAAAAAGTTTATTGACATTTTGAGTACATTGGTAGTATGTTTTAAATATACGCTTCCGAGTCGCAATTATTATATTATTGTTTATGTTGAAACGAGGGGTGTTATATACACCATTAAATGTGTTTTACAATGTTGTACAGTATAATACCTTATAATATGTTTGGTGGTGTATGAATAAAAACAATGATGTACTCTTGAAAAAACATATTCATTAGGTATGAGTTATGAGTTATGATGTATGGTTCGACTCTTGTCCCTCCCATTCAAATTACAATAAATGTTACATTTGTTAGTTAGGATACGATCTATGATTATCTCCAAACAGATTTTATTAAAATCAAGTTACTTTTTTAAACATATATTGATGATTAAAATCAAGTTACTTTTTTAAACATATTTTATTGTGTCTTCCAAAGTTATAGGTAAACTTATCAACATGAAGAGAAGAGGAAGTATCAAAACGAGATGGAGAGTTTTGATGAATTTATCTAATGCCCAGGATATACGAATATACGATTGAACTCTCTTGCAAATCAAACACGAATTTAAGAACTTAGATAATTCGGAACCCTAATTGGTGTTCACGAAGTTGTATTATTCAGATAATCAAAAACTGCATAAACCCTATCCCAAAAAGTGTTTAAATACTTTGGGCAGGAAGTTAAACAAAGCCCATCCAAAACGGATTAATGCAACACAGTCCAAAACGAAATGCGTAAATAATTAAAACGGCGTTTTCGGGCCCTAAACGATCTCGAAAGGTCAAAAACTGACAGGGCTCATGGCGAAGCGACGAGTCTTGATCGTTGGCCCGTTTTTTAGTGACCATGCGAATTTCGGGCCATTTCGATACCGAAATCAAAATCGCCAAAATTTAGGAGAAATGATTTGTTGATGACATCATGACTAGTAGGAATCAAATCTTGATGACATAGCGCGACGTTACTTCCCTGACATCATTATCAAGGGGGTAAATGTTATGTGATCAAGCACCGTTGATAACAAGATTTTTTTTTTTTTGAACGGTAGAGATATATTAATAAAAGGCAGCTAGCAAGACACTAGAAGCCAAAAAAACAAACAAAATCCAAACATAACTAGAAATTACAAAAAACTACAAATTCTAGAACCTTCCCGAAACATTAACTGCGAGGACTTCAAAAAGGGTGAAAAAACTCGAGCCAATTACGGAGAACCAAGACACGAGAAAAACCCCCACCTACGGAGGCCATGCCACCGGTTTTCACTCCGAGGTGTTTTTGATGAAGGCCCAACCATGTTCCGGGGAATGAATCAACAAAAAAGAACAAAACAAGTAGCCATGAATACATCAATTACTTCTTTTCAAAACTTGCCCAATCGGATTCTTGAACCAATCAATCCAATTTAACTTCACCTTTTTACTTCTGTTCCGAACCCACATAAAAGAGAAATTAATAATAGAATCAAGCAGAACCATCTCTCTTTTCTTTTTCGGATTAAAAATTAATAATAACAAGATTTGATGTGAATTTGTTGGCTTTGAATGATCACAATTTTTACTTTACAGACGATTTACAAATGGGTCAATGTTTGCATGTGAATATGTGAGGCTCAATTTAATTATGTTGGTCGAACGTGTTTCGGGCTAGATCATTCGTAGTGTTCTTTTTTGGTCTAGATCAGGTCATGTGTGGTAGTTTTACTAGAAGTCGTTCTGTGTTTTATTCCTTTGTCGATAGGTGTTGCTCCGTCATCTTTATTCAACATTGTTGAATGGTTTTTTTTATATATATATTCGTTTTTCGCCAAGAGATAAAATAAATAAATATTTTATCGGTCACTTTGACACAATTTAGAAATTTTTCACTAACTAACTTTTTACCAATCAAATAACTGTTATACCCATTAAATTTTTTTGATGAATTTTTACATAAAAGCATACAACAATTAAATATATTAATCAAGACGTACACTTAAGATAATAAAATACACGAGGAAGTATAAAAATCAAATAATTGTGTACACCAAAATTATGTGGTTTGCAAAGGGTAGTATTTAATTTGAGGGTGACAGTTGCCAGTTGGGACTTGGGACTTGGGACTTGGGAGACGTGATAAATCAGATGTGTGAGTTATATAAGAACTTGGAATTGGAATGGGCCTCCAAATGCAGGTGTGGTTGGCCTTATTAGGCGTGCCCCTTGCCGACCCTTCTCAGTTCTCACCATCTTATTATAATACCACTTTTTTCTTTTTATTTTTCGTTCTTATTTTTTAGTTTTAATTGTAATTAATCCATTTTAACTATAGTACACAACATAGTTAATCTATATGTTTTATGTAGTAAAAAGATAACAATGTAATGTGAAAATCTTATCATTAATTTGACTTGACCAAAACACGTTACATATCTTATAGAATAAAATATCATCATATCACATATAATATACAACCTGAGCTATGCGGGATCTGTATAAGTCGGAACTCATCAGCTATCATGAGTGACGTGTGTTACATTTTTGTGTCTGACTGATGTAAAATTTATCGTGTTAACTGGGACATTATGGATTCTTGTTAAGTTTTAATTGTATAGTTTTCGTATTTGTGAGTTGCAACTAATATGAAATGGAAAAAATGAATAGTTGTTCGGTTTCGAAAAAAGTAAATGTTTTAGCTCTCTAGGTTTATTGATATTTATTTATAGAAGTAGCTCTCGATTTACTTTTGTTGCACCTCAAATTCTTACACGGAAAATAATATGGTGATTAATTGATAATCGTTGGTTTCTTAGATAACATCATAACAAGGTAAAACTTATAGATTATGACCAAACCTAAGGTGGTTTGCGGCCTTTTGAACCAAGCCCTAAACGTTCTTAAGTAAAACCCAAGGCATGATGCTCATTTAAGGCCCACTTAATACTAGGAGCTAGGGGGCTAGGGGCTACCGGGCTAGGGCCTAGGATGTATTTAAATGTTTAGCCCAATCATTCTTTCTGATTATCTATGCAACCTTTTACATATCATTTACGATAATTGCTTCCAAATCCAAATTATGAATGAAAAGTAAAAAAAAAAACTTAGCGCTTTTAGCTAAAGAGATTTTTTTCAATTTTTCTTTTTCCATTTCTATAGAGAATGAGAAGAGTTTTACTTCTCTAGAAAAGCATGAAAAATCTAGAAAACGTGTTTAGTTGCGAGGAATGAGTTTTCCTTTTCCAAGGAAGATTAGAGATGAATAACTTAGAAAGTAGTTTTCAACTTTGTAGTTATAAAAAGGAAAACAAGGATTTTTCTTTTCTTAGAAAAGTTTTTTAGAAAACTTGAATTCTTAACACATTTTATAATTTTCTTGTTTCCTTAGAGAATTTTTCTAGAAAAGTAGGGAGTTCTCTGTAACTAAACGCACCCTAGTTGTTTGTATTTTTGGAAAGAAACCTTTATCGAGTCTCCAAGATTAAAAGCCATTTAACGTGGTTCGTAATCACTAGGGGTGTTCAATCGGTTGATTATTGGTTTATTTGGTTTGGATTAGTCGGTTTTGAGAATATTTTAGAACCACCCAATATCCAAACCGAATGCAGGTACAACCAAACCAAACCAACCAATTAACCATCTGGTTAATCAGTTTGGGACCAAAAAAACCCAAACACATGATTATTATTTTTTTTTTTTGAACGGCAAGATATATATAAATAAAAAACTACTAGCAAGAAGCTAGTAGAGAAAGTATATAATTACAAATCTAGAAAACACACAAAAATACAAATCCTAAATTCTTCCTGAGACTTTAACTGCTAAGACTGTAAAAGGGATAAAAAAAACTCTTGCCAATTACGAAAAACGAGACAAGAGAAAAACCCCCACCCACGGAGGCCGAGCCACCGGTTTTCACTCAGTAGTGTTTTTGATACAGTCCCATACAAGACCCGGGGAAGATACATAAGAAAAGAAATAAAGATCAAAAAGGGAGCATGACAATCCCTTTTGAGGTGCTTGATATTACCTGCAACAAGAAATGAAGATACGAATCCCACAACTAACACCATGACTGAAAATGATCCATCAATAGAAGACCAAAGCTCCACAAGCAAAATTGACGAGAACCATATGACACCACAAAACAGATCTGTAAGATGTCACCGGCCATCAAGATGACAGAAAATGAGCCATCGAAAAATTCCATAGCTCTAAAATACCTCTGAAGAGATCCTTATGGATAGCAACAAAATTAAGCAACAAGCAATGGATTTTTGATCCACTCATCCCAACAAAAGATCTTCTTCTTGTATCTATACCTGAACCACTGAAAATAAAAATTAATGATCGATTCAGTTAACACAAGAGACCTTTTTCTATTAGGATGAAAAATCATCTCGTTTCCGAATCTCCAAAGGTCCCACCAAACCGCAAATATGATAGTCATTATGATATCTTTCCTAGTAGAATTCAGCTGAAAATTACCAACCGCATCAAGAATCTCAATCGGGGTAAGATGATAAGGCACATCTATGTCAAGCCATTTGATAATAGATGCCCACACCTTTTTAGCAATACAACACTCCGAAAAAATATGATGACTATTTTCAATACCATTGCTACAATGAGGACAAGTAATAGGGATATTATTAACTCCGCGGAACCATAAATTGAAACGAGTAGGTAACCTGTCCTTTAACAATCTCCACACGTGAATGTTGACCTTCCAAGGAGCTATTTGATTCCAACTAGTTTAACATAATGACTAGGAAGAACAAACTGATCAAAGTGTTTACGCAAGCCACTAACAGATTAAATATCCATATCACCACAACTCCATTTCCATTTATCCGGGACATTAGTTATAGTAATGGGCATAATCTGATCACATAAATTTCTTAACATGCATTCCTCCACTCCTCCACGGATTGGCCGGCGCCAATTCCAATTAAACGAAGAACCATTCCATCGCTCACCAACTAAAGCATCTTTATTTTCTTCCAAAGCATACATACGCGGGAATTTTTGAGCAAGAGTACTATCATTTAACCATATATCATGCCAAAAATAAGTATTCATCCCGTTGCCCACTTTCTTCATGACCGATGCAATCGGAACAATTCCAGAAATATGAAGGTTACGGACCATATGAAGAATTTTTGACCACACACCTGGTTTCTTATTTCGTCTATCAAAATCTAAATGTCCTTTATTACTAGGATACATCTTTTCAATGATCTTAACCCACAGCGTATTTGGTTGATTAACAAATCTCCATCTCCATTTATACAATAAAGCTTGATTAAGAGAATTCAGACTCCCGAAACCGAGACCCCCTTTTTCTTTACTAGCAAGGACCAAATCCCACTTAATCCAATGAATATTATTCACCTCACCGTCATCACCCCAAAAAAACTTAGCACGCAAAGATTCCAATTTTTTTGCAACCATAGAAGGCATACGAAACATAGACAAATAATAAGTAGGCAAAGACCCCAACACAGCAATAATAAGCACAGACCTACCCCCAACCAAAAGAAGCTTGGCTCTCCATTTAGACATTTTTTTAGAAAACTTATCAACAACAGGTTGCCAAGATGAAACCCTATTCATATTTGCGCCAATGGGAATCCCAAGATATATAAAATCAGCAAGATTTGAAATTTTCATGTCCGAAACCCCAGCGCCATATAATTTGGACTTCTCAATATTCATTTGAAGGCAAGAAGCAAGATAAAAGCATTTAAAAATATCAATAATATTAGAGAAGTTTGTTCGGGACCATTCACCTAATATCATCACATCGTCTGCATATATCAAATGAGATAAACTAATATCCCCAATGCTAATACCTTTGAATTTTCCAGCTTCTTTAGCATCTTCCAAAGCCACGTGAAAACCTTCCATAGCAAGAATAAAAAGAAATGGAGCAAGAGGGTCACCTTATCGAAGACCACGGCCCAAAGAGAATTCCCCAGACGGGCTGCCATTAACTAGGACAGAAGATCGAGCAGAACTGAGACAAGCATTAATCCAACCCACCCATTTATGACCAAATCCCATGAAATTAAGAATAGAAGAGAGATAATCCCAGCTTAAAGTATCGTACGCCTTCGCAATATCCACTTTAAAAAACATAGTTTTTTTCTTTTTGGCTTTATAAGAGGTGATCACTTCATTCAATATCAGGGGCCCATCGAGAATTTGTCGGTCCTTAATAAAAGCTGACTGCACCGGATCGACTAAATCATCAATCACCATGGCCATATGAGATGCTAAAATCTTAGCAATGATCTTGTATATAATACCAACAAGACTAATAGGTCTAAAATCAGTGACTAATAATGGAGAAGCAATCTTCGGGATTAATGTAATAAAAGAAGCATTACACCCAATAGGAATCTCCCCATTCTCAAAAAACTCAGTAATAGCCGCCACAATATCTCCCTGAAAACTTTTCTAGTATCTCTTAATAAATCCAAACGTGAAACCATCCGGACCCGGAGATTTATCACTCCCACATTCCCATATAGCATCTCTAATTTCTTGTTGCAAAACATTACTTTCCAGCATCACCATTTGGTCATGAGAAAGGTGTTTAAAACGGTTTCTACGAGCATGATATGAAATGGTATCCACTTTAGCATATTTTTTCGAAAATGTCTATAAAAGATGTCCTTGACCTCCTGCGGATCTTCGATCCATGAAACATTCTCTTTAACACCCCGGACCGAAAGTTGTTTACGCTTTTTATTTATAATTCCATGAAAAAACTTGGAATTCTCATCAGCTTCAATACACCACTTAATACGAGATTTTTGAATTAAATCATCCTTCTTACCTTTCTCCAACCGACGTATAGTATTCGGAATATCAGCCCGTAGAATACCAATATAATGATCACCAACACCTGAATCAACATCCTTATCAACTTTGTACAGTTCCTCTTTAAGCTCTTTAATCTCATCAATATGATCTTTTCGTCTACTATTCCAGCCCCGAATGGTTTCTTTCAAAGCCTTGAATTTATTTTTGAGATTAACCATATGAGAATTGGATCTTTTGAATTGACCATGAGCCCAAAAATTAATCACCAAGTCATCAAAATTATCCTCATCAAACCATGAGTGATACACTTTCAATGGCGTTGGACCATAATCAGCAAAGCATCTGCGAAGAAGAATAGGATGATGATCCGAGATAGTACGATCTAATGCAATTGCAGAAAGTTGCCCAATATGATTCCATAGACTATTCGAAACCAAGAATCTATCAAGTTTGCTCCCTTTCGTACATGACCTATCAACACGAGTAAACTTATATCCACCCATTGGGACGTCAATAAAATGACCGTTAACAATAAAATCATTAAAATTAGATGCGTTAATCTTAGAAAATGTTAGAACCAAACCTTTCAGTCTCGTTTCACACTGAGTTGAAATCCCCAAAAATGATATAGTGACCCGGATTAAGAGACATAAAATGAATAATGAATTGCCATAATTCAAGTTTTCCATTTTCATCTTGAGGAGCATAAACATTCACCATAAAAATATCGCATTGAAAATCAATCCATCTTCCTTCAATTATAAGAACATTGTTCCTGGCCACCAACCGATGTTGGAAGAATACTTCCAGGTTCCAAATTGAAACAATTCCACCCGAATGGCCGCTTGATTTAACAAAATCAAAATGAAATTTGGAGTTACCCCACACTGATCTATACACAAATAAATCATCAGAATGTAAAAATGTTTCTTGAATCCCAAGGAAATTCACCTTGAATCTGTTGACAACACTACACATATTTGATATTTTATTAGGATCTCGACCCCCGAAACCACATACATTCATAGATCAGATATTCATGGGTTCACTTTATATTCACTATTCCTTTTTAACATTCGATTAATTGTGTCAAAAGAAGACGGCATTTCTAACCCGATAGTTTTGCCAAGCTCCATAACTCTAACAATGTCATCAGCTGTGAAATTTGATCGTTTAGATGCTTTAGATGACTGAGATTTTGAGCGTTTTTGTCTATCTTGTTCCTCTTTGTTTCTCTTAACTTCTTTTGCAAATTCCTTAAAACCCAGCGGCATAGAGTTACTAGATGCATTGGAATTCACTCTGGATCCACCATTACTCTGTGCAGATTCTAACACAGAATTTTTCTCACCTTCAATCTCAGGTGAATGCTAAACCTTGTGTGTGCCATTACCACATTTGAGCTCCGGAACATTACTCATGTCAGTTTGATTATGTAATTCATTCCTTTGTGTGATCTTCTTACTTTTCTCCTTTATGTTCAACTTAGCACCATGTTCCTCTATTAACTCCATCAGGTTAAAAGGATCCTCATCATCATTTTTTTCATGATCCTTTGAATCACATTGTTCCTGAGCACCCCTATCATCAGCCTTATCCTCACCTTCAGTCTTATAAAATTTAAAATTAATAGATTCATCCGAATGGTGACTATCCAATGAAGTTGACTCAAAGGAATCACTTTCAATGTCCTCAATGTCCGATTCAAAAGTCGGTGCCCAGTAAGCAAATTCATGAACTAACACATTAAAGCTATTATCATTAACCTTAATAGTTATCTCTTCATGAATTTGGTGTCGATGTTTAGTCAAAATGCACACCCTTCCTTTCGCCAGAGATTCTCCTTTCTCTATATCTACAAATAGACTTTCTCCCCAAAGACATCCAATCTTCTTAAAAGATTTTTCAGTCCATGCACAAAGGGGAGCACCCACAATATCTATCCATATTACTCTCTCATCCGGGATAAAATCATTATTAATATTTTTAACCGTGGAGAAAATTTTGTTCATCTCAACAGAAAGCTTAAAGTCAGACAACGTATTCTCCCCATCTAGTTCGATCCAGACCCATCTACCCCCACATAATTTATCTGAAAATCCTTAAAACCATTAAGCTTTAATAAAGGAATGAGGTTATGCATACTTTGAACACATCTCACCTTAGCTAATACAGAATACTTTGATGTATCAGTAATCAAAACCTCATCAGTGCATAGCTCCACCATTTTCTTATTGCCAAATGAAGGAACATGTACCGATGTTAAATCAACTGGATTCTTGATTACCTGTTTAGGGATGTAGGTTTGTTTAGTTTTTTCTGTCTCTTTATTGCCTTTAGAAACAACTTCTGCAAATGACCGATTTGTTTCCTTAACAGCAAACGCCTTGTTTCTAATCATTTGATTCACCTGTTTAAGATTCCTCTTATTTTGATCCCGCTGATTACGGGCAATATCCGCAAAGATATGGAACGAACCTATCCAAACTGTACGCAGATTTTCAATTAGGTTCACCACATCACGAACCCTAATAAATCGAACGAACCCAAAACGCGCCCCCACAGTGGACAGTTTCCCCGATATGAAGACGTCTACAACCGTTCCCTAGTGAGCACATGCTTCCCAAACCTCCTTATTTGTGGCCTTCCATGGAATATTTGTGTCGCACCCCCAAATTTAAGATGCGGAAGCGGTTCGGGTCGGGGCGCGACTAATCAAATATCACAGCACAAAGATATATAATGAACGACCACTATATGCGTCGTTTTACATTTGTATTGATTAAACAAAAGTTTACATCAAAATATAGTTTACAATAGCTCGGTTTGAAATTGAGAGATTTAAATACATAATTAATTTATACAAAATATAATAATGCAGCTAAATCTCTGATGGTTTGCATGATGACACGAGCTAAGTATCCTGTTGGGCAGTCCAAACTACTGCTGAGTACCTGTGATACAAGCTAAAATGGGTAAGCGAAACGCTGGTGAGCTCACAGGTTTGTATGTCAAAACATATTGAATGAACCGCAAGATTTAATTGAATTTAAGTTGCAATAATGCAAAATAAAAGTAACTATATAGTCATGAGCACATAGTCTGAGCTTAACTTGGGGGTCAGGTCCAATGAAGGAATTCCGATCGAGGTGCCTCTTACGAGTGCCTAATCCACACTCGTCTACACAAATGCTAATGCGTCCATTTGACGAGTTAGTGCTTGCTAACCAGGACGAGGATTGTCAATCCTATATGGTACCATACACTAACATTCACGCTACTACGTATTACCAAACTATGTTGTGGAGGATTTTAAATTGATTAGTGAAAACAACTCATGTAGTATTTGATTTTGATTTGTACTTGCGTTCAATTGTAAATAAAACGAGCATTGATATCACACCCCTGAGTAAAACAGAAAAATAGGGGCCATGAGACTCACCTGAGTCTGAGAGTTTAACTTAATAAACTTGAGTTGATTAGCCGAGTATCGTTCTCCGAAGACTTGTAACCTGAGGGTGTCCACGACACGCGATGGTTATTAACATGAGTAGGTATCTATAAAGACTACCTTTGTAGTTGTTCATCCAACTAGAATGTCCAAATTACTACGATTTGATTGATTAACTTGTTCAAGTTACTACGACTTGGTTGATTGATTTGAGTTTAGAAAACGTGTACGGCCCGTTGGTGATTGTTTGTAATAATAATCTCAACATTATCATTATGATTTCGTAGTGTTATACTCAAAAGTATGTCCCGATGTGTTTTAGGAGTCGTATCGTATGAAGGTTTGAAGTTGTATAAGTTCGATACTTAGTATAAAAATAGTTTGTAAACATTCTGTTTTTAGCGTCACTTATAACGACACTTAGGGTTTAGGCGACACTCGGGAAGTGCCGCATAAAATGGTAAATTCCAATTTAGTGGCGTCACTTAAGGAAGTAACGCATAATGGGCGACACTTAAAGAAGTGTCGGGTACGAGTGACGGTATAAGGGTCATGAGTCACTAAGGTTAGTGACGGATAAAATCAGGATTCAATTATGGGCGACACTTAGTCAAGTGTCGTTAGAAGTGTCGGTTAGGAGTGTCGGGTATTGAATTTGCGTCACTTAGGCAGTGACGGGAAAAGAGGGCTTTTTGCACTTAGACAAGTGACGCAAGATTAGGGCTTTTAGCGACACTTAATGCGTCACTTAAGGAAGTGACGCATCACTGGATCTGGCCGTGCATCACTCCTGACTGATCGGGATTTTTGGGTTCAAAAACGAGTTTTCCGGTTTACGTTCGGCCCGGAACTTTTACCCAACCCATTTTTGGACATTTCAAGTCTATACAAACAACTTTCAAGTAAAATAACAAAGATTTAAGAGTTTTCGAGAATTGTCGGGAATCTTACAACTTAACGCCGGAGAAATCTGAAAAAATAGCGTTGTAGATCTCGACGTGGTGGTTCTTTTACTCCAAATGGGCGTGAAGATCCGAGGCCGTTTGGTGGTAGTTTTTGTGAATTTAAGATGGTGGTGTGGTGGTGACTTTTTGAGAGAAATGAGAGGAAGAGAGAGAGAGAGAGAGAGAGAGTGTGTGTGTGAAGTATGGAAATGAGAAAGATGGAGGTGGGTTTGGGGTGGTATGGGGGCCGGCTAGGGTGGGGTCCACGGGTGTGGACTTCACCAATTTTTATTCTCTTGCGTTTGCGCTCCGTGCGGTGTTCGTTTTCCCGATCGTTAAAACGTTTAAATAATATTTTACGTTTAAATATAAGTTTTAAATTACGAATAATTATTCGGTATTTTTGTTGAAGTATTTCATCAAATACTTTATGATTAAGTTATAAATATAATTTAACTTTGTTTTGTTTGTTTGCGCGTTTAATCTTTTAATCGCGAAATTGTTAATTGTACGATACGAAATGAATATGAAATATTATCAAATAATATTTTAAATACGATAGTATTATTAAATTATGTTAAATTACTTAATAAAATTGTTCACCAACGTCCGTATTTATTGAACCGAATTACATTCGATTTGAGATGCGTACGACTTAATCAAATCGCATAATTTTATATATTCAACAATATATATTTTCAATACATTAATTAGCCTAACACAGAACTAATTACATGTATTTACAGTCGATTAGGTACTAATTACAAGTCCTAATTTGACGGGTATCACAATTTGTGATATACACAGATGTGGATAACTTTTCCAAATATTCTTGATTCTTGTGATGATCCGCCTGTTTTCTACCATGTTGTACTGTTGAGTCACTGGTCGCTGACCATGATAAGTCACTGGTCGCTGACCAACTCAATAATATACAACTCGATGAAGAAATGATCTATGTCAAAGCTGCTGTTGATGAAGTTAACAATTGATGATCGCTATTTATTCTACCTATGGATTTTACATGCTGAGGAAGATTAAAGCTCAACTTTATGTGTCGCTGATTCAAGCAGCGAGAGTTCTATATCTTCAAATGAATAAAGGCAAAAGTCACTGCACGAATAACAGCTAGTCACTGAAGAACAATATTTCAAGTCACTCTACAAGAGTATGTTAACTCGCAGTGAGTGAGGAGAGTTACTGCATCTTCAGTGACTATTCAATAAAGCCTCTTTAAACTACAAGTACAATAGTTCTGTACTTGTATACTTCAGCAAGAGTTTCTCGTACTTGAAGAATGTTTAAATGATTACGTGGCAGCAAGTGATTGGCTTTAAGGAAGGGAGATATTTGCGGTAACAGAATTGGGACCCGCAGAATGTCGGTTCATCAGAGATCAAGCCAATCAAGCAGCGACACGTGTCATTCCAAGATCCTATTTTATAGAAGATATTTTAGGAACTCTTGTAGTATATATAGTTCAGCATATTGTACTTTAGAGGCTAGTTGTCCATACGTATTATTCACTTGTGTGTCAGTGAATATAGTTTGTCTAAGTACGTATTGTCACTCAGCGAGAAAAATAGTTAGCGTGTTTGTCCACTACTGTTTATCTCATTTGTAATAGTTAGCTAGAGAGTGTTTGATTTGAATTAGATTTGGCTAATTCATTCCGCAATCAATACTCAGTGAGTTCTATGATTAATAAAATTCACAGTTTATCTATTATTGCGTATTCTACTTTGATACTGTCATATCTATCTCTTACATACTCTGTTTTTGTTAAAACAATTAAAAACTGATTAAGTAACTTGAATAAAATCAGAAAAAGTTTTTAATTGTATTCAACCCTCCTTTCTACAATTAAACTTTACTTATTGAGATTCCAAATCACTTATCAATAGTGATTACGGGACTATCATGTACGTTAAAATACTT
The DNA here is from genome assembly GCA_949592205.1 of Helichrysum umbraculigerum. Taxonomy (NCBI): domain Eukaryota; kingdom Viridiplantae; phylum Streptophyta; class Magnoliopsida; order Asterales; family Asteraceae; genus Helichrysum; species Helichrysum umbraculigerum. Next base: position 140,132,396 of record CATIUR010000001.1, on the reverse strand, counting down.
GTTCCTTTTGCGAGATACCGTGTTCCATCCTTCTGTGATGTTGTCGAAGCCATGTTGTTGATGATCTCCTCCATTCGCCTTATCGTGTCTAACCATAGTCGCCATTGAATGTAAAGATTTAACATATGTTTAATTTGAAATCGTGTTGGAAGAACTGCTTTGAAAACGGAATCCTCTTTGAACTATCAACAAAATACGAGCCGAAGTTCATCAAGATTTAGAATACGTAACACCTTTTAGTTATATACAAACAGAGGGTGTTGAGATTCATATATAAAACTTGTTTTGTTTCTATCTATTTCAACTATTACTATGCATAACTGTTGAGACTAATTAATGAATGATTATGTGATGCAATATCTATATAAGGATTTCTTTTGTTCAATTATTACTAAACAAAAAGCCAATAGAATTAATTAGACATAGAGAATATATTGAGTCAATAAGTTAGTACGTGTTTAATTAATACTTCGAGTCATCCAAAATTTAAGTTTCAATTAATCCTATCTAATTCCTTTTTAATGTCTAACTACACTTATTATAAAGGGTTTATGGACCAGATCGCCAACGTACTTTACTTTTTGTCCCAATGTCACCAATGAACCGGTTTAATTTATTACCAAGGTCGACACCAAACTTTTACTTTTGTCTCAATGTCAACAACGAACTAATTTTATTACCAATGTCGACAACGAACTTGTTAAATATGTTTTGAGGTCACCAAAATACCTTTTTTTTAACGAGCTACGTTTTGAATTTGTTGATGTGGTGTTGCCATGCATTTCATCTATGTCACCAGGCTTCCACGTAAGCTAAACTTGTACATGTATGGTTAATTTTTCTTCTCCTATCGAATAACATGTAATTTTTGATTGTTTTACGATAATCACCAATTTTTCAGTGAATCTAAACGCAATTACTACTTTTTATTATTATTATCAAAAACGTAACCCAAAATTACATGTTAGTCGGTCGGAGAAGATGAAGTTAACCAAACGTGTACATGTTTAGCTTACATGGAATTCTGGTCACATAAATGAAATGCATGGCAACACCATATCAACAAATTCAAAATGTAGCTCATTAAAAAAAGTATTTTGGTGACCTCAAAACATATTTAACAAGTTCGTTGTCGACATTGGTAATAAAATTAGTTCGTTGGTGACATTGAGACAAAAGTAAAAAGTTTGGTGTCGACCTTAGTAATAAAACCGGTTCATTGGTGACATTGGGACAAAAAGTAAAGTACGTTGGCGATCTGGTCCATAAACCCTATTATAAACTAATAACACGCTTAATAAGTAATGGGGTCTTCGGTTGGCCCCAAAGTCTATGATTAATAATCAAAACCAAACCAAAAACCGGTGTTTTAATTCTGTTTTTTTCAACCAATATCCGTACCATACCCAAATAACCCAAACCCAACTACACCAAATACATTTGGATTGGGTGGTTATTCGGGTCGAACCGTTTAATGAACACCCCTAGTAATCACGACGTTCGCCCTTTTAAAACACATTTCAGTGACACGAAAAAACTTGCTTCGCAAGGTGAAAAAAGACTGGAGTGTTTAAGACCTTTTAGTTCAATCAAACTAAGGTTCTTAAACCTTCATTAAACAAAGATATCCAATATACTAAGTACGAGACTAAACACCGAGTAATTATGATTATAGTTATATCATCAGTGTCTCTACAATTTAACCGCCAATACTATTTGTGAAACATTTCTATGTGAATTAAACACCAAAAGTGTGCGTTTCAGATATAGTTTTATGAAAATACCCCTCCTAATATATATAAAGTTACACTTTATACCCCCACACTTTATCACTCATTGAATTCACAACTTAAGATTTGTATAGTTTAATAATGTTTGTCTTTTTTATTTATATTTAATAAAAACCCGTTAAAACAAAATCACCAATTGTAATTGACATCATTTATTTATAAAAATATAAACTCTACATGGTCTCTAACTTTACGAGAGCCTATCATTATGAGATTTATAGATTATCATTAAGTTTTAAGAAACTTAAAACGATTAATAGTAATTAAATAAAAGACATATTTGAGGTTTCATATAAAAACTTACACCATTTATTATCTAATATTCCGACTAACATGTAGGTTGTTTTATAATGACTTCTATGTAGTTATTTTAGTAAGTTAAATACAGTTTATTGTAGTTTTTCATGTCGTTTACTCATTTATGCTACTATTGTTAAAGTTATCTAGCATTTTTTATAAGAGTTGGTTGGAAATTGTTTTCACAGGGGCGGAGTTATGTGAGGGCAAGGGGTTGCCTCTGCTACACATGAAATTTGCCTGACTTGTATTAGAAGTTTTGATAGTCAATTGTTATTTAGTAAGGAAATGGATTACTTTAATATGTGCAACTCATGAGATATATCAAATGTTCCCTTGTAGACCAAATGGTAGAACTCTTGCCTTGGTAAAGACGTCGTCACAGGTTCAAGACCAGTTTTGAGCAATAATTTTTTGTATTCATGTATTTTTATTGCACATTTCTAACACTTAGCAGTTCATATATTTGATCGTACATTTGACACTTGGGCACCCATCAATATTCTCTATACATTTTGTTGTGTATCTTTCTGATTTATCTTAGTTAAAATACGCTAAACTTGAGATTAATAAGTTATATCTTCTTAAACATCTGTGATATTTATAGAAACTCACCAAATAAGTTTCACAAGTCTGTTCGACTACAATATTGTTGTTCATACTTACAAAAACGAATAAATCTTATATTTCACCTATTGTAGTTTTGATTTCACAAATTTCGATTAAATCTTACATTTCACCTTTTGTAGTTTTTATTTTCACAAACTTCAACATCCGATTTCTACGATGCATAAATGACTTCATTGTCTAGGGTGTTTCTTTCGATTTCACAACTTCAAGGTTTATTTTCATTTTGAAGCTTAATAGTAGGGGGATATGAATTTTTACCATTTCAATTTCAATTTGGAATCAAGCTTTGTCATTGTGTACTACAAAAATTTTGCTACCCGTGAACAAAATTTCTGAATCCGCCACTGGTTTTCATGCCACTATTACTTTTGGTAATTTCAGCATCATTATTATAGTTTAACAGAACAAAATAAAGCTTACGGTTTAAATTTTTTTTTGCCCCCAATGATACAGATTCCTGAATCCGCCACTGGCCACATATATCTTTGTTGCACTGGTAAGAAAATACTCTGTAATCCCAAATATTAGGCCTCTTGTGATATCCTATAGATGATTTGGGCTGCAAACCCAAACCCTAGACATTATAAAGGAAGCCCAATCTATTGTAGCCCAAATATGGCTCATTTGCAATTAGTATATTACCGTGACTTGTGTAGTTGTGTATACCAACTTGGCGACTTATAAGACAAATTTAAAACGGGCAATGTTATATAAGTTTATAAAAAATTTACAGCTCAATTAAATCAGTTATGCTACATAAACTTAAATATACAAATTTAGATATGTAACTAATAAATACATAATTAACATTCGTATTAAACTTCTTATCTATTCTTTTATCTCTCAGTTAATAAATCTAGTTATACTCTTAGACGCACTTGTATGCATGTTTTTTTTAGGCATATATATCAAAATACAACTTTTGTGATGCAAATGATCTAAATGCAACAACGAATATCATCAATAAAGATGCGATATAAATCCTTTAAACAAACACACAATAGCTTTCTTTGTATTAAAAGAGATCGATGTCAAAATAGTACTCCGGTTAAATTCCAAAAGTTGTCGAACTCAAATGCTTACAAACACAAAATTATGTGTCTCGTACGTGTTCCAACTATAGTAGTTGATGTTTTACAAAGTAGCATAACTTCATACTTTAGATCGAATATATGAATATGAGTTTGCTAATACATATAAAGAACTTCAACGTCTAAAGGGGAGTCAATTTTTGTACGAGTTATCGTAATTTAGTTGGATTATTGAAAGTATATACTCTATCAATCTTTGATTTCTATATAAAACTAATCTTATAATAATAAATATTAATTAATTAATAAAAGAAAACTTGTCCTAAGAAAAATTTGATTAAAATCGAGAGCTATTGACGAATCAAATTCTTAGATTTAACTAATTTTCTAATTAACTAATCAAATCTCTGTATTCAACTAAAATTTCTCTCTCAAAAATGTAAATTATAAACACTTTAAATTCTTTAAAAAATCCAATTAAAAAATCATCCGTAACAAAAGTTCACCCCTTCTTGGATTATCTTATTTTATATATTAACAAAATAAATAATAACAACCTTATCTTATCACATGATATAATTATTATTTTATTAATATTGTTGAAGATACATAACAATTTTTTGAAATACGTAAATCACTTTAGCATAATAAGGAATCTGATTAAGTTAAATTGAACAAAATTATAGTTTATTTTTTCCGATTAAAAGTTTATGTTATAATTAAAAAAAGAAGAAGTGAAAGTTACCTGAACGGCTGAACGTGATGTTGAGAATGAGCATGACCCATTATGATTTGTTTTTTACGATTAATTATTTATTTATTTATCTATATTATATTAAATTAGATAAAAAAATGTTTACAATAATTTTTTTTTGAAATAAGTATAGAGTAATGAAAGTAGTCTTCAATGATCATAGGAGGTTACACCAACTCCTTTTAAGAGAGTGTTTGGGTTGCCTTAAGTTTTTTAGCTTCCGTGTTATATAAATTCTGGGGTTTTAAATTTTTAGCTTGTTTAACATTTAAATTTTGAAAACCTTCTTTAGACAAGCTCATCCAAACACCTTTAAAAGAGTTTTTTAACTGTATCATAACACAAAAGCTAAAAAAACCTCCTTATAAGTTATAACGCTAGGCCAAATACCCCCTAAGAACACAAAATAATTATATTATATGTGGTTTAGAGTTAATTTAAGTGAATGGGTCGCAAAAAAATAAAAATTGTACTTGCGTTCGTCCATACATTTACGATTTGTGTTCGCCCATAAAATTTATGATTTACAATCAAATTTGTTTATTTTCCTATAAAATCTAATTAATAAGAATATTCATTAATTCATCTATTATTTATCCTCCTAAAAGATCTCACTTAAAATATTGATACCAGGGATTACATAAATAATAAAACTACTTTTTTATATATAGTTCATCAATTTATGTTGTTAAAAAAAAATAGGTGCGTCTAGAATGGGTACCTTGATTCAACTTTAGTATGTAGGTCGGTTTTTTTTATTAAAGGGTTTAATAGTTTAAACCACACATTATGTATAATTTATGTATTCTATTTGTCATAAAATAAATATTCACATTATTATTTATATATATCTCAAAATAATCATGCACTCAAAAATAAAATAAAAACTATGATATGTTATTAAACTCTTCATGTAAATAATCTTATGTTAGGTTAAATTTATGTGTATACACGAGTTTAACTTTAAAAACAATATTACAATCCACGTTTATACACATGTTTAAAACAATAATAAATGGAAGCCTTTGCTATTGAAACCTTTTGATAAATAGAGACCTATTATTCAATCAAACAAAAATAAACGTTGAATTATCAAAATAAAAATACATTGATGTATCTAAAAAGTATAAAAAAACCCATAATTCTCTTACCATTTTTTTTACCTAAATATGAATTTGATTGGTTAATAGGTATCAATTTCAAAAAAAAAATAATGTAACAAATGTTTTCTTTTATCAATATTTAGAATAGGATTATTATTATTATTATTATTATTATTATTATTATTATTATTATTATTATTATTATTATTATTATTATTATAACATTACAATGTTTTATCAAACAGTTGAAATTAAGGATAGTGTTAAAAAGGAAGATGGCGTTTTAAAATGTGAGTTATGTATTCGTTGTTGATAAAGTATATGATTTTTATATATACCGTATTTTTGAGTGATTAATTAGTGGCATGTCAATTGTCACTATCCTTCAACATGTAAATTTTACTTAATAACTAATTGGGGGAAAATGCTTCAATTTCTATAGTTTGATTATAAGATTGCAAAAAAGAATACTTTAGTGTGGCCGTGTGGGTTATGAGTTATAACTAATTGATCAAAAAAGATTTAAATTCCAATTGATTGATCAAAAAGATATAAGTTTCAACCGTTATGTTTTGGATTATTTAAGTTTCATCTTATGAAAAATCTAATTTCTTATCCTCTACTGAATTTCAATTATAAGAGAGTAGTATTGATAACTAAATAATATAGATGCAAATAAATAAGTATATGAATCCTTCTTAAACATTTTTTAATTAATGGATGTAATGATTTATCACTTGAACTTGAATTTAAATCTAAAATACGGTTTAAGATCTACCATAACGATACTCAAGTATAAACTTAATAAAATTAAAATGAAGGTGGTTGCTTTTTGACATCCCGTGTTTATACACGGGTCTAAAATCTAGTAATAAATAAATGGGTATTGTGTGTTGGTTGTACTTTATTTGATATTTATAGTGGTCAACTTAAATTCGGGGAGTCAGAAAGTTTATTATGGTACAGGTACAAATATTAATGCGTGTTTTAAATTCTTATTGACAGCCATTAAGGTCGTAGTTATCATTTTCCTAAATAAATATACATGTTAAAGAAAAAAAAATTTACATATTCAAGCCTATTTTTTTTTTTAGATTTACAAATCTATAAAATATACTTAAAGCAGAATACCATGGTGAAATCCCGTCCCTTAATTGGTTTTTTTCATCATAATCCAACGATCTAGATTAATTTAATGATTGTTACACTTAGCACCCTTTTTTATTTAAATTAAAATATATTCATTTAATATATTTAATTAAATTAATAATATTTATTCATTAATAAATTCTTAGATACGATTTTTTACATTGATTTAAAAAAATCGATTTTTTACATTCATTAAAACAAATCGGAAAAAAGAAATCCGTTTAATATAATATTTAATTAATATTTAAGTAATAAATGTTTAGATATTTATTTAATTAATAATTTAAGTAATAAATGTTTAGATACCATTTGATTACAAAAAAATCGGAAAAAACCAAAAAAATGCCATGGCCGCACTTCCTCAATCTTATACTATTTAATTTAATTAAAATATATAAATATAAATATAATATTATAATATATAATATATTAAGGAAACCAAATCCCATTACAATACCAAACACATCTTACGGCAAGCAAAAAACCCTCGCATACAGAAGTTGAAACCCCTATATAATCTTATTCTTTTGACGGTATGCCTACAGAAGTTGAAACCCCTCGCATACGTTCTTACGGAAAGCAAAAAACCCTTCTCTCGCATACGATCTTACGGAAGCAAAAAACCCCCTCAAAAACCCTACCTTTAATTTTATTCTCAAACTTCTCTTCAATGGCTTCAAACGAAATCTGTGTTAAATATCAATGCTGATTCCGAAAATTCAAGCATCAAAGTACAAATTCTCAACATCTGGAAGCAGTATTTTAGGAATAACACTGCTGTGGTAGCTTCCATCGAAATTATAATTGCCGATGAGCATGTAAGTTTTTCCTGAATTTACTACTGCGTTTTTTAAGTTCGTATTTTGGTTATTTATGTTAAAAAGTAGGAATATAATATGTTTGTTGTTCTCCATAATTGACCAAAATTATGTTAAGTTTTTCAGTTTAATTTATTTTTTTATGTTAGGAGTTGGGTGGATGACTGATGCAGTTACTGTGAGGATATATCATTAATTTTAGAGTGGAGCTATAGTAATAGTGATTGTGTTTTTGGAGTAATATATATCATTGGGTACTACTGGGTTCAAGGTCTGTTGTTAATGTTGGGGTTATTGCGACATGCTTCCAATGAGGAAGTATAGAGTGGATTGGTGTACATATTATTTGATGTATTTTTGCTGACATACGTTTGGTCAAATAGGTGTCATATTAGTGTGTATTATTATTTGAAAAATATGTATGGTCATGTTGATGTCTCATGGGTCTATATTGTACATTAGTCATGTAAGTATACGATTGTACATTACATATCGGTTATAGGAATAAGATGAGATTAAGATTCAATGGGAATTTGGATTCAGGTGATAGTTAGCTTAAACTTTTGCTTATGGCTAAAGTACAATATGATTTTTGGTATTTTTTAGTATCATGTAGGTTAAACTTTTGGTTATGGCTAAAGTACAATCTGATTTTTGTTATTTTTTTTTCCATTATTATGTTTAGGGACATAAGATACAAGGTACAATTAAGAGAAACTTGATCCCAGAATTTGAAGACTCTGTAGAACAAGGATCTTTATTTGAGGTTTTTAAATTTGGAGTTGGTGCAAATGATGGAAACTATTTACTTGTGGCACATGCACACAAGATAAACTTCCTAAAGCGCACCAAAATCAAGGCCATACAAGCTTTTGCTCATGAAATCCCACAATTCACCTTCACTTCATTAGCGGATATCATCAACGATAATATCAACAAGCAAGTTTCACTTGGTAAACTATCTTTCCTGTTTTCAACATGCATTTAATATTAAATGAAAGTAATTTTAAAGTTATTCTCAACTTACTAAGTTATACACTTTTATATTCAGATGTTATTGGCCATGTTGTTCATATGGGTGACATGAAGATAATAAAGGGTGACAACAAAGGTTCAAGGTTTATCACTTTCCATATGCATGATTTAAGGTATGTCTTTCCTTATACGTATTTACACTATCCAAATATACTTTACTGGATTCCCATTCTGTTCACATCAAATATAATAATAATTGTCATATACACTTAATTTCTTGCAGCGGCTTAAAGTTGGATTTCACACTTTGGGATGACTTTGCTACTCAGCTGTACAATAACATCTCAACACCCGGTGAAACTACTGGTCCCATAGTTGTATTGATTAACAATGCTAAATACAAAAAATGGGCAAGTAAGTTCAATCAATTTTGACATCACATTAACCATTGTACTTGACACTTATCTTACTACCGACTCATATATCTGACAATACAACCCTGTAGGTATTCCACAGATATCAAACTCGCTATTTGGCTCACGTGTTTTTATAAATGCTGACATCCCTGCAATCAACAGTTACAAATCAAGGTTACATAATAATTTTATTATTAAAGTAAATAAAACTTTACACTGTACTCTCTCTAATACAGCTTATTTTATCTTAAATTTCCCAGGCTTTGCAACCCAACAACTGGAAACGACCCCTCAATGGAAAATGCAGTTTTCAAGGCTAATACAATTGTAAGCGATCCAGTCGACTATTACTCTGGTGTTCCAGTTCTACCTATTGACGAGGTTCGCAATATCATGGAGGTAATAAAAATGTTGCCTTAATAAATTTGAATACAAACCTATATTGTGTTCATTTTAAATTGGCAGTATAATTTAAAGCACCTATTACCTTTACATGAAAAACAGCCTACTGTATGTGTTATTCTGGCAAAAATTCTGAAGTTCCAAAAAGGTGATGTGTAACATCCTCGATATGGACCTAGTTGTTTGGTATTGTTTCTTGATTTAAATTAATATTTAAATGTGTTTGGAAATAATATTGTTTGAAATAGTTGAAATAATTGGAATAGGAGCCGAATATTTAAAGGTGATAAATGAATTATTAATTGTTGTAAATTAATATAGTTGACGGTATAATAAAATGTTTGGACTCGCAAATGGTTTTCGGGTTCCAGACAATAGATTGAGATGGGGTATTAAATTATACCCGTATATTTGAAGTCGGTTTGAGGAGCCGACTTATATATCACTTTCCTTATTTAGAAAGTTCATATGAAACTTCAAAAACTCACAGAAACCTTATGAAATCCAAATCAGAAACTTGAAACCTACGAATTGGAGCTATGATTGATTCTAGTTTCACTGTTATCATCCTTCAATTCGGTGTTCTTCAATTGAGAGGTAAGTTTGAATTGAATCAAATAGTTTATAAGTTTTGAATTGATTGAATTGGATTGAAAAACATGAATTTGATGTTAGAACTTCGTTATAACTGTTGCATATTGATTATGTGAAGTTATTAGGTGTTTAAAACTGTTAGAAATCGTGTTTGATTGATTTGGGTATAAAAACCCGTGGGTTAGGGTTTTGCAGTTCGTACAGGGCCTGGACGATGATGGAAGCCGGCGGCTTCAGGAGCAAGCTGGCGGCTTGGGCAAAAACAAGGAAGCCGGCGGCTTTGTTATTCAAGCCGGCGGCTTGTGTTGCTTGGTAGGAAACCGGCGGGCATAAACCCGACCCGGCGGCTTATAGAAGCTTTAAAATGTGTTTTAGTTCTGTTATCATGATTTTGAAATTGACCCGGCGGTTTGGAAGGCGAAGCCGGCGGGTAGTGGTTTGAAGCCGGCGGCTTCATAGAGAAGCCGGCGGCTTGTAAGGCTGTTACCACATTCTTGTTTGATAGTTAATGATAATGTGATGAGTATAAGTTACATATTAGTATATGACAATAGTTATATTATAATAACTAATAGATATAATTAGGAACTAGTAATCTTAATGTTGATTATGTTAAGTTCCTAATATTATTGATTGATATAAGTTATGTATTGATGATATTGATTACTAACTTATATTTGATTATTGATTCTCAGATGTGGAGAAGGCTCAGTGATATTAGACAACTGAGTGGAGGCCTGAGGTAGTCGGTGAGTGGATCTGTAACCTCAGTGTGATTTAGTTGTAATGATTTGATTACAACAAGTAATTATAGTATTACTTTGATAGAATGTATTTGTTTGAGATATCTTGTCATGTTAGTTTGGTTGTTTGCTTACTTAGCTATTTGAGCTAGTATGTAAGATTCTGAGGTCAACTTGACTTGACAGTTGGACTTGGTTGTTATTGTAGACGACAGGAGATCTTGAAACTTGAAATGTTGGTTTAGAGATCTAGGTCGTGTGTGATTAACAACTGGTTATCGGTAATTCTGTATAGGCCAATACAGATGATTGATAAGAGTTCCTTGAGTACCAAACCGGTATTAGGGTGTCTCAGGAGCCACCGGTCCTCATGACGATTGATAACGCTTGATTGGAAGTTGTCTGATTGAATGATTGATTGATTGATTTTCTGTTTATTGTTATTTGATGTAAACGGATTATTATGCTAAGTTGGACTGTTGTTTATAGTTTCATTCACTTAGCTTTATGCTAACCCCACCACAGTTCTTCCTGCAGGTTGAAATAGATGGGACATATTGGGTAGGGCAGGAAGTGTTTTGACTGGATGAAATGTTTGACAGGCTGTTACTCTGATGTTAATTTGATAACTAAATAGATGTTTTGAATTATATAACACCGAGTTTGTTGAAATGTCATGTAATAAGTTTGAAAAAGTTTATTGACATTTTGAGTACATTGATAGTATGTTTTAAATATACGCTTCCGAGTCGCCATTATTATATTATTGTTTATAATGAAACGAGAGGTGTTATATGATGGTTGGTTCCATCTGGCATGTTGTCGTTGTGGGAAGAAAATTGAAAACAAAGACAAATCTCTTACTTCTGATGGGCCCTTTGATTGTGCTGAATGCGGTGAAATTAAGCGTGTGTACGGAAGGTTTGATAATCTCATACTAAATATTACTTAATTACTATATTTAATAATATATTAGTCTTTATGATTTTTTTCATTACACAATTCCAACTTATTATTAACCCTAAAAACACATATTAGGATAAGAGTACAGTCACGTGTTTAGGACACCACATGTGTAATGTCTGTGGTCCTGTTTGACCGCCTTATTCCAAGGTTACTCAACCGTGGAGTAAACTACTTTGAATCGAAGATGATAACTGTAAGTATAGACAACCACTGTATAGTTATAGTTATACATCATACTACATATTGATTACTTAACTAAACTTACTCATGTAAAACAACATAATAATACCCAAGAGTTTCCTGATGAGTTTGACACAATTTTGGAGAAACGGTTTGCAATAAAGATCCAAGTTTCTACTTTTTATATAAAGCATAATTACCCATCGTACACTGTTCTATGCTTAACTGAAGAACCTTTAGTAGTAAATTACGTAAAGGAGAAGCTGCATGAAGTCGGTATTGATTTTGGAGATGATGATACTGAGCACAACCAAAATGGAGTTGATGAAAACTCGCTTTCTTTGAAACCTGAAAGTGACAAGGTAATGTAAATTATTGTAATGTTTATTAACATATGATTTAATTTCCAGCAACAACAAATACAGTCTTTAATATATTAACAATTCTTTGTACAGGTAATTACTGATATCGATACCATGGACGGAGATGACAACCACCCACCGCCAATTAACTTCATACACATTCCACCGGTCCATGAGAATTTCAAGCGTAAGTCTTCAGATGTGATTGATTGTGATGCTTTTGTTGCTTCAACATCTAGCAAACATGAGAATGAAGGAAAGTATCACGTTTCAAAACCGAAGATACCTAAATTGGAGAAACCTTAGAAGCAGTGGATACCCCATCTTTTAGAGTATTTATCCTTTTTTTTCATTTCAATAAGTAACAATGTTAGTGAGATTGTTACAATTAATTGGGTACATTTATTGTCCCAATTAATGTGTTCCTTATTATTATCAGTCAGACAATTTTATAGATACTTTATGTTTAACTTTTAAGCATAACATTTATTTATTTACTTTAACTACTTTACACAATAAAAATGATGGGGTTTTAATTTGAGCCATGTTTCACAACATTTGTTCATCACTTTTATATTACTGTTGAATGAGTTGAAATTGTGAGTGCTTATTATGTACACATAGTATCGTCAACTACGATCAGGAGTGTTCACCACAAAAAACTTTGGATTGTCTTCACTTTCTTCTATCAGGAGTGATGTTGCAGGTAAATATCATATTGTGCCTCAGGCAGGTACCTTCCTCATTTTTTACTGATGCATATACATATCAATAACATAATTCTATAGTATTATCCCATTAGAGTTGTCAACATGGGCAGATTTTATGTATTGCCACGGAGTTACATGCTATTAAAAGTAATACCTGTTATCAAGCAACAGAGTATTACATGTATGCCTGTAATCCTTATTTAAAGTATGGTGTAATAGGAGTAGAAAAAAACAGTCTTCCCTATTTTCTATTAGGTTTACTTTTTACTTATGCTTATACAGAAACACATTGCCTTTGGTTTTGGGTCTCCCTAGGTACAACGGGTCAGATAGTATAGTCACTGATTAATAGATTTATGTTGTCAAATGGGTAATAGGTTGAGCAGCAAGTTGGTATGTTTTGACTGTTTTTTAGTCTGCCTACGCGAAAAGGGTCAAATAGAACTCATATGCAGCAAGTATATTTGGGGTCTTGAGGTTGTTGGTTATCATTTGTGTTTGATAAGGAAGAAGTTTAGAAGCTGTCATCAGATTAGTTAATGAGTCCAAACAAAAATGTCATTTTTAAAAAAAATTGATTTGTAACTGTTCATATATTAGTCTTTTTAAATTGGAATGTTTTGTGTGTTATTGGGTGTTCCTAGGCTAAATGTGTCAAATAGTACTCATGAATGTTGGTAATAGCCGAAATACATGTGGTAATAGCCTTGAGGTTCACGCCCTATATGATGATTAAATGACCATATGTGCCTAGGATAAATGTCCCCAGGCTAAATTATATGTGGCTAAATGATATTGTCATAAAGAAGAAAATCGCTAATGCCTATTTATCTAAATGGATCTGATACTTTTCTATCACCCTCTGTTTTTCTGTTTGCAGTCTTCTATCCTACTTTATAATCACCATATCAAATGTCCTTCTAACAGCGTCTTCTCATACATCCTCCTTTACACAGTAATAGCTCCCTATAAGGTGACTATGTTTGTGGAAAATAGACTTTACTATCATAACGTTATTAAATATCCCAGAGGTAATAGAAGAATCAAATTACACAACCGCATAACTTGGGAAGTATAAAATTCGTGTCATCTGATAAAGTATATAAAGACCAACGTCACCAAAACAATAGAGATTCATGGATAAAAAAGTTGCTAGAATCATACATATATATACTTCAACATGCAATCAATCAACCAAAAAAGTATAGGTTCTACTATAGTTTAATTTTCTTTATTTTCAACACTTATTAACCATTGTTTCAGATACAAATTCATAAATTAAAAAGTTGATAATGTCACATATAGTATTCGGTGTAGATTAATGGTCTCCAATTATTCAAAGAGTCGATCCAAATTTAATAAAAACCAACTAATATCATACAAATATACTTCCACATGCAATCCATCAACCAAAATAGTATAGTTCCTATCCTACTATAGTTTCATTGAGTTACATTATTTTCAACATGTCTTTATCAGTGATCTATATGCAAAGCAAAATTTAAATTGATATTGAAATTAACTATCAAGTTTAATAACTTGATAAATTTAATTAAAATCCTTTATCATAAGATTATAAATAGTAAATTAGAAATTAAAAAACTAAAAACTAAGAATGTAATTTATGATAAATATCTAAATTTAATATCAAAAAATCTTCGTTAAAGTGCAAATATAAAAATTAAAAATAAATATCAATAAGACAACAAAAAACTAATAAACATCCACCACTCAACTATCTAATCATAAAAAAATAAAATAAACAAAAATTAAAAACAAAAAACAACTTAAGGATCTAAAATCTCACAAGAACTATCTGAATCGTCCAATTCAATTTTGTTGTCAACGTAATCAGACACCGTAGCTTCAGGTATGTCAGGATTTATGAGCATCTTCGTTGCCGTCGAGACATTCAAGGAATACGGAGCACCTACATGTATAACATCTTATTCAACATTTATTAAAAAATATAATTATAATCAACAATCAAAGGAAAACACATACAAATACATACCTCCAACAAATACAAGTTTAACAAACCGAAAGGCTAGCATAATCGGCAGATGTCGTCTACCAATATTTGAATCAATATAATCGTATAATTCATTGGCAAAACATCCAAACAGCAATCCAGGCAAAACGTTCCCCCTGTAAATATTTAAAAACAAACAATATTAAAAAATAAACAACAAAAGTAAATAAATCCAATTTTATTAAAAAAAAATTATTCGAATAAATATTCTACACACCTAATATCTCGAATCTCGACTAGCAATGCTATCATCTCCTTGCCACCTCTAATAAACACTCCAGAATTATAATAAATCATACGTCCAACTACGTCTACATTATTTAAAAATACCATCAGCAACCAAAAAAAATAAACTATACTGTACACATTAAAAAAAAAAAAAAACTAAAATTTACCAAATGTAATCTTCCACTCAATCTTTGAGGACAATAAATGCTCAAATCTAGCAAAACGAAATCCATACAAGGTATCTTGAACATTGTATGTTAATTTCATAAAACTATTCTTGCCAAGCACAAGTTTGTATCGGTGGTTGACTATCGAATTCGAATCGATATTGTTAACAACGCGGAACTTACGAATGAAAACTACACTTCCTTCCGGAAAACAACGCGCAAACTCTGAGATAAGACAATTTTTAATAACTGCAACAATCTGATTACCCTATAATAGAATAAGAAAACATAGTTTAAAAAAAAAAAAACTAAAATTATAATTTTTTAACTAAAGCAAAATATATATGGACACAATTAAAACTTACAACTCTATCCATCAAAACCATCAAAACATGACCCACAGCAGGAAGATTGTAATCTAGATAAACATTCCACATTCTAAGTATCCTAACTACAATCTTCCATCTTTTATTAATCGGAGACAACTCATGCAACAAAGCCGGCCTTAGAACCATACCTGTAAAAATAGGGAACAAACCACAATAACAAAAAATAAATATAAAAATAACCAACATAATCATAACGTGACAAATTTAATCCAAATCAATCGGCGCAAAAACAATTCATATAACAGATAACCAACAACCACCTAATGTTATGAGTTTCCTGTGAATTATGATAAATCGTCCTAAACGTCGCATTGAGTGGAATTGCAGCTCTTCTACTACCCGGAGGAAGGACATCACACTCAAGATTCTCAATAACACATCGAGTGTGAATTATTAATAACACAATATGATTTCTTCATACATATTTCCCAATCTTTATTATTTCACTCAATTATAATACAAAAAATATAAAAAAAAAAATTAGACAACCCGCGTTTTCGCGGGTCTTTTATCTAGTTTAAATTAGATTGGAATAAATAATTATAAAATGTTGACCTTGACCGTGGAGCCCCAGATTAACAAAAGGATTGCTAAACTTGAAACAGAAAAGGGGTAGAGAAGGTACGGAAAACAAGAACCCTAACCATATATAGAAAAAATACATCCAGTTATTAGATACATCCCCAATTCAATCCCTGATACTCAAAACTTCAGTAGCTCCATACGATATAAATATAATTATTATTTATATTATTGTTTTCCGGCGAATCACTCCGGTTTCTACGGTTGAGTCACGGCGGTTAGGTTGTTAGATTGCATCGTCCGTTGACCGAGTGCAGGCGTTGCCACGACGATTGGAACAGCAATTTCAGGTAATTAATCTGATTAATATGATGAATTATTTATTAATTGTTTGCTTCTGACGTATTTTAATGAGTTTAATTATGTTGATTTATTATTGTTATTATTGTTATTGATTGATTTGCAGATGAGCCACTTATTGGATCATAATTCAACTGATTATCGTAAGTTTCGTTGTCTTTTTTAATTATTCAGTAGCTAGTTGTTTGGATAGTTTAGTAGCTGAACTTTGAATCTGCAAGTTCATGTTGATTCTGGAAGCTGAAATTAGTACATTGCCCCTGAGAAATTTTGTACTATTTGATAACATGATGATGAATTTAAGCATTCGTTAGGTTGGAATACATGGTCCAAACAAAAACTTTCCTATATAATTTATAAAATGATTTCAGAAATAAAATGTAGCTTCATTGGAAGAGATATATGTAGGATCATTTTTTGTGAAGAGGGTGGTGAATGTATCTGACACACACATTCTTTTGAAGACATCATATGTTATACTCCATATATAATGAAGTGGAATCTTTTTTCTTCGCTTCAACAGAGCATGAAAGCAAAGGTGTGGAGGTTTTCGTCGGGGGTTTGGCACGGTCTCTCACTGAAGAAAAGGTTCACAAGGTTAGTTATCTTCTCAAATTCATCACTTAGATAAGTTTCTAATATTAGGCTGCCATCCTGCTGCATTGTTTTATTGTGTACCACTGGACTATGTGTTATATCATCCCTTTAATTCTTTCACTTGTAGGTATTCTCAACTTGTGGAGAAATCATGGAGATGCGATTGATAAAGGATCAACAAGGAGGTCTAAAGGTGTTCTATTTTGATATTTATCCAGCATACCTTTGGGTGACTACGTAATAGTCTGTAAATCTGTAATAGTCTGCCCATATATGTCATTTTCACTTGGATACGTTAGCTCTTTTTAATGCTTGTCTATCCGTTTATATGCATAGGGATTTGGCTTTGTACGCTTCACGACAAAAGCGGCAGCTGATAAAGCTCTGAAGGAGTTAAACGAAGCTATGGTATAGATTAATCTTAAACCAAGTTTATAGTTAATTGATAAAAGCATCTTGTGTGTATCAGAGTGTTACCTTTCGTTTGTGATGTTATTGCTTCTGGACCCTAGGAGAATTCCATAAAAGTATAGATTGTAAATATACATGTCTCTTATGCTAACATTACTGCAAAGACAATTTTACCCAGAACAAAAAATAAAAAAATCATCACTGCAAAGACAAAGGGTCAGTTCCTGGTCACCACATTAGTTCGACTTATGACATAGGAAGTTATCGCACTATTATTATGCATGTTTTTTAATATTTTTTTCGTATTCTTGCAGTTGATGGCTTGATGCATCGATTGTACTAGGAACTTAACTAAAGGATAATCCCCGGTACTAGAGACAATAAGGCTATTGCTTAGAATAGCTCTCTATTTGTTTTTATTAACTTATCTTTTAGAAGACAGTCATTTTGACCCTTGATGACCCATAAGTCCTGTCTCGTTAGATCAAATCCTGTTTTACTGATAGCACGTGAATGTGACAAGAGGTCTGGAACTAGATTAAAAACCACTTAACAAAAATTTATGTATATGAAGCTTAACCTATTTACAAGACTTGTAGAATTGCAGTTGAGTTAATATCAAGTTTACCAGATATTGGAAGTCATGAAAAGAAAAGATACAAATGCGGTTAAATGCTGGAAATGTCAAATAGCTTATTGCATTGTAGGAATGAATATTTATATTTTATAACCTCAATTATTTAGGGATGAAGGGCGTTAAAAGGAATTGTCGACAACAACTGGTCTTGGATCTAGCTTGTTAAATACGTTGTAGTTTCAGATTTCCCGACATAGGACACCATATTGAGAAACTTGAACCTTATGAGCGAGTGTAATCAATTCTACAGATATATATTATGTATATACGTTTTTTATTTATATTCCTTGTGTTCATATTCTCTAATTAGAAACAAAAGATGAGGTTAGAAAGGTAGTCAACTTTTTTGGCCTATTTGTTTCAGCTAGAAGGGAAAAAGATTGGCGTTCTCCCATCAGCTGCACAGGATACACTTTTTTTGGGGAACCTTAACAAAGGTTTGTCAAGATCTCATCATAATACTGTTAATTTGATCGCTTAAAGTCTTTTGGCTCCTTTTGTCTTAGTTAAGTTTCTTAATTTACTAATTTAGGGTGGAGTGCTGATGATTTCAATAAGGTTGTCCGCCAGGTAAACATATATTTACTAACAGAAAGCCCTGGTTTGTATATCATGTGTTTTTTTCTTCTTTTCTGTTCTCAATTATGTTATCAACTATATATGTCTTCATTTTGGTGGTCTAGGTTTTTCCAGATATTGTTTCTATTGATCTTGCACAGCCCGTAAGTGGCAGTGATACTAGCAAAAAATTCAAGAATCGAGGCTTTGGTTTTGTTAAGTTTTCATCTCATGCCGTAAGTCCTATATATCATATAATTGAGACCTCAGTATACCAATTTATTTTTTGTGATAGCAAATTTCATGCTTTTATTAAAGCGTGTAAAGAGGTACCCTCTTCCATTGTCTGCAAATTGAAATAATGTTACTTCAATTTCTTAATCCCAGGCTGCAGCACGTGCATTCAGGGCGGGTTCTAGGCCAGATTTTCTTCTTGGTGGTACTTTGCATCCGTCAGTTAAGTGGGCTGAGGAGGATACTGAAGTTGATAAGGATGAACTTGCTAAGGTGTTCATATTAGTAATATAACGTTTATGATTCTTTTATATTATTTGTTATACGTTTATGAATGAACCTTTTAATTTCCAGATAAAAATAGCATTTGTCAGAAACCTACCCTCCAGTACTGATGAAAACTACTTGAAGTTACTCTTTGTCCCATTTGGAAAGGTCAGAGATGCTGCGTTCTATATGTTACTATTTTTTCATACATAACATATATTGTAAATCTTGATGGCTAGCACACTCGTTTTTCAGGTAGAGAAAGTGGTGGTGCACAGTAAGGGCAATTCTTCAGTTGGATTTGTTCATTTTACTCAGCGATCAGTAAGTGTCAACTAATTAGTATGCAAATTACTCCTTTTCACATCCCACACTCGCCTGAAAGTGTTCATGGTTTCTTTCTGCTGTTATTGCAATTTCTAACTTTTCTTCCACATTTAGCATCTTGATTTCGCAATAACGCAACTACATGACAAAATCGTCCAAGGGCCAAATGGCGGTCCATCAGTTAAACTACATGTAATGTTAACTTTTCTAGGTTTTTAACTTGTTATCCACAACAGAAACACGTAGAGCTGACTATCTGAGATGTAATCATTTAAACTTGTGTACATAATAATAGGTTGAAGTTGCAAGGCCCATGGACAAGAAAAGGAAAAGGATTCATGAAGATCCCCAAAGCACTCAACCTCGTGAGACCTTAAGTAAATTCCAACATCAATATCACGAGCCAATCTTGAATTCCTTCAATGGCCATGAAGAGACATTTCAAAAGGTTCATTATCCTAATATTCTTTTACTTTATTATTATAGTTTCCGGTCACACTTATTTCTATGCGTACAAGTCATTTGGTATTAACCTTGGTTTTAATTAATTAAGTGTTCACTGTATGGGAAGATCTGCTGGTAATTTGAAATTTCTTTTTCTTACTATAAGGAACTTGCGGTTGCTGACTCCCATGAAGCTGCTGTTCTGATGTTACCGGTGGCTGTCAGGGACCGGCTACTTCGAATTTTGCGGCTCGGTATTGCTACTCGATATGATGTATGTTATCACTTTTATAATTATACTTGATGGCCCATGATCATTCACTGTTTTAGATTTTGTTTTCCTTGTCCTTATAAGTTAAGATTTCTTATAGGCTTAGAAGGCTACTCGTGCAATACTTATGTAATGATTTTCTGTTGGTTGCCAGATCGAAGTTGAGTCCCTAGCTAATCTAGCAGAACTACCTGAATCTAATGCCATATTAGTTCTTGATCAGGTTAACAATATGCATACAGTTGAATCTCTTCTATAACACAAAAAGTAACGCCTTTTTCAGCTCATCTGATCATGCCATGCCTTTCTTTGCAGTTCATGTTATCAGGAGCAGAGCAGCATGACAAGGGAGCATATCTTGCGGGATTAATTTCTAAGGTATGTATTTGGTCTCAATGGTTACGGATCAAGTTCTGGTTTTATGCCTCTAATGATATCATATGGTCAACAGTACCAGGTGGACAAACTTGGATTGAACCAGTTACCTTTGAGCTTGTCAAGATCAAGGGATGCTAATGTCAGGGAATCTGTGGGGCTCACCAGTAGGGTGCAAATTCCAACTGTTGATTCTCTTGCCTTGCATGTTGACCCAAGTGTGCCTAGGTTCGTTCGTTTTGTATGGTTCATGACATTTATAATGCACATCGATAAAAATCGAATCTTGGTTAGATAAATTATGTATTTTATTGTGTTTAATGCAGGTTGGACAGTTACGCATCGCGTTATTCTTCACTGTATCCAGATTATCGTCTATCAAGTCAGGCAGGTGGTGTAAGAACAGAGGAAAGAAGTCCTCTACATTTGCACGAAATACCCGGATCTTCCTCTGCTACTGCTACTACTACGTACGGTCGATATTTAGTAAATTCACATGTTCCTGCAGTTTATGCAAACTTGGAGGAGATGAGTCCCAACCAATCACATCAAATCCCTGGTTCATCTTCAGCAGCTTACCGAAAACCTGCACAAGATTCTTATCGAATACCAGCCTCTTCATTAGCTTATGCAAGAGGTGATTCGGATCCTCAGGTTACACCATCTGGTGATCGTCAAGCTACTCGCCCCCAAATGAGATTTGATCCTTTTACGGGTCAACCTTACAAATTTGACCCGTTCACCGGCGAACCCATTGTTCAAGAAAGCTTGCCTCCCCGTACCAACTATGAACATTATTTTTAGTGGTTTCTGGCTGAAGTGAGTGGTGACTACGGTTGCTGCTGTTTATGTTAATCGTAAAAGAAGTCTGTTAGTTCCAGAGTTGAGCAATGTACATTAATGTAGTTCTTTTCAATTATTTATAAATTAACATAATGTCTCGCAAAAAAATTGAATGCTTGAGTTTTGGTTGCTTTCGTGAACTTACCTGAACTCACTGTTTTTTCCTATGAACAACCGATATAACAAGGGAGATAAACTTTTGCCTTGTAAGAATGAACAATTTTAAGCAAATAGTTTATGTTTATTAGTTTTGCATATTAGTTTTCTTCAATCAATTCTTTCAATGATGATAGAGTTTAACAGTGAAATATGCACTTGAATTTCTACGTGAAGTCATAGAGTACGTTTAGTCACGGAAAAACTATGTTTTCCGGAGAATTTTCTAAAGAAAACTGGAAAGCTAGAAATGCGTTTTAAGTATGTGGCATATGGAAAAATTTTATAAGAGAGGTTACTTATTCGTCTTCTTTATCTACAAATGTGAAATGATTCGTGGTTTTATACATTTTCTATTCCGGAAAATGAAAACTATATATCATAAATTTGAATGTGTTATCAATTTTGTAGAGACGGATATTTAGTAAAAAGTCAAGTGGAGATGAACACAACACTCGACTCTCTATTTAGATGGTCTTTAACAGATAAGGTTACGATCTTATGCACTCGTTTTACAATTGTATTTCTTACAAAAACTTTGAATCTCGGACATGGATGATTACATGTTATGCTGGTTATGTTGGACATGAACTTTTTTTTTTTTTTTTTTGACAAGCACATAGGTTGGTAAGGGCCGATGCATTTCCCACCATTGAATGCTCACACTTTTTAGTAAAAAATGTTTTAGCAGGTGAACTTTTTAAGATATATCTCCTTTTTGCACAAGTTGGATGGATAGTGTTTATCGATGACTTAGGAAAGGACAATAGAGTGATAAAGGTTTTAATTGTTTGCAATGTAGCATAAACTAATGGATTTTGCTATTTGTAGCCCTAAGGGCTACGTTTAAGAATTAAATTCATGCTTTAGGAGGTGGTAAATCAAGGTGGTTGAGAGAAGTGATATGCAGGGAGTGGGTGGTTATTATTAAGGTACAAACATTCAATGCGTGTCTGAATTTCTTATTCGTAGCCCTAAGGGCTACATATAGCATTTTCCTAAACTAATATCAAATATGTATGTTCTCAATAAGCTATTTAATTGTGTTCCTTACTTCATTCCATTATTGTTCGTTATCATACATTCATGTGATTGCTGTATACATTTCTGGCCGAGTGGCCGGAGGTCATCCTGAAAGCAATAGCTCTACCCTCAGGTAGATGTATTACTGTCTATATTCTACCTCTACATAACACGCCAATAGCGCAATTAGGCGTTGTTGTTGCTGGATACATATATCAAGAATATAACAACATGGTCTTGTAGCCTACTATTAATAAAAGTATTAGTGACTGTAATTATTTTGTATATAATGTACATTTATAGAAGCAACTTTGTCGTTTTGAAAGATTTGATGATGTTTTCTTTCTACAATACTATTGGATAAGCATGTTTGAGACTTTGAGTGACTGAAATTTAAACCGGGCCTTATGATAGTGGGCTCGACCGACCGGAAAACAAAGGGAATAAAGTGATATCCTTTAATGGCACATGGACTCCCGCTTAAACCGGACACTACCTGACCCAAAAAGTGACCCGATTTATTAATGTCACTTTGGTCCTCCCCCATTTATATCTTTTCGTTTTGGTCCCTCAAATATCTCACTAATATTTTTTTGGTAAAATGCATTTTTTGTCCCTGTGGTCTTACCAATTCGTTGATTTTAACCTTGTACTTTTTTTTCGTTGTAGTCGTCCTTCAACTTATCAATTTTTACAAATTTTGTATTTTCACATTAAAACTAACAAATACTCCGTTATGTCAAAGTCAAATGACTAGATTACCCTTCTTCTACCCTTCGCAAAAATAAAAAATAAACCAAAGTTTTCTTTTTACTCCGGTCAAGACTTATCAACCCCCCAGTTTTTTCATATTCACCTAAAAGATCAAACACAAACTCATAACATCATCGTTATCAAACATTAAATATTCTCTCAATGTAAACTTAATTACTTCTTTCAACAACACACACAAACAAAAACACACATCTAAAATCAAACTTAAAAGCAATTTCAAACAAACTCAAAAACACAAATACAAAGCACACAAAACCACTAAATCAAATCGGAATACACAAATCGATGACGACTAAATTTCCGCTGCACCGCCACGATCCGCAGCTCCATGATCTACTGGAAATCCTGTAACAGGATTAGAGTATTTGACCGGAAACCTGCAACAATCTGCAACGAAGTCCGACGGCCTGAGAATCAACACCATATCTGAAACGCCCCAAAAAAATTTATTTTTTTTATACTCCAATTAAACTTGATTCAGTAAATTTAACTCTTGATTGATTCAATAAATTTAACTCTTGATTCAGTAAATTAATTTCTTGATTGATTCAGTAAATTTAACATTTGATTCAGTAAATCAGACCTGCACAACTCCATTTTTAATACAAATTTTGCACACGCATAACTTTTTACTCAATAAGAGTTAGGACCTGAAATTTTGCATGCACCTCCACTTTACCAAAATGAAACTTTCTCTTTTTTCTCTTTTTCAAAATACGCGTTAACGAAGAAAACGGACGTGTGACTAGTTTACGGTCATTTTGACCACTTTTGGTGACCACGCCAAATCACAAACGACTCACATTCAGACTTCCACTTTTTACCAACACATTCTATCATACATTTGACACTTAAGCCAATAGCAACAAGTCACATACTTACACCATGGCTTGTTTTTGACACCTTGACCCGTTTAAGGCCCATTTGGACACTTTCACAAAAACAATAACATTTTAACCATTTAACACTCGATTTCACTTCTTTTTTATAACTCAACATGACAAATGATTCATTATCACGCAATTGAGCCAAAATACCACTTTTCTGATCACATTTTCATCCAAAATATGACCAAAATCATACATTTTTACATCTAATCAAACTTATCACTTTTCAACATAATCTTTGCCCATTTTTACACTACTACATTCAACTTTGACTTTACCAAGTCAAAGGCACACTTTTCAACCACTAGACATTTTACACTTTAATCAACAACATAACTTCAAAATGTATCGTTTTGGAGATTTATAGAAGTGATAATACACAACGACAATTTAAAAGAAAGATAAGCTTGTCTAACCACATTGCAAGCTCCAATCCATGCTACCTTCTTGCAATCACATTTTATCCAATTGGTTCAACCGAACCATACACCTACAACATAAAACAACTAAAAGGGTAAGCACAATGCTTAGTGAGCATACGAGCAATTAAATGAATAATCCACAAAACAACAACTAACACTTATCAACAACACATATATGCATAATCACAAAACTACTAAGCAATTGTAGAGATTATTCTTTCACTATGCAGATCCGCGACCAATAGAAACAAGCACCTTAGTACCATATCACCTCGATATGCATACCAAGCCATAATAACGTGCAAGCACGTATTCGTAAACAACACTATGCTAACCGCAGTTAGCGCTCTGATCAACACTGAATCTCTACATATGCTCATTCCACATAATTCCACATAATTCAACAACTAACAACAATTATCAACAACAATTCTCAACAGAAGATACAAGCACTAGATACACGCGTATGAAACAAGCATAAGAAACAACTTAAGAAACAAACGATACACTACACGATTGTATGAACCTCTTGCTCGGAAGCAATTCGGAACACACACAATGGAAACAAACGTAAGAGTCAAACATAATCCACTTGATTGTGCAAACCTCTTGATCGGAAGCAATCCGGTAATACACAACCATTACCCATTTAACCCCCATACCACTCACCTTGGTGTTTAAATGATGATTTACAACAAGTGATCAACGAAAGCTTTCCCACGTCTTTAACACCTAAACATATATTACATAACAACATAACAATACAATTAGAGTCTAATCATCATCAAACTAACTAATAACCACATTCAACCCTTCCCACGTTAATTTATCTTGACTTAATTCTTTAACTAACTAAACCAAAACCACCTTTCATAATTCATAACAACTCAAATTCTAGTTATCAAACTTTCTACTTCAATTCTTGTTCCATCATCACAATCATACTCTATTAACACCACTAATTACATATTTAGTTGATTAACATCAATCCACACAATTTTAGCAAAAACCTTAGAATTACTCAAGAACATCAATCATGATTTCATCACTTTCAAGTTGTAATTTAGTTAGAATTCACCACTAATACACTCACTAACCATAATTCCATTGAATTATAGCCTTAATTTCGGATTAAAACCATTAATTATTCATAACCTACCAATTACCCATTAAGACCAACTTTCTTGGTTAAAATGGAGAAACAACACTTACAAGAGATTGAATAGAATAAAGAAGATGATGAATTGAGAATTATAAGCATGAATCAAAGATTGGAAATTGATTATTAACCCTAGCTTAAACTTCCTGCATTTTTTTGTTTCTTCACCATGAAAGCTTTGGAACTTTTTGAAATAAAAATGGGATAAGAATGAAGCTATATACGTATACTTATATTAAAATTCATTCCCTTTAACTCGCACAGTCTAGAACTGAGAAACCATTTACGTTTTCTACTATTTTATATCACTTAAAATAATAACACTTTAAAATAATTACATATTCGCGCACTAAAATAATACCTCAAAATTTGAGGTGTTACAATATCTACCTTCGTCACAAGATCTGGCCTGATTTTGTTTTTGATTCAACACTCGAAGCCGCACAACGGAGGCGTTCTTGTTTGAATCCCACGACGAGACGATCGATTGTAATCTTGTTTCTCCGACGACGGCTGTCAGAAAAACCATCAAAATGGGCTTGGATCAGTTTACAAACGGCTGTAGTTGTAGTTCCTGTAAACTAAAAAAAAAAGGTGGGTTTAGAATTTAGGGGGTGAAATTAGGGTTCTATAAATAAATATGATTTGATAAATTAGTGTGTTAGAAATATATGATTGTGCTATTGTGTGTGTGATTTGAGTACGTGATAGAATTTAGGATGAAATATGCAGGCATGGAAATTCAAGGGTTAGAGAAATTAGGATTTGTAGTTTATGTATGCGTATGTGTATTTATGGATTCATATATGAATTTGCAGGTTGTTAAATTTCTAGATCTAATATTCATTTGATTTTGATTTTAATTTTGTTGGAATTAGAAAAATGAAAATAGGTATAACACCCCTTAATTTCACGACCATTTTTTTTTTATATTTAACATTCGGAAGCGTTTAGTCAAAACATACATTATTAATTACATTACATATTATACATAATAGTTATACTAGTTTAAAGCTAAAATGTATCAAACTGGGTGTTATACAAACCATTACAACCTTAAGTTATCAAAACAATATCAGAGTGAGCGGGTCATCAAACATTCCATTAACACAATAGCTTCTTGCCTAACCCGCTATCAGAATCCATAACCTGCAAGAAGTAGGGTGGTGGAATTAGCACAAGGCTAAGTGAGAGAATGTATAACTAACAGTCTAACTTAGCATAACAACTCTGTTTACAGCAAATAATCGTAAACACATAACCCCAAGAGGATCGGTGGTTCTTGAGGTACCCTCATGCCGCGGTGGCCCTCTAAGAACACTTAAAACCAACTGCAAGCCAAAACAGCAGTTAACCGATAGCTTGTTGCTATCTTCACACGAAACAGGTTCCTATCAATGATATGTACAAGGAACCCCCGCCGGCCCAACAATAGCAATCAAGGCCAACCAATGTTGACCTCCGAATAATGCACATAATGTCCAATGGCCAATTTGCACATAAGCAATATAATCATCATATCAGACTAAACATTCTATCAACAGTATTACTACGTTTACCCATTGTAACCAAACCTGTTACAACTAAATCACACTGAGAGTTACAGATCCACTCACCTGATGATCTTAGTCACAAACTGAGAATTCTTATTTTACTGAGTCTTCGGTTGATCTGAGAACACAACAAAATATAAATTAGTAACTCACTTCATAATTCGTATAACTTAAATTAAGTACATAATATTAAACAAGTAAGCATTACATGTATTTGAACTATAACAAGGTTGCCAACATTACATTACTTCTAATCCATCCACTATCAGTTCAAACAACATATTAATGTAACTGATGCATACACGATCCTAGGCTATGAGCCGGATCGCGTAACCCTGCTTTAAACTCGACTGTGACTGAATTGCACTGACTTATGCTGTGACACCCGTCAAATTAGGACTAGTAATTAGTGCCTAATCAAGTTTTAATACAGCACGCACTAACTAGTCAAACGGACGTATTAGCATTTGGGAAGACGAGTGTAGATTAGGCACTCGTAGGAGGCATTTCAAGTTAGGTTTCCTTAAGTGGGCCTGACAACTCAAGTTAAGCTCAGACTATGTGCTCATGGCTGTATAACTTTTATTTTGCTTAATTGCATTTTAAATTCAATTATAAATCTTGCGGTTCATACAAATATGTGTTGACATACAAACCTGTGAGCTCACCAGCGTTTCGCTGACCAATTTTAGCATGTATCACAGGTGACCAGTAGTAGGTTGGACTGCTCAAGTAAGGATCAATTAGCTCGAGTCATCATGCAAACAATCAGAGATTTAGCTGCATTATTATATTTTGTATATATTAATTATGTATTTAAATCTCTCAATTTCAACCGAGCTAATGTAAACAATACTTTTGATGTAAACTTTTGGTTTTATCAATACAAATGTAAAACGACGCATATAGTGGTCGTTCATTATATATCTTCGTGCTGTGATTATTGATTCGTAACACCCAAATCGTGCTTCCGCTAATCAATAAATTTGGGGGTGTTACAGATTGGTATCAGAGACAAAGGTTATAGTGAACTAGGTTGCATTTAGTGGGCCTAGACTATGACCGTTAAGTAGTATTCCTCATTAGGTGTAATCGGTTCAGAGATCACATCATACTAGTTTAATTTAACATAGCCTGATCAACTATGTACAATTAAATGAACATGATGTGAGATCTGAAAGGGGTTATGACTGAACAGGATACGTTAGTTGACTCTGACCCAGAGAGAACCGGGACCTAAAACTTGTCTGTGTTAGACACTCAATAGGCGGTTATGTGATATATCTATATACATAAGTAAGCCTCAATTCAAGCTTAGGCTATATTATATACGTATTATATGAATATAGGCCTCACATTTGCTAACGTTCTGTCTCAGAATGGCAAACACACCACCCAACTCATCCCGTTCTCATCCGTACGAATTACAAAGTTCAAGGGTAGCTAGGAGGAACCCCAGGTTGCCTCGAGCGGGCCCATACCCCAATCAATTCACACTAACAGATTTGGCCGCTAGGCTACACCGTCACGAGCAACAACTGCGTGACATGGACATCGAGTTGCAAGAGACCCGTGAAAACTGGACACTCACCCTAATGGGGCAAGTTGCCCAGGTCTCTGAGGACCATGTAAACGCTATCAACAATATGGACGTTCTCGAAAATCGAGTGGGTGAAACCATCGAGACCATGGAAATCGTCCACAATCAAGTGACTGATAATCAAAACGAAATCACTGTCCTGCGATCAAGGTTGACTCAGTGCGAGACACGCCTGAGGGAAACCGAGGAGGCACTCAGAATGGTTAGCCGACTTGCAGAGTCCGTTGACCGTCTCACTGCCTTAATGCCACAACTCAATCTTCGTCAGAATTAGCTTAGGCTGAATCTGCACTCAATAACGCTTTCGTAGGATTAATGTAATTTGACCGGATGAAACAATTCCCGGCACTTTTGGCACAATATCTAAGTCTGTAACTTTTGAATTCAACAAACTCGAAATTGTCTGTAAGCATTTAACAACGTAATACCAATTGACAATTTCGTTCGATTTAAATCTATATTATAGAACTGTTACACTTGTGATGTGTATATTGTCGCTTTAATACATACATCTACCACAATTATCATTCTGGTACGATTTCTTACGTACCTATTGTTTCTTTTCTTGAAGAATCATGCCGCCAAAGAAAAAGAGTTACAGTGAAGCTGAACTCGCTGCTGCCGTTACTCGAGCCGTAGCCGATGCCTTGGCTGCTCGGGATTCAACCCGAACGACTGAGGAAACAGTCGACACCACCACCACCACTCCTGCTGTCAAGCCTTGTTCCTACAAGGACTTTCTCAGCTGTAAACCACTATATTTCAAGGGCACGGAAGGTGCCATTGGCTTGATCTGTTGGATTGAGCGTATGGAATCTGTTTTCAGTCTCTGCGACTGCACTGAGAACAACAAGGTCAAATTCACTGCTTACACCTTTCAGGAAGGTGCACTCACGTGGTGGAAAACTCACGCAAACTCTGTAGGCCTTGAGGTTGCAAATCGGCTTCCTTGGGCCGAACTGAAGAAGAAGCTGACAGAAAAATACTGTCCTGAAGAAGAGCTGCACAGGCTGGAGGAAGAATTCTGGCACCTGGCGGTGCAGGGTAATGATGTTGCTGGATATACCACCAAATTCCAGCAGTTTGCTTTACTATGCCCGAGTTTGGTTGAACCGGAAAGTAAGGGCATCAAGAGATACATCCGCGGCCTTCCTGAGAGCATCCAGGGAAATGTCACCTCATCCAAACCAACCACCACTGAGAGTGCCATTCGATTGGCCCACGAACTCATGGCCCTAGTTGTCAGCCGTGAGACCTCCAACACCTCATCCTCCAACAACAATAAATGCAAATCCACTGAACACCACCACAACTCAAACAAGAAAAACAACGCCATCCAAGTCTACACCACCAACTCTGAATCCAACCGCAGCTACACCGGGGACAGGCCTTATTGTTCCAAGTGTAACTATCACCACTTTGGTCAGTGCAGTACCCCTTGCAACAACTGCAGGAGGTACGGGCATTCGACTAAGGATTGCCGAGCCCTCAGATCCAACAACAACCCCTCTGACAAAAATGCCCAACAACCTAAGTCCTGCTTTGAATGTGGGAACCCAGGACACTTTAGGGATACGTGCCCAAAATTGAAGAATAAGGGCAACAACAACAACAACAACCGCAACAACAACAACAACAATGCCAAAAGCAGAGCCTTCGTGATCAACTCAGGGGACGCCCGTCAGGACCCGAATGTGGTCACGGGTATGTTCCTCCTCAACAATTTAACTGCTTCTATTCTGTTTGATACTGGTGCCGATAGAAGTTTTATTTCCGATGAAGTTTGCCCTCTACTTGACATCACACCTGTTGCTTTAGACGTTAAGTACACCGTAGAGCTAGCAAATGGCAAATTGATAGAAATCGATAGTGTGATACCTAATTGCACTTTAAATCTAGCCGACGAAATCTTCTCCATAGATCTTATGCCTGTTGAGATAGGAAGTTTCGATGTCATCGTGGGCATGGACTGGTTGTCCAAGCTTCGCGCCGAAATCATTTGCTATGACAAAGTTGTTCGCATACCTCTCGCCGTCGATAGAACCTTGGTCATACAGGGGGAGACCGGTGGGACGAGGCTTAACATCATATCTTGTCTAAAAACCCGGAAATTTCTGAGAAAGGGTTATCCAGCAATCCTCGCGCACATCATGGAGAAAAAGTCGGAGGAGAAGCGACTTGAGGATGTTCCAATTGTTCGAGACTTTCCAGAAGTCTTTCCCGAAGAACTACCTGGTCTACCGCCACCAAGACAGGTTGAGTTCTCAATCGATCTTGTACCAGGTGCTGCGCCTGTGGCCCGAGCACCATACCGTTTAGCTCCATCCGAACTTCAGGAGTTGTCCACCCAATTACAGGAACTCCTGGAACGAGGATTTATCAGGCCGAGTTCTTCACCTTGGGGAGCTCCGGTCCTATTTGTCAAGAAGAAAGACGGTTCTTTTCGAATGTGTATCGACTACCGAGAGTTGAACAAGTTAACTGTCAAGAACCGGTATCCACTTCCTCGAATCGATGACCTGTTCGACCAACTTCAAGGGTCGAGCTGTTATTCAAAGATCGATCTTCGATCAGGTTATCATCAATTACGTGTTCGCCGTGCTGATATTCCAAAAACCGCTTTCAGAACCCGTTATGGGCATTACGAATTTCAAGTGATGCCATTCGGTCTAACCAACGCACCGGCTATATTCATGGACCTTATGAATCGGGTGTGCAAGCCTTATCTCGACAAGTTCGTCATTGTTTTCATCGATGACAACCTCATATACTCACGAAACGAGCAAGAACACGCGCAACATCTCAAAACAATTTTAGAACTACTTAGACACGAGGAGCTGTATGCCAAATTTTCTAAGTGTGAGTTCTGGATTCAAACCGTTCAATTCCTTGGGCATGTTATCAATAGTCAAGGAATCCATGTCGATCCATCAAAAATCGAGGCAATCAAGTGCTGGCAAGCACCAACCTCTCCAACCGAAGTACGCCAATTCTTGGGTCTTGCTGGGTACTACCGGCGATTCATCGAGAATTTCTCCAAGATAGCTTAACCACTCACTACCCTGACGCAGAAAGATAAAAAGTTCGATTGGACTGATAAACAAGAGTCAGCATTTCAACTTCTGAAACAAAAGCTTTGCAGTGCCCCTATTCTATCATTACCCGAAGGCACCGATGACTTCGTGGTATACTGCGATGCTTCCCATCAAGGTCTCGGTTGCGTTTTGATGCAACGAGACAAAGTCATAGCTTACGCCTCACGACAATTGAAAATCCACGAAAAGAACTACACCACCCATGACCTCGAGCTTGGAGATGTCGTTTTTGCTCTCAAAATTTGGAGACACTATCTCTACGGCACTAAGTGCACAATCTTTACCGACCACAAAAGTCTCCAACACATCTTCGATCAAAAGGATCTCAACATGAGGCAACGTCGATGGGTCGAGTTACTTACCGATTATGACTGCGAAATCAAGTATCATCCGGGCAAGACAAACGTTGTTGCCGATGCCCTCAGTCGAAAAGAACGAACCAAACCACTTCGAGTCCGAGCCCTCAGTATGACAATTCACAATGATCTAAACATTCAGATCCTCACTGCTCAACTCGAAGCTCTCAAACCCGATAACATCAAAAATGAGGCCTTGCAAGGCATGGACAAACAATTCGAAATCAAACCTAACGGGATTAGGTATTTCTCAAACCGAATCTGGTTGCCTAGTTTTGGGAACCTGCGAGACTTGGTGATGGATGAAGCTCACAAGTCAAAATATTCAATTCATCCGGGGTCCGATAAAATGTACCATGGAATCAAGGACTTCTATTGGTGGCCGAACATGAAAGCCGAAATCGCCACCTATGTCAGCAAGTGCCTTACTTGCTCAAAAGTCAAAGTCGAATATCAAAAACCTTCTGGTTTACTTCAACAACCCAGCATTCCTGAATGGAAATGGGAACAAATTGCCATGGACTTCATAACCAAACTACCAAAGTCAACGAGCGGTTGCGATACCATTTGGGTGATCGTCGATCGTCTCACAAAGTCTGCTCACTTTCTGGCAATCAAAGAAACCGACAAAATGGAACGTCTCACTCAAATATATCTCAAGGAAATTGTAACCCGTCATGGCGTTCCAATCTCGATTATCTCCGATAGGGATAGTTGTTTCACATCTCAATTTTGGCAATCGCTTCAAAAGTCATTGGGTACCCGTCTCGATATGAGTACCGCATATCATCCTCAAACCGATGGCCAAAGTGAGCGAACAATTCAAACACTGGAAGACATGCTACGAGCCTGCGTAGTTGATTTCGGTGTAAACTGGGAAAGGCACCTACCCCTGTGTGAATTCTCGTACAACAACAGTTATCACTCTAGCATCAAGGTCGCACCTTTCGAGGCACTTTACGGTCGTAAGTGTCGTTCACCAATTTGTTGGACCTAAGTGGGAGACAGCCAACTCACTGGTCCTGAAATCGTTCACGAAACAACCGAGAAAATCTTCGAAATTCAAAACAAACTCAAGGCCGCACGTGATCGTCATAAAAGTTATGCTGACGTGAGACGCAAACCACTCGAGTTCCAAGTTGGGGATCGAGTACTACTTAAAGTATCGCCTTGGAAAGGCGTAATCCGATTTGGCAAACGAGGGAAGTTAAATCCCAGATACATTGGACCATTCGAGATCATCGAAAGGATTGGTCCAGTGGCATATCGATTGCAGCTGCCATCCGAACTCAGCAGCGTACATCCCACTTTTCATGTTTCAAATCTGAAGAAGTGTCTGTCTGATGAGACACTTATCATTCCACTTGATGAGATTCGGGTTGACGAGAAACTTCACTTTGTCGAGGAACCCGCCGAAATCATGGACCGTGAGGTCAAACAACTCAAACAAAGTCGGATTCCTATCGTCAAAGTTAGGTGGAATTCGCGGCGTGGTCCGGAATTCACCTGGGAACGGGAAGATCAAATGAGACTCAAGTACCCTCAGTTGTTCACTGATGCTACTTCAAACACGACTTCGACATAAATTTCGGGACGAAATTCTTCTAACAGGGGGAGAATGTGACACCCGTCAAATTAGGACTAGTAATTAGTGCCTAATCAAGTTTTAATACATGTAATTAGTTTTGTGTTAAGCTAATTAATGTATCAATCAATATATATATTGTTGTTAAATATATATATATACAATTATGCGGTTTGATTAAATCGTACAAATTTAAAATCGAATGTATTTCGGTCAATCAAATACGGACGTTGGTGAACAATTTTATTAAATAATACAATATTATTTAATAACATAATTATATCCAAAATATTATCCTTATAATATTTCGTATTCATTTCGTATCGTACAACAAACGTCTACGCGATTAAAATATTAAGCGCGAAAACAAAACAAAGCAAATTAAAGTTATAATTCATAACGCAACCATCAAGTACTTGGTAAAATACTTCAACAAAAATGGAGGGAAATTATCCGTATTTTGAAATGTATAAATAAATATTTAACGTTTTAAATGATCGGGAAAACGAACACCACACGGAGCGCGAATACGCAGGAACGAAGTTTGGAGCCAACCACACATGGGTGGGGCCCATGTGGGCCGGCCCCCTCTCACCCCCAAAAAGGGTTTTCCCTTTTTCTTTTTTTCATAATCACCATCATCCTCACCTTTTCTTCTTCTTTTTCTCTCTAAACCAAAAACCCACACAACTCACCAATCATCAAAATAAACACCCAAAACGACCTCGGATCATCAAGGTTTTTAGAGATTAACGACCACCGCATCACGATCTACATTTTCATCTTTCCGGATTTTCGT
The DNA here is from genome assembly GCA_949592205.1 of Helichrysum umbraculigerum. NCBI lineage: Eukaryota > Viridiplantae > Streptophyta > Magnoliopsida > Asterales > Asteraceae > Helichrysum > Helichrysum umbraculigerum. The sequence goes on along the minus strand of CATIUR010000001.1, from coordinate 140,097,405 downwards.
TTCGGCACTTTGTAAGTTTCCGAAAAAATCTCGAAACCTCTCGTATTAGCTTATTTTTACATGTTTACGGGTTATTTGGGTTTATATATGTCCATTACAAAAGGTAAAACACGATTTTATAGCTTAAAAATGAGTTAGATTTGGGTTTTTGGGATTGAAAATCGCGACAGACGCTGTTCACTGTCTGGGTGTTCATCTTTGCGACACAAGCCTTGTGTCGCATGTTGTGTCGTATAAATCCCTTGTGTCGTATTTTGTGTCGTATGAAACCCTTTGTGTCGTACCTTATGCGACACAATATTGTGTCGTATTTTATGTCGTACCTTATATCGCAAAAACCATGCGACACAATCGCTATGTCGCTGTTGAATCAGCATTGTACGCTTATGCGACACAACCCTTGTGTCGTTAAGCTCTTGTGTCGCACTTCTATGCGACACAACCCTTGTGTCGCATAACAAATTATTGTGTCGCATAAAACAGAATATTTACAACTTTTTACTAAGTGTCGAGATCAAAATTTTATCACTTGATTTCACCCAAATTCAAGTCCAGATGCGTTTTTCCTTAAAGCAATATAGTAGAAATAATAATTTTCCAAGGTCGACCCCAGCCAGGGGCTCTGCCCCTTGGACCCCGCCAGGGGCTGCCGCCCCTTGGACCCCGCTACCAGGGGCGCTGCCCCCGGACCCCCGTACTTAGATTCCGTAAGCACATTTTTCACCATGTGTCAAACTTGTACAACTTCAAAACACTTATACGATACAACTTTTCAAACATAATGGAATTTGTTTTTCAAGTATAACGCTTCGAAATCAATGTGGTAACATCAAGACTATTATTACAATTAATCACCAACGGGCCGTACACGTTTTCAAACATACAATTCAATCAACCAAATCGAAGTAATTTGGACAAGTCAATCAACCAAATCGGGGTAATTTGGACAAACAACTACAAAGGTAATCTTTCGAGATGCCTAAACAATTAATAACCATCGCGTGTCATGGACACCTTCAGGTTACAAGTCTTCGGACCACACTTCAAGGCAAATCAATCCAAGTTATTAATTCAAACTTTCAAGACTCAGGTGAGTCTCATGGCCCCTATTTTACTGCTTTTCAATCAGGGGTGTGATACTATTGCTCGCTTTGTTTTACAAGTTGAACGCAAGTACAAATCAAATCAAATACTACATGAGTTTCAAGCTAATCAATTTTAAAGCCCTCCATAGCATAGTCTGGTAATACGTAGTAGCGTGAATGTTAGTATATGATATCATATATGATTGACAATCCTCGTCAGGGTTAGCACGCACTAACTAGTCAAACGGACGTATTAGCATTTGGGAAGACGAGTGTAGATTAGGCACTCGTAGGAGGCATTTCAAGTTAGGTTTCCTTAAGTGGGCCTGACAACTCAAGTTAAGCTCAGACTATGTGCTCATGGCTGTATAACTTTTATTTTGCTTAATTGCATTTTAAATTCAATTATAAATCTTGCGGTTCATACAAATATGTGTTGACATACAAACCTGTGAGCTCACCAGCGTTTCGCTGACCAATTTTAGCATGTATCACAGGTGACCAGCAGTAGGTTGGACTGCTCAAGTAAGGATCAATTAGCTCGAGTCATCATGCAAACAATCAGAGATTTAGTTGTATTATTATATTTTGTATAGATTAATTATGTATTTAAATCTCTCAATTTCAACCGAGCTAATGTAAACAATACTTTTGATGTAAACTTTTGGTTTTATCAATACAAATGTAAAACGACGCATATAGTGGTCGTTCATTATATATCTTCGTGCTGTGATTATTGATTCGTAACACCCAAATCGTGCTTCCGCTAATCAATAAATTTGGGGGTGTTACATATGCGATCCAGGAATAGAAGTGGGATCGCGTAACACAATGTAAACTCGACTGTAAACAAATTACTCTTACTTACGCGATCCAAATAAATGGCTGGGATCGCGTATTAAAGACTAAAATTCGACTGTGATGAAATTTAACTGTGATACGCGATCCGGAATAATAACTGGGATCGCGTATGAAGGTTTAAAAATAACGCAGCTGACTTGCACTTTTCCTGCACGAATCCTAACTCAAATTGTACAACTAGAACAGCCTCAAACTCAGGTTCTAAGGTTACAATTACCACAATTGACATCAAACAACATCATATAACAACTTTCAAGCTTTAATTTCACATACATATTACTAACCCACATGATTAAATCAAAACCTAGTTCATGTATAAATAAACAAGAATATTTACAACTTGAAGATACAAAATGATGATGATGATGATGATGATGATGATGATGATGATGATATGAGGTATAATCAAAGTCACAACCTTAGCTTTCTTCGATTTTTGTTTATGGTTTCTAATTTGACTGCTTTAGGAACAAACAAGTGATAGGCAATTTTGGGAAAGTAGGAAAAATGGGTCGGCTCACTTATAACCGACTCAGTATCAATTAAAATTATTCCCCTTCTAAACCTATTTTCTGGAACCTAAAACCATTTACGATTCCAACAATATTATTTTACCTTCAACTGTATAAAGTTAAAACAATTAATAATTTACCTGTCACAATAAGTCATTTGGTCTTTTACCTAATATTCACAATTAAACATAATAATATAAAATTTATCCTAACACATTAAATAAGTAATTTAAAGCTAGGAAATTACCGTGTTACCACTAGACCCCTAAGGTGGGTGTTACAATAGGTAGGGTTTTGTTTTTTGCAATTTGGTGGAGGAAGGAGGATCGAGATTTTTGTGCAAGAGAAAAATAGTTTTGTGCAAGAGACTTAATGTGCTATTAGTTAGTTTTAACGGAAAAGTACAAAGTTTGCAAAAATTGATAAGTTGGAAGACGATCACTGCGAAAAAAATGTATAAGGATAAAATCAGTGAATTGGTAAGACTATAGGGACAAAAAATGTAATTTCCCCCCCTTTTTTTCTTTTTCTTTTTTTTTTTTAACAAATGATAATTTTTTTAATTCTAATTTAAAATGAATATTTTTTTATAATAAGCAAATAATCAAACATCCCACTACCACTAACATACAATTATCCCATTCTCATTATTCGAACCGTCAACCTCATAATTAGAAGAGTTATCTCGATACAATTAACCACCTTTGAACTTTGGTAATTACTCATCTTTATAATCCATGTCAAAGTTTCCTTCTTAAATATATTTGTTGTCTTTTATTTGTTGGTTTCATGGTGCTTAATGGCTAAATGATATGATGGACATGGATTAAGATAATCGATCAACTAATTATTACCCGAATAAGAACAAAGTGAAAAAGGTTACCATCACTGTTTTTGATAAATTCACCACAATTTTACATCACCTGTGTGTAGTGTACAACTACTAAATGTACCGTTATGTAGTTGATTTATCAAAATCAATTATGAAGATATCACCACCTTATTTTTTTTATTTATTTTTAAAAAGGCAAACTCACACATACCTACATACCAGTAATATTTACTACAATTTTTCACGAATATATACATAAGTCCCCCACCGAACTTGAACTTACAACCTCAATGTTGGAGGGTCCCTACGATACCGTTACAACAATCGCCTTTGATCAATATAGAAAGATATATGGCCGGTTAGTTTTGTTTTGACTGAGCACAAATGATAGACCGATACAACATAGAAATTAAATTCATTTCCCATTAAATATCAAATAACTCTAAATGTGAAATGAGAGTCATTGCGTATGTTTGGTAATAAGTAGTTGGAGATTGTGGCTGAAGATGAAGTTGATGATTCTTTTTCAAACTACTTGAAAAAGCTTCTCAAAAAAGGAATTCTAGGGGATTTTTTTTTCAATAATCTCTGCTATAATTTTGTTGCCAAACGAAAATTAAAGGATTGAGATTATAAAAACTAAAAACTCAATCTCCTAACATCTCTTAAAATGTATGTGCCAAACACACCCATTGTTATTGCCTCATTGGTAATTTGGTAGCCGTAATGGATATAGAAGAAGATAAAACAAACGTTTTTATTATTAAATTAGAAGTATATATTTAATTGCTTCGAATAAAATCACGTGACTTAGCTGCCACGTGACTTTACAACCTTATTTCACGAGACGTGCCACCTCTAGGTTGAAATTATTAGTCAACTTGCATATTTATTTTTCTTCTTGTTTCAAGTGAAATAGATTAAACTATTTTATTAAAGTGTATTTTATTACAAGGAGATCATAATTTCAATAATATAAGTAGTAGTAAAGTTAACATACGCATATATTTGTGATATATATTTAATAAGTAATACTGCAAAGAGTCCACTCTATCCTGAAAATTAGGACATAATTTACATATTAGAGTATTAATCTCTTCTTTTTTCTCACATTAACAATTTATCATGTCGATTCGAATCGGTTTTTTTTTCCAACTTTTGTGGATCGGATGCCCTTCAAAGATCGATCGATGGCCTTGTACGCTAACACATTATGTCATTTATGTTTACACCTAGACAATATTCTCAACTAAATTGAACCTACCTAGTTACCTTAAAATAAAAACATGAAAAGAAATGGAGCATGTTATAAATTGACGTAGTGATGAATAATAAATTAAAATGGAATTATGAAAAGTAGAATAATAAAAAAAGATATCCTATAATCTTAGAACGTTGATAAACCAAGAGAGTTGCATGACGACATTAGGTGGCCTAAGCAAGGTGGGTTATAGAATGAACGGAAATGCGTGAAGTTGTACATGGTGCATGGGAAGTTGTACGTGTGACACCAACCAACGGATCGATCGGAGGTGCAGAGAAACTGCAGGGAATGTGCAGAACATGGGGTACAATTCATGTTGCTTCACTGTCTCTCACATGCACCTAGCTAGCTCATACTACTATAGATACACTATACATATATAGTTATATACATATACATATAGTCTCCGTATATATAACTTAAGTAAGTAAGCAAGATGGAAGGAGTATAACATTAATCCTGAAACGCATGTGGGGTTCCATGTGCATGCGCCGCTTTGCGCACTACGCACCCCTTCTTCTCCCACCTGCCTGGCCCATCCTCATTTCACATGCTCCCTTTAGGGATGCCACGCCCCCCTACCCCCGGACCCCCCTCTTCAATTCCCTATTTTGCCCTTCTTCTTACGTATAACGTACTTATATATATTTATTTATTTTGATCTTATATAACACCACCGTGTCGTTGGCTTTGATAACGTGCGTTGTTGATGAGTAATGACGTGACACATTATATGAATGCATGCGATGTGCAAAAGAAATTAGAAACCTGATGAAATAGGTGTTAAACAAACATAATTAGTAATATCGATATATGTAAGGTAGTTTGATAGGTATAATAGAGACTTTCAAAGTTTAGTACTCAATAGAATACGGAGCCGATCAAATTTATACTATTTTCTAATCCCTCATTTTTCTTACCGTGACACAAACTAACGATTAACTACTATACACTTTATAGGTATTTTGATATCACCGTTAAAAAGAAGCTAATTAATTTTGGTTAGAAATAGTAACTAAAGGACGTATATATATAGCACCAATATGTAAGACCACCTGCAGTTCAGAACGTCCATTTTTTAAGTGTTACGTCAGCACAACACCACAACACCATAACACCATTTTTAAGCAATGGTAAGTTGGTAACACCAGAACGTTCATTTTTTGTCCCCTAGGTCCCACAACACTATTTATTTTGAACTAAAACAAGCGAAGAAAACAAAAAGGAATATGAAAATGGTTGTGGGTTCCGGATGAACGTTCAAGTTTTGCCCGTTTTGAACTACACAACGCCCCCATTGTAGGTGTTGCGAGCGTTCTCAATAAAAAATGGTTCTAAAACCCCCCATTGCAAGTGGTCTAGAAGTGAGGAATTGGTCAATTTTCATTTTTCACCATGTGGACGTCTTTTTGCCATATTTATTATTATTGTAAGGTAACACCGATGAATCACCTGGAAACTAAGAGTCCATCGAGCTAGGGTGCCTAGCTAGCTATCTATTATTATTGTAAGGTAACACCGATGAATCACCTGGAAGCTAAAGAGTCCATCGAGCTAGGGTGCCTAGCTAGCTATCTAGGAAATAGTAATAACATGAAACCTCATTTCATGATTAATCGATAGCCAACACATAAAATAAGTAAAATAAAAACAAATGTTATGTAACAAAGGGTAAACATAATGTCTATTTAATTTCTAAGAATTATTAGACACAATAAGCATAATCAATCAATGTTGTTTGTATGCATAAAAGCTTAAGTCACCATCTCAAAGAATTTTAGAGTCGACACTCTTCCGACATGTACTTGCAAATAATATCTATAGCCATGTCCATAAATTAAAATAAATAAATGAAAAACATGGTGATAATTAAAAGAATTACTAAAAAATATTGTCGTAGAATAAATCATTGAAGCAAGGGGTATTTTGGTAAATTAGGGGATGAGATGGACCCGATGTGGTGGTTTCACATGTGCCGTTTACAGGTGAGCCAGGCTTTGTACAAGATGGGTACCATTTCCCTTCACTTCTCTTCCCGCTATAAATCTTTCAAACTCATGTGAGATACCTTTCTTTTGTCGTTTTCCCACTAAATTACCTATTCACCCCTTCACCCTGTCAAGCCTTCAACCTCATTATTTTCAAAACAAATGTAATCATATATTTTACTTACTCATATATAAAAAGGTGCGGATAAGAGGGGCATGTTCATCCTCCGACACTAATTTTTTTTATCAACGATTCAGATTTACTGCATCTTATAATCACTGTGTTCTACGTCAGATTCACTACATCTTACTTTATGTTTATAATGTAGTGATTTTGAAGTGCAGTGAATCGTGACAATTGATCAAAGAAATCAATAGTTAAGATGGGGAGATAGGTTGTCCTCTTGCCCCTCAAATGAGGGAGGTCCTTCCAAAGCTTACCCAATTAAAGATAGGTTCAGAATAACTCGATTAAAGTAAAAGCTAATGGTTTGATTTTTAGTTGTAAGACTAATAAAAATTCCGGCAAAAGTTAAATTTGCACTAAAAACAATCACAAATGACACGATTTCAATATATATCAATTAATTTTGTATATATTTACGGTATAAATTTAGCACTTAGAGCTACATTTATTACGGTTTAAATAAAAACATCGTGGGCATAAAGTAAAAAATGACAACAAAACAAGATTTGGAGGTTAACCGAATTAACTGAATCAACCGAATCGAAACCAAACTAATTTAAAATATACAATTGAAAATCAAAGTTGGATTCATTTTATAACAACCAAACCAAATCAAACCTTACCACACTCACTCACAATTTTATCTGTTTATTACACAATAATGGCAAATTTGTAAATAACCCACGAAATAAAGGGTCAAAAGATAAGACTCCAATTACTTAAACCCCAAAATGGTCGCTCACAGTTTTCCCGTTTATATCAATCACCACCACCTCATTCATTCAATTCTCTCCTTACAAACTTTCCGGTAATGGGGTCGACGCCGAGAAGATTAAAGAATTTTCCGGCGAAAAAAGGTTCATGCCACAACAGAAGTAGATCAAGACATCATCATCATAGTTATAAAAACAATCCAACAATAACGAGAACGTCATCAGTTTCCGACAAGCTTGAGGCTCTGAAGAACCTTATTCCGGCTCAAGAATTCGACGGTGCCGGTGCAGCCACGTCATCTGCTGATAAGTTGTTTCAAGAAACAGCTGATTATATTCTACTTTTACGTACACAAGTATCCATGTTACAAAAATTAGTCGATTTTTACGGCTCATCTGTACAGCAGTAATATATTAATTACTACATATATAATTTTTTATTATTACTATTATTTTAATTTGGATCAGAGATAATCAAAGAGAGACGTCTCAATTTTTATTTTTTTCGTGTTATATTTTTGTTATTATCGATTGACTTAGATTTTGAATTGCATGTTGTTTAGTTTAGTTTTTAGTGTTGATTTACTTTAATTATATGTTAAATAAATGTTGTTTTAATTCTGGTTTTGTATGTAATTGTATGGTTAATTGATTGAATTTATAAATTCGGGTTGTATACACATTGATTGGTGAATCTGGGTTGATCCAGCACAACTGAGGTGGTGACAAATAATTATTATCACTTGTATACACATGTTAGTTGTATAGTATCGATTATATTATTTGTACATTTTCTAAAATTTAGAGGTTTTTATAACATGTCCTTTTGCAACCCATGTAACATTCATGTAGACACCAAATCTAAGCTTTCATCATCCATGGGCCCTTAAGGTGTTCAATCGGTTGGTTATTGGTTTATTTGGTTTAGGTTAGTCGGTTTTGAGAACATTTTAGAACCACCCAATATCCAAACCGTTTGTAGGCAAAACCAAACCAAACAAAACCAACCAATTGACCATCGGTTTGGAGCCCAAAAAACCAGAACATAGGAGTAATTCGAAATCGTGTTGGAAGAAATGCTTTGAAAACGGAATCCTCTTCGAACTATCAATAAAAATACGAGTCGAAATTCATAAGAGTTATAATACGTAACACCTTTTAGTTATATACAAACATAGGGTGTTGAGGTTCATATCTATAAATGGATTTCTTTTGTGCAATTATTAAGATACAAAGCCAATAGAATTGATTAGAGATAGAGAATATATAGAGTCTAGTACGTGTTTAATAAATACATTGATGCATCTAAAATTTAAGTTTCAATTAACCCTTTCTGATTCGTCTTTAATGTCTAAATACACTTATTAAAAAATAATAAAATGCTTAATAGGTAATCGAATATTCGGTTGGGACCCGAAGTTTAGGATTAATAACCAAAACAAAACCAAAAACCGCTATTTTATTTCGGTTTTAACCGATACCCAAACCATACCCAAATAACCCAAACCTAACTGAACAAAATATATTTGGATTGGGTGGTTATTTGGGTCAAACCGTTTAATGAACATCCCTAGGCTCTTTGGTGTCAGATTCCGCTTCCTATTGTAACTATGGGTGGTAAAATGGGCGGGTCGGGTCGAAACGGGTCATGTTGTCTAGCAAGTCTGTCTATTTTTCAATATATCTGGGTACCATCTTGTTATATGATCCTAGAAACACCACCATGTTTTGTGTCAATTTTGTAGCCGAATCGGGCTCACTTGACAATCGTCTTTGTGAATTGCATTGTTGATTCTCAAAATTATGTCTTAAACATAATTAATGAAGAGTAGTAGACTACCTGCAAACTAACTCTCTGTGCAGTTATTCCTTTAAACGACTAAAACTAATTATTGCAACTTGGAATAACGATATAGTAGAGATTACTGTAGAGATTTTTTAAGCAAGTTTATAAACTATTTGATTCAAGAAGATACCAACGGGTCGTTTTTCCTGCTGCAATTACAAATGTAAACACAAGATGAAATTCAAATCAAGTCCCAAACTTTATTCAGAATCACTTTCTTTCTCGTGAATCCATTCGATAAAATCTTCTAAATTCCTTTTAGAGTTTCCATCTTTACTAAGACCACTCAAAACCTTTTCTTGAAGGCCCAAAGCCTTTTCTTTATATACTCCGTTGCTAAGCACTTGGTTCACTTTGCTAGTAATCTCTTCACGTGTTATAATTCCCTCATGGTTCTTATCAAATCCCACACCATTCCTCCATATATCACAAATATAAGTTTGGTTATGAAACTGATCAGCGAAATACGGCCAACACATGAATGGAACTCCGTTATTAACACCTTCAAGAGTCGAGTTCCAACCACAATGACTCAAGAAACAAGCCACTGAAGAATGAGCCAACACCTTTTGTTGTGGTGCCCAGCTCACGATTCGACCACGAGTACCAACGCGGTCCATAAATCCATCGGGGTACGTCACAGTAGTCTCTTTGGTTGTACCTAAAGAGATTTATTATGTCATGAATAATTGGTTAATAATTTGATGGTTAATATACCATTACTTATGCATAAAAATCTTTTTATATGGATGTCATCAACAAAACCTTATATACTTCTGAATGCAATACATAACTAACAAGATTAATTTTGTTCATCTTGAATACCTGGTCGGACCACCCATAAAAACGGTTTGTTGGTTAGTTCAAGACCAAGTGCTAGTTCTTCGAATTGAGTCTGGTCAAAGATGGTGAAGCTTCCAAATGCTATATAAATAACTGAGCCTGGTAATTGTTGGTCTAGCCATGTTAAACAGGTGGGGTCTTCTGGCCAGAAATGGCCAGCTTGTTCAGCTAGCCGGTTCCTTGCCAACAAAGGACCAATTGGTGATAGTTGTGGGAAATGGCTAAATGCTGCTGGCTCTAAATGATCACTTGAATTGCATAATATCCATTCCGACATTGAAGCTGCCTTGACCGCTTCTACTGTAACATCAAATATAATCTTTGTGGTGTCTGAATCACCAATACATGCCCATGAGAGGTTTGATGGTTTTATAGGTGGCATGCTTGGTGACAACTGAATCATATCGTCTTTCAAAGGAAATCCTGAAACATACAGAATATTGATATATAAATCAATGTTCGAATTAGACTCATATTATGGGTAAAGCTAGGGCGGGGGTGTTTGGATTGCTTATTTCAAAGTGCTTATCTGCTTAAAAATAAGCTTGCATCTTTAAGTGCTTATTGTATTATATTTTAAATAAGTAGATCGATAAGCAACTTTTGAAAGAGTGTTTGGATCCGCTTATCTGATATCGAATAAGCAATAAGCAGACGAATACCTAAACAAGCAATCCCAAACATTTCCTAATTCTAATAAAAAACTCACCATATTCATTTATAGTTCCGTCGTCAATTAACTTTTGAAAGCTCAAAATAGAAGCCAATGTAGCAGCAGAGGCAGGCCAGAAGGTAGCCCTTCGAATTCCCATTTTTTCTGCCACGTGCATGGCCCATCCCATGCAATTATCAGCAAGAACACATGTGACTTTGCACTCATCATCTCTGTTTATAGTCTTTATGAGTTCTTCTAGCTTTCCAGGCATGGTTTGTACTATTGATTCAGCGACCTTAGCTAGATCGCTCCGGTCTTCACATGGTTCGAGTCCATCTGATATTGAAACCATTTGCATTATTGCTTTTTCTGACCAGGTGTTTATTACCAGTTTGTGAATGACATCTGTGTTTATGAAAGTAACTTTGACACCATTTTTAACCAAATGTTGAGCAAGCTCCATTAGAGGAATTACATGGCCTTGTGCTGGATAAGGTATGACTATAACATGAGTCTTTTCCATATCTTTGTGTTGGTGCTTGGTTATTAAGCTAACTACTCACTTGATGGTATTATTGTGACCCTTCACCCTTGTTTATATACACAGGTATTGCTGATCAAGCTATATGCCGAAATGTAACTCTAGTCTGTTTTGTTACATTTTTAATTGTAGTATTTGATCCTTTATAGTTTTATCATTACATATAACTTACTTTTCATCAACTTTTTGTTGGTTCTTGTGTGTTTCTATCATATAATGTTTGTAGCTTGATGACATACAAATTGACAGAAATCAGGGCTTCATTGTTGCCTGTAGGATCATTCATAAAATTTATTTTATTTTATTTTATTTTTATTTTTGTGGGTTGAAGTAAGTAATACTCAATTTAGTACTCTAATAGGTCATTAAAAAAAAAAATTGAAGGGTGCTTTGTTATAGCAGGAGATGCATGTTATAGTCTAGATATTCCTCCTGCCGTACCGTATACATTGGCTGTGTGAGAAACTTAGATGTGGAAAAGTTACAAAGCTATGAAGAAGATGACAAGAGGGAGCTATTTTAATCACTTTACAATGTTATTAACTAGTATGTTTTCAGAAAGTATTCATGGCGATTTTCGTTTGAAACATTTGGAAAATTGTTTATAATCTGTGATTTTGAAAGGATAAGAGGTGTTTACATCTATTTGTTGAGCATAGAATAGCATACTTGACAGTTGACAGTGGTTGTCTTTTGGGCTATTGTATTTTGTTTCACTGTATGCTTGGCACAACAGCATTGTTGTTATTGGCATCTTGTGAACAAACACGTTAGTTATTGAATAGATTTGGCACTTTTCTATAATTTTGCATAAAAATTGATGTAGGGTACAACTAACGAGATATAGATTAAACATGTTGATTCAAAGAATATCCAGGAATGATGCCTTCCAACGCACGTTGATTCAACGAATACCGTGGTTAGGGAAGATTTCAACTCAATTGATAAGCACACAATTGAGAGAAAATTCAACTTTCATAAAATGCAAAACTAAAACTAAACTTTTCTAGTACATAATGATAGCCTTTATATAGAGGCTAGAAGGTAAGCAATTATATAACTCGTGGGAAATGAGAAGACTAGGATATAAATCTACTTAAATATCATTAAAGCATATTAAAGAAAATCTAATGTAGCTTAATACTCAATTAAATGAGTTAATAGTAAACTTGAATGTCATAAAGATTAATGATGCAAGCTTAATCTCTTCACGAGTTGATTGTAATTTGTAAACTTGCTAACAACATTTGGTTACAAAGTATTTTATCTTACAAGTCATTGTCTTTTTCGGTCAAATATTTTTTATCATAAAAATTGCCCTTTTCTATTAGTCCCAAATCATGGTTGATACTAGATTGGCCCTGTGAGGCTGTGATGACTAATGACTAATGAGGTGCCTAACTTACAATATTGGTATATTTGGGTTTATTAGTGAGTGAAAGCCACAGGACCAGCTCTTTGATTTACATCCTGCCTAAAACTTCCAAAACGCCATATACATGACTGTTGCAGGCCGGCTGTTGGTTGACCCATTCTAGCCAATCTTGCTCCCACATGCCACATATACTGTCTTCATTTCATGTTTCATTGCTCACCACCATTTGTCCCTAATGGCCTAATGGGTCCGACAATCCAAAGCTAATGTAAAGGTATTGAAGTATTTACCAACATGTGGACTTCACAACATGTATTCTAGGCCCACAAACGCAAAAAAGTGGGCCTCCAAGAGACCATCCAACCTGACATGGCAATTGGCAATTTGGCATACACGGATGATTAAGGTAACAAAAAGCACAAACTTTCTTGTCAGCAAATCTTTCTTCCCATATTTATATAAGAAACCAAATCCATCCAACTGTTCTTTCTGTACACAAGTTTACCCCACAAATCCACATGAAAACAAATTTACACACTACCATATATCCATCTGCATCATCTGACATGGCACACCCCATCTTCTACAATGAGTGAATCACATAACCAATTCTGGTATACAAAATCTCAACAGACGTAACATATTAACAAATCCTCTATTTGTTTCTTTTACTTCTTATCAAAGGTTATAAGATATCCCAATTTAGTTTTACTCTGCCCCATCAGCAGGATCAAGATACCAAAACATGTGACTTTTTGCATAAAGGGGGACTGGAAATCTATAATCTCTTTGAAATACTAATATCAACTTTCTTGGTAGTTTACACAGCTTCATCAAGATTTCAGCGATCAAGAAATTAAAAGGTGATCACATAAAAGAATATGTAACATTATTAAGAAATTTTATTATATGTACCTGCTAGAAGTGCATCCTTCTAGATCAAAGATTCGGTTAACTGCGAAAAGTTCCTAGATACTCATTAACATGTACAAAACCATTATATACTTGGTTAGAGTTGTTTCAGAGAAAATAGATTAATTTAGAGTACGGTTAGACACGTGTCATGAGGACTAGGAGGACTAGGATAGAGTATACATAAGAGAGTGACTGAAAGTATCATAGAGAAAGACACTTTTGCACTTCTGGTACCGTATCGGGCATTGGACTAGCTATCACATATCTCTGAGGATACAGTTTTGGCTTAGAGGAAGTAGCACCAGATGATGCTGTATCAACTTTCATTAATGCCACTCGAGTATGGAACTTGGCAAAACGATTGATCACTGAAAATTTCTCCAAGTCTTGAAAATCCATCTTTACCTCCAAAATTGTCGACTCCTGTTTCTCCAACCTTCATCACATTTTAATATGAATTGTTTTAGAAGCATGTTACAATTCCTAACTTTAGCCTTAAATATTATCATTTTTACCTCGATAACTCGTCCTCCAGCCTCTTTGATCTATCAATGAAGCTTTCTATCATTTTTGAAAGATTCTGTTTAGTGCTGCTTTTAGAAGCCAACTTTTTCCCTGATGGTCTGGAGAGAAATTCCATAAAAAAATAATCTATTGAATATTGAATTGAATATGACTACCAGACAAAAAAACATAAACAGTAAACTAGGAAGATTAATTCTTACAAGCATAGGCTGCATGCATCACCCAGTGCTAATTTAGCAGCGTAATATGTCACACTATCACAATGTGCAGTAGAATCCTCTGAGAGAATAACAGCTGGTGCAGGCCGAAATAACAGTTGCAGAAGCTGTGTTGTTATAACTAGTCTTCTTTTACGGCTAGCCATCCCACGTGTGTCTGCTATTTCTTCACCCAATTCTTTCAACTATTGATAAATGAGGTGTTCAAGACAAATATTATAAAACAACTATGGACTTCAACTTTTATGAAATGTCGCAATACCATTTCACCAGCTGTTATTTCGGCCTAATAAAAACAATACCGTTTCACCTAATAAAAACATACCGTTTCAGGTAGCCGACCAACAGACTCTGCCCACTCCGATTCAGTAGTGCTGCATGACAACATTGTCTAGTTACCAAAATTTTGAAGCTTATTACGTAAACATATAATCTGTAGCATACCTCATATCATGAAACCGTGAACAACCTTCAGTCGCTTCTTTATGCCATGGCAGATGTTCATAATTAGGAAACTTTCTCTTCTTTGATTTCAAAACAGCCATATCTTTGTTAGCCACATCACAATTTCTTTCCAGATTTACAGGAGCCTGAGTTGACCTTTTGGCTAGTTGATCAAGGGGTTGGCTTTTATTATTTCCATAAGCAGAATTCACCTGGAAAAATGAGGTTACTTGAGGAACTTTATTTTCATAATATACCTTTTCAGTCTTGAAAGCTACATCAGCCCATGAATTTGGTGGTCTTGTAGTTGAACATTGTTGATCACCTTCTTTCTTAACTGAAACTAGATGGGGCGTTTCCCGAGAAACATCAGAAATTGAAGCTGTGTGTCTACTTCCACTATAAGACAAAGTCGCTAGCGGAGATTGGTTTGGTGTATTATTCTGATTTGGAAGCGGATTATGGGTACTCACTTTGTGCTCAAAGATCCAAGATGGGTCAAAATGATTTACAAGTGGACGTTGACTAGATGAACCCAACCTGAAACCACAATATGGCGAACGAGAATTATCATCATAGGATGGAGTAAACGCATCATCAATTTCAGTTTTAGGAACATCTGTGTTCTGAAAGCTCAACCCACTCCACTCTTCTTGTGGCCCACCGTCACTACTAGAAGTTTCTGCTACTGCAGTCTGCATAAGAGCACTCCAACTTCCGCTTTGAAGAGAAGGTACATCACTCGAGTTATCCGTGTTTTCAAAGTTTTCGGTTCCCCAACTGTTATCGTCCCCATTGAACAAAATCTTCTGTTCCAACGGATCCAAAGTAGCTGCCTCCTCACAGGAAGAACCATTGAATTGATCACCTAATAGAGATTTACTATATGTCCCTGCTTGTTGACTTTTGTTCTTGGTCAACAAACCCGCAGACTCATGAGACGGCCACTGAAAATGAGAATATTGACTTGAACTATGCCCACTTATCACCTGATTTTGAGCCTGTGAGAATGCAATTTGGTTTGATAATCCGCGACCTAATTTTGTGTCACCAAACATGAACATTTGGGATGGATCACGAACTGGTATACCGTTATTTGTCAGTCCAAATTGAGGCCCAGATGACTGTTTATTGCGCATCGAAGATAGTTGATTCATGACATTTTGTTGTCTGGCATCATTTAATTCTTGGAGTTTCTTTTGCCTCTGGAGTTCTTGCAACTGTTTGAACATAATTTGTCGTTCTAACATTTGAATCTTGTTATACTTTGACTTCTACATATACATTTCTAAAAACAAGTTCAGAAAGAATCTACCATTAGTTAATATGAAACCTACAACTAGCTACATACAGAAGTCATCGAATCGGAGAATACAGACAACATGGTATAAAAGTGATCGACTTTACAAACAATGGTATTAGGCTTTTGATACAAACAAATTATCATGGTTGGGAAGATGCAGAGCCAACATTTCAATTTGCAAGAATGACCAAGTTTGGACAAAAGAATTACCTAATGACATATGATTGTTTATATTTAAAACTGCATTTTATTTATACATTTTCACAAGAAACATGGTTAGATGGTAATAAAAGGTCAGATATGAGTCTATCACTATAATCACTAGCACAGTGAAATACAGTAAAAGATTTCAAAACACATATCCAACTTTTAGAACATATAATGGCCTTCACCTTCCAACCTAATTCAGATAATAATGGCAAAAAAAAAAAAATTTTTAAAAAAAGAGGAAATTTTTTATTCCTAGTTCTATAATTCAGTAATTCTAGAACAACTACCCAATTCAAGAAGGAAAATTAAAGTAATTAAGAAAAATAATTAAAAAATATTATATATATGATAAAACATAAACACTCTAGCGAAAACTTTTGGCAAATTAGCTTTGGAGGAGGCTAACTAATTTTGACAGATTAACAAGTAGAAAGACAAATAGAGTAATAAATCTGGGGCAAAAGCACAACTCAAACTCCAAGATAAACCTCTGCATGGAAGCCTAACTTTAAATTTTTCCCAAAAATAGCAAGAAAGACCAATAATGTCAAACACATCTATCAAAAAAATGCAATCTTTTAGCTGAATTAAAGCTAGCAACATAAAGTTAATGAGTGTACATCACAAATGAAGCCATTAACCTACTGGGAAACAGCTAAAATATAAAGATTGTGATCAAAATGAAATTTTTTTTTCAAGGGATTGTTGAAATTAGTATAAAGATTCTTACTTTCTTGTTAATGGAGAAATCAAGAGCACCAATTTTTTCTGCAACTTCAAACAGAAGCAGCTAAATGCACCTTCTTTTCTCTCACTATATACACACATGTGTGTGTATATATAATTTATTTTTATGTATATATAGCTCCCTTTCTTTAAAAAATAATGGGCGACAAAGATGGATTATTATTATTAGTATGTTATTTCATGTTTTCAGACAAAGCTGATAAACATTTAATCAAATTAATTTGATCATTTTTTTAGTGGGGTAGGCTCGGATCAAAACCTGGAGGCTTGTTTACGAAGCTGAGGTTATGGTTACCGGGGATGTCGGTGGATTTCCGGTTGACGCGCTGTGTGTAACCGTGGATTAAGATATTAAAGGAGATCGGACGGCTGGTAGTGAAGAAAGGTTGTTGGTGATCTTGAATAATGGACTACGAACCTACTGAGGAAGGAGAATCTTCACGCGCTTGCCCAGGCACATCATAACCACTCATTCATGAGTTTATTAACCCAAGAGAAATGCTAAACTTATTTTTTTCTATTTTTTTTTATTTTTTTTTACACAAATCATTAAAAAAACATGTAAAATGACTTGAATTTATCGTATTAAATCATTTTGTTTTCATTAGTTTTCCGTATTTTTTTTGTTTGTTTGCAAATTTCGAAGCAGGTTGTGTTTAGTTGTGGAATATTATTCACAATTTTTCATCTCTAATTTTTTAAAAACTGGAAAGAGTTTTTATTCTTTAAAAAAATGTTAAAATTTTGGAAAATGTATTCAAATATAATTGTATTTTCCATTTTGAAAAACTAGTTAAAAGGTTTTTAAGAATTTTAGAAAAGTGGATGGAGTGTTATAAAGGAAAAAAGTAGAAAAGTGAGAATCATTAGGTGCATTTTGTTAAAGAAAACTCCTCTACTTTTCCATAAAATTTCTAAGAAAAATATAAAACGTGTTTAAATCTGAGTTTTCCAAAAAACTTTTATAAGAAAAGAAAAATCTTTATTTTCCCTTCTATAATTAAAATTTTAAAAACTACTTTTTATGATTTTTCACGTTTCCATTTCTACTCCCTCTTAGAAAAGGAAAACTTCATCCCTCATATTTGAACGCATTTTTTAAGTTTTCAATGCTTTTCTAGATAAAGGAAACACTCACCAATTCCTAAAAAAACATAGAAGGAAAAATGAGAAAAAAAATTCATAACTAAACGCGCCCCTTGTTTTCCATCTCTTAGCTATAATAATATGGAAAAATGAGTTTTTCATTTTCTTGGAAAAATATGTTGAAAAATACTCATTTTGAACACGTTTTCTAATTTTTCATTTTTCTTATATAATTTTTTCATAAAAGTCCCCCTTTTTACTTACATTTTTAGTCAAAAGAAAATATATATAATGAAAAAATAAAGAGCTATTGATCGGATATAATCTTACCTATATACTAATTTGCTTGCCCCCTAGCTTATGTGGAGTGCTCATATAGTATAAAATCCTATGTGGCATTTTCATATTTATCCTTTCATTTATCATGCCATGTGGAATCATTATTATTTGTATTTTCATAATAATAATAATAATAAATTTAATTCAATTGGATATTAAATGCAGGATAATCAAATATAGAATCAAATAGTGAAAATAATTTGATTGGGTGCATCATTATCAAATAATTAATAGTTTATTTAGTGTATTATTGAGTGTGTATATATAAGTACATGAAAAGATATTGAAACAATTAAATATTCATATAATATTGTAAGATAACACTTTTATAAATTTGAAAGTGAAGAATCGTGCAAGTGAGTTACTAACATCAATACTCTAACACCCACTTCTTGGGTCTAGTTGTATTTTAATATTTTCTGACGGTGAATATTAATTAATGTGTCAGAAAATAGACGTGTTGTGTTATCTGAAAATAAATGGGGAAAAGAGTCAAATAATTTATTGTGACTAGTAAATTGTTAATTGTTTTAAATTAACATTGTTGACGGTAAAATAAAATAGGTTTTTCCTCGCAAATGGCTTTAAGTTCCAGACAATAGATTTAAAAGGGGACAAAACTAGTACACTTATTATTTGATATACGTGTAAATTACGGGTTACATTTCAGAAAGCTTCTACAAAATTCGATCAGGAGCAAGAAACCATAAATTTAATCCTAATTCATCAACAATCATCAAAATTCTTAAATTGAATCACTTGCTTCTCGTGTTCTTCTCCTGGACGAATCGTATACGCCACAGGGACGATTCTTAAGTTGTGAAACAAGTCTTGGAATGAAATTGAAGCTATAGAACTATGAATTAAGCTTCAATAACGTGGATTAATCATCCTACTATCATCATAAACATGTTGTAAGTGTTAATTCTTGATTTTCTATAAACCTAGAAATTGGGGTTTTGTGTATTCGATGAAATTAGCTTGATTAATCTTGAATTGAGACTTGTAACGATCTTATAGTTGTTAGTTAATGCTTATTCCATGATTATAACATAACCCTTAACTTAGAATTGATGAAATTGATATGTGTTCATGAATAAAGTATGAGTTTACTTGATTATTCATGAATAATGATTTCTAAGTTCCAGTTAATGATGTATAAATGTGTTGAGTCACTGGTCGCTGACCACGATGAAGTCACTGGTCGCTGACCAACTCAACTGTTCACTACTCGATGAAGAAATGGATTGTATCGAAGCTGCTGTTGCTAATGATAAGTTTCGCTGATCGTCATTCATTCTGTTTGATTTTCTGAGGAAGATTTAAAGCTCAACTTGGTGTGTCGCTGATCAACGTCAGCGAGAGCATTACTTCTTCAAAACAATAAAGGCAAAAGTCACTGCCAGAATAACAGCTAGTCACTGTAGATCTTCTGTTCAATTCATTCTACAAGAGCATGCTAGCTCGCAGTGAGTAAGGAGGATTGCTGCATCTTCAGTGACTATTCAATAAAGTCTCTCTATCAACAAGTACTGTACTTATCTATACATCAGCAAGAGTGTTCCAGTTTGAAGTATGCCCGAAAGATTACGTGGCTGCAAGTGATTGGTTTTAAGGTAACGAGATATTTGCGGTAACAGAATTGGGACCCGCAGAACGTCGGTTTATCAGAGATCAGGACCAATCAAGCAGCAACACGTGTCCTTCCAAGATCCTATTTTATAGGCGATATTTTAGGAACTCTTGTAGTATAAATAGTTCAGTGTTTTGTACTATTGAGGCTAGTCGTCATATGCACCGTTCTTCTGTTTGTCAGAGAACTAGTTTGTCTAGGTGTGTATTAAGACTCAGCGAGGTTAACTATCAGCGTGTATGTCCACTGTAGTTAATACTCTTCTTTGTAATAATTTAGCTAAGTGTTTGAATTGGATTAACTTTGGTTAATCCATTCCGCATTCAACACTTCGTGAATTTAATCAATACAATTCACTTTCAGCTACTATTACTTGTTGTTCTTTAATACTGTTATATCTTTAATCTGTTATTTCAATACCGTCATACTCTGTTATAGATACTCAATTTAAAACAAACTGAAACACTTGGTAAAATCTGAAATTGTTTTAAATTGTATTCAACCCCCCCCCCCTTCTACAATTAAACTTTACACTTTGTGATTCCAAATCACTAACTAATAGTGATTACGGGACTATCAATTGGTATCAGAGCAGAGTTGGTTTAAATTCAATTAACCAGGTCTGCCATGGAATCAGTAAAGTACAGTTGTGTTGACTCTGATTATCAAAAGGGAAATGGTTCTACAACCAAACCTCCAGCTTTTGATCCTTCAAGGATTGAAACTTGGATGTCCCGGATGATGATGTTTTTGGACTTAGTTGATGATCGTCTTTGTAATATCATAACCAATGGTCCCCATATCCCAACTACTATTGTTCCTGCTGTAATTGCAACAGCTACTACTCCAGCTATACCAGAAATGGTTTTACCTAAAAGAGAGGAACAATGGACTGATGAGGATAGGCGATTGGTTAGACTTGATAAACAAGCTAAAATCTACATAGGCATGGCACTTCCTGATGAAGTGTTCGAATCAATCAGGCTTTGTAGAACTGCTAAAGATATGTGGGATACCCTTAGGAATATATATATTGGAACTCCTGATATTATTCGTTGCAGGGAAGTTAATCTCACTCGCCAGTATGAGCTGTTCGCAATGGAACCAAATGAATCTTTGTCTTCCACTTACACCAGATACCAATCACTGATGAACAAAATGGAGAAGGCTGGTATAGGCAAGGAACAGAGATTTGTTGTTGAAAAGTTTCTTGAGTTGCTGCCGAGGAAAATTTGGGGAACCATTGCAACGTGTACCAGACAGAGAAATGATTATTCAATTCTGAATTTAACTCAGGTCTATGGTATTTTGCTCAATTGGGAGCAGTCTGAAAAGCAAGCTGATCAGAGTGAGCATATTCGTGCTACTCTTGGAAGTCAGAAGATATCCAATGCCCTTGTAGCAGAGCTTGATGAAATCGATCAGATACAGAAGTCAAAAGTGTCTAAGAAAAGCTCGAAGTCACTGATAGCTGAAGAAGAAGGTGGTCAGAATGAAGAAGAGTCAGAATATGAGTATGATGAAGGATTGGAGAAGCTTGAGAAGGATATGGCCATGATGGTTGCTAATTTCAGAAGGAACACCAGATCAAAACGATTTGTTGGTGCTCCATCATCTGATAAATTTCAATCTAAAGGTGAATGCTACAAGTGTGGCAGAATTGGTCATTTTGCAGCTGAATGCAGATCAAAGTCAGTGAATCAAGTCCCTGAACCCATGCCAGATGTCAGAAATGACAAGTACAAGGCAAAATACAAGAAACTGAAGGCATTGGCTAAATCTGGGAAGAAGAAGAGAAAAGGATTTGTTGCTGAAGAAGGTTCACTCAGCGACTCTGATTCATCCTCTTCATCTGATGATGAAGAAGCAATGCTTTGCCTAGACAAAGATTATTGTTTAATGGCTAATGATGCTGAATTTCATGAAAACATCAAGGAAGTAGCTCAGAAATATTCAGCATCAGGATGGGACTCTGACAGCATCTACAAAAGCATTCTTAGAGAAACCATCTGGTATTTGGACAGCGGATGTTCCAGGCATATGACAGGATGTAAGTCGCTGCTCAGTGATTATCAGGATGAAAAAGGTCCTGATGTAGTTTTTGGTGATAACAAAGTTGGGAAAACCAAAGGGTATGGTGTTTTAACCAATGGTAATGTAATGTTCAAGCGAGTAGCATATGTAGAAGGTTTGAAGCACAACTTATTAAGCATCAGTCAGTTTTGTGATTCCAAGAACAAGGTACTTTTTGATCATGAAGCTGGTGTTGTTTACAACAAAAAGGGAAGTGCTGTTCTTGCTGCAAACAGGAAAGGGAATACTTATGTGGTCAATATGGATTCAGCACAATCAGGAACATGTTTTTACTCCAGAACCGTTTCAGAAGAAAAATGGTTATGGCATAAGCGACTTTCTCATCTGAACTTCAAAGCAATTAACAAACTGAGCAAGAATAGTTTAGTCACTGGACTACCAAAGATGTCTTATGACAAAGACAAGCTTTGTTCAGCATGTGAAAAGGGAAAGCATCACAGCTCGTCCTTCAAAAGTAAACAGACTTCATCTGTAACAGAATGTTTTACTTGCTACATATGGATCTGTTTGGACCAGTGAGTACATCAAGTCTTGGAGGAAAAAGGTACTGTTTGGTGATAGTAGATGAATACTCCAGATACACTTGGGTATTTTTTCTCAAAGCCAAAAGTGAAGCTGCCAGCGAGATCATATCCTTTGTCAGAAAAATGGAAAATCTAAATGATGTCACGGTAAAACATCTGAGAAGTGATAATGGTACTGAATTTCGAAATCTCGACCTTGAAAATTTTTGTGATTCAAAAGGTATTTCTCAAAATTTTTCAGCACCAAGAACACCCCAGCAAAATGGGGTGGCAGAAAGGAGAAATAGAACCTTAATTGAATCTGCAAGGTCAATGCTCATTGATGCTGGTCTTAAGACCTATTTCTGGGCTGAAGCAGTGAGTACTGCCTGCTACACTCAAAATAGGTCACTGATTGTCAAAAGGCACAGTAAGACAGCATATGAGTTATTAAGGGGGAGAAAACCTGATATAAGTTTTCTTAATGTTTTTGGTAGACCCTGCTACATTCTAAACAAAAGAGATTACTTAGGAAAATTTGATCCCAAAGCTGATGAAGGAATATTTGTTGGCTACTCAATCATCTCTAAAGCTTTCAGAATTTATAATAAACGAAGAGTATGTATTGAGGAATCAATGGATGTTACTTTTGATGAATCATATGATGAGTCACTCACTGATCCAAAAGAATATGAAAATCTTGTTTTTAACAAAATGGATAGTGACTTATCAAATGAAATCAAATCAAATGATAAGGAATATAAAATTTTCTCATCTGATTCTGAAGGTGAAGATAATATTCCTGAAATCAATTCCAGTTCTACTTTAGCTGTGAATAATTCAGGAACATCATCTTTACCTACAGATGTCCCATCATCATCAACTCAATGTCCAAACCAAAACTCGCATAACAATAATATTCATGCTACAGATGTTGATTTGCCCTCTGAACCCTCACAAAGTAATCAAGTCACTGCTGAACCTCAGCGAATGACTAAGTGGACAAAACATATTGATAATCAATTGATTATTGGTAATCCACAATCCAGGGTTCAGACAAGATCAGCAACTGCTAACTTCTGTTTGTTTGTAAGTTTTGTGTCTCTAATAGAACCAAAGAAAGTTGATGAAGCACTTACTGATCATCACTGGATAGCTGCCATGCAAGAAGAGCTATCTCAGTTTGAAAGAAATAAAGTTTGGAAGCTTGTACCACATCCCACTGGTAAATCAGTGATTGGAACACGATGGGTGTTCAGAAATAAAATGGATGCTGATGGTGTGGTTACAAGAAACAAAGCTAGACTAGTTGCACAAGGTTACTGTCAACAAGAAGGCATCGATTATGACGAAACCTTTGCACCAGTAGCTAGGCTTGAAGCAATCAGGCTATTTCTTGCTTATGCAGCTCACAAAAAGTTTAAAGTATATCAAATGGATGTGAAAAGTGCCTTTCTGAATGGCAAGCTGCAGGAAGAAGTGTATGTCAAGCAACCACCTGGATTCATTGATCCAAAACATCCGGGTTATGTTTACAAACTTGATAAAGCCCTGTATGGACTAAAACAAGCTCCCAGAGCGTGGTATGATACTCTCTCTGTCTACCTGATAAAATGTGGCTACGTTAGAGGCAAAATTGACAGCACATTATTTATCAAAAGAGATAAGAGAGATGTCATATTAGTCCAAATCTATGTTGATGATATCATTTTCGGGTCTACTAACAGTGACATGTGCAAGGAATTTTCTGATCTCATGACTAAAAGTTATGGAATGAGCATGATGGGTGAATTAACATTTTTCCTTGGTTTGCAAATAAAACAAATCAAAACTGGAATTTTCATTAGTCAAGGAAAATATGTTAAAGATCTGTTAAAGAAATTTGAATTTGCTAATTGCTCAACCCTTGCTACACCCATGTCACCTGCAGTAAAGCTACATGCTGATCCTGATGGTAAATCTGTAAACATTACTGCTTACAGAGGAATGATCGGGTCGCTACTGTATCTAACTGCTAGTAGACCAGACATTATGTTTGCTACATGTCTCTATGCTAGGTATCAAGCTGATCCTAAGGAATCACATTTGCTCGCTGTCAAAAGGATATTCAGATATCTGAAGGGTACTCCTAATCTTGGTATCTGGTACCCATCTGGTTCAGACTTCTCCCTGAAAGGATACTCTGATTCTGATCATGCTGGATGCAAACTGGATAGAAAAAGTACATCTGGTAGCTGTCAATTTCTTGGAGAAAAGCTAGTAAGCTGGTCCAGCAAGAAACAAAACTCAGTCTCAACTTCAACTGCTGAAGCTGAATATGTTACTGCAAGTGCATGTACTGCTCAAATTCTCTGGATGAGAAATCAGCTTGCTGACTATGGTTTTGACTTCAGTGAAATACCAATCTACTGTGATAGTCAAAGCGCCATAGCTATTGCCAATAATCCAGTAATGCACTCAAGGACAAAGCACATTGATGTCCGATATCATTTCATCAGGGACCATGTGATGAAAGGTGATATTGAATTACATTTTATTCCAACTGATTACCAACTCGCTGAGAAAAGATTTAATTTTCTTATCAGCGAGCTTGGCATGTTAAACTTAAATGACTAGCTCAGCTATCAAGCTCAGTTATGTTATTTTTGTTTAACATTTTTTTATAACGTATCTATTATGTCTCTATATGACCTACTTTGTTATTATCCTATATTTTGTTTTTCTGATCGTGTTAGTATTCTAAGTTGTAACTACATCAGTGAAAGATAAATATAGTAAAATAATACATAGTTCATATTAAACATAATCTATACTCTGTTTTTTTTTTATAAAAAAAAAAAAAAAAAAAGGGAGACCTATTCTTTAGCTGATCTTGTTAGTATTCTAAGCTGTAACTCTTTCAGCGAAAGATGAGTCTCTATAAATTTCATTTTTAAAACAACACTCATACTCAATGAATAAAAATTTATGTTTCTTATTTACCAAGTGATAAATCTCTCTGACTTAGTTAGTATTCTAAGTTGTGACTAAATCGGTGAGATAACATCTCAGGCAAAATTGAAACTTATGAGTGTTATTTTTTTTACATTCAGGGTCTCCCTGATTCTTTCATCATTATTTGAAGGGATGTGTCACAAAAATTGCATCTCTGACACTATTTCTTCCTTACGTCACATATACTTTTCCGGCGCACCTTTCAAATCACCATTAATACCACAAAGCTCCACAATCATCACCCCTATTTCATTTAAACATCACCCCTATGCCACCCCTACTTACCACCACCATCAACCACGTTTTCCCAATCCCATCCACTTGTTTAATCAAGAGTTTCTATAAATCAAACAAAATGATTTCATTTTTCAAATCAAAACAAACTCTTGGTTTTCATGATCTTTTTCAAATACCCAAACCAATAAAAGTCTTTTCGATTTCTGTAACGGCAAATTCAAACGTTTTAAAATCTTCATACATCACTGGAAATCTTCTACTTCTTTCAGATTGATAAGGAATTTTGTCATTACAGCATTCAAAATCACTTTTCTCACCATAAAATCTCTTTTTCATAAAAACAGAGTATGAAATTAATCTCATCACTTGATAGATCAGGGTAAATTTCTCTTTTAAAATCAACCTGGTCTATAATCGCCTTGTTTTTACTTGGTCTAGTGATGCCATTTTTATCTACTCTGCTGGGATTACAAGGTTTTCTTGTAATCCAGTATGAAACTGTTGTACACCCGTCTGATTCTACCCCCCATCGATCACGTCACTGCTCACACCCCCAGTGACCAAAGCTGATCATCCTCCATCCAAGAAAAACTCAAACTCCTCTACCAAAAGTTTGAAAATAAAGGCCCTGTTTCTAACAAATCAAGGGATCAAGAGTGAAATAGTCACTGAACGTTCAGTCTCTATGGGCACTCTTGCTAAAACCAAAACTTACTTTTCGAGTCAACCCATAAGCCACTCATCATCCTCACAAAAGGATGCTGATTCATTCAAAGGGCAAGTGACATCAGTGGGTGATAACACACTCATATCTGGTGTCACATCACTGGCTACAGACCCGGGCCAACTCTCTTCTATCACCACACCAGCTGTCAATGTCGCTCTCCAGTCACAGAGAGTGATACAGGCTGCACTTTCTGTTTTTAAAGATCCATCAGTTAAAACACAAG
Organism: Helichrysum umbraculigerum; assembly: GCA_949592205.1. Lineage (NCBI taxonomy): Eukaryota > Viridiplantae > Streptophyta > Magnoliopsida > Asterales > Asteraceae > Helichrysum > Helichrysum umbraculigerum. The sequence continues at coordinate 140,070,505 of CATIUR010000001.1, read as the reverse complement.
CTGATGATGAGAAAACCAAAACTGATTCACAACATGATCACATAGTTACTATCGCATTTTCTGATATCATCAAGGGGGAGAGATATCTACATGAAGAAATTGCTGATGCTTACAGAAAAATGTTAATCTACTTTAGGATATCATCAAGGGGGAGAAAACATGCAAATGAATGCAAAAACCAATGGTGCTTATATGAAGAATTGTTGCTGATTGGAAATCATCTATTTGGATCCTATCGCAGGAACAACATATCTACAACTCATGTGGAAAAGTTGCTGACGCTATTAGAACCATATAGAAAAGTTGCTAACGCTATATGGAAAAATTGCTGACGCTATGAAAGTTGCTGATACATGGGAATCATCTTTGCGGCTTCTATTTCAAAAAATACATATTCCCTGTATTGGAGTTGCAATTTTCTTGGCAATTTTTATTCCATATCAGCTTAGCAATGAATCATTCTCCATCAACTGCAGCTCAGATGTGTCTCATTGATTTTCAGTCGGTTAAAGCTGCATGAGAAGGATATTTGCATATAAAATTTCCTTCACAGGTGTATTCTCTCTGATGACAAGTGCACTGTGATGATGTATATTCTCACTGATGAGATTGTGTTCACTGACGCCATCTCTATATCTTTCCCTGATAAAGCTTTGAATCATAAGCCAAGAAGGATGAATTTTTGGCCTAATTTCTCTCTGGTTGAAGGTCTTCCCGTTTACAAAATGACTTCTATCAAAGGAATGTGAGTCAAAGCTGAAGACATCAAAAGTTGCTGAATCTCTTAATCGCTGAAAAAGATTGACTTATCTAAATCAGATTAGAGTATTGTAACTAAAAATAATCATGTACTTTATATTTTTAGTTTCAATAATATTTGAACCAAAGTGCAAAACTCAGATCATATCAAAAGAATCCAAAAAGGAAAATGAATGGATCACAAGTATAAAGTCACTGAATGTTTAAATTCTTAAACACTGACTATAAACGTTCACAGCAACAAGTTTGTCTAGGGAGCTTCAATCACAATCATTTAGGGCGAGATTGTTGAGTCACTGGTCGCTGACCACGATGAAGTCACTGGTCGCTGACCAACTCAACTGTTCACTACTCGATGAAGAAATGGATTGTATCGAAGCTGCTGTTGCCAATGATAAGTTTCGATGATCGTCATTCATTCTGTTTGATTTTCTGAGGAAGATTTAAAGCTCAACTTGGTGTGTCGCTGATCAATGTCAGCGAGAGCATTACTTCTTCAAAACAATAAAGGCAAAAGTCACTGCCAGAATAACAGCTAGTCACTGTAGATCTTCTGTTCAATTCATTCTACAAGAGCATGCTAGCTCGTAGTGAGTAAGGAGGATTGCTGCATCTTCAGTGACTATTCAATAAAGCCTCTCTATCAACAAGTACTGTACTTATCTATACATCAGCAAGAGTGTTCCGGTTCGAAGTATGCCCGAAAGATTACGTGGCTGCAAGTGATTGGTTTTAAGGTAACGAGATATTTGCGGTAACAGAATTGGGACCCGCAGAACGTCGGTTTATCAGAGATCAGGACCAATCAAGCAGCAACACGTGTCCTTCCAAGATCCTATTTTATAGGCGATATTTTAGGAACTCTTGTAGTATAAATAGTTCAGTGTTTTGTACTATTGAGGCTAGTCGTCATATGCACCGTTCATCTGTTTGTCAGAGAACTAGTTTGTCTAGGTGTGTATTAAGACTCAACGAGGTTAACTATCAGCGTGTATGTCCACTGTAGTTAATACTCTTCTTTGTAATAATTTAGCTAAGTGTTTGAATTGGATTAACTTTGGTTAATCCATTCCGCATTCAACACTTCATGAATTTAATCAATACAATTCACTTTCAGCTACTATTACTTGTTGTTCTTTAATACTGTTATATCTTTAATATGTTATTTCAATACCGTCATACTCTGTTATAGATAATCAATTTAAAACAAACTGAAACACTTGGTAAAATCTGAAATTGTTTTAAATTGTATTCAACCCCCCCCCCCCCTTCTACAATTAAACTTTACACTTTGTGATTCCAAATCACTAACTAATAGTGATTATTCATGAATAATGATTTCTAAGTTCCAATTAATGATGTATAAATGAATAATTGTTGTTAATGAAGATAGTATAGTTAATTAGTGATGATAATGTGATCCTAATGACTATAATTTGCTAAATGATTATGGAAGTTTGATATTTGAGATGGTTATTTATAACCTTGGCATGAATTGTGTTAAAATAAGATAAGTTAGTAATCACTTAATTGATTGAGTTGAAAGAATGTGTATTATGATAATTAATCATGATTAAGTGATAATTCATGGGATTGAATAATTGAATTAATTATCATGTGGTATAAGGTTGTAATATTATGTTGCAACTACTAAATATGTCATTGAGAAATATGATATGAATTAATATAAGTATGAATCAAATATTGATAATTGTGATGATTGTGTAACTTATATGAAATGAGTATTTTGGAGAATTGTGGGTGTAAATATATATTTGAGGAATGTTGTATATAATTTGAGACAAGTGACTGAATTGTGTTATTCTGTTGTATTCTCAGATATGGAGAAGACTCGGTGACATTAGACTACTGAGTGGACGACTCAGGTATTCGGTGAGTGGATCTGTAATCCTCAGTTTTACTTAGTTGTAACAAGTTTGGTTACAACGGGTAAACGTATTATTACTACTTTTGGTTTGCCATGATGATTTTGGTTTAATAGTAATAATACCGTTGATAGACTGTTTAGTCTAATATGTTGATCTTGTTGAATATGTGAATATGTGATCACTTGATATTTGACCTTCGGGCATCAGTGTATTGAGGTCAACATGTTGGTTGGGTTTGGTTACTATTGTAAGACGACAGGAATTTCCTTGTACTTATCGTTAATAGGAAATTAGGTCGTATAAGATTAGTACCAAACTATCGGTCTCGTCCGTTATGGCCATACGGATATGGTGGGTAAGTGTTCTTGAAGAACCCCCGGGTATTATCGTATCTCAAGAACCACCGATCCTCATTGATATGTTGTGTTATTGAGATGTTATCTCATTGATATTATATGTTTATTGTTGGTATTCTTGGCTGAAGGTTTCCCCAAGAACCATCGATCTACTGTAATGTTTTTGTTTACGATTATTTATTGTAAACAAAATTGTTAAGCTAAGTTGGACTGATGATTAGTTATTCACTCACTTAGCGTTATGCTAACCCCACCACCCCACTTCTTGCAGGTTATAGTTTTGATAGAACGGGATTGGCAAGAAGTTTGTTCGGGATGGAATGTTTGACCAGATGGCTTACTCTGATATTGGTTTTGGAATAAACCCAAGTTGTATTGGAATTAAATAACAACCAAATTGAAATGTTATGATTTTGAGATAGTCTGAGTTGTTTATATAATCTGTAATGTAAAATAATTAATGTATCTTTTACCTGCGCTTCCGAGATATTATATACTATATAATGGTATAGAAAATAGAGGGTGTTATAAATACAATCTTCCATTCTTTTAGTTTTAAATATATACGACTTTTGAATGTTAATGGAGTATTATATTGTGTGAACATACATATACCGGTTTATATGATTGATTCAATTATTAAAAATCTATCTAATCTTAATTTATAAAGCTGTCAAGTATGTGATTGCTTTTTATTCAGTTTTAAGTGGTTTACTCTATTGTTGGAAAACACCATAGTTTTCCTCATCAAGTTTAAAATTATTATTTTAAGTTTTAGCATGATTTACCATATAGACATGTTTGCTTCTTCATCAATGCTAGTTATCTCTATATATTACTTAAATTTTTTTTCCCGATAATCTAATATATTGTATAACCTTCTCATATCAGTTGTTTGTCGTGGTTCATGTTTCTAATTGTTGGGTAATTTAATTAACTCTCTTCTCATTTTTTAAGGTGATCCATAATAACTAATCTAATGATTTATGATTATGTATATTTGGTGAGATCAAGTAAAAGTTTTGATGAGATAAAATGTCTTGAAAATCTTACTTAGATTTCTATGAAGTACTATTATATGATCATATATAAGTTACGGATGCTAATGAAGAATTCTAATTTTGGATAATTTATCTGTTAAGTGAGCCAATAAACACACATCGACACATCGTTGACTCATTTATTTATATATATAATACATTTTTATTAGCTTATACATAGTCTTCCCATATTATCTAAAATCTAATATGAAATTATAGTTGTAACACCCCCAAATTTAATGATTTGCGGAAGCATACTTGGGTGTTACTAATCAATATACAAAGCACAAGATATATAGTAAACGACCTCTAAATGAGACGTTGTAAAACGATTTCATAGAAATATATGTTTGAAAACTTAACGTTTTCGTATACAAAATGTAGTTCCCTAGAGTCCACGCGTATAGCGGGAGATTCTATTACATAATCAACATGTACAAAAGATAATGCTGAGAATCTCCGTTAATGCAGTTTAGTTGAAATCATGCGACTCTAGCTATGTCCTGGAGTAATCCTACTCCGTCTGGGTACCTGAGAATACATGCTAAAAGGTCAACACGAATGTTGGTGAATCTCACAGGTTTGTAAGTAATATCGATTTTTTTTTTTTTTTTTGAACACAAGATTTCATCAGTAGTGCCCGCAGGCGTAAATCAAGTATTTGCAAATCCAGCAAATGTAAAGTAAGTAAGTTATACCGTTGCCATGAAGCTCATAATCGAAGCTTAACCCGTAAGTAATTATTTGCTCCCGTGACATGCTCGTAACTGAGCAAGCAGATGTAACGAATAATAGTCGCCCGTTTATACATAACGGTTCGTGGTAGCGCTACTACCCCGGACGGGGAGGGTCATTTCCCTAATGGATCCATTAACTAGTGTTCGCGCTTAAGTCCATAACTAACGATATATGATGGAGAGACTTCTGTAAATAGTAAGTAACTCATGCAATTCCGTTTGGTATAGTAAGCAGTTTTAGTACTTGTGTTCAAGAAAAGTAAGCAATGTATCTCACCCCGTATGTAAAACAGTAAAAGTGGGGCTGTAAGACTCACCTGAGTCGAGTAATAAGCAGTAGCAAATGGTAGGTAGTATGTAGGTTCTCCGAACCCGTAACCTTTAAATGCCTAAACATATAAAGTTAGGTAAGTAGATGTCTCGCAAGACCATCTAGGCTAGTTGTCTACACAACTCGTTATGTCCAAGTGTTTGTTTAGTAATCCGTTTGTAGTTTGAAAACAAGTATGGCCCGTTGGTGACGGTTTGTAATAATGGTTCAAAGTGTTATCATTATATGTATCGTTGAATCAGGTTTCATTATTTGTAAGTGTTCGACACTTGGTGTGAAAAGTATTTACAACATCTAATGACGGGGGTCCGGGGGCAGCGCCCCTGGTAGCGGGGTCCAAGGGGCGGCAGCCCCTGGCGGGGTCCAAGGAGCAGAGCCCCTGGTTGGGGTCGAGCTGCCAAGTCAGCTTGGAAAATTTTTATTCCTACTACTTTCCTTTAGTGAAAACGCATCCGAAATCTGGATTTGGGGTAAAATTAGGTGGTAAAATCTTGGTTCCGACACTTAGTAAAAATCTGTGTTTTCAAGGTTCTGGTTTGTGCGACGTCAGGTGCGACGTTGTACATGATGACCGCGACGTTGGGAATGACGTCGCTAAATATAGTATTCGCAATTTAATGCGACGTTGCGTATTGTGTCGCTATATGCGACGTTAGTTCGGTCTGAGACGTTAAGGCCTGCGTCGCTATATGCGACGTTCGCAAGTCAATGCGACGTTGGGGTGACGTCGCTATATGCGACGTTGTGAGGGTATTGCGACGTTTTTGACTACGTCGCAGAGAGCCCCGCGTCTCTGCGACGTTACGGTCTGATCGGAGGTTAGTGGCCTGAAAATCGGTCGGAAAGCTTCCGTTTGGTCCAAATCTTTTACCCAACCCATTTTTGGACATTTTAAACATATATAAACTATAAAAACGTAAAAATGAGTAAAAACGGAGAGTTTCGGGTTTTGTCGGAAACTTACGCGGTGTCGGATTGAAAATCCGAAAAGATGGGATGGTAGATCGTGTCGCGGTGGTGCTTTTATTCCAAAGGCGTGGTATGATCCGAGTGTGTTTTAAGGTAGTATTTGGCGATTTAAGTGAGGTGGTGATTTGGTGCTTTTTGAGAGAAAGGAGGGAGGAAGAAAGAGAAAGAATTTGGGAAATGAAGAGAAAGAGAGTGAGAGTGGGAGGTTAACCTCCCATTTTCAGTCCGCGTCTCCGCGCTCCGTGTGATGTTCGTTTCTTCCGTCGTTTAAATGTACAGTATTTATTTTAAGGCTAATTATTCATTTAATAATACAAATTTTGTTAAGTTATTTAATTGAATTATTTTTCTAAAACTTTAAATAAATTTGGGTAGTTTGTTTTTAAGTCGCGAAATTTCAATTGTACGAAATAGGACAATTTGTGAGTATTATTAAGATGTTATTCCGGATGTCATATCGTTTATAAATAACGGCTCGTATTTATATTAAAAGGTTTCACCAACGTCCATATTTTCTGAATCGAATTGCATTCAATTCTTAAAACTGTGTACGATCAAATCAAGTCGCGTATTCGTATATATTCAACAATATATATTTCGATACATATATTAGCCTAACACAAAACTAATTACATGTATTAACACAGAATTAGGCACTAATTACTAGTCCTAATTTGGCGGTTGTTACAATAGTGACATTATTGTATATCACACAAGTTTTACATTCGTATATTATATATTGCAAAGCCGTCCATCGGACGGGATTACCCTAGTTATGTAATATATCAGTTCTCCTCTTCTCATGGTATAATTTTTTATGAGATCGTGACTTTGAAAACCAAATGATAAATATATCTTCAACATTATTCATTACTCTTTCAAAGGGTTGTAGATATGTACGTTTAAGTTATTACAGTAATATTTTTGTGTATGAGTTTAGAACTAACTCATTCTTTTTCAATAGTATCAAATAAGACTTTTTAGTAAATTTTTTATATTATTATTATCGTGAAAAATGACATTAAAAGTAGTGAGTAAGGTTTAAATGAGTCCATGATTTTTGAGTGAGACTAAAGGAACCAATGATATCATGTCACATATACAAAGAGAATGTTCCATACTACAAAACCCATTTACCTCAAACATCAATTATCTCACAAACGACAAATTGAAAAATCATGAAACTTGCACCATATTTTTCAGCGTTTTATCCTCTTCGATTTGCCGTCCCTCAAGGCATACTTTCGATAAAAAAAAAATTCGATTTTTTGGTGGGTTTTATAAATTAGTAACACATGTTAGAGTTTAGGGTTTAGGGTTAGAGTTTAGGGTTAGGATTTAGCAGGGTTTATGGTTTAGGGTTTAGATTTTATGTTTTAATAGGGTTTAGGGTTTATTAGGGTTTAGGGTTTAGTATGATTTAAGGTTTAGAGTTTTATAAAGCGTTTAGGGTTTAGGGTTTGGGGTTTCGGGGTTAGGGTTTAGGGTTTGGGTTTTGGGGTTTCTCCCCGAAACCTTAAACCCTAACCCCAAACCCTAAACCCCAAACACTAAACCCTAAACGCAACACTCTAACACATGTGTTAGTAACATATGAAACCCACAAAAAAAAAAAAAAAAAAAATTCGTCGGAAGTATGCCTTGAAGGATGGCAAATCGAAGAGGATAAAACGCTGAAAATTATGGTGCAAGTTTCATGATTTTTTGATTTGTCGTTTGTGAGATAATTGATGTTTGGGGTAAGTGGGTTTTGTAGTATGTAACATTCTCTTTGTATATGTGGCATGATATCATTGGTTCCCTTAGTCTCACACAAATTTTTAGTCTCATTTAAACCTCACCCTAAAAGTATTACATTCGTTTAAGTTTAACCCCTTATAACTGTCATGTGTTAGAAAAATTTTACATTATATATTAATTTTTTTTTAAAGGCTCCTTATTTATCTTCTAATTTCTCAAATACTCACTATATAACAGATTGATACGGTAAAAGATATAACATCTCACTATCAACACACCCTGTTTCTACTATAAAAATGTCACTTTCATCATATTCTACTTTTAAAACCACAAATTATGTCAATACTAACGAATCATTAGTTGATTAAGCACACAACTAGTGAGTCATGCCATATCTCTTCAAGTGATAATTTATAATTGGTAATAATAACTAGCTTTAAATACTCTATCCGTCTCATTTTTATTGTCCACCTTACTAATTTTATTTTGTTCTAAAAAAAATGTCTATTTGCAAAAAATAACTATTAAAATCATAAAACTTCCTAATTTACCCTCATTTATTACTCTAAATCATTTATTTAACACAAATTTTCATTCAAACTTGCCTTGAATATAAGAGCAAAATTGACATTTATTCAACATATCTTAAATCCATCAAATTTTTGCTAAGGGACAATAAAAATGGAATGAAGGGAGTAGTAATAATATCCATAACAACTAAGTGAAGTAACTAGTCATATATGCATCGATAAGATATCCATAACAACTAAGTGAAGTAACTAGTCATATATGCATCGATAAGTAGTAATAATATCCATAACAACTAAGTGAAGTAACTAGTCATATATGCATCGATAAGATATCACTAGATGTAACAATAGGCATGTAATTTTTTGTTTCATTAGACCGGTACCAAAATGATCCCTGTCGTTGTGCGTCTTTGGGGGAGTCTTTCCAAAAACAGCATTGGCACCATGGTGTCTTTGTGGCGTCTTTGGTGGGTGCGTCCGAGTGAGGACTGAGAAAGATAGGAAGAAGTGTGCCTCTTTACTCTACTTTCAGTTTTTTATTTTTTATTTTGGGTATATATATAGTAAAGGAATTAATAGTAAATGTGGGGTTCAAAAATTCAGTCCTTCAGTCTTCCATTGACATTGTTCATTCTTCCCGAGAAAGTGATTACGTGATGTTGAGCGGGCAGTTCACTTGTTCAATTTATAATACCGAGAAAAAACATAAAATGAACATATTGGCTTTCGGTAGGTGTATCAGCTTCCCATGATCTTGAAACTCCGTCATTTGTTGTGAAATAATAAAAATCGGCGCTGAAATTAAAGAGAATCGCAATGAGTACGTATTGTACGTAAAATATTTGAAAGTACAAGTTTTATATAAATGTACAGTTCGTTACACAACGTACGTCACAACCCAAAACTTTCCCAAATTGACAACATCACATCGTTGGCTTATATTTACTTTTTTACCTTTTTCGACTTTATTGATGTGTTTCGTATCATTTCGTGGACCCATTTCCAATAATAATAAAATAAAACTATATAATATTAATAACATCAATTAATATTACTAGCTGTTTTGTATCTGAACATTTGTTTATGTATTTTTTGGTTGCTCGTCATTCTCTACTTAATTTTTTCATTTAAAAATACTACTACTAAAATGTTATAGAGAAATATATTATATTATATATAATATATATATGGTCCACAGTACACACTGACGTTTTGGTTCGGGTCGACTACTTTTAAATATGTCTCATCCATAACATCCTCTTCCAAGGTTGTGGGAAGATCTCTCTCTATATATAATAATAAATAAAATTAAGTTAAATCAATATATTGAAAGAAGAATCCATCTCTCTCATGATAACGTACATACACAAAGAAATAGCTAGCAGAAGCAATGAATCATATATAATATTGGTTGTCTACTTATTTATTTATTTATGGGGAAATCAATTTTAAAGTTAACATAGGTGCAGCTAACCAATCACAAAACAAAGAAATCATTAAATTAAATACAATATATTGCTTAGTTAGTTGTATCATTACTTCTACATGTTCTTTTGTGGAAGTGTACGTTGCAACTTACAAGCATCCTCTTATCTACATCCATCTACATAACTATATATTTAATTTAATTTAATAATTTTAATCATATGCTAAAAATATTATTATTACTGTATTTTCAGCTCTTGTGATCCCTTCTTTATTATTTATATTATATATATATAGTAGCATTTAAACCTATGTATACACACAGATCATATGATATTAACATGATACATGGTATTAGTCATATATATTATACTTATAATCAATTGTTTCTTGTTATTATGATTACTCAAATTACGTAGTTTATAAAATTTCCTTTTTAGATGCAAATCAACTTTTGTAACGGATGAAAAAATTTCATTTAACACAAACAAATTAGGCTAGGTTTGACCCTATAATGAAAACCCGTTAAGAGTTTGAAACAACCAAAATTGAGCCATACCCAAATTTCTAGAGATTAATACCCATTGAGCTTGCAAATCAATAGATAATTAAGTGTAAAAGTATGTTACATTTGTTGTTATAGATTTATGATTTATCTAAGTGTAGGAAGGCAATTGATTAAATACCGTATGTAAGTAATACAATATAATTACATGGATATGGTTGTATTCAATTATAATTCAAATCACTCAAGACTACAGAGATTGATCCACAAATTAATGGATGTTTCGTTCAAATTGTAACTTCGTAATTACACATTGTTATAAAATTGAAAGTTGTTCTTATAATAAATTAATTGAGTGAATCGAAACTTTTTAATTGATGACATCACAAAGGTGTTTCATATATCATTATTATTAAGATTGTATATATAGTGACATTTATGTTTCTCTACTCTATGTGATAACTAAAGCTATCTTAAAAGTAACTACTAATAAACCAGAATAGTAATTTAATTCAAACACAATCAAAGTAAATAATAATTTAATTTAGTTTAATCTTAGTATGACGACTTGTTTAAAATAATTATAGAAGTATTAGGATTAGGAATCCTAGCTATTTTCATATATATATTGATGATATAATAATAATAATAATAATAATAATAATAATAATAATAATAATAATAATAATGGGGAAGGATCAAGAGGGAAGCATCAAATTTGAGGGAAGGAGGGAAGCAAATCACAGCCACTAATTTTCTCCCACATTTTTCATACAATAAATAATACATATACAATACCCATTTAATCAACTTTAGTCTAAAATCCAAAATTAAAGTATCAAATTCAATAATTCATCAATCAAAAACATTATAAATTTTTCAATCCATCAAACACATTCATACATATCTTCAATTCGTCATGATTTGAAATCATCAAAAATTATGAATTTTGGGTATAACTTTTGGGTTTTTATATAAAATTTTATTTTGCCAATGAAAACAATAAATTAAACGAATTTCATCATACAAAACTTATAAACATGTAATTAATCGAATTATGGTTGTTATTAATCATCAAATTTCACAGATTTGAAAATATCCAGAACGTTAACATACATTTGCAATGCATGTTAATCAAAATTACAAGTAAGATTCTTAAACATTCATATTTGTTGAATATTACCTTATATAATTTATTATACATCGTTGAACGTTATAACATAACATTCATCAATGTATTACAATATATATGAGTTAATATGCATTATAAATGAATGTTATAATGTTCATCAGCATGATATAAGTTAATATTCATCATAAATGAATGTTAAAGACTCAATGAGATGTTAACATGCATTTATGATGAATATGAGTTATTATACACTAATAACATATATAAGCTAAAATATTCATCATAAATGAATATTTAAATTGTAATTTTTATAACATGCATTTCAAATGAGTATTAACTTTCTGAAAATTTTGATTTCGAGATTTTTTGGGTGTAAAACGTAAAATAACTACAAGTTTGTTTGATTATTGATGTATATGTTCGATTTATTTGAATTTTGCTTTATATACATCTCAATTATGTACTCAATTGAATGAATTTGTGATTTTTTTTATGGGTTTCTACATTTTTCTTCATGAAATCTATTTTCTAACAATTTTTATTGAATCTAACAATTGTTAATCAATATTGCTCAACGAGTTGTGTATTAGTGTTTTTAAATTTATTTTTGCAAGTTTCAAGCTTTAATTTGATGAATTTAAGATGAAAATCACGTTTTTAGTTGTCTTTGATTAACATGCTTTTGAAATGCATGTTAACGTTCTGGAAGGTGATTTCAAGTTATTTACAAAAATGCCACCGCGTTGACTTTTGAGTTGACCAGAATGTGTGGCTGAAAATCACTTCCCTCCTTCCCTAATTATTTTACTTCCCCAAGGATCTCCCCCTAATAATAATAATAGGATGTGAGAATTTAACTAAAATCTAAAAGTTACGACTATTTGTGATTGAGGTCGGCTAAAGTCGTTGCATTTCTAAATTAATTAAACTAAAAAAAAATTTAATCAATAAAAAAATAATAAATACAGAATTCTAATTGGTTAATTGGATTTAAAATTTGAAATTGAATGTCTTAAGTCCGCTTCCTATATTTTATTTACTAGACCTTAAACCCGTGTATACACACGGGTCATTGATTTTTAATATTAAATTTCGTATTTAGTATCTTATTTCAAACAATAAAGTGTATAACTTAATATGTATATCAATCATTTTGTTGGATTAATGATAATATTACTTTATGTAAATGAATTTATATAAGTAGAGATTAAAAAAATTAAACATTTTTGAAATCAAGTTAGTGAAAAAGATTCATTATTTTAAGTCTATATTAATATTTTCAAGCAATTTAAGTCCTACTCAGTAAATTGAAAATAAAACATTACACATCAGTTATGTTTTGCTATTTACGCTAGCAATATCGGTACGATGATGATATATATTGTTTCTTAATTCTCTTCGAAGTTGGCATCGATCTGTATGTAACAACCGCCAAATTAGGGCTAGTATTAGCGCCTAATTCTTTGTTAATACATGTAATTAGTTCTGTGTTAGGCTAATTTATGTATCGGATTATATGTTGGTGAATATATACAACTTTGCGATTTGATTAAATCGTACGCAACTTAAATAGAATGAAATTCTATTCGAATAACACGGACGTTGGTGAACAAATGTTTATAAACTAAAATAACGCAATTATAACTGAAATGCTATTTTATAATAGTTAATAACTGACTTGTACTACTCGAATAAAACGTACACGATTTTATAAACAAAAGTGATTAAAATTAATTTAACCTATTAAAGATTTAATGAAATAATTTAAATAAATTATTTAACAAGATTTGTGATTTATAAATATAATTAAACGCGTAAAATAAATATTTAACGCTTAAACGACGGAGAAAACGAACACCGCACGGAGAACGGGGAACGAGAAGTGGAGGTAAAAACCCCCACCTCTCTTCTCCTCCTCTCATTTTCACCTCACTCTCTATCTCTCTTTTCTCTCTCTTTCTTTCTTTCTAATCACCACCAACACCCAAAAACCTCACATAATCGACAAATAAACGTACTAAACGACGCCGGATCATACCACATCTTTGGAGAAAAACGTTCACCTCTTCACGATCTACAACTTCATCTTTTCGGATTTTCAATCTGACACTTTGTAAGTTTCCGACAAATCCCGACATCTCTCGTTTTTGATCATTTTTACTAGTTTGCGGTTTAAATAGGCTTATTATGTTCATATAAGGGTTGGGTAAAAGATTTGGACCCAACGGAAACCGGAAAACTCGTTTTCGACAAAAATTCCGGCCATCAGACCGCTACGTCGCATTTGGCCAGGGGCCTCTGCGACGTCGCGACCTACGTCGCACAAAAACCTCAGCGTCGCATTAGCGACGCCAGCCCCTACGTCGCATTGATTTGCAAGGGTCGCATCATGCGACGTACATGCCCACGTCGCACCCGACGTCGCACCTGACGTCGCACCCGACGTCGCACCTGACGTCGCACCTGACGTCGCACCCTACGTCGCACAGATCAGAACTTTGAAAACTCGGATTTTTACTAAGTGTCGAACTTACACAACTTCAAATACTTATGTCATACGACTTAACAAACGTCATAGAACATACTTTCTATTACAATTACTCTAAATTGCATTATAAACGATAAACTTTAATTATAACAAATTACCAACGGGCCGTATACTTTGATACAAACGGGAACGAACCAACATTAAACACAACGGGTTGTATGAACAACTAGCCTAGATGGTCTTGCGAGACATCTACTTACTTAACCTTATGTGTTTAGGCACTAGAAGGTTACGGGTTCGGAGAACCTACTTGCTTTACTACTACTTGCTAATTACTACTGCTCGACTCAGGTGAGTCTTACAGCCCCACTTTTACTGTTTTATACTTTGGGGTGAGATACTTAGCAACTGTTTTACGTATGAACACAATGTACTGAACTGAAAACATTACTGATTACAAACAAACGCATGAGTTACTTTTATCCACTGAAAGCCTCCTAATCGTAAGTTGTTAGTTATGGACTTAAGCGCGATTACTAATAGATGGATCCATTTGGGACTGACAATCCCTGTCTGGGGTGGTAGCGCCACCACGTACTGATTTACACGTAGAAACAGACATATTAGTATTTGTTACATATGAGTGTGCGGATAGCACTCACGGGGGTACGTGATATATTCACACTACACGGTTAAGCTTCAACTTATGAGCTCATGGCACTGTACTGATATACTGATTAACTTACTTTGCTTGATAGCAATACGGGTACATACTTGTGGTTCATGACACTTACTTATTACTAAACCTGTGAGATTCACCAACCTTTTTGGTTGACACTTTCTAGCTTTGTATCTCAGGTACACTTACGGAGTAGGATCACTCCAGGATTACTAGCTAGAGTCGCATGATTTACAAACTGCATCTAACGGAGATTCTTTGGCATTATCTTTTGTAACTATGATTATGTAATAGAATCTCCCGCTATACGCGCGGACTCTAGGAAACTACATTTTTGTGTACGAAAACCTACGGTTTTCAAACGATTCAAATTATGAAATGTAACTATTTTACAAACGTCTCATTTAGAGGTCGTTTGCTATATATCTTGTGCTTTGTATATTGATTAGTAACACCCAATGTATGCTTCCGCAAACCGTTAAATTTGGGGGTGTTACAGATTGGTATCAGAGCCTAAGGTTATAGTGAACTAGGTTGCATTTAGTGGGCCTAGACTATGACCGTTAGGCAGTATTTCCTTACTAGGCATGATTGGTTCAGGAATTACGTCATACGACTTTAATTTAACATAGCTTGATCAACTATGTACAATTAAGGAAAGGTGATGTAAGGTCTGAAATGGTTATGTTGAGCCGGAATACATTAGTTGACTCTGATCTCGAGAGAACCGAGACTTAAACATGTGTATGCTAGACACTCAATAGGCTATATTATATAGGAACTATATGAATATAGGCCTCAATCTTACTAACGCTTTGTCTCAGAAATGGCAAACATCCCATCCGATTCATCTCGTTCTCAATCCGGGTCGCAGAACCCAAGGGTAGCAAGGAGGAACAACAGGTTGCCTCGAGCTGGCCCGTACTCTACTCACTTCACCTTGCCAGCCTTAGCT
Source organism: Helichrysum umbraculigerum (assembly GCA_949592205.1). NCBI lineage: Eukaryota > Viridiplantae > Streptophyta > Magnoliopsida > Asterales > Asteraceae > Helichrysum > Helichrysum umbraculigerum. The sequence continues at coordinate 140,054,970 of CATIUR010000001.1, read as the reverse complement.
GCTAGGGTGAACCAACACGAGCAACGACTTCGCACCATGGATGTCGTGTTGCAAGAAACCAACGAAAACTGGCGACTTACATCTCTTGAACGCATCGAACAAGTCTCTGAGAATCACGAAACCACCGTTACTAATGTGGACATTCTTCTCAACAGAGTGGTGGAGATAAGCGTGGAAACCACTCTTTTGAAACGCAGACTTGATGAGTGTGAACAACGCTCACGGGAAACGGAGGAATATACCCGTGGATTGGTACAGCGACTAGCATTAGCTGAAGATAATGCTCGACAAGCTAGCAGACTTGCAAATACTGTGGATCGTCTCATCGAAATGATGGAGCAGATTAACCTACGTTAAGACTAGCTTAGTCTTTGTTTTGTAAACTATCCTGTAATCTAGTAACTATCTAAGCACTACTCTATGTTTCAGTCAGATGTAATAATTCCCGACACCTTTTGTAATACATCCGTAGGATGTAACCTTTGAACTAGCATCATCTATCAAATATTCCTTGCTGTTTCGACTCATATTAATTGCCATAATCCTTTTTCATACTGATGTTATGTATTACCATCTTTATACATGTACATCTGAAATAAATGCAACTTGCTTACAAAATCTCATGTATCTTCATTTCTTTTATTGAAGAGTCATGCCGCCAAAGTCAAGACCTTACACCGATGCCCAGATTACCTCCCTTATAACCCAGGCTGTTACTGAAGCCTTAGCTCGGAATACTCCACCAGGTTCCACAAGAAACAGCGATGCCGCTGAAACCTCTGCTGCTAAACCTTGTTCATACAAGGATTTCCAAAACTGCAAACCCTTGATCTTCAAGGGGACCGAAGGAGCCATCGGACTTATCAGATGGTTCGAAAAGATGGAATCCGTCTTCCGCATCAGCAAATGTGCGGAGGACGACAAAGTCAAATTCTCCACCTGCACCCTCGAAGATGGTGCCCTCTCGTGGTGGAATTCCTATACCCAGTCTGTGGGTATTGATACCGCTTATCTACTCCCTTGGGAGGATCTAAAGAAAATGCTCACTGATGAGTATTGCCCGGCCGAACAACTTCACAAGCTGGACGAAGAGTTCTGGAACTTGAAAGTGCAAGGAACTGATATCGTTGGATACACCACCAGATTCCAACAACTCACCGTCCTTCGCCCAACCATGGCGGGTACTGAACCCGAAAAGATCAAGAAGTATATCCGCGGCCTTCCGGAACCCGTCCGGGGAAATGTCGCCTCATCAAAACAAACCACTCTTCATGGTGCCATTCGGTTGGCCCATGAACTTCTAGCTATGAACGAGGACCCAGAACCACCCACTCCATCCTCCAACAGCAACAAAAGAAAATGGTCCGACAACCACAACAACCATCAAAACAAGAAACCTGAAACCATTAAAGCCTACACCTCCGGTTCTGATGACAAGGGGGCGTACAAGGGAACCAAGCCCTATTGTTCTAAGTGCCAACGACACCACCATGGTTCGTGTCCCTGTAGCAAGTGTAAGAGATTTGGACACTTGGCTAGGGACTGTAGATCAAACACCTCTGACACCAACACCTCGACACCAAAGACTTGTTATGGGTGCAACGGAACGGGGCATTTCAAGAAAGACTGCCCGAAGCTGAACAACAACAACAACAGGAACAACAACAATGCTCGAGGAAGAGCTTTTGTGCTGAAATCTGGGGAAGCCCGTCAAGACCCGAATGTGGTCACGGGTACGTTCCTTCTCAACAACTTGACTGCTTCTGTATTATTCGATACTGGTGCTGATAAGAGCTTTATTTCCGACGAATTTTATCCATTACTTGACACTACACCTATTGCCTTAGATTCTAAGTACACAATAGAATTGGCAAACGGAAAACTTATTGAGGCCGACAGTGTAATACCTAATTGCACTCTGAACTTAGCTAATGAGCTCTTTCCCATTGACTTGATACCTGTCGAAATCGGCAGCTTTGACATCATCGTCGGTATGGATTGGTTGTCCAAACACCGAGCCGAAATCGTTTGTTTCGAGAAAATTGTACGCATTCCTCTCGTCACCGGTGGAACTTTGAGCATACAAGGGGAGACCGGTGGGACGAGAATAAACATCATTTCTTGCATGAAAACCCGAAAATACTTGAGAAAAGGGTACCAGGCAATCCTCGCACACGTTATGGAGAAAAAGTCGGTGGAAAAGCGACTTGAGGATGTGCCTATCGTTCGAGACTTCCCAGAGGTCTTTCCTGAAGACTTGCCTGGCCTTCCGCCACCTAGACAAGTTGAATTTTCTATTGACCTTGTGCCCGGTGCTGCACCCGTGGCACGAGCCCCTTACCGATTAGCCCCATCCGAACTTCAGGAGTTGTCTACTCAGTTACAGGAACTCCTGGACAAGGGATTTATTCGACCAAGTTCCTCACCTTGGGGAGCTCCGGTCCTGTTTGTGAAAAAGAAAGACGGTTCTTTCCGCATGTGCATCGACTACCGTGAACTCAACAAATTAACTGTCAAGAACCGTTACCCACTTCCTCGCATTGATGACCTGTTTGACCAACTTCAGGGATCGAGTTTTTATTCAAAGATCGATCTACGGTCAGGTTATCATCAACTCCGAGTTCGTGACGATGACATTCCAAAAACTGCTTTCCGAACTCGCTACGGGCATTATGAATTCCAAGTGATGCCCTTCGGCTTAACAAACGCACCGGCTGTATTCATGGACCTTATGAATCGGGTGTGCAAACCTTACCTTGACAAGTTTGTTATCGTCTTTATCGATGACATCTTGATTTACTCGCGCACTGAACAAGAACACGCGCAACACCTGAAAACTATCCTAGAGCTGCTCAAACACGAAGAGTTATACGCCAAATTCTCTAAGTGTGAGTTCTGGATGCAAACCGTTCAATTCCTTGGACACGTCATTGATAATCAAGGAATTCATGTCGATCCTTCGAAAATCGAGGCTATCAAGTGTTGGCAAGCACCTACAACACCAACCGAGGTACGCCAATTCTTAGGACTCGCCGGATACTACAGGCGGTTCATTGAGAATTTTTCGAAAATAGCCCTACCGCTCACTGCACTGACTCAAAAAGAAAAGAAGTTCGATTGGACTGACAAACAGGAGTCAGCTTTTCAGCTACTAAAACAGAAACTCTGCAGTGCACCTATCTTATCCTTACCCGAAGGCAACGATGACTTCGTGGTATACTGTGATGCTTCACACCAAGGTCTTGGTTGCGTACTGATGCAACGAGACAAGGTTATCGCTTACGCCTCTCGACAACTCAAGGTCCACGAAAAGAATTACACAACTCATGACCTAGAGTTGGGGGCGGTTGTATTCGCTCTAAAAGTCTGGAGACACTACTTATACGGTACCAAGTGTACAATCTTTACTGACCATAAAAGTCTCCAACATATCTTCGATCAAAAGGATCTCAACATGAGGCAACGTCGATGGGTCGAGTTGCTCACTGATTACGATTGCGAAATTCGCTATCATCCAGGCAAGGCGAATGTTGTCGCCGATGCCTTAAGCCGAAAAGAACGAGTGAAACCACTTCGAGTTCGAGCTCTCGGTATGACCATCCACAACGACCTCATCAATCAAACTCTCACCGCTCAACTCGAAGCACTCAAACCAGAAAACTTGATAAACGAGGCCTTGCGGGGCATGGACAAACAATTTGAAACCAAACCTAACGGGGCCAAATACTTCTCGAATCGAATCTGGTTACCAAGTTTTGGGAACCTTCGAGACTTGGTGATGAATGAAGCTCACAAGTCTAAATACTCTATACACCCCGGTGCCGACGAAATGTATCACGACATCAAGGAAATGTACTGGTGGCCCAACATGAAATCTGACATTGCAACCTATGTTGGCAAGTGTCTTACTTGTTCCAAGGTTAAAGCTGAACACCAGAAACCCTCCGGTTTGCTACAACAACCCGAAATACCACAATGGAAATGGGAGCAGATTACCATGGATTTCATTACTAAACTCCCAAAGACTTCTAGCGGTTGCGATACCATTTGGGTGATCGTCGATCGACTCACTAAATCTGCTCATTTCATAGCCATCAAGGAAACTGATAAGATGGAACGTTTGACACGGATCTACCTGAAAGAAATCGTGTCAAGACACGGCGTGCCCATCTCAATCATCTCCGACCGAGATGCTCGATTTACTTCTCGCTTCTGGCAGTCACTGCAAAAATCTCTTGGTACTCGTCTGGATATGAGTACGGCTTACCATCCTCAAACCGACGGCCAGAGCGAACGAACCATACAAACACTGGAAGACATGCTACGAGCCTGCGTAGTTGACTTCGGTAAAAACTGGGAAAATCACTTACCGTGGTGCGAGTTCTCGTACAACAACAGTTATCACACCAGCATAAAGGCTGTACCCTTCGAGGCACTGTACGGTCGTAAGTGCCGGTCACCTATCTGTTGGACTGAGGTGGGGGATACACAACTCACCGGTCCAGAAATCATACATGAAACAACTGAAAAGATCATCAGCATACAAAACCGACTAAAAGCCACGCGTGATCGTCAGAAAAGCTATGCTAACGTGAGACGCAAACACCTTGAGTTCTAAATTGGGGACAAGGTACTTCTCAAAGTGGCACCGTGGAAAGGTGTCATTCGATTCGGAAAACGAGGCAAACTAAATCCTAGATACATCGGACCATTCGAAATCCTTGAAAAGATTGGTCCAGTGGCATACCGCCTGCAACTTCCTGCTGAGCTTAGCAGCGTGCACAACACATTCCACATTTCTAATCTGAAGAAATGTATGTCTGACGAGACACTGATTATACCGCTCGACGAAATTCGGATCGATGATAAACTTCATTTTGTCGAGGAACCTATGGAAATAATGGACCGCGAGGTCAAACAACTAAAACAGAGTCGTATTCCCATCGTTAAAGTCAGGTGGAATTCTAGACGTGGTCCTGAATTCACCTGGGAACGGGAAGACCAAATGCGACAAAAATACCCACATCTCTTCCCAGACAACGCACCGACCGTGCAAACGAGCTAATTTCGGGACGAAATTATTTTAACAAGGGGAGAATGTAACAACCGCCAAATTAGGGCTAGTATTAGCGCCTAATTCTTTGTTAATACATGTAATTAGTTCTGTGTTAGGCTAATTTATGTATCGGATTATATGTTGGTGAATATATACAACTTTGCGATTTGATTAAATCGTACGCAACTTAAATAGAATGAAATTCTATTCGAATAACACGGACGTTGGTGAACAAATGTTTATAAACTAAAATAACGCAATTATAACTGAAATGCTATTTTATAATAGTTAATAACTGACTTGTACTACTCGAATAAAACGTACACGATTTTATAAACAAAAGTGATTAAAATTAATTTAACCTATTAAAGATTTAATGAAATAATTTAAATAAATTATTTAACAAGATTTGTGATTTATAAATATAATTAAACGCGTAAAATAAATATTTAACGCTTAAACGACGGAGAAAACGAACACCGCACGGAGAACGGGGAACGAGAAGTGGAGGTAAAAACCCCCACCTCTCTTCTCCTCCTCTCATTTTCACCTCACTCTCTATCTCTCTTTTCTCTCTCTTTCTTTCTTTCTAATCACCACCAACACCCAAAAACCTCACATAATCGACAAATAAACGTACTAAACGACGCCGGATCATACCACATCTTTGGAGAAAAACGTTCACCTCTTCACGATCTACAACTTCATCTTTTCGGATTTTCAATCTGACACTTTGTAAGTTTCCGACAAATCCCGACATCTCTCGTTTTTGATCATTTTTACTAGTTTGCGGTTTAAATAGGCTTATTATGTTCATATAAGGGTTGGGTAAAAGATTTGGACCCAACGGAAACCGGAAAACTCGTTTTCGACAAAAATTCCGGCCATCAGACCGCTACGTCGCATTTGGCCAGGGGCCTCTGCGACGTCGCGACCTACGTCGCACAAAAACCTCAGCGTCGCATTAGCGACGCCAGCCCCTACGTCGCATTGATTTGCAAGGGTCGCATCATGCGACGTACATGCCCACGTCGCACCCGACGTCGCACCTGACGTCGCACCCGACGTCGCACCTGACGTCGCACCTGACGTCGCACCCGACGTCGCACCCTACGTCGCACAGATCAGAACTTTGAAAACTCGGATTTTTACTAAGTGTCGAACTTACACAACTTCAAATACTTATGTCATACGACTTAACAAACGTAATAGAACATACTTTCTATTACAATTACTCTAAATTGCATTATAAACGATAAACTTTAATTATAACAAATTACCAACGGGCCGTATACTTTGATACAAACGGGAACGAACCAACATTAAACACAACGGGTTGTATGAACAACTAGCCTAGATGGTCTTGCGAGACATCTACTTACTTAACCTTATGTGTTTAGGCACTAGAAGGTTACGGGTTCGGAGAACCTACTTGCTTTACTACTACTTGCTAATTACTACTGCTCGACTCAGGTGAGTCTTACAGCCCCACTTTTACTGTTTTATACTTTGGGGTGAGATACTTAGCAACTGTTTTACGTATGAACACAATGTACTGAACTGAAAACATTACTGATTACAAACAAACGCATGAGTTACTTTTATCCACTGAAAGCCTCCTAATCGTAAGTTATTAGTTATGGACTTAAGCGCGATTACTAATAGATGGATCCATTTGGGACTGACAATCCCTGTCTGGGGTGGTAGCGCCACCACGTACTGATTTACACGTAGAAACAGACATATTAGTATTTGTTACATATGAGTGTGCGGATAGCACTCACGGGGGTACGTGATATATTCACACTACACGGTTAAGCTTCAACTTATGAGCTCATGGCACTGTACTGATATACTGATTAACTTACTTTGCTTGATAGCAATACGGGTACATACTTGTGGTTCATGACACTTACTTATTACTAAACCTGTGAGATTCACCAACCTTTTTGGTTGACACTTTCTAGCTTTGTATCTCAGGTACACTTACGGAGTAGGATCACTCCAGGATTACTAGCTAGAGTCGCATGATTTACAAACTGCATCTAACGGAGATTCTTTGGCATTATCTTTTGTAACTATGATTATGTAATAGAATCTCCCGCTATACGCGCGGACTCTAGGAAACTACATTTTTGTGTACGAAAACCTACGGTTTTCAAACGATTCAAATTATGAAATGTAACTATTTTACAAACGTCTCATTTAGAGGTCGTTTGCTATATATCTTGTGCTTTGTATATTGATTAGTAACACCCAATGTATGCTTCCGCAAACCGTTAAATTTGGGGGTGTTTCACTGTAATTAATTAATAAGGTGCTTATTGTTTCTTAATTCTCGTTGAAGTTGACGACATATATTGTTTTTGGATATATGTAATTAGTTAATAATTAATAACTATAACTAATAACTAATAATTATATAATAATAGTGGTATTGTATTAGGATAATATCTTTTACATTTAAATATATAATAAAAAGTTCTTTCACGGAGGTTATCCAAAATCGATTTTAATATAAATTTAAATATAAGTTGTTTTTATTAAATTAAAATTTATGATGTCAGCGTTTCCTTAATTTTAGTTAATTTAACAAAATTAAGCAATTCTATTGGGCAATTGAAATTTTGATTACATCATCAACTGTTTCTTATATATAATTTAAGATACTAGCCTTTAAACCCGTGTATACACACGGGTCATCTGATATTAACATGATACATGATATTAGTCGTATATATTATACTTATAAATAATTGTGTCTTGTTTATTATGATTACTCAAATTACGTAGTTTATAAAATTTCATTTTTAGATACAAATTTACTTTTCTAACGACAAAAGAATTTCATTTAACGCAAAGACATTATGTTTGACCGTAAAATGAAAACCCCTTAAAGTTTGAAACAACTAAAATTGAGCCATACCCAAAATTCTAAAGACTAATACTCATTGAGGTTGCAAATCTGTAGATAATTAAGTGTAAAGGTATTTTACATTTATTTGATATAAATTTATAATTTATCTAAGTGCAGCAGGCAATTGAATAATTTTTTTTAAGAACGGCAAACCTACAATCTAACACACTATTGCTACCAAAGGGCTCTTAGCCTTTGGTGGCGATTGAATGAATACCGTAAGTAAGTAAAACTATCTCAAAAGTAACCACTAATAGACTAAAAGAGTAATTTAATTGGGACACAATCAAAGTGAAAAACAAATAAATTTAATCTTAATATGCGACTTGTTTATGACAATTATACAATTATTAGGATTAGGATTCCTAGCTAGTTTTATATGGATATAATAATAATAAATAAATAAATAAAGTAATGTATATTAAATTATTATATCACCTCAATTTACTACTAATTGTGATTGTGCTTGGCGTTCTTCGTAATTATATTTATAGATAGATATTAATAAAATTAAGATTAAAGTCGTTGCTTTTTTAAATGAATTAAATTAAAACACAAATAAAATTAAACAACAATAGTATAATAAATACTAAATCGAGATTCGTTAATTGAACTTCAATTTTAAGATTGAATGCCTTAACTCACAGAAGTTTAATGTAAACATGTCGATAATATGAATTCTCATATTATCACATTAAATAGATGTCTTCAAAAGTTTCATTTTTGGGGTTTACAAATCCAACTAACATTTAACTTAAGTCCTTTTATTTTATCATATCACATACTATGATTTTATTTCTTAAAAGTTAATTAACTAAATAATTCTTCTAAATATACTCATGATAAACTAAAAAAATATAATCTATTGGTTATTACAAATCGCTAAACTATTATTAACTTGTTAAATTCTATGGTAATATTTACATAACACAACGTTCTTTTCAAAAAATATAAAAGTAATTTTTTTTCCACTTATTTGAATGTTAAACCCATATATACACATGGATATGATGTCGAATCAAACTATTTTTATTATTTGAATGTTAGACTCGTATATACACATTGATATTGAATCGAACTATTTATCAAAAAAATTCTTTCGCTTATTTGAATGTTGATAATGTGATTATCTACTTATATTATAATAACAAAGTTTAAATGTTCAAAAAACTTTGACCAAATTTAAAATGTGTAAATCTGAACCCTTCAATGCAAAAGTCAACATGTAAATCCATCCATTGGTTTATTTGCTGACATCATAATGTTTTCATCAAAAAGACACTAATGCCCCTTACAAAATCAACGTCAACGGCAAACCTTATGTTGTACATCCATGGTTTAATTGAATGATTCCCCTAACCTAAAATTGTTCACTTTTTCATTAACATAAAAGAAAAGATGAGGAAGGAGAGTATATGATGGAAAAGAAAGGGAGTGATGATAGTTTTTTCATATGTGTGTTCCGGAGCTAGAGGGAAAGCAGAGGAAGGAGAAAGCAAACAGGTATTATTTGTGCTGTGTTCTTCCCTTCTTCCCAAATCTTCCCAAATTGGGCGGATTGAGTGGAAAGAAAATCTCACCCAATTTCACTTCCAATTCTTTTCCTTTCTCTTCTAATCAAAATCTCTGGAACACACTTTCCTTTTCATTTCTTTCCAAACCCTTTCCATTCCCTTAAAAATTCAACTGGGGAACAAATTACGATGTACACTAGCGACAATGGTAATTCCAACCGTTGATATGTTCAGACACCATAACAGGTTGTGATAATCAGAAAGAGGATTCAGAGATTATATTCGAGTTAAATTCGCTTGGTTATGTTAGTCGCCGTCCACATTGTTGATTGGTTTCAATTGAGAGTTCAAATCTTAAGTTTTTCGTTGATTGTTTATCACTTATCATCGATTGATATGAGCGAAGAAATATTGTGCAGGTAAGTCTCATCAATCACATTTTTCCTTCTCAATTTACTCGACATATGTTTCTCAGATTATGTTTCTTTCACTTTTCTAATAATCTGATTAAAAGGGTTTAATCTAATGTTTAAGTATTACTGTTAGTGTAGCTCAAATGGTCATGTATACTAGGTGTTTGATGAAATGCCTAGCTAATTGGTATAAGGTAATGTTTATTATTATCTACATAACTTAATGTCTGTGTCACAGCCTATTGGTATTATGGTTAAAAAAAAAAAAATTAAAGAAAATTAATATGCTACTTTTTAGGATTTTTAAACTGAAAAACGTCCTTATCTAATCTCCAGGTCAGTTTTGATAATTCAAAATTTGAATTCCCTTCCTAAAATGTAGCAGAATTTCGTTATGTATCTCAAATATATATATACATTACCACGGCTTCTCTTATGCACCCCATTTAGAATTCCAAATAACCTTTACTTTGTACTCAGAATCATAACAAGCAATGGCAACCCCGGTTGATTATATTTACACTCCCTTGAACCTTCTTCACCGAGGCAGAGACTCTTGGAAGGTTTGTGTGAAGGTGTTTATGATGTGGACCCAAAGCTACATGAACAATCCGAGAGGCAGAGACTCTTGGAAGATTGTACGTTTTGCATCAACTTCCGGACAAAAGTTGGTACATCAGAATACTCTCTCCTCTTAATTATTGTGATCGATTGTCACAAATCTTTCGATTTTTCGTACTATTATTTAATTCCGATCTCAAAATTTAATCGCAAACTATCACATTCGTGGATTATAAAGGTAAAAAATTGATTGATTCAATACTTAGTTACACATTAATGGATTCAAATATTCTTATTGGTTTGACAATCATTAATTCAATTTTCATATGCCTATTAAGTGTTGGACCATATGTCCAAGGTTGAACCTTTTTTTTTTGGCTCATTGCAATACTTAGTGATTATATATATTTTTTCATTCCCGGCAGAGTTGGTGGACCTGATATGAATGAAGCATTTTAGGGGATTTGGCCACAAATAAGGCGAGAGTTCTTCAATTTATTAACTTATTTAATTGTTTTTGTTAAGTTGGCAATGTTGTTTTTATGTCATAATCCTATTTCTATAATTATCGTGATATGATCTGGAATGTACATGTTGAAGGAGCTGACCACAAAATTCTTCTTATATCCCCTGAAGGAACTTGTGTAAATAATCATTGCTCCGCTATGCTCAAAAATGTATGTTTGTTGATTTGGTGATTTTTGTTTCTGTTTTTGTGATCTATAAAGTTTTGATCACAAAATGATCAATTCATGCTATTAATTTTGGTGCCTACTGGAATTGTTGATCTATGGGCTTTATACAATGTCTAAGTTATGATTTTTGTTACAAATTTTGTTGAACTTTATGGCTATGATTTAGTGTCTTATAACTATGGGCTTCATGCAACATGAATCGTGAGTGTATTTTAGTATGAAGATTTGAGCGTCATCAACTATTGTGCTATAGGTGTAAGGATTTAATTTTCAAAACCCCATGCCCTCATTTTTTTTTCTTTTTTTCATATGTTACAGTTTACATTAGCTGACTCTATTAGGTGTGCGACTTTTTTGGCTTCATAATTCATATTGCAATAGACCAGTAGGGGGTCAACAGCCCTTCATTTACTCTGTCTCCTTTGAGTCGTTGATTGTTTTTAGTTGTCAGTATCGAATCTAGATCGTTGGTTTTTTATAACAAATGTTTGCTGCTTCAAGTTGAGGTGTGTTGCCTACAGTTCCTGAAATGCTGTTTATTCCCTGATGGTTTCAAGTATATATATTGGTTACATATGTTTCATCACTCCAGCTGCGAATTCTGAGACGATGAGAATAATGGCCGTGTATCTCAAGCACACAAATCTTTTGGAAGTTTTTAGTCGAAAGAGAAGGAATATTCAGAAGGGATACTTGCAGTACTTAAAAAACCATCCATTTTGCTACATCGAATATTTGTGGTAATGAGTTTTGCTACTTTTTATGGTCTTTAACATTAAACGTGGTTATCTGCATGTGGCTGGGGCTTACACATACAATGATAACTCATTGTAATAGTTTTTATACCTAAAATTATTTTACCATATTTAGCTTATATAATAAATAGCTTCTCACACTTGCATTTGAGGAGACACATATCAAGGTGATGCCTCTAAACTTATCTCATGACTTATTTTAAATACTTCTTTCTATCTCCCCATATACATACAAGTATGGATGGGTAGACAATATTTGTATTGTAACAAAATATTTTTGCAGGCTAATAATTAGTTGGTGGTGGATGTTGAGAAACTTGTGTAACCTCATCCAGGTAACTTTATCATATCTCATTCATATGATAACATGGTAACGTATGTATGCTGAGATAAAAAAAATCTTAACTTGCTGCATTAAATTTAATAACTAAGTATTTTAGAAGCATGATTCTATTAATGCGAAATTCTATTATTTAGTTTTGCAGTATAGACTTTCGAACTCAATCGTTGACAAAGACTTGAACATTATATTTGTAATCATGTTTAATTTGTTGATTCATTAGTGAATTTTAAGGTCATAGAATGCCATGTAATGTAGTAGGTCTGACTTAGAAAAGCAGTTGACCTGTTTGATATTCTTTATATTTTGAATACATGGAAAATAGTAGGTTCCACCCTGAACATTATAATTGTAATCATGTTTAATTTGAGTTCTTTTGTAGGAAGACTTGAAGTTAGGGGGTGCCTCGGTTTCTATTAGTATTAATTTCTTTTCTTTTACACATGGTCGAGATTGACACATCTAAGATCAGTTAGGGGGTGCGTTCACATGGTCCTCTCTATCGGAAAGTTAGTACACGTGAGACACTAGGTGGCGGCATATATCAACCAAGTGGACTCATGACTGGTGGTTCTCGCAATAAGAAGCATTTCATACCTTCCTTTTAACGATCACATCTATTATTCTTTAAATGCGTAAGTCTGGAGATTTTTTTTCTATGTGCACAAGTGTGCAGTTTTGTTAGTATACTCAGCAAAAAGCTTTGTCTTTGTAACAAAAAATCATAGAGATTATAGAGCACATGGATGGTGGTGATATACGATAAAAAAAAAAGGTTATTGGAGGGAACCTTTAACCCCGGATCCGTAGATCCACGGAGCCCCACCCGCAAGAGGCAACCCGTCCGGCTAAACACCTGGCCCCAGTGACCCCACACACGGAGCATAGGATTTTTTGTACTCCCAGAGGCTTGAACCCGGGTGGGGCGTGAGGATTTGCGGCGACGGTACCACTGAGGCAAAGCCCCATTGGTTGATATACGATAAGACAAGTACATGCTTTGGCAAACGCTGAATTGATAGAAAAACATGTTTGGATTACTTTTGATAAACAACTTTCCAGTAGAAGACATAATCACTATGATTTCGCATCATGTGATCCACACAAAGCAACACGCCAGTTTGAAAAGAGAATACTTTATATTGCAAATATTGGATTATCGTTACAACACCAGGGTGAGATTTAGAAAATATATGTGACCGGTCTATAAATTGTGTGAACGAACCTACCGTTATCGATCACACCAATTAGAATATAGAATCAGAACAAATATCTATGTGTGTTTGAATTAAATGGCTTGATTATATCCAAGACTTATCCTAATCTAAGGTGGCAATTGATGATAAAATTAATTCATGTTAGTTAGACAGGTCTAAAAGATTTGGGTTAAGTTGTCAAGGCTTTTAAACCTATTGTAGATGTAATTACTCGATGTTACTTTTGAGAGAAAAAAAATATTTACTGATGATTTACATGAATTCCAATACTTGAATTCGATTTACCAAGGTTAGTGTGTTAGGACTATGTTCAAAAGGTTTCAAGGAGGGAAGAATTTCAGAAAGAACAAGGGAATGTGAAGAAAGAAGAGTTTTATTTAGAAAAAGAGAACCCAGATTTATGGACTCACCATAGTTTGAGGGGTTTTTTTTTTTTTTTTTTTTTACTTTTACGTATATTTAATCAAAATTGCGTAGCTTTGAAGGGGGTTTGCATATAACTTAGATGCCTAATTTACTTTTATAACAAAATATGCCACTATGTGTTAATGAGTTTACAATGGTAGTTGAAATATACAACATGAAAAATTATTTCATGCAACACATAGTACAACAGTTTTAACTTATTGTACAAGTATGCAATAGCATATTTTTGTTGTATGAAAAAATTCACATATTGTATTTATCAGTTCCCATTTACAATACATAATATGCTTCATACAAACCTTACAACGTAGGTAAATTATAATTCATTGTACTAATTTGTAATATATACAATAAAACTTTAATTAATGGTACGAAATGTCCCAATTAATTGATATACATATTTATGGGTAGTGATAAATACAACAAAATATTTGATTCATTCATCAAAATTATGCTTCAATCTATTTGAATCTATTTGTACTGTGAGCTTTAAGGATTATACAGTTTGTTGTAAGAATTAAATTACACATTGTATATCAACTCCCCATATTTATATATATTTTCTTTATGCAAATCCTGAAAAAAAAAACACACAATGAAACCATCAATCTATCATACATTGAAACAACCTAGACAATATATAGAGTAGCCTCGAATCGCAAAATGAAAAAAAAAAAAATGCTTAATTGCTTTTCACTGTCATTGTATCTACATATGTATAATCCCGCGAAGCCGCGGGTTATAAGCTTGTGTTAAAACTACTACTTCTACCGCATTCGTTAACTAAGCGCTCTTTGGAATAGGGATGGCAACGGGTCGGGTTCGAGGTGAGTTTTAGTGAACCCGTACCCAAACCCATTTATAATATCCATACCCATATCGAACCCAATATCTGACGGTTACCCGTTTAGTATTACCCATCAGTTTTTCGGGTTTTCCCACGGATTTCGATTTTCTCCACTTAAGTATTCATCAGATAAAATAGCGGGCATGAGGATTACAAAACTTGTGTTAAAACTAAAACGTGACAAAAAGATAGCAAATCCATATCCAACCCAAACCCAAAACCATTTATAATATCCATACCCATATCCAACCCAATATCTCACGGGTACCTGTTTAGTATTACCCATTGATTTTTTGAATTTTTCCACGGGTTTCGGTTATCCCCACTTGAGTATTCATCATAGCGGACATGAAAAACCTGTGTTAAAACTAAAACGCGACAAAAAGATAGCAAATCAAGATACCTTAATTTATATTCAAGATTACTTAATGTAAAAGCAAATGGTTTCATAACTCATACTTTCATACCATTTATAATAAGATGAATTCTATGTTTTTAAAAGTACAAATTCAAATGCCAATACCATGAAAATCGAAAGAAATACATGCAAATTAATGATAATATGATCATTCTTAAATATAGTTCTTCATCCACCATTTCTAAAAATGTCAATAAATTAACTTAAACTTTCATCTAATTGCAATTAGTGTATTAGAGAAATTAAAAGAGATCCAGTTACATAGAGTTTAAACGTATAGAAAAAATTCACCACTCAATTGAACTTCAATTATTTTAAAAAGATTAAGCATTTACATATACATTATATTTATACTAATTAAAAAATCATATATTAATAATAACAATGCGGGTAGGGCACGGGTATGGATAATCGGGGCATGTATTACTAAAACCCATACCTAAACTCACACCCGCTGAAAAAATATATTCCTACCCAAACCCATATCCAAACCCGCCTTCGTACCCAACCTAATTGTTCCGGGTTCAGTTTTCCCCGTCGGTTTCGGGTGGTTTTTGTCATCCCTACTTTGGATTGCTCGTCCGAAATAAAAATATATGACCAGCCTATTTTGTATTTAATTTATAATAAATGTATTTTTGCGTTTCCATATCGATGTCCTTCCAAAATTTTGAGCTTCAATACAAAGTTATATTTTTGTTCTTGAAATATAATTGTCTGTGTTAACTTGTGGACATCTACTATACCTTGCACATGCCAATATATTCGTTTACATTCATAACTAATCATCACGTGTGATTATTACAAATATCCATTATGCATCCCGCGAAACCGCGGGTCTTAAGCTAGTTCACTATATATAACCCACAATAATATTTTTAGTAAAAATTCATTAATGAAAGTATATATATATATATATATATATATATATATATATACTTTGAATGAGAGTGCTACAACCAGTGTCATATACGTGTTTGTGAGAACCACAACGAATACGTGTTTGTTCACATGTGATTAACTTCAATCATATGTGAACATTGATGTATGTTTAATTGAAAAAGAAAAAAGTCAAAAAAAATCTTAAAATCATATCGAAAAACGCAAAAAACAAATACATGTTCACATGTGAACGATAATGTGAACAAATCGGTTAAAATGTGTTTTAAGGCGTAAATTTATGATTTTTTTTTACTTTTTTCTTTTTCAATTAAACGTACATCAATGTTCACATATGATTGAAGTTAATCACATGTGAACAAACACGTATTCGTTGTGGTTCTCACAGTTCTCAATTATAAAGTGGTTCTCATTTGAACCTCCCACTTTTATATATATATATATATATATATATATATATATACATATATATATATATATATATATCGAATCGAACTATTAATCAAAATAAATATTTAAATGCTAAACACGTGTATACACATAGATGTGGAATGAAGCTATTTTTTATTTATTTGAATGCTAAAACTGTATATACAGATGAATATCGAATCAAACTATTTTTGTTTTATTTGAATGTTAAACCTGTGTAAACAAACCAAATTTTTTATGAGATCAATTTAACTTAAGTTTGACATTTTTAAATTTGTATTCAAGTTGATAATGCGATCATTCACTATATATAACCCACAACAAAAATTTTAGTAAAAATTCATAAATGAAAGTGTTAATTAACGTAGTAGACCTTTTTAATCAAATCGAATAATAATTTTAGTTAATAGTATAGTATTCTACTCAGTGTTTTAAGACCCGGTTCGACCGGCCCGGTCGAACCGATCGGACCGCATTTTTAGTGATTTTCGGGCCAAAAAAACCCGGGTTTTTCAATATGTTGACTAGTAAACTACCCGGTTGACCCGGCCGGTCGGACCGGGACCCGGACCGGTGCATTGACCCGGTTTCATGGTTTTTTTTTAATTTTTTTTAATTTTTACAATTTCTATGTACATTTAATCATTTATAATTAGGGAAATATTGACTTATTGTGTATTTCAAGAATAATGAGGGTAATGAGGGAATCTTTAACTGATGTGTCATCACCATTTATTACTCTATAGATTATATAATTATTATATTGATGTGTATTCCAAGAATAACAAGAGAATCGATGTGTCATCACCCTTTATTACTCTATGGATTCTAATTATTATACATGATATAATTAATAATTATAATTATAATTATAAAAAAATAAAAAAATTCACTAAATACTACTACTGTATACTATTATTAACTCCGGTCCGACCTTCCGGCCCAACCGGTCCGACCAGAAATTAACACTATTCCGGATCGACTTTATAATTGAACAAACACGTGTTTATAATTGAAAAGTGTTAACTCAATTCCTTATTTGAAATTAACACTTTTCCAGTTCTCAGTTGTGGTTTTAAAACATTGATTCTACTATTAAAAAATGAAGGAATTGAGTGTTTAATAGGAATCTAATTGATGGTCGAGAATCTAATTGCTTATTTTTATTTAATTTTATTTAAGTTTAAAAAAATGTGTTATTTTGAAAGGAGAAATCTTAGGTAGAAAGTCCGTTTAATTGGTTAATTGGAAGATGTTTAAAATCTTTTATTAATATTTTGAATTTTGAATTTGAATTATATAGATTAGATTAGGAGATGGGATATATATTTGTCCCGGATTCTAATTGAATTAAAAAGATTTGTAGGGCTGCTAATTGTTGGTTTCCTAAATAAATTAAATTAAAAATAAATTAAAATTATTAGAAGATGGGATATACTCCGTATCCAATACGGATTCTAATTGAATTAAAAAAATTAAATCAACAATAATAATTTTTGTAGGGCTGTAATCGTTGGTTTCATAAATTAAAAATAATTAAATATTAATAAAATAATAAATACTGAATTCTGATTGGTTAATTGGATTTTAATTTTGAAATTGAATTCTCTAAGTCCGCTTCCTATATTATATTTAAGATTTATTACTAGATTTAAAATCCGTGTTTACACACGGGCCTTTCACTTTGTATTTAAATTCAGTGAGTATAATGATATAATTTCATGTTTTATATGTGTAAAAGATATGTAATAAACTACAAATCGAATGATTTGAGGTAGTAAGTATAATATTAAGCATTAGGTTTGTTTTATATTACTGTTATTTGTTGTATTCATAATTGAGTGTGTAAATAATTAAATTTATAACATAAAGCATTTAAGAGAAGACAAATAACCGTGAGTTACAAATGAATTTAATTATAAATAAGCAAATTAATATTATAAAAAATTAAAGAAGTTCAAAAGTATAGACGATAAAGTTGTACGTAATACGGAGTAAGAGGTGTATTTTCTATAAGACATATTTATACTCCACATTTGCTGTCTTATTTGTCTGGTGATCATCGTTCTAAATAAACCTTTCAACCCCTTTTATATTGTAACACATGCGACAACAACGTACAATTATATGCTAAGTATTTTCAATTCTAACGGTCTGCGGTTTATACAGGAGAGTGAAAACAGGAATGACAAAATCAATATAAATGAATGATAGGACTATTATCATTCTATTAGCATTGGTTGGTTTACTTTAGAATATCATCTTTATTCATACAATAACTTTATAAATATTGAAGTAAGAAAAGTTTATAATCATTA
Source organism: Helichrysum umbraculigerum (assembly GCA_949592205.1). NCBI lineage: Eukaryota > Viridiplantae > Streptophyta > Magnoliopsida > Asterales > Asteraceae > Helichrysum > Helichrysum umbraculigerum. Next base: position 140,036,164 of record CATIUR010000001.1, on the reverse strand, counting down.
TTCATACAATTATATGAAGTAAAAAAATAGAATCGGATCCAACGGGTTGCGTTAGGTGGGTCTTCTTTGTATTTTAAAGTTTAATAAATATTTTTTTAGTGTTCAAATAATATGATAAAGTTATGGATAATTAATTATATAAGTTATTTATATGATTAAGAATGGTTTAATCTTAAAAGTTTCTCATTTTTTTCATTTCAAACCTTTAAGTTATTTACTCATGATTTAATCTTTCAAGTTTTGAATTTTGTTGGTTTAGCCCATCACGAAAAATATGTGGCTTATACTTTACCAGTTTGATGATTGAATTCATTATGTTTATCATTTATAATGATAGTACCCTTACAATGTTATCAAGTTTAATCATTTGATTTTTAGAAGTTTAGTGACTAATAATAACACAAATATGAAAATTATAACAAATAATATGGATAATTAAGACGTTAATAATACGTAAATATTCTTAATTAAAAAGTAATAATAAACTTTAAACAATCAAATAGATCACAATAAATTATTTATTTATTTATAAATGGAACGTTGGGATATAGAGATATTAACTTTAATAGTTATCTTGTTTCTAGAACAACGTCTTATCACGTTTTACGTTTCACGTTTCGAGTAATTAGTTTTCATATGTACATATAATTAGTTAATCGATATAGTTTAGAAAATTAAATAATAATAAAATAATAAATATCTCAATTGAACTTCAAATTTAAAATTGAAAACCAAAAGTCCGCTTCCTATATTATATTTTAGATTATATATATAGGGGAAGGATCTAGAGGGAAGCTCTAGATCTTGGGGAAGCAGGGAAGTAGCTTTCTAGCCGTTGATTTGTCTGATATTGGAATTCCCAGCCGGCTATCTTCCTCCATTGCTTAGTTATTGCTTCTAAAGTGACGAGGGCATTTTTGTCTTTAACATTTTATATTTTATTTTACATCAATTTAATTTTTTAATATATGGAAACAAATAACATAAACATTGCCAGTTCACTTCAATTTTGTTCGATTTTCTCAGTATTCACTTACATTCATCTTAAATATGATGTCGATTATTCACAATTACCTGATTGTTTATATCGATTTCATATCAATTTCAGGTTTAATATTTGCTTACATTCATTCGAACATGTTTTTGAAAGGTTTTAATTACATGTTTGTTTGCATCTTATGTAATTTCAATCGGTGCGAATCGTCATTCCAAATCTACTTCGAGTGTTGCTGGTACAACGAGTAAGTTTAATTTTATCTAATTGTGTGTTTTTAGATAAAAATTAGGGTTTTGTTTTGTAAGTTTTGTGTTTTATAGTTTTTTTTGGCTAACATTCAATTATTATTTCTTTAATTGATAAAATTTAGGTTAATTAGGATGTTGAATTGATATTAGCTTTTTAGATCAAACATGTCTAATTTTATTTTGCTTAAACATGCTTATGAAATGAATGTTTTGTGTTTTTTGGATCTTCTGCTAAGGTTAGTATTTATTATGTAAAAGGGGTTACCAATTACTTTATGAATGTAAACTTCATATTTAGCATTCTTTCAGCTCTTTTTAACACAAGTCATTGTTTAAATCGTTGATCTCTATGTAAGTCTGGAAACCATCATGAGATGATCGGTCTTGATCTACAAAGTTAATGCACTTCCCATGAGAAAGCCATGCCACAATGAGTCTGGTTGTACGACATATCATGCAAGTCAGAATGTCCTTGCCATGTGCACACCTCCAATATCTTAACAGCACAATAATATGTACTTCAATTTTATAAAGCCGAATTTAACTCACGACAATATCTTAATTTTGAAATATTATGATTATCGTGTTATGATGTGCGATGTGCACACCTCCATTTGGAAATTGTTATATTTTTGTTTGTTTCTTTGTTAGTTTTGTGCAGATGTTAGATATTTAGACCATCTAGTCAAGAATCAAAAGGTATTGGTTTTGAGTTGAATATTGTTTGGGTCAATTCAGTTTGTTTCAAGATGCACAAAAGGTTATCCATTCTAACCTTTATGATTTACATTCTCTTGTATTGATCAACAATTTTTTGTCCAACTAAATTAATAAAATTAAAGATTGAAGTTGTTTGTCATTATCAGACTACTAAGACCAGATCAAAACGAGAATTTTCAGGCATATCTACTATGGTTAGTAACATTGGGTATATATGAGTCTACATATCGCAATTATAATTTTAATGAATATCTTAACTTTTCCTTTCATATGGATTTTAACGAGAATTTGCTAGCTTGTACAGGAACAACAAGTATGGCAACAATATGGAAGTAATGGAATGCAAGGTCAAGCGGCATTAACTAACTAGAATTGTACTGGTGTTGTTGCTTACAATGGCATGGGATAAAAAGTAGTGTATTATTATGCATAATGTTGGTTTTAGTTTGTATATACACTAATAATTTTCTTAGGTTTTAATGCTCCTTCTACTTTGTAGGAATCTTTTTTTTTTACCTCCTTAAGTAATTTAGTTATGTATAAAAGAATAATGCTATTATTTTGAATCTTAACATTTGAACTTTATACACTAACACAAGTAATTTTTTAAAACATATAAGAGTTAAAGGAGGTTTAAACAAATAAAGATTTCATGGCAGTTTCACTTCGATCTTGACACTATAGATCGCTTAGATGAAAAAAGTACCAAAACAAACATCGAAGAGTAATTTTTTAGTAACCTGTAATTGGTCCACACCAAAACGCCTCAGGCAGATCACGTGAGACCAAACAATAACTTATAGCATTCATCGTGGTTAATATTTATCAAATGAATATTAACGAATTTGTAACTTGCAATTCATAACTAATATTATATAGTTAAAAAATCATCAATTCAAAACCTCAATTTTTGATCAACATTCATATGAGGAGGGATCAAAAGGAAAATATTTTTCTTGGAAGAAACATATACTCGTTCATATTCACGAACATGTAAACATTCATCATCACTGAATGTTAACATTTTTTAAACATTCATCATCAGTTAATGTTATAGCTTAAAAAAATTCAATGAATATTTTTGATTAACATTCATTATGGAGGGATTAAGAGAGAAACAATTTCTTCGGAGAAAATACGAAAGGGTTGATATTCATCGGAACTTGTTAACATTCATCATCATTGAATATTAAATTCTTTTTAGCATTCGTCATCTATTAATGTTAAAACTTAAAAAAATCATCAACGAATAGTAATATTCATATTCTTGATTAATAATATTAGTGAGGGATTAAGAGTGAAACATTTTTATTGAAAAGTCACAAAAGGGTTAATATTTATCAGAACTTATTAACATTCATTCATCGTCACTTAATGTTAGTTTTTTTGGTTAACATTCATCATCATCTAATGTTATAATTTAATAAAAAAAAAAAACTCATCGAAAAATAATAATATTCACAATTTTGATTAACATTCATTAGGGAGGGATCTAAAGTGAAACAAATTTTTTGAAGAAAACACAAAAGCTTTAATATCTATCAAAACTTGTTAACATTCATCATCATTGAATGATAAAAAAAAAAACTAACATTCATCACCACTTAACATTATATCTTAGAAATAATAATCAATGAATAACAATATTAACAGTTTTGATTAACATTCATTAGGGAAGGCTTAGGAGGGATACATTTTTTTATTTTTTTTTTGAAGAAAACACAAAAGCGTAATAGTCAACGGAACTTGTTGACATTCATCATGATTAAATGTTCATCAGAACTTTTTAACATTCATCATCGTTGGATTTTTAAAAAAAAAACATTAAAAATCATCAATGAATATTAATATTTCTAGCATCAATTTTTCATTAACATTCATCAAGGAGGGATTAAAAGGGAAAATAAATATAGAGGAAAAAGAGAAGTGTTAATATTCATGGTAACTTGTTAACATTCGTCGCTACATTATGTTAAATATATATTTTTAACATTCATCATTAGTTAATGTTATAAATTAAAAATAATCATCAAGTAGGCACTAAATAACCTAACTGGCTACACAAAAAATGTTTTTGGTAGGGTTTTTTTTTTAAAGGAAACTAGATTAGACATCATTTTGAATTTATATACATGTGATTGAATATATTCATTTACAATACTATATGAACACTATACTAACTAAAATCTTTGATATACACACCTTAATCATGAGCCCAGTAATTGCTAGTAAAATAAAATCATTTGCTCAATAAGATCATACAAGCATCAATCAGTAGACAACATACTTTTGGTCAATAACAACCATTCTGTAACAAATTTTATGCCCAACTATATCAAATTTACAGCACACCTGGTCTCGATAATCAAGAGTGTAGTTCTTAGATACATTTACACATAGTTGACACTAGAGTTGTGATGCCATTACGTAATGACAAACCCATGGCATCAATAATTATCATCGAACTCATAGTATCTCCTCAATGGAGTCAACACCCCTCAATCTTCAAGTCATCTTCCTCGTAATCATCATCCTATTCTGTAACATCCACTCCTCGGGTCTAGTTGTATTTTAATATTTTCTGACTGTTAATATTTGATTCGGGTGTCAGAAAATAGTTATGTGTTATTATTAAAAATAATTGGTTAAAGAGTCGCATAATTTATTGTGACTGGTAAATTGTTAACTGTTTTAATTTAATTCAGTTGACGGTATAATAAAATAATGTTTCCCCGCAAATGGTTTTTAAGTTCCAGACAATGATAAGTACGGGGAACGAAATTTAACCAATTATGTGATAAACTCATATTTGAGACGTACGTACCTACATACTTACCTAAACTTTGTGAAACCCTAAATTGATATCAAGAACATGAAAGAACATCAAATTGAAGCTTCCTAACTCGAATTCAAGCCTCTCTAATCAGTTTAATCAAGGTATGATCTTGTGTTCTTCAATTTCTAAAACCTAGAATTTGGGGGTTTTGGGATTTTGAGTTAATTAGAGAGTTTAATCCGAAATTGAAGCTTGTTATGTTGGCATAGTTGTTAATTGATGTCTAAATCATGATTATAAGTAAAGCCCTAACCTAGAAATGAAAGAATTAATGTATGATCATGAGAAAAGTTTAGGGGTAATTGATAATTCATGAATTAAAGCTTGTGGTTATGTTAGGCTTGTTGATTTATGTTTAATACATGATTATAATCTAAGGCTAACATTTGATTAAAGGAATTGATTATGTGTTCTTGAGGTTAATGATGAATTTGATGATGATAATGGATTATATGATCAAATTAGCATTTTGTATGGTTAAGAACACTTAATTGATGATTAAAGATGATTATGTGAATTTAATTGTTAAGTAGTCATTAAACCAAGTATTGTAGTTTTGATGAATTCTTGAAATGAGGTTAATCACCTTAGTAATGGTTTAATCATATTATGATTGAATTTGAAAAGTGAATATTATGATCATTGATCATGACTAAGTGTTAAGTTATAGATGTAATTACAATTGTAAAATATTGTATTGATTTGAGACAAGTTACTAACTTGTGTTATTCTATTGTAATTCCAGATAAACAGAAGACTCAGTGACATTAGACTACTGAGTGGACATCTGAGGTATTCGGTGAGTGGATCTGTAACCTCAGTGTAATTTAGTTGTAACAAGTTTGGTTACAACTGGTAACGTATTATTATTGTTCAGTTTTCCATTATAATTATGGTTGTTAGTAATAATACTGTTGATAGACTGTTTAGTCTGATAAGTTGACCTAATTGAATATGTGATCACATGTTATATTTGGCCTTCGGGTATCAGACTTGAGGTCAACTTGAAAGTTGGGTTTGGTTACTATTGAATCACGACAGGAATTTCCTTGTACTCATCGTTAATAGGAAATTAGGTCGTATGTGATTAGTACCAAACTATCGGTCTATTCTGTATTGGCCATACGGATTGACGCTAAGTGTTCTGGGGGAATCCCCGGGTATTATGATACCTTCGGAACCACCGATCCTCATTTTAAGTGATTGTATTGAGATGTTATCTCATTGAAATAGAATTATATGTTCTTAGCTGAAGGATTCCCTAAGAACTCTAGAAACTCTGTGATATTGTATGATACGAGGCTTTGATGTAAACAGAGTTGTTATGCTAAGTTGAACTGTGATTATTGTTCCCCTCACTTAGCGTTATGCTAACCCCACTACAGTCCTTCCTGCAGGTTATAATTGATGGGACACATTGGGCAGGAAGTTTCTTTGAAATGATGGAATGTTTGACATGCGGATTACTCTGATTTTGGTTTTATAACCGAAGACATGTTTTGAATTATATAACACCTGTGTTGTATTATTTTAGTCTGAAAGAACTAAATTGTTGTATAATAGTAATTTTGTTTGAAAATTTACGCTTCCGAATTGAATTCATTATAATAATGGTCCTAGAAATGAGGGGTGTTATAAGTTGGTATCAGAGCATATGTTTGGGTGAATTGGACATTGGTTATGTTCAATCCCAAATCTATAAGATGTGTCAAGTCAAACATTCCAGAGTGTGGGATTAGTAGTTGTATGAAAATGTGGTTATTGAATATGTACTAACCCATAACAAGTTTCGAAGTTGTGTTTTGGTTGCAGAGACGGAGGAACATGAGGAACCCAAGGGTATTCTCAATGATTCCTCGATATTCGTCGGCAAAAGTGTATCAGGTACTTTTCAATAAGCTTGTTGAATTTAAATAAGCTTGAATCGTTTACTTTACTAAGATGATTGTGATTAATAGTAAAGTAAATTGAGTCAGACTGATATGATTCCCCAGTTATGAGTCATTGGTAATTATTACTTGTTAATGTGATGCTAGGAATATTAGTTGAGATGTGTAGCATCATGAGTAGTTCAAAATGAACTAGAAATGGATTGTGTAGACACATTGTTGAATGAAGTGTAACAGTTGCATTATTTGGATTAAAGTGTGTCTACGATAGGAAAATAAAGTATAAATCCTTGTCAAGGCATTATGTGATAGTTGTCTGAAGTATAGTTGCTCCTTCGGGAGAATACTTGAAAATGTGGCTAAATGCTTATGTGTTGTGCCTTGATCATGATTGTGGTTGAATTATGATCTAGGTGTTAAAAGTGGTAAAATTGAAAGTCAAAGTGGTCAACGAGTCTTTATATGCGTTGACAAGTTTGTGAAAGGTCAAGGTTGAAAATTTGTTGTAATTGGCCTAAACATAATGAATTTTATGTGAAATTGGTGCTTTGAAAGTTATAATATGACACCAAAAAAAAAAAATGAAATTGTTTGACTTGGTAAAGTCAAAGTAATGTAAAATGGGCGTTGAAATAGTAATCATATGGGTTGAGACCTAAACGGGTCACTAAAGTGCCCAAATGGGTCACTTGATGGTTAAAAGGTTAAAATGAGTACAGGTTTAGTTATAACCAATGTAACAGTGACTTTAAGTCTTACATATAGTGGAAACGTGTGTTGAAAGTGTTTTGGGTAATCAATGTGGTTGTTTTGTTAAAAATACCCATTTGGACCCTTAAACGGGTCAACGAGTCAAAACATGATAGAACGAGTATATGAAAGAGATGAATATGCCCACACGTCACAAATGTATATAGGAACATGTTGGCAAAGGGTTGAAGTCAGAAACCTAGCCATTTGGAATATGGCCTGTCAACGAAAATGGTTAAAAATGGACTAAAATGAGTCGTACGTCCGTTTTCTCGATAAACGTGAATTTTGAAAAAGTGGAAAAATAGAAAGTTGCATTTTGATTATATGAACGTACCTGCAAAATTTCAGACCTTAATTCTTTACGGTTTAAGAGATACGCGCGTTTGAATTTCGGAAAATTGCATTAAAGTTGCAGGTCTGAAAAATGTATAGGAACGCGATCCAGGCTCTGGATCCGGATCGCGTTAGTATGTTGAAAATGGTTACAGAACGTTTTGTGCTAGGGAACACGATCCAGCCACCTTAGTCCGGATCGCGTTTGCAAGACTAAATTTAAAAAAAAAAAATTGCAAATTCCAAAAGTGCACAAGTCTTTAGTAGTGTTTTTAACGACGGAAAATTTGACAAATTTTCTTTGAACTCGGATTGGGTTGAAATTTACACGGTCACTCGAAAATGGTCCAATGATCAAAGCTAAGTATCTTAGCCTAGGCGGTTTTTGGCCATTCGGGGTCGTTTGGGGCCCGAAAATGGCATTTTACTGATTTTCGGACCTTATTTCGGACTTTTAACTTACGTTTTGGAATGGGCTTTTGTTTCTTTAAGCCCAGGGATCATTCCTATGACTATGTGCAATATTAGAACTTGTTTTAAGAGGTCCACATGTGTTATGGTGTATGAGTTATTCTCATGCGGTTTATTTAATTGCAAAATGTACCAGTAAATGGTATTGTTGATTGTTGCTAACTAAGATTAGTAAACATTGATTATGGAATTATGTGGATTATATCATGTGAATTAGTTGAACATGATGGAATACTTGAATCATGTAGAACATTAAAATTGGTTAAATTGAGCATTTTAAGAATTTGTAAGTTAAGTGCATGAGCTTGTAGTTATGTGATAACTGGACATGAAATGCTCAATTGTAATTAAATTAAAGGTATTGATTGGTGCAGTTGTGTTAGACATTACATCTAAGTTAATGAGATAATGAAAAGGATGTAAATGTCTGTGTTGATTATACCTATCTGATTATATGGGTAATTACATCTTCCAAGGGATACATGGAATTGGTAGCAAGTTGATATTTGACTATATATCTGCTGTAAAAGTGTTATCATATATGTGTAAGAATGTGATATCACTGTTAATGATATATGTGAAAGTAAAGATTAATTACTTTGGAAAGTAAATGGTATAAAGTTACCTGAGAATGAAGTGTAACTGACATAATATGACGACGTCTGACCAACGTATTTGTATTATGCCATTTTACATGGAATTGTTGAGGTTACTAAATACCAGATAAAGTAATGTGATTTGAAATAACAGGTAAGATATATTGACCTGTAGTGGAGAAATAGTCACTGATTGACTGAAATAAAAGAGTACTAAACCACTAATATGTTGTTTTACCGTGGTACCTATGGTACAAGAAATGTGTAGGTGGTTAATTGCAACTAGTGTAAATTAAAATAAGACCTAAGCATAGTAGAGGTCAGATGATTGCAAATAACATTGTGTTGATATTGTTGAATAAGTGACTAAAGACAGCACCTTATGTTGTTGAAAGATTTATGCTAATGCAGCATGGTATCAACTGGTGCGGATTTAGCATCCAGCTGGATATAGTAGGATGCTAATTGATTCTATGATAGTAATTTTTCCTATTGGATTTGACCTCTACATATTGCTTACTCTTATGTGTTTATGGTTATATGATTTGGATTACTTTAGAGTAAAGAGCTCATATAACCTTGTGATGATTATAATTACAAGTTATAAATCGGTAATGAACTAGTTGCAAAAGTAAAGATTCTAGCAATGTGTTAGCTAAAGAAATACATAGTTATTAGCTAAATTGCTAGTTGTGAATTGAGTATAACTTTTATTGTTAATGTGTATATTGTGGTATTTATTACCACTAGTGTTATTGACGTAACAATAAAATGTTCATGTGACTATGTGTGTTTTAAATTGTATACATGGCTAGTTATAAATAGTCGTGTAAGCGATTAGTTATCTGTTTAGAGACAGGATATATGCACAGTATATGTGCAGGGGGAAAAGATAGAAACGTGTACATTTGGTTATGTGCATGTGAAAAGAATTCAATATATGTATATATATTTATAAGTTACTCAAGGGAGTAACGTATGATACGTGTATATTGTGAGAAAATAGTTGATTATGCTACACTTTATGCTGGATATTCCATTGGTGATAGCTATTGGAATAGAGTATAATGTATGTACAATTTGTGTTTGCATGGATAAAGATATGCATAATGATAATATGCATAAACGATTTAAAATGTTACATATATTTTATGTACATATAGTAAATGAGCGAATATGTGATTCTATTAAATAGATTGGATAAGTGTGATCAGATTTCGAGGACGAAATCTCTTTAAGGGGGGGGGGGGGGGGGGGGGGGGGGGAGATTTGTAACATCCACTCCTCGGGTCTAGTTGTATTTTAATATTTTCTGACTGTTAATATTTGATTCGGGTGTCAGAAAATAGTTATGTGTTATTATTTGAAAATAATTGGTTAAAGAGTCGCATAATTTATTGTGACTGGTAAATTGTTAACTGTTTTAATTTAATTCAGTTGACGGTATAATAAAATAATGTTTCCCCGCAAATGGTTTTTAAGTTCCAGACAATGATAAGTACGGGGAACGAAATTTAACCAATTATGTGATAAACTCATATTTGAGTCGGTTATTCACAAATATATCTACAAACATACGTACGTACCTACATACTTACCTAAACTTTGTGAAACCCTAAATTGATATCAAGAACATGAAAGAACATCAAATTGAAGCTTCCTAACTCGAATTCAAGCCTCTCTAATCAGTTTAATCAAGGTATGATCTTGTGTTCTTCAATTTCTAAAACCTAGAATTTGGGGGTTTTGGGATTTTGAGTTAATTAGAGAGTTTAATCCGAAATTGAAGCTTGTTATGTTGGCATAGTTGTTAATTGATGTCTAAATCATGATTATAAGTAAAGCCCTAACCTAGAAATGAAAGAATTAATGTATGATCATGAGAAAAGTTTAGGGGTAATTGATAATTCATGAATTAAAGCTTGTGGTTATGTTAGGCTTGTTGATTTATGTTTAATACATGATTATAATCTAAGGCTAACATTTGATTAAAGGAATTGATTATGTGTTCTTGAGGTTAATGATGAATTTGATGATGATAATGGATTATATGATCAAATTAGCATTTTGTATGGTTAAGAACACTTAATTGATGATTAAAGATGATTATGTGAATTTAATTGTTAAGTAGTCATTAAACCAAGTATTGTAGTTTTGATGAATTCTTGAAATGAGGTTAATCACCTTAGTAATGGTTTAATCATATTATGATTGAATTTGAAAAGTGAATATTATGATCATTGATCATGACTAAGTGTTAAGTTATAGATGTAATTACAATTGTAAAATATTGTATTGATTTGAGACAAGTTACTAACTTGTGTTATTCTATTGTAATTCCAGATAAACAGAAGACTCAGTGACATTAGACTACTGAGTGGACATCTGAGGTATTCGGTGAGTGGATCTGTAACCTCAGTGTAATTTAGTTGTAACAAGTTTGGTTACAACTGGTAACGTATTATTATTGTTCAGTTTTCCATTATAATTATGGTTGTTAGTAATAATACTGTTGATAGACTGTTTAGTCTGATAAGTTGACCTAATTGAATATGTGATCACATGTTATATTTGGCCTTCGGGTATCAGACTTGAGGTCAACTTGAAAGTTGGGTTTGGTTACTATTGAATCACGACAGGAATTTCCTTGTACTCATCGTTAATAGGAAATTAGGTCGTATGTGATTAGTACCAAACTATCGGTCTATTCTGTATTGGCCATACGGATTGACGCTAAGTGTTCTGGGGGAATCCCCGGGTATTATGATACCTCCGGAACCACCGATCCTCATTTTAAGTGATTGTATTGAGATGTTATCTCATTGAAATAGAATTATATGTTCTTAGCTGAAGGATTCCCTAAGAACTCTAGAAACTCTATGATATTGTATGATACGAGGCTTTGATGTAAACAGAGTTGTTATGCTAAGTTGAACTGTGATTATTGTTCCCCTCACTTAGCGTTATGCTAACCCCACTACAGTCCTTCCTGCAGGTTATAATTGATGGGACACATTGGGCAGGAAGTTTCTTTGAAATGATGGAATGTTTGACATGCGGATTACTCTGATTTTGGTTTTATAACCGAAGACATGTTTTGAATTATATAACACCTGTGTTGTATTATTTTAGTCTGAAAGAACTAAATTGTTGTATAATAGTAATTTTGTTTGAAAATTTACGCTTCCGAATTGAATTCATTATAATAATGGTCCTAGAAATGAGGGGTGTTATATATTCAACCAACAAATACGATTTGAGGACAATAATACAAACATATGAGAACAGTTTTCAATTGAACTCTAAGAAATCTAAAAGGACAAAAAAAACATAAGATAAATGTATTAAATCGGCAAAGGGGGACGCTTAAGATCAGTGTGGAAATTCTTAACATCAAATTGACTAATAAAAGTTCTCTAGCAGCCTTGAACTACTTTTACACACATTTCTGGAATACACCTCACCTCATCTTCAGCATTATAGGATTACATCTTATAAGAAAATGCAGTGAAGTGTAAGAAATTACATTTTATTAGCCATGAGGAATATGCTGCCACCTGAACCACCACCGCCCTTAGTACAACCATCTCCACCTTCCGCCAATAAAGTACCATTCATATCAATATGACTTATTACCAAACTCCATGCCCTTGGGGTGGTGATGCATATTCATCCTCTTCCTTACTTGTAGTCCCACCTTTACTTCCATAACTCCATGGCTTCGGTAAACTCGACCATGAATATGCATCACCACCCCAAACATCCTCCTGACGCTTCGTATCACTAAACAGACACATCGCACTTCTTCCTCCATACCCTCCACCAGCTCCAACAATCCCTTGAGGAGTCCCACTAGTTTGCTTAGGTGGATCACCAGCTAAACCGGTGGTATTCACAAGAGAACCAATCCCAAAACTATAGTAGTCATACCACGGTAGAATACAATCAGGGTGATATATATGCTTACAATGCAACTGTTTTGTCTCCTCATCAAGTTCAAAACTATCTTTACAAACAGCACAATCTGAATGATCTGATTCCATCAATTCCTTATTAATCTTAATACTAGGAAGCTTTTCAACTGCCGATTTCGCAGCAGGCGGTGTACCATACCGATTTGGATCATTCTCAGCAAGCTGCTGAATCAATTGTTCTAATACAGTACCAATAAAATAATCACCTAAATTTGACGGAAGTTGAAACACGGACGGATCTTCAAAGTCACTTTCCAACTATATTATTCTGTTATAACAAAATTTACGGCTTAAGAATCAGCAAACAACAAGCAATTTTTATGAAAACAAAACAATCTTGATAAACAGCATCTTTACAACCCTCGTTGAGCTTAAAAATAGTCATAAAGTGATCAACTCAATGATGCATCATGTATCTAGCTTTGACTCCTTCGTAAAGCTATAAAACATTCAAACTCTTGCAAATAAGCATCTATAGCAATAGTCTTGTATAAGTTCTTCAAGTAACATTGAAATTTTTAAGACTAAAAGGGATAGAGCATAATCCATAGTCGCAATCTATTAAGTCTAGATGCTCGATCAGATTGACTTTTCGAGTGCTATTGGTATACCCACTACCATTCTTAATGACACTTTTGTGATTTTGTAAACTTGAAATGCAATCAGAAGTTTTGTGTACCCTTAACATGACCCAAATTCCATAAACACCACCTACGTCACCAAATCTAACATTCATATCAAAATTATGTTATTATAAAACACCTTAAATATCCTTTTCACCCTCAATACAATAATATGTGACAATAACTTGAATCAAAAATTATAAAAATAATATTAACATTCATTTCGAAGTCATGTTATGTTAAAACCATTATAGTTGGTAAAAAAATTCTGAAAACAAATAATATGATGTTTAATCAATTTACACTGTATAAATTCATCAACTAACAATAATATTCAGTCAATTTATGTTTTTCAATTTCAATAATATATTTAACATAATGTATCGTGATATCAAATATTCATCTTAAACGGAAACTTATTCATGAAATCACATGTATGTAACTAGAATAAAAGCTTAAATCAAAATTTACCATTTTCGTCCGCATTCATCTTCGATTTTGTTCATCATTTTCTGCATTTTTTTCCTACTTTTCTGACGAATCTGCCTTCGTAAATCCTTTTTAGATTGTAATTTCAAATAGTAATTGAATTCCAAATGATGTATTTTGAACGCAGAATTTAGAACTGAAACCCTAATTTCTCAAAGTGTATCCACGAGTGTTCGATGAATGAATTCACTTTGTTTTCCTATTGATTTTAATTTTTATTATATTTAGTAAATGTATTTTGTTATGACGAGACTACCCCTCCGCCCTTTATTTAAATGAGATGAATCTTGTGGTCCAAATTCACTTCCCTACTTCCCTCATATTTTTACTTCCCCAATGATCTCCCCTATATATATATATATATATATATATATATATATATATATATATATATATATATATACACCATATGTATCTATTTTATTTATTATATGTGTGTATACTTATAGCATGTTATGGTAATGGATCGACCATTGTATTATACTAGCATAATACAAACGTAATACAGCGGAATATACTTTATTATTGTAAATAGTTATAACACCCCACAATTTAAGACACAAATTTTTTTTTTTTTTTTTATTTCGGAAGCGCAAATCCCATATATAATATATACATAGATGTCACGATATCACCAACCAAAACATTACATATGTTCTAAAATTTAGATATAGTTACAAACGATAATTATCGACTGGGTGTTATTTAACAAAACAAAGTAATAACAAAACGATCAGAGTTCAACTTGGCAAACATTTCTTCAAACCATCAACAAGTCCCAAACAACCCAAAAGTTAACCTGCAAAAGTATTGTGGGGAATTAGCACGAAGCTAAGTGAGTAAACTAAGTCTAACAATCTAACTTAGTATAACAATCAATTCACAACAATCATCTAAATAAACAATCAAACAGAGGATCGGTGGTTCTTGAGATACCCTCAGTCCGCAGTGGCACTCCAAGAACACTTAATAATCAACTGCATGCCAATACAGAGATTTTTACCGATAGTTTATTGCTATCTTTAACCAATATGGGTTAATTCACAACGAATGTTCATCCGACCCATAAGGATTAACCTATAGCAACTAAACCCAAAATTGACCTCTATCATTCCAACCTATCATGGAATTATTCACAAGAAATCAATCCATCCATCAAACCACAAGTTTAATCAATAATCTTATCATTAATGCAACGATAAATCAGTCATTACAAGCAACTTAAAATTGATGCAACTAAATATTAACACCAAGATTAAATTGTGAGAAGCAGTCCACTCACCTGTCAGTTTCGGTCTCCAAACTCAAAAGTCTTATTTTATTGAGTCTTCGGTGTCTCTGTAAACACAATAAAAACACAAGTTAATAACTTGTCTCAAAATTTAATTATGACTATACTTAATTACATACATTGATAATCAAGAAATATCGATAACTAAACAATATAAGTGTTAGATTCACATAAGTTCACAAAATATCAAATTCTTCAAAATTACAAGGACAAACGCGATCCAGCTAAAGGTGGTGGGATCGCGTTCCCAACAAGAAAACTTTCGGTTACCAAATAACACTGAGCAACGCGATCCGGTTAGGGGTTTGGGATCGCGTTCCATAGTTCAAAATTTGCTGAGCCAAAATAACACTGATGAACGCGATCCGGGTTCGAGGCTAGGATCGCGTTTAATAGTCTAAATTGCGAAGAACCCAGTTTATAACTGAGGAACGCGATCCAGGTCAAGTTGTGGGATCGCGTTTGTATGCTTTCCAGCTCCAATCAGACCTGTAACTTACAACTACGAACTACAAATCACAAATTGACCAAACTCAGTTTCAAACTCGAATTTTCACCAAACTTTGGTCATAACAACTTCTAATATCAACATATAACAAAGATTTAAGCATCATATCATCACAATTCAAACAAAACACATATAACCTAACTATTTCACATTCAAACCTAAAACTCAAGAAATCTAACTATTTAGCATGTAATCATTATGTAATCAACTTAGTAGAAATTAGTTGTCGTCATTCAATCATCTTACAAGCATCAAACGAATTTATCAAGCTCTAATTTCATTCCATAAAACAATTTAACCTAATTTCTCTATTTAGGTAGACAAGAACTTACTTAGAAGATAAAGCAAGAATAAGATGATGATAGTGATGAGTTTCAAGGATTCAATCTTCTAATCTTGTTTAAACATGCATCAAATCTTCACTACTAATTTGAGTTGGTGATTTGTGAGTAAGGTTTTGAAGGAATCAAATGAAGAACAATGAAATTGGGGAAAGTTAGGTCGGTCTCCTAATTTATTAAACCGACCCCTCCTTATTTTACAGTGTAATATTATACTCTTCTTTGACCTATTGTCTGGAACCTCGATTTTAAATGCGAGAAAATTATTTTATTTTACCGTCACCTAAAATTATCTAAAACAACTAACATTTCAATAGTCACAATATTTCCTGAGGCTCATTTACCTATTAAATTTAAAATCGAACACAGGTAAAAATTTTAAATCGCATAAATAATTTAAAGAAAATACCTTTTTCTTCTAGGCCCGATTTGGGGATGTTACAATAGTGCTTTAAGATAGTTACATGATTACCCGTGACAATTGGTTGATAGTGGTAATTTGCTTATATGTAAAGTTAAAGATTCGAGATACAATACCTAAAAAGTGAAAAAAATTGTAAAACTTATATAATTTATATTGTAAAATGAAAATTATACAAATTATAAAAGGAATTGTTGAGTCTTACTTCTTAAAATTTTCCAAAAATAAAACAGCAATATGCTTTATAAGTAGTTATAGGCATTCTAACCATTATCTATACTAATATATAAAGCATCTTAGTAGTTTATTTATAAAAATTCTTAAAATTAAGACTCAACATTTCTATATTAGTTATCTAATTATCATTCTCATTTTACAATATAACCCCATCAATTTCTCATATTTTTCATTTTTCACTAACTGTATCATGAATCACAAACTTTATATACACACAAACTAGGGTATTAACTCACAATCACGGGTAGTCCAAACACATTGAAGTACTAAACTCCGCTGCATTGCGCGGATTATACGCTAGTTAATCATGAAGTACCGGCTCACCATGATTTTAGGAAACTGATTTCAAGTGCCATAATTAAGCAATTATTTGAGTACATGAAAATAATTTTATTTTGGGGGCCCCAGCCCCCTATGGTAAGTTACTTCATGTCATGCGGATCTATATGGCTATATAAACTTAGTGTGACACACCCAAGTACCCAACCACTTTAACAATTTCTCATGTCAATGGTGTTGCTTTTATCGTATGGGAAATAACATAGAAAGTACCATTAAATATAGCTGAGAATTTTGAATGCTTGTTTTTGAACTATCTAAATAGTAAAAAGAACAAATGGGGATGTAGCTCAAATGGTAGAGCGCTCGCTTTGCATGCGAGAGGCACGGGGTTCGATCCCCCGCATCTCCATTTCTTATTTTTTCAATCAAGGTAAAACAAACAATGTTTATTTCTACACAACTGCATATAAATGAATGATATTTTAATACTATTCTACACAGTTTCATATCAATTTGTCCACAGTATTATGTTATAATTTCTTATTATGACATTATTTTATACAATTTCCAGGAATACTCAAATAATAAAAGAACTACATTCTCAACCATAGTTGATAATCTGAGCCTTTATCAACAAACTTTTGCCAACTCCCATCCAAATCTATTTCTTTTGATGGGTTCCAATCAAAGTGCCCAAGCTTCATCACTAATGTATCTCCAATCTGGGCCACATAACCGTCGTTATTCGCATGGTAAATCTTCACAGGACTTCGGCAGTGGATCCCTGCTCGCTTTCTAGCGTCTATTAGTTCCGTTATCACATCATGGAGCCCGAAATCATAGAAATGGTCATAAAATACCACAGGCTGCAATATACATCCACAAATGGTTGATCAAACCTTATCTCATCTCAAAAGTCAAATCTAAAAGTGGAGACCACATTGATGGCCTGCAATTTACGTTGGGTTGCAGATTAGCTTACCGTTCCAGGATGGGTTAAGATGTATGCGTATCCTTGCATAAGCTTATCTCGTGGGAACGGCCAATGACCCTGTAACAAAATATCCATAATAAACTAATTTAAGCAAACTTTCATGCACTTTAAGCCATCATATTCAAAGGAAAAATTAGTTAAGAGTGGACCTGTGTTGATCCAGTATCGTGGTTCTCCAAGAACGTGACAGCACGTGAGGGCCACCATCCCATCACTCCTGTTGGTTTTCCGCTAGGATCTATCAATCTCCAATACTCGTTATGCAATGCAGAATGAAGAATTCCCTGCATAATATAGAGGGTCATAAAGAGTGTTGTTCCCAAGTTATTGTACAAACGGACTCGGTATTTAATTACCTTAGTTGTGACATCAAATGCAGATGAGGAACCACCAGTAGCATTGATCCAATTGATCACACGTTGACGATGTGCATCTGAGTACATATAATCCAAATCATCCATTAAGGCCTTAGGGGCGATTCAATGTATAATAAACTTGATATGTTACTTTCTTTTTTTTTCATTTTGTTTCTGTTCTTTCCATGTGATATGCTAAGTATCTCATGGGAAAACGTATCTGCATGTTACCTTGGTTGTAGCAAAGATTACCGCCTTCATAAGACAGACTATCCCAATATTCTCCAATTGCAAATGCAGGATTCGAAGTTTCAATGTATTCTTTCACATATTCACCTGAGAATCCCCTGTGAGCATCATTATACAAGTTACCAAACTCTGCATCTATGTACATAGTGCAGAAATTTCAGTGATATGTGTTATATTGTATAACTCACAGATACCCAACCACTAAGCAGCCTTATATCACCATTAAAAATCAAGTCTCAAATGCATTATATAAGATTGTTAAACCAAAAAGAACATCAATATACTTCACCTCACAAAGTCAAGGCGCCACCCATCATAACCGATATTGTTCCGGAGCCAGTTCAGCCACTGTTTTACATCATTTCTTACGAATTCCTGGGAATGATCAATGTTTGGAGCTGCATGAAATATGTCACCTGTCATTCATAAAACAAACAGGCAGTTATGTTCTGTTACGATTTAATAATACTTATTCATGGTAGCCTACAAGTATAGTCTGTTATAAGTGAAACGTATTGAAATTTTTGTGAAGGAGTATATCCATACCACTTGAAGGACCTCCACGGCCCTGGAAGTTTGGATCATCACAAACAATCGCTTCGGGACCCCACGCAAGCTTGCCACCAAAAATGTTCCATACTCCATTATCACTCTGTCATCAGTAAAGACTATAAGCTAAGCAGGCAAAACTAATACTACAAAACTGCGTAGTGCGTGAAATAAGGATTAGCATAATCTAATGCAAGAAAACAGAAGATAGTTATTTACTTATTTGTATCCTTTAGAAAAGCTTGAAGTGCAAAAAATATACAGTGAGACAACACGATTAACCAAACTAATTAAATATAACTGATACATAGTTTACCTGTTTATGAGCACATCGATGATTGAGTACAACATCTCCCAAGGCCTGTAAAACAAGAAACGTATTTATGTACCATCAGCTTCAATCATTACATGTGAAAAAAGAAGCATGAGCCAAATGCACCAGTGTTGTAAATAACAACCGTTGCACTCTTATATTCAGAAAATGGAGATATTAACAGAAACGTCACAATGAGAAATCAATGAACCATTAAAAAAAAAAAAATTCTGAATGCATTATACGAATCTTCTTCTGAGTGTGCTCACTATAACTTTATTTCAAATTATACCAATAGCTGTTGGTTGTGCAACTCCTCTATGCAGTACTTCAGCTCCTCCTGGGTTCCATATGCTGAGTTCAAGTTGTAGAGATCAGAAGGCATATACCCTGCACTCATTCCAAGAAATGTATTAATATACCTATAATACACCAAAAATTTTATCAGATTTCTTTTTAGTATAGGTAGAATTTGTTAAATTCATTAATATAGACCTTGTGGAGCAACGGATTCAGTTGGAGGAGGTAACCACACCGCTGTGATTCCACAGCGAGATAAATCGGCTGCTTTTGGAGCCAGATCCATGTACCACTTTTTTCTACAGCTTTCCCAATTGAAACCTTGAAACTTCATATATTAAAAATAATATTAATCTCACAACCTCATCAGAAATTTATGAAAGAACTAAATGTTGTAACTAATAAGTAGTTACTAACCACAATCTCACGTCCTGTACCAGTTCCTGGCTCTGCGTGAAACAAAGAACAAGTCAAAATGATGTGCCATACTCATGAGTCATGACCCATCATCAGGCGTACATAGTAGAAAGGAAAGATAAAAGCACCTAGTTTTATCTCTTCTGCAGTCTCCTGCCATTGAACGCTCTTCCGTTGCAGAGCGCGTTCTAAAGCCTTTCGTTTCTTTTCCACAACTTCCTTGTCAATTACATGATCAATTAACATGTCGCCATCCTTTGGCTTTGCTTGTGCAATTGACCATACTTCATCAGGTTTAGGCAGTTCCAACGGTTTAAATTTTGAAGTATCGGGATCAGAAACATTAATCTTTCTAGGAGGAAGCTTAACACGAACAGAACCAATTCTTCGCGCCATCCAGTCTGGTATCTCTCTACGAGGTCCATCATTAAGCAATTTTAATTTCTGAGAATCATCATCAATTACAAGGGCTAATCGTCCACCATTGACAACTTTTGCATATCTATCCATCTCATCTACCTCAAGTTCCGTGATTGACATTTTCCTATCATGCATAATTACTGACAAAAATTCCTGTTGCTTGAGCTTAGACATAGCCAACTCTTTAAGTAGCCGATCTCTCTCCTTTTCTATCGCCAAAAGTGCATTCTGAGCTGCCATCAAGTCATTTTCATTGACTTCATTACCAGCAATATCTACTGAAGCCTCACCAGACTCGCTCTATAAAAAAAACAGACACCAAATGATACAAGATTTCAGTTGAACCTAATAGTGGAGAAACTGGAGATGCAGACACATGTTTCACAACAGTTTTGAAAACAATAAAAGGCGATACCTTTTAGTCAAATGAAACGAACATGTAAAGGTGTAGAACATACCACACTGCAGCAAACTGCACCCCTTGATTTGAAGATGCTGTTACTTTTCTGTAAACATTTTCTGCAAATAGTATATGTTTGATTTTAGCATATTTGTCGAATAATATATGCAAAGTAAATAAATAAATTAAAGTGATATAAACCTTTCATTATTGGAGTGTTTTCGGGTTAGTGAAGATTTCTTGGGACTGACATACAAATTAGACCGACTAATGCCTGAGGAAACAAATATGTTGTGTGGAAGGGTCCTGAAGGCAACATCTGCTAGTGAGATAGTAGCCATTTCTTCCTGTCAAGAGTCCCAATCAAATAATGATAAAAAAGCTTAGAATAAGACCACAAATATATTACCGAATACCAAGAATTACATATTGCATACAAGACATATTAATAAAAAAAATATTAGAGGCTAATTGTTAAAATCTTCTAACAGATGTAAAATTTTGAAATTGTGGAATGAGCCGAACCCAGATAAAAAATACCAAGTTCATCAATACTACCTGTAAAAAAGGAAGTAACTTTATAGAAGCTCATAGCACAGACATTAACATGCATAAACATTTGCATTAAGAACAGTAACAAAAAAGGAAGCCTAAATTCAGATACAAAAAAATGATGGATTTATACAAGATTAACATATATATATATATATATATATATATATATATATATATATATATATATATATATATATATATATATATATTACTGATCACGAACAGAGTAACATAAGTATGTAGACAAAATGTATGTATATCTAATTTCTGACCTGTAAAATTGGGAATTCAAGAGCAGAATCAGGCGAGTATCAAGAATCAGAAGGGTGGATCAAATAGTATTTGCATTTGGGAGCTGCAACACTGCTAAGATTAGATACCATCAATTGCATACATACAGATAATATATGTAAATTTTGAATAAAATCTGCATGATGATATATTGATATGTAACATTAACTTGAAACTTGAAAGTAGACCGACTTTTTTTTTTTGGGTGCGGGTGCCGCACGGGATCTCGCCATAAAGCACTGAAACTGTAATTACCTTGCGTAAATTACTTTATTGCCCTCCTTTTACTCCACTTTGACAACTCATTGACATATCACTATTCTTTACATTTTTTTATTTGGAAAATTTTAATATGATGGTTACTTTGACCACATATTAGTGGTGTATATGTTAGATCATCCTGTATAGTTTCTCAATTAACCTTGGGTTTCATTTTAGTTTCAAGGTAACACAACATACAAATTTTTGACTACCATTTTCAACAATTTATAAAAGTATCTACCATATCACAATTTCACCATCACACTTATAATTATAACACACTGTTAGAATACCTCTTTTGATACTTCATTTGGTGCTCACGCCTAGTCGGTGGAGATTTGATCTTTTGGCAAGCCTATGGTAATAACGCATCACGACTTAGCTATTTGAGTGTTTATCTATTCCATTCCCAATCTTGATCAAATTGAGAGTTGAGTGATTGAAACACATTTCCTATTGAGAGGTGCTAAGTTGTGCATTCAAGCTTGACAAATTTATTTAAGGTTTTCTATGTTTGTATTCATGCTACTAACATGATTACTTATGCAATTGTGGTTAGTTATATTTTGTAAAACCTTGTTCTTAAATTCTAAATGCAAGAGGTATATGTTTTGGAATGTAAATCATAGTTTGCTTGAGGACAAGCAAAGTTCAAGTGTGGGGATATTTGATATCGCTCGGTTTGTACATGTTTATCTCTCGCGATATCATTGTTTTTTGTACTTGTTTCTAGTCGATTTCATGAACTTTTGGTACTTATTTAGTTGGAAATTGATTTCATGTATTAAGATTAAAGATTGAGAAAGAAATGATGAAAAGATGGAGGATTTTGCTGATTTCGCTATGCTGCACCGTTTTGGTCATATCTCCCTCATACGAACTCGGATTGAGACGATCCAGGTGTCCAGACAAAGCTCACTCAGAGCTCTACAATTATCCAGAAGATAGTCAGCCGATCTGCTGAGGTTCATAGCCGAACGGCTAAATTTAGCCGATCGGCTTCTTTAGTGCAAAATCAACTCAGAAGCTCGACCTTGTGCAGTGCCCAGCATCTTAGCCGATCTGCTTTCCTTAAGCCGATCTGCTTTCCTTAAGCCGATCTGCTTTCCTTTAGCCGATCTGCTATGATGCGCGCGGAAGTCTATTTATGTACTGTTTTAGGGTTCCGCATCACACACACTTCACCCCCGATTTGGGGCAGCCCTCATGGGCGATTTTTAGGGTTTTTAGGTTATTTTCATCATCTTGAAGAGCTCTAATCATCCTACTCCATTTGGTCACAAAGAATCATCATCCAAACATTGTAATCACTTGGTTTGCATCTTTTCAATATAATTTTCTTCCATTGATTTCATTAGTTATATTTGTTTGTTTTGAGTATGATTGTTAGTGGCTAGTTTTATTTACTTGCTTGGATGAATCAACTAGTGATTAGGGGTGTTATCCTTAGAGTTTGTATATATGCTTGTTTATGCTCATCCATGAATTTATAGGTTCTAGTTTAGATTGTTGAAGCTTGTTGGTAATAGAACTAATGACTATAGTGAACACTTGTTGTTAGATTGAATTACTACATTTATATGTCTATGTATAAATTGCCATTGATAGTGAACACTAATTTGGTACAAGACTAAACAAACAAGCTAGAATGTGTAAGTAGTGAATATGGCCAATGTCTTTCATTTGGATGAGTTATAAACTTGCAATCAATGAATTTATGTTTAATTGAGAACCTTGTGTATTTGAGCTTAGTATAAATATCTTTAACTTGTTTAATGAAATATTAAAGGATATAGCGAACGTTTTCCATTTAGTAATTCATTATCAATTATTTGTCTATAAATGATTGAACAAACATTGTGAACGTAGATTTGGAAAAAGTTAGGATTATTGAGCTCAAATGTGCAAGATGGTAAATTGGTTTATACTTGATTCTAATTAATGTTGTGTTTATTTCATTGAGTGACATGTGTGGAATTTAGCATAACATTTACTAGAAGTGACAACTAGTGATTTGTACTTGATATAATTATGCTTATTCTCACAAATTGACAACTTGTGAATTAGCATTGCCTTTACTTGGTAGTGACAACCGGTAATTGTATTATGGACAATCAAAGAATTGTGATCAAGAAAGTAAACCATTACTAGATTAAATCATAGGTTAGTGAGTCTAAATTAGAATATGGTGATGACGAACGTTAAGCCTATTTTAGTTGAGATTCACATATGAACTGGTTTTAACAAACACCCCGAGCTTACTAGTGAAATAATCCAAGCAAGTATCCTTTAAATTCCTTGGTAACCAACATTTATAATCCGGCTCTTAAAAGCCCAATTGCCATTAGATTAGTTAAAAGTAGTTTTTAAGCATCGTGACAATTCGGTCACACCAAACCCACATTTCCTTTTTATTTGTACAAATTAGTTACACTTGAATTGAATTCTTAAAACAACATTCCCTGTGTTCGAACCTAGACTTACCACTACTATACTACTACTCGACAGGGTCCACTGCCCGGTTGTGTTTTGGTCTAGCTCGGTACTTTCTTGTTCACTTTTCAACGATAATTTTATAACTAGATTTAGCACATCAAGTTTTTGGCGCCGCTAATCTAGTTATAAAATTTATCGTTGATAAGTAAACCAAAAAGTACCGAGCTAGACCAAGACACAACCGGGCAGTGGACCCTGTCGAGTAGTAGTATAGTTTGGGTAAGTCTAGGTTCGAACACAGGGAATGTTGGTTTAAGAATTCTATCTAAATGCAATTAATTTGTACAGAAAAGTAAATGTGGGATTGGTGTGACCGAGTTGTCACGATGCTTAAAACTACAAATTTTAGTTAAACTAGGCAATTGGACTCTGAGGAGTCAAAGTGAATTATTGGGAACTTTTAAATACTAAAAACAATACTTGCTTGGATTATGTCACTAGTGATTTCAGGGTGCAAAGTCATAACCAGTTTATATTATGCAAAAGTAAATTTTCATTTAACATAGGATTAACGTTCGCCATCTCCTAATGATTCAACTTCAATCTACAAACCTATGATTTAATCTAGTAACGGACGTTCGCCATGGTTACAATCTTGCACAATTAAGCCTAAAGAATCTTGCTTATTCCAAATCTACGTTCGCAATGTTTGTTCAATCATCTATAGACAAATAATTGATAGCAAATTACCAATGAAAAACGTTCGCTATATTCACTAGTCATTTACCAAATAAGCAAGAAACTATTTTAAACTCAATTACGCAAGGGGTCACGATTAAACATAAAGTTCAAGTTTCACAAGTTTAGAACTCATCCAAAATGAAAGACGTTCGCCATATTCAACAACTCATATATTTTAGCTCATTTATGTTACTTATACTAATTTTCGCATCCACAAACAAAGGTTCATTTGTACATCGACATACAAACAAAAATAATTCCAACTAACAACAAACATTCGTTATAATTGCTAGTTAGAATTACCAACAAATTACATAAATTATTTGAGCTAAAAACATATAAATTCATGGAGGAATTCTAAACTCAAGCATAATCAAACACCAAAATATAACACCCCTAATCAACTAGTTAATTCATCCAAACAAGTAAATAAAACTAGCAACTAAACATAATCATATCAAAACACACAAATATAATTATTGAAATCAAAGGAAACATAGTTATTTTTGAATAAAAATGCAAACCGAGTGATTACAATGTTCGGATGATGATTCTTCGTGTCCAAATGAGTAAGGATGATGAGAGACTTTTAAAAGGATGAAAAATGACTTAAAACCCCTAAAAATCGCCCATGGGGGCTGCTGGTTCGGGGGTGGAGTGTGTGTTTTTGTGGAACCCTAAAACAGTACATAAATAGACTTCCCCGCGCATCATAGCAGATCGGCTAAGGCTTAGCAGATCTGCTAAGGAAAGCAGATCGGCTTAAGGAAAGCAGATCGGCTAAGCTACTTGGAAATGGAAGTGTGTACACAAGGTCGAACTTCTGACTGAATTTTGCACTAAAATAGCCGATCGGCTATCTTTAGCAGATCTGCTATGACCCCTTTTCTTTTCAGCTGACTATCTTCTGGAAAATTGTAGAGCTCTGAGTGAGCTTCGTCTGGACACCTGGATCGTCTCAATCCGAGTTTGTATGAGGGAGATATGGCCAAAACGGTGCAGCATAGCAAAATCCGCAAAATCCTCATCTTTTCATCCATTCTTTCTCAATCTTCAACCTAAACACATGAAATCAATTTCCAACTAAATAAGTACCAAAAGTTCATGAAATCGACTAGAAACAAGTACAAAAACAATGATATCGCGAGAGATAAACATGTACAAAATGAGCGATATCAGACCGGAAAACCGGCGGACCGGAACCGGAAAGAAAACCGCTTTTCGTGTTTTTTTTCCTTTTTTTGGGATGATACAAAACTATTTGTTTTCCTCATGTTCGATCACATTCAAGCATAACAAAAATAAAAAAATAGAACGTGAATACACCGGTTTTTGTTTTGTTCCATCGTCAAGGGATTAGGTGTAACATCCTCAAATTGGGCCTAAGAGTAATAGGTATTTCCTGTAAATTTAAATGCGATTTAAATTTGTTATATGTGTTTGATTGTAAAAAATAATAGGTCAAACAGTTAAATGACTTATTGTGAATACTAAAATATTGTTTGCTTTAAATTTATTTAGCTGACGGTAAAATAAAATTGTATTTCCCCGCAAATGGTTTTTAAGTTCCAGACAATAATAAATACGGGGAATGAAAACTAACACTTATATGGTATATTATGTGGATGGGTCGGTTTTATTTCCCTCCACACATACATACATACGTACGTATACACACACACATCCAACCTTAAATCAATTCACAAAATCTTGAAGAAATCATCAAATTGGAGCTTCTAAACACGAATTCAAGCTTCCTTGATCATCACAAACAAGGTATGATCATGTGTTCTTGATTTTATAAACCCTAGAAATTGGGGGTTTTGATGTTCTTGATTTAAATCCGAAATTAGGGTTTAAAAAGTGTAAATTGATGTTAATTAAGCTTCAATAACATGTAATAATCATTCTAGCATCATCTTAATCATGTTATATGTGTTAATTTCGTGTTTGAGATAACCCTAGAAATTGGGGGTTTTGAGTAGTTGCTTAATTGGTAGGATAATCATGAAATAGAAGCTTGGAATGATGATAAAATTGTTAGTTGATGTTTAAATGATGATTAAAATCTAAGCCTAACCTTGAAATGAAGAAAATGATATATGATCATTAATAAAGTTTATGAGTTTAGTTGATAATTCAAGGAATTAAAGCTTCTATGCTTAGAATAATGATGTATGATTGATAAGTGTTGATTAAAGATGATGATTTGCATTGATTATGCTAAGAGTTGTGAAATTGGTTAAGTGTTCATGAGAATTATGATGATCATGATGAGTTTGATGGTTTATATGAAGAAAGTAGTATGATTTGCTAATAAGAACCCTTAATTGATAATTAAAGAGGACAGTGTGAAATTAGTTGGTCAAGTATTCATTAGATCAAATATTGATGTTTTGATGAATAATTGATGTTGAAAGTTAGTAATCTTGTTAATGGTTTCATTATATTAGTTAACAATGATGGAGATGAATGTTGGATTAATACAAGTTAATGATAAATGGTTTGATGTAATTACAATTGTATGATATTATATCAATATTGAGGCAAGTACCAAATGACTAACTTGTGTTGTGTTATTGTATTCTCAGATGTGGAGAAGACTCAGTGACATTAGACTACTGAGTGGACGACTATGATTTGTCGGTGAGTGGATCTTGGACTTTCTGTCTAAGTTAGTTGTAACAACATGGTTACAACGGGTAAACTTGGTTTATTGCAATGATTGCTTTAATATTAAATTGCCATGATGGCTAACCTTTGATTGATTATTGGCGTCCATTGTGCTATGATAGTTGTGGACTATTTGATTTGGTGGGGGTCAACTAATGTGTTGGGTTTGGATACTATTACTAGGACTTCGCAAGTGCCTTGTACATGTGTTGGACACTGAAATCGCGTCGTGTGTAGTAATAGTACCAAACTATCGGTTTAACCTCTGATTTGGCCGTCAGTTGGTTTTAAGTGTTACTTGGGGAACCATCCGCGGCATGAGGGTACCTCAAGGACCACCGATCCTTCTATGTTGCTTGTGCATTGCTTGGTTATAGGCATGTGTTAAGCTGAGTTAGATTGATAGCTTGGGATCTATTCACTTAGCTTCGTGCTAACCCCTCATTACTTCTTGCAGGTTTACTTTTGTATGTGGGTGGGCAAGAAGTACATATGGAATGGAATGTTTGACAGGCTCACTCTGAAATGGATAATACGTTAATGATTTAACAACACATTGGGATTTCTATAACACCTAAACTTAATGTGTGTAATGATTAGAATAATCTAGTTTTAAAGGTTTGTATGTAAGTGGATTGCTATTTGAAATGTATGTATGCAATCTACTGATTTCTATTAATCATGCGCTTTCGATATTTAAAAAAAAAATGTCCTTGTATTTCGAGACGGGTGTTATATTAGGGGTGTTCATTCGGTTAATTCGGTTTAAACCGAATCTAATAGATGAAACCGAGCGGTTTTTGGTTTTGAAAAAGTGAAACCGAACCGAACCGAACAAATCAAAAACCAAACCGAACCGAACCTAATTACTATTCGGTTTAATCGGTTTTTACTATTCGGTTTATGATTTCATATATTGATAATTAAAACATTTGAACGAAATCAAAAAACTTGGTTATCAAACAAAAATAATTAGCACGTTTCTTAAGTTCGTGACAAAAATCTAATAATCTGCAAGACAAAACAAAGAAACAGTTGAGAATTTGTGATAAACGATGAATAAAATTACTAATGATATAAGTACGCATAATATTGGGGGATTAACCTAATTAATTTTGGACATATTATGAAACTATTCACAAAGTATATTATTATTCGGTTAATTTGGACTATTCGGTTTCTACATTGGTAACCAAAACCAAACCAAAAACCAAAATAAATATTCAGTTTTGAACCAAACCGATTCAAACAATCAAATTATTTGAACCAAATAGTCCAAACCAAATTGTTCGATTGGACAATTCGGTTTGTCCAAATAGTGAACACCCCTACAAGGGATGTAGATAGCGGATCATCGTCTAAACTTAAGTTTTCCGACATCTCGCCAGAGCATCTATCACCAGCGATGGTGGCGATTTTCTAGTTTACTACTACATGAAGAAGAATAAAGAAAGGATGAAGATAGAGTAGAGAGAAGATAAATAAGAATGGAGAAATATGATATGTATGCATAGTACCTATAAATGTAATATGCAAAGAAATGAAAGGGGTTTTGAAAAAAAGAGAAAGTGGAAAACGTGTCATGAGAAAACTAGAAAAGGACAAGGAGAAAGGAGCCTTGAAACTTGAAACTTTAAAATAATGATTCAAGTTGAAAGTGACCTGACTCTGCATTTACTTTATTTGACTTTTTGGGTGAAAGAAAATAAAGCCTAGTCTATAATATTAAATTATATAAAATGGTCATTCATATACACAAAACCGGTTTAAACCGGCGGTTGGACCGGTTGAACCGGAATCGGGACACCAACCGATTCAACTAAAAAACCGGTTTTCAAAACATTGTAGTTTCTTGATTAAATATACAAATACAAATTTCATGTCACTAGATACATAGGAGAGGTGATCTAAGGTTGTTTATTTCTAGTGATATTATTTGTTGTTTATCGGTTAGTTTGTTGTTACTTTTAATTGTCTTTTTAAATTGAGATTCTTTTAATACAAATACTCATTTAAATATAAATAGTTAAATACGTAGTATAATGAACTGAAATGGAATGGATGAGGTTTGTAAGTACTTTTTCCGTTTCAAATTGAATTTTGATTTGTCCCAAATGAAGTGTCAAATTTAGACTTTAACTTATTAAAATGTTATTCAATAGTCAATATAAAAGTTTATTGGTCTAGTGTGTGATGGTTTTTACTTTTCTTAAAATGTATACAAATTGACAATTGACACTTATTTTGAGATGAACAGAGTATTGTATTAGGGTGTTGTGTTCCCAACCATGATGTATATATATTTATTCATAAAAAAACGACAATGGTTTATTGTTTCGTTATCTATTAAACTTTACACATTTTACTATTGTATGAGTCGAATTTTGAAAGCTTCCATTGTATATATTGAACTAATAAATATCGTCTATTGTATATAAATTTAAAATATATCTCATATAATAGTAAAAAATGTAGAAATTTAATACAAAACGAAACAATAAATACATATAGGATAGGGATATTAGTAGTAGTAAAAAGGAATTGAACATCTATTTAGTCAAACAGTCAAAGGGTCAAACAAACAGAAAATGAGACAAAGCCACCATGGCCCACCAGATTGATCCGTTACAGACCAACGGTCTTTTATCCCCCCAGTCTACCTTCTTATTCCACATTCACAAGAATCCCAAACAACCCAAAAC
Source organism: Helichrysum umbraculigerum (assembly GCA_949592205.1). Classification (NCBI taxonomy): domain Eukaryota; kingdom Viridiplantae; phylum Streptophyta; class Magnoliopsida; order Asterales; family Asteraceae; genus Helichrysum; species Helichrysum umbraculigerum. The sequence continues at coordinate 140,005,498 of CATIUR010000001.1, read as the reverse complement.
CCAACTCTTATAATCAATCCCACTTCAAACCCTTAAAACAGGACATTTTATTCCATCTTCTTCTATCTCAACCAGAATATCCACCAAAAGTCTCCTTAACCATGGATCAAAAGTCTCCCTTAAGTCCCTCACAACAAACACCACCACTGGTTCAACCACTTCCGATGAATTCGCCAACTCCGGCTGCTGCTTCTGCTAAACTGTGCACCCCTGATAGGCTTACAGTCCCAAAAGCATTCAAATATCCTGAAATGTAAGTGGGTTTTTGTGGGTGTTACTTGTACTCCGTATTTCATAGATAAATCTTTTTTAGTAAGAAAGTTCAAGTCTTGATTGTTGGTTCTTGTGATTACTTGAATCCAAATTTATCATTTTTAGGTAATAAAGGTTGAGACTTAATTATGTGGTTTTGTGTAGGTATAAAAGTCCAACAGATCAGATCATGTCTCCTGTTTCTAAAGGACTTCTTGATAGAACTAAGTCTATGAAATCTTCTACTCGATTACCACCATCCATTGCTAGAAATCAACAACACAAGGTGTGACCTCATGATGATGCACACATGCTGCAACTTTATTTTTACCATCAAGTTAAATGCTTAATTCTTGTGCAAGTTTCACTGATAACAGATTTTGTGACACTTGCAGATTCAAGCTTCAAAGTTTCAAGATCTAAGTGCTGTTAAAACTTGATGAAACTTGCAGAATGTGAAATCCTGAATTGCTCAAATGGGTTTAGATATTGTTTGTATCTCATTATATTTGATTAATCCTGAATCATTTTTAGAATGATATAATGCTTGTAAAACTTGAAATCTTGAGTTCAAATAGGTTTGATAAGATAGTAATTCAATCTCACCGTGTTCAATTGAATCTTGAATGATATAAAGTGATTGCTTTTGCTCTCTTTTCTATGCTTATATTATGAATTCATGTTTAATTGGATTGAAGGGACGAAGCTTAACTTATGAATGTGATTGTGGGTCGCGTTTATACGAGTATAAATGAAAATAAACGGGTAACACCCTACATTGTGTAAAAGAAACCAAACAACAGAAATGAGAATTTGATCTTGTAATTGCAAAATGTTTGAACGACTTTCATTCCAAACTAACTTCATACCATTGAATCGAGCCAACATCTCCATCGATTTCAAGTTCACAAACCGACTTTACAAGGAATGAAACAGCATCATCAATGGATTCGAATCTTGCAAGATCAGGAGGCAGTGATGTGCCTGGCCAGTTTTCTAGCCATCCCTTCAGTCTGTCTCTGAGTTCTTCTTCATTTACAAATTCTTCAGCCTTTCCTGGCTCCATTAGTACATATGTATCCGTCTCCATGTTTGATCTCCTTCTCCTTCCTGCATAAATCTGTTTACATACTACAAAAATGCATAAATCAATTCCTGTTTCCGCAGGGTGTGATTAATTTTATAATTTAATAAGTGGTAAGGACCTTGCCTTTGTTGCATTCCTGGTTTGCCTTTCCAAAATGGAAAAGTTAGAATAACTCAGACATCGAGTTGGATAGCTTGACTTCTGGTGAGCAGATGATGGTGTATTAGTATAGTTTCTTGACACTTTATTTGCTGAAAATGAAGGACAAACAATTAGCAAAACTGCAAAAGGTTCCATAGAAGGAAATTGCAAGCTACACCGCTAGTAGTATAAACTATTAACCAAATTTTCATCTCAATTACAGCAGTTAACTTCGCCTCAATGATAAAATATAACAAAACTACAAATGAAGGAAAAAGATAATTGTCTAATCTTAGACTTTAAGGAGCATGCGTATAAACTCACATTTGGCGAATGTTTTTTTTCCCATGGTTTAATCACTCCATAAAAACATTTCTATCTGAATAAGTTCATATGAATAGTCACCGTACGTGCAACTGAGACGAAGTTTTTTTTTCTTGCACACGGATTGAAATGAATCATAAATTCATAACACGTAATGATAGCGTAACTTACCTGAGAAATGTAGAGTTCTATAGCCGAAAAGCTGCTTATAAAGAGCTGCTTCCATGGTTAAGGTGTTTGCCAAACTATGTACAGATAAGTAGAAGATATATAAAATAATGAAAAAACTTGTATTGTGAACCTCTTATCATAACTTTTTATATTTTCAATTTACCCCCCTCATCTTTCCAAAAATTGCCTAAGTCATCCCTCAACTTTCTAACAAACAGAAATACCTGTCACATGAAGTTCTTCCCGCGTCTATATATTATTTGTAAAACTGAAAAAAGATAAAACATATCAGCGTTTCCCTAAAAACGCGCTCAGCCTTCCGTTACACGATCAATCATCAAACCCTAACCCTAATCCCCTTATCTCATCTTACGATACATATTTCACCTTTCATTCATCTCATTTTCGAGGTTTTATCGTATAATTCAGGGCAACATTGGTGTCACCGGCGATCCTAAACCTTAGGGTTTGATCTATAAGGGGAATGTTCATGTAAGTCCAGATACTCGTTATTTTATAATCATATTGGTATCGTTATATATGAATCATCCTTCCTTTCATACGAATAACAATACACGAATCTGTTTTGTTTGATTTTGATTCCTTGGATTGAACATCTTAGTAGAATTTAATCATTTTAAGAGCTGTTAATCGTTTCCGTGAAACCGAAGTATTTGCGTTTCATTTGTGTATTTTGAAGTCTAACATCATTTGATATTTCGTGTTAGTGAACCGTTATCATAAGAATTTACTTGAATCTGTTACTTACAGATGAATGTAAACTTTATTGATGTAAGTAATAATAACTTTATTCGAGAAAGAAGTATTAATCCTTGCTACAGATACGTTCACACTTCAGATTTTACTCTGATATACAACAGAACACGATGTTAGATATCGTATAAATTGTGCATCATTGATGGCATTTAAAAGGCTTTTGGCTCATTGGAATAACGATTGCTGTTGCCTAATAGTTAGACTAAGTTTCTTACTATATTACTTTACAGTTTTACACTATACAACAGTAACAACGCTAGATATTAGCTGTCTGATATGAGATAAATTCCTTATAAGGATCTGCTAACCAGAACAAAATGGAACACAAGAATGGGAGTGGTAGCAGCGAGCATCCAAATTTTCCGATTGATGAGGACTCACATGATAATGGAAAAACAGTTGCCCGTTCTTCTTCCTCTTCGTTCTCTTCTTCCTCTTCCTTTTCGTCATTGAATCATTTTGAGGTAGATATTGGTGAAAATGATATAGCATTCCCAGAATCAGCAACTACATCGCCTAAACCAAGCATGATAAGTACAACACCACAGGCTGGAGGAGCAACATCGACTGATTTGAATACGTTACATGCATCTCCAATACAGTCTCCTCCAATTCAAGTGATGGGATATGATCAAAACAGGATACCATCATCCAAATTTCCTCGAAAGCGTAGAAATGATTCAGAATGGAGTCTAGCTTCAAATGATTCGTTGTTCAGTATCCATATGGGGAGTAATAGTTTTTCTATGGATAATGGGTATTTCATAAGCAAGTCTGGAAAACTTAACTGGAATGATGATGGTTACGAGTATTCACCTGGCCTGTCAACGGTGATGGACACATCAGCAGAAAATGAGTGGAATTCTGAAGAGAAAGAAGAATTCCTCGAAACCCAAAATGATACCGAAAGGGAAAAAGAATGGGAGGGGGTACACTCGTTCAGTACCAATTCTAGTGTTCCAAATGGGAAAGGAGCTAGTCCTAATCGTGATTCTGCAAATATCGCTTGCCTTTCTGATGCAAGTTGCCAAAGCGCTAGTTCATTTGCATTCCCGGTGTATGTTATCTGCTTATATGGTTCATTACATTACAACTTTGGGTAGTTAGACTGTTTTTAATGTAATGAATTTTGTATGCTTCTCTTAGGCTTGCAGGAGGTGGCAGTCCAGTTAAGGTAGAGACTCCAAAACGTCAGTCACCACCATCAATACCGTCAGCAGAGGCACAAAATATAGCTAGAGCTCCTTCTGCAACCCCTAAAGCTGGTGGCAACCAATGGTTCCATTGCTTCTCGTGTTTTCCATTGTGTAGTTGATGTTGCAAACTCTGAAACAATAAAACCGTTTAGTGAGAAGACTCAAGTATTTGCCCGATCCCAGTTCACAACTGCATCAATTCAAGAAATCAGATCCCTTAATCTAATAAAAGCTAAGGTATATATGCATATTGGTTTCTTCTAAAAAATGTTTTGTTTTAGATATGATAGTTACTTTTCCATGGCTTATGTTACCACTTCTTTAGCCAGCTCCTTACCAATGCATACAAAATGAGGTGGAATTTTATGAGGGGGTATTTGAAAACCTGATCAACGTTTGGATCTTTAGTCATTGTAAGCGAATGTCATCTCTACCCAGTCGAATAATAGATTTCAGATGACAATTATGCATGGCAATGCTTTAAAATTCGTTGTTAATGGTAATGCAGAATGCAGATACACGTATGATTTCTAGTTTGCAAAGTTCTTGTTTCTGTTAACCATAATGTTTCATTTGAACTATGGATAATTTTGGATTAAATTTATAAGTCATGGAACTGAGAAAACTAGAACAAATATTTGCCTCCGATGATGTTAGAGTCCTTAATCTTTATTCCATTGCGCTTTACCAGTAATTGGATATTGTAAGTTCTTTTGTAGTTCTTTATCCTTCTTTTAATGTATGAAAAAAAGTTTAATTTGTATGACTATATCCAGATTAAATGATTTGAGTAGACTTGTCTAAATGAATAATACATAAGTAAAAATAATAAGGATAATAATCCACCAATGGTTTTATAATACGGAGTATCTGGGAATTGAATGTTAAAGGCAATAATGTGTTAGTCATGTGAATAGAAAAATGGTAGGGCTGGATTTTGGGACAACATATGTGGTATTCTATCCAATTCCATTATCGTTGTCCAGGGTTGGTCCAACATGAAGATTCTGATGTCTCGTTTACAGACAAACTTGATTTTGAGATAATGAGATTGTATCAAATCCTTGGGTTTGATCGTTTCATAAGTTCAACGGTAACTTTCTTGAGGTCATGTAGGCATTGAACATCATCTTCTATAGGGTGATGAGATCAAAGATGTGTATGGAAAAAACCACTTTCATTCATTGTAAAAAGTCATTCGATATAACTGAAAGACACTGAGATCAATCAGAATTTTCAAGGTGTGTTACAGTGAGCTCGAAACCTTGGTTTAATGACTTGATTGCTTTTTTGATGATAGCAACTAGCTTTTTATTCAAATATTGTCTCGTTTGCATTACACATTGTGTACTTCTCAAACTTTGATCGAGCTCTTTATGAATTATTAGGGACTTGTAAACCGAAACATCATCTAAATAACATCATTAAAAATATATATATTGTATAGTCGTTGTACAAGAGATTCATGTCTTTTGCACCCCATTGGCATTATTCATATGGTTGAATTTGGGCCTTTGTTAGACATCATCACATTTTGGTAAATTTGGTTTAAGACGCAATCGGGCGTAATTGCTAAAACACAGTTCCATTTTTCTGGTGACAAAAATAAATAATGTAAATAATTAGCTCCCGGCGAGGATCGAACTCGCGACCTTTCGCTTACGAAGCGAACGCAATACCACTATGCTACGGAAGCTTAGGGCGCGTTTAGTTACGGAAAAATTTCTTCATTTTTCTTTTTCCATTTCTCTAGAGAATGAGAAGCATTTTACTTCTCTAGGAAAGCATGGAAAATCTATAAAACGTGTTTAGTTACAAGGGGTGGAGTTTTCCTTTTCCAAGGAATATAGTAGAAATGAAACACTTAGAAAAGCATAAAAGTAGTTTTCAACTTTGTAATTATAAAAAGGAAAACAAGGATTTTCTTTTTCTTAGAAAAGTTTTTTAGTAAACTCGAATTTGAACACGTTTTCTAATTTTCTTGTTTTCTTAGAGAATTTTTCTAGAAAAATAGGGAGTTTTCTGTAACTAAACGCACCCTTATTTGCTTAAAATTTTCTGTATATAAGTTGAAATAAAATTAATAATAAAAATAAAACAGAACTCTCTCCCAGTGTTCTTCTTGTTCCAGTATAAAACCACTAATACGGACTGTCTTCCACTGTAAAAGCTCGGGTCATCCTTTTCCGATCCGGGCCTCAATTGAGATATCATTCGACCCGATCGATCTGGGTTTCATTACCATAAGTTTCCTCTCGATTCAAATTCAGTTTAATAAAGTGTTTTTGAAAACACTCTCATTTCGCAGCTTACTCGCGGAAACCCTAACCCTACACGCACAACTGGTAAGTTCAATAATTCGTTGTATCAATCCATATTATGCTCCTTTTTGCGTTTTAATCTAGAGTGTACTTTATATGTTAGTATTACATTTAGTTGAAATTGAATGTGTGGAATGGATGAAGTGATTATATGTCCAATTTAGGAATCAGGGTTCTATTAGCTGCTGAAAAAAACTAGGGTTTGTTTGTCAATATGTTTGAGTTGAAGTGATATGAAGTTGATAACATGAATGATGGAGGAGGTGGTGGAGAGAGTTCAAGAGGAACTTTGAAAAGGAGAAGTAAGAATGACAAATTTGCACATTCGCTTGCAACGATTGCGGTAGCTCAGATATGCGAAAGTGTTGGTTTACACGGGTTTCAGCTGTCTGCAGGTGATGCGTTATCGGATGTAATGTGCAAGTATATTCAGGATATTGGCAAGACATCAAATTTTTATGCGAATTTAGCTGGTAGGAGTGAGAGTAATGTGTTTGATATAATTCACGGGTTGGAAGATTTGGGACTCTCACAAGGGTTTGTAGATGCTTCTGATATAGATCGTTGTTCGTCAGAGTCGGGGGTTATTAAAGACATTACTCATTATGTTGGTGTATCTGAAGAAGTAGGATTCGCATATTCAGTACCTCCTTTTCCTGTCACTAAGGAACGGGAATCAACACCGAGTTTCTATCATGCTGGAGAGATACCCCCATTGGATAATATTCCCCCTTGGTTACCATGTTTCCCTGATCCCAAGACATATGCGAGCCCAACTTCACCCGCTATAGAGCAAACTGAAGAAAGAAATATTGACCAAGATCAGAAGGTTATCGAGATCGAGCCACCATTGTTGAAACCAGAACAACCGTTGGCTCGCAATGGGTTTCAAGTACCCATTTTTGAACTGGGGCATAATGGTGGAAGTGAGAAAGTGAATAACCCGTTTCTTGTATCTCCTTTAGGATACGGGGAGAAGGATGTTTCTTTGGTTTCTCTTCCTGCTAGACTTATGGAAGACGATGTGGCACAAAATCATAGTTTATGGACAAAACATGATTCTGCATTGGGGACACGTGTTCCGGTAATTCAAGGTGTTATATGCAGTGATCTTGATACTGATGAAGGTATCAAAAAGCTCTCTGTAGAAAAACGACCTGCAGTGCAATTGAAGTTTCACACGGGCAAGAAATATTTAGCTACAGCAGATAGACACAGAAAAATAGGAAGTGCAGAAGCCATGTCTTGGTTTGAGAACGATGACTCGATGGAAGACATGAAAAAGATAAAAGAGAACGTTATGAAGGAGTCATTGGAGAATGGAAAGCATGCCGAAACGATGTAGTTGTAGATTAGGAATATTATATAGTGCTTGTATACTAGTTTGGAATCCAGGTGCTAGTTCCAGAGTAGTCAATGTTGGATTCATGTGTCTGTTACAGGGGAATCATTCCCACTAACATGTTTTGAGAGGTATGTTTGTAGTTCCAATTATAAGTTTTAGACAATGATGATTCTTTTGAAGTACGATTCTTTACTTTTCGTGCCTGGTTTTTATTTCTTTCCATTGTGATAGGAATCATAGGTAAAAAAGAACTAGACTACATATAGGACCCATATCAGATAATCTTCATATGGCTAGTGGAATTCATTATAGGATATTCTTTACTCAAAGCATATGATTGTTTTTTTCAAACATGTGCTTCATAAGCATTGACCTATATATCTGAAGAAGAAACAATAGTTAGAATGCCATCCACACTTCAGAAGTCAGGGACTAACCATTTCCTAGCTTGTAAGTAATCTCCTTGTGCCATGAAAAGTGCTGGATAGGTGTCCCAAATTAATTTTGCAGTATCCTTTTTCTTGGGCAAAAATTCAAGCAAAATTACAGTGTCTGTGGAAATTAAATCTGGGTTACAAGATTACCTGCATTGAAAATGGATAACCAACTTCAAACACGTTCCACCATTAATGTCATAATTGACACATCACTAATGGCCAAACACTTCTATTTATCTTCTGCAATTTTTACAGTTGAAGAAAACGCATGCTGTAGAATAGGTTGTTGTTTTAGATCATGTCATCTTTTATAAGAAAAATCTTACTCAATTGGACACTGACATCATTAGTAGCACATTATTTTATATTCAAAAGTCGCCAAATAAAACAGGACAATTGGCAAACAAACTGATTTTTATTTGAAGTCACATTGCTGTACTTCCATGTCATGGATGTCTTGTTAAGGATTATGTCTATATATTGGATATGGTTAAACCCTTAACTTGCCAAAAATTTTGGGCTATCTAGTACATTGTCATTCACATTGTATATGTAAGTACAAGCCTCGAAACCATGTGTTATGTTTCATATCAGGTTAACTAACCTTTTTGAATGCATAAATGGTTTCAGGCAAATGAAATAATCATAAGTGCAGTTAGTATTGTATTATAGTTTATATACAGTCGAACATGCTTTTGCGTTGCAGATACATGATTTCACTAATCTAATGTTGTGCTTTTAAAGCCACTAAAATATAAGAAAGGGGAAGGGAAGTGACAAGGATGACAAGAAGAGGGATTAGCAAGATTAACATCTACATTGGAAATAATTGCCTACAGTGTCGCCTCGCTGGCCAATCTTGCAGATCAGTTACCTGACCATTCACCACCTCGTCAACCAAGTCTCTAAAAATCATACGCTCTATATCTAACACTAGACCCGGAACCTGATAATAGTATTCATCCCAATCTTGTGACCTCTTATTCACATCTGCATTTATAACGTTTAAAACTTCATCATCCTCATCATATATGCATATCTCTGAGTTATTTTGGAGACTCTTTATCTCCGAGCATATTTCTTTTGTGAGCTTTTTCGCATGCAGAATCCCCCCTTTATGTGGCCCAAAAGGACCTAGTGTGGCTAATTTCTGTCCAAGAACGTCATTCACAGTATCAAATAACAATTTTCTTCTGACTTTTGATCTCGAATTCTTTTTGTGGTATCCATAATCGGTGCATCCTTTGGTTTTCTCCAAAACATGGAACAACTCAGGGTTAATCAAGCCACCGGTTGGATGAAGCTGGACTATTGTGGTGGTGCGGTCCAGATCTTTTAAGAATCCTGAGGCCATAAGTATATCTTCTACGTATCTGTCATCTTCAATCTCACTCTCACATGGAGATATTGCTGTGTGATTGACAGCAACATCATCAATGTCGGTGTTCAGTAGTTCAATTTGATGAACTAGGCACTTTATGTTTTCTAGTTTCATGTTATTGAACTCTGAATACTGATCAGCCAAGTTATTTATCCTATATTGAGTGTGTGCTTCTTCAAAGTGTAACTTCTCATCGTCTGAAATAAACAAGATGCAAAAATGTTCTTTAGTTCATTTTATCACTATATATTGATAGTAGAAATAGAAATACCGAGTCTGGGAAATGTACCATTAAAAGCACTAAATTTCTTCTTGACAGGAGATGGTGTGTCTTCTGTGTAGAATGCATCAAGAACAGAGACAGGACTTGGTTGTTCCGTTGTATGTTTCACATGGTCAACTGTTGTCTTATCTTCAATCAACCTTTCTGCAACGTAAATCTGTGGAAAGATGAAGCATATTGAAAGGTCAATATAATTACAAGATCAACTGACTTCATCGAATGTATGTGTGTGTGTGTGTGTGTGTGTGTACGCACCTTGTGGTTTTCCTTTGGTCGAAATGGGCTAATAACTTCTTGGACCCACTCGGTGCTCGTGACTTCTGAATCATTTTGTGAAGCCGGACTATAGCTTTCTGATTGGAAGGAAACTGAATCACTGAGTTGACTTAAATTTCTTGTTTCAGTACTGTCTTGCAGTGGATCCATGGGTTTTGCCTTTGGGTTTCTGGTAGTTGACCTTAACAGAGTTCGTTGCATACTGGGCTGCTTCTTGGGCCTGCTTAAATCAGATGATGGGACATTTATATTGTTCTTTGATTTCTGCATTCTTGGGCTCACGATTCCAGAATGCTCTGGGAAGCTTGAAGTTGACAGTGGTCTACCGGTTGTCTTCCTATCTCTTAGAGTCGTGTCTTTGAACCGATTCCTACCGACCGAATCTTTTCTGGCATCTGTGTGCTCGACTTTTCGAGGACTAATCACGTTAAGGATCGGGGAAACCGGTTGGCCACTTTTCTGACTCTGCCTATCTACAATGCTGCTATTGTCGAAATCAAGCTCTTTGTACTCTAACCTGCTCTTTGTTTTCTGCATTGCTTCTAGAATCTGCTTAAGAGCCCGGAGATCCTTCCCTGCGGTTTTATACTCATGTTCGGTTAACCGTTTCTCTATCTCACCATATATAGAACGGGAAGGCGGTTCAGTTTTCGCTGGACCTTCCTTACACTTGAACAGTGCCTTCGGTGGCCCCCGACCTCCACCTTCCTGCTTCCATGGAGCCGTTTCCAGGGGTATTTTTGTAATTACATGACTGACTTTGACTCTCCTTTGAGGTGAAACAGAGTCCTTCCTAACTCGTGGGGAAATTGAATCATGCTTTAGTTTCTCATCTTTTCTTGGTGATCTTGAATTCAAGATGGATTCTTCACTTTTAGCTTTCAAGGTCTGATTTACATCAGTGGTGGTTGTTAGAGCTTCCAGACCCATCAGTCTTGCCACAACACTTGAAGATGATCTTCTATTATTACTTATCGGATTATTAGCGGAATTACTGCTATTGCCTTGTCTGCTATCCAATGACAACCTTGGAAGCTCTTTAATCTTCATGTTGGATTTCAACTGATACCGTGATTCGCGTCCATCACACGAGAAGCGTGACATATCCTTTATTCTCTCGGCTCCCCATTGCATTTCCCGAAGCTTAGCAAGGTTTCGATCATTTCGATCGTTTCCTTCATATAGAACCGGTTTTTGGTGTGGGAATGGTCTTGGGGAATCAATATACTTCATTGCAGGGCCCGCTTGTTCTTCTTGTGCTACTTTTTTAATCGATACGACACGAGGTTCTCGGGTCATGGAACCCTTGACTACATCCCTGATATCAGGTGACGGCATGGACATTTCTGGTTGTTTTCTGGGTATAAATGGAGATGATGAGGGTTCAGAGACGAGACTTTGGCAAGAAGAGGATAATTCTGTCTGAAGTTTCTTGCTACAATCTAAAGATGGCATGGCAGTCGACGAGCTAGTGGAAGAAAATGAGTTCCTTGGCAAGTCAACAGAGACTCTGTTCTTATCTTTCATGACCACCTTTGGGGTAAATTCCTGTAAGCAAGCGATAATCGGTATGGGTCAGTATTTCTTCAAATGAACTAGTTTTCTAACTATTCTACTAATAAATCTGCTCAAAAAGAACACAACTTTACTGTATTTACCTTGGCTTGCTCTGATGGATTCCTAAGCTCTTTTTCACCATTGTCACTTTGACCTACAGAGAGGTTTTTTATACGTAAGACATCGAAAACCAAAGTGTTTTTAATAATTTAAGATGATTATATATACTTATAAATACTGCTTGTAAGTAGTTCATGTACAGTGGTGAAGACATGAATAACATAATTTTCACTCTAAACTTCTTATAATCTTATAAACTGGTGCATAAATCTTATAAGCAATTTACAGCATGAATATTCCATGTAAGCACTTGGTAAGCTTCTGTTGCCTGGAGTTTTTTGCAAGTCTATATGATTATATCATGAAACATGCTACTGTCCTACAAATTTCTTGTAACTATCTTGTAAACCGTTGATGCTAGATAACAGTAATATCATTAGAACAAGTTATATCATAAGTTATATCATATTCTAATGTACATCTTACCAGAATGGAAAGAAGATACATACACATACTTATACATATACACGCACAAGAGGTAGACTACTAATTGTGGTACCTGGAGGTAGCCTCTTCTGGTTCTGGCCATGATGGCGTTGACCAAGAAGGAACCGCCGGTCAAAGATCTGGAAAAGTCCATTCATGCATCCTAATTGCTTCTGTAACTCTTGCTTATCATCTTTTAAGGTAAGCACAACCTCTTTTGTAGACATATTGCACCACCACCACTGCTTCTTTCTTCTACCCAATCTGTGGAAATCTTTATTAGAAGGTCATTGAAATGAAATCATAGGAATCTTTAATTCATGGGTTCAAACTAAATATTTCAAAGTTTGTTGCTTTTCTGGTTCTTGAAGGATAAAGACTGCTAGAGGTGCAGAAGGGGATTTGGTGGAATATATGGAGGCATTGTTCATTTATTTTTGTGGGAATTGAATTGGGTGTCAAATTTTAAGAATGAGAGGGAAAGTTGCTGTCAATTTTCATATACTAATATTTTACAATTCTAGAGAGATATATAAGAGTTTGTGGGTCAGATCTGCACTGGCCTTCCACTTTTCCATGTGGACAAAATAATGTGGGTAGGGTCTCAAGTCTGGCTTCTTCATGTGGTGTTTGTCAGGTGAAGCAAGTTTTAGTAAAATGCATGTATGCACTGGCAACATCAAGTTCTAAAGCCCATTTGTAAACCTTACCTCTTTTACTATATTGACCAAATTACCCCTTGTCAATCGGTTCTAACAACAACAATCTTAATTATCATTTTCCTCATTCAGTCAAAAAAAGCTTTAAATTATCTGGTGGGATGATACAGTAATTAACACTACTTTATTAACTGTTTTTCTGAGTCTCCCTCAGATTATTAAATGAAGAAGTGCAATGCATGTATCTTATATTTAATTCCCTTCCCCTTGGGGTACTTTTTATATACCAAAGAATTCATGAAACAAAGACTTGTGTTATATGCAGTACATTATGTTACAATTACAAGTAAATATGATCAGTCTTTACACTGCAAAAATATACAGGGGTCCAACCTTACCTATGTACATATACATCCATCTTTAAAGTTGAATGCTTATTTAATTCTCTTATGACATTTAATGTCTAGTTTCACCCCCTTTGATGTTAATTTGCTTATCTTTGAATGTCCCTTTTGTAACATTCCCATTTTTATTTCCTTTATAGGTTATCTCTCATTGATGCATTCATTCATTTAGCCTAATGTTCTTGAACTACAATACATACAAGTTACTACTAGTTTACAACACCTCAAAAGTTTGTACATTATACTTTACTAGTATGATAATCTTGAAATGACAAACTTGGTAGCGAATACTACGCTTTGTGGGGTCTACAACCGTGTGCCGTGGTACCGGCGATATCCTCGGAAATCAAGAAACCTCTATTAGTGGCTAAGTTGGACCAGTACCCATGGTTTGATTTTGGAATGTGATCAAGTTAGAATGGTACTACAGGTACTGAGATGTACTTTTGCTTCAGTATATTTACTTGTGAGCTTGTACACTAGACTAGAAATTCATTAGGTGCCAAATCTCCTATCTTGTTTATGCCATTCCTTTAAAAGATGCATTACATTCTTCATGTGCATGCATGTACCAATTGTTGCTTCTAGTACAATGATTTACATGAGCCTTGAGGTACAAATGATGCTATGCATCCATGCATTGCATGTATGTACTCCACTTCTTAATATTTTTTTGTAATGGAAATAAAGGTACAACTCTCGATGCATGAGTTACAAGTCACTAATGTGTAATTGCTTTAGTGTTGTTTAAATGTGTATTATTGTTGGTTGTAGGCACATGATGACACCTTCAAACTCCTAACATTTCTCCCCTACCCAATCACCATGTGCATTAACACGTTTTAAAGTGTTGCTTTGCTAGTCAAATCATATATAGTTGTCATGGATAGATGTCGTATCAAAGTAAATTATTTATGATATTTTATTTAGTCATTCATCAAAGGGTGGTGATTTGTATACCACCATTTTTTATCCATACACCACCAAACATGCTTTATGGTGTTGTATTGTACAATACTGTAAAGCAGAAAAGTGGTGTACGGATAAAAATGGTGGTGTTCGAATCACTACCCTTCATAAAATGTTTTAGACAAACGAAAGTTGTTTAATATGTGCACATAAAATAATTGGACTTGAACTTATGGCCTATTAGATGCTTAATATGTGCATTGTTAACTTATACGGTTTTCTAACTTTTCAATTTAAAGAACAAAATAGAGGATAAAACAAGGAAGTCATTATCATCATTAACTAAAAGTTGTCTTAACTTAATTAACAACATTACATGTTCCTGCAATGAGAGAGCTTGGACATTTAAAAAATGTCACATGCTCTTTGGAAACAGGGGTGTATGCTCATGGGCCATATAATAATGTAAATTATTATGTAAGTCATGACACGTTTAAGGTGATAATGCTTTAATTAAACTTTATACAAATAGGCACCAATTGTATATTGAGTATGAAATCAATTTTCCCCCCTTCTTGTGATAAAATAGATTGTTAACTTTCAAAAAGAGTCGATGTGTAATTTTGAAGATATTCAAAAAGGGGGCATTCCCATAACACAACACATACCTTGATGTTTAAAGTAGTCTATGATGCAACATTATTTATTTTTAACGGGAAACCTGCAATTTATTTATCATAAGCATTACATACGTATCGTCTATCTAGATGTTTGAACTCATAACCTTTTAGATGGTAGACTCGTCACAATCTCACATAGCGTTAGGCTATGAGCTCTTTGGTAATGCGCAACATTTTTTTTAGTTATATAGTTTGGAAAATGTAAGGTTTCTTTTTTTTTTTTTTTTTTTTTGTTAAGATTTATTTGTAAGGGTAACTTGAATATGTGTTTAATTAGTCAGATAAGTTTGTTGGTTTATATTTATAAACATCATTTTTGAATAACCTTACATGCTTCAAGGATAGATGTACAAATTAATTGAAAATTGATGTGATTGTCATATGGGGAATATTCTAATCTTAGGGAAGGGGGTCACAAGCCATGTTAGCACAAGGTCTTGTAGAGGCTTACTTTTGATCACATGATTCATTACCACAAAAGTTTTGTACGTACATCTACAATTAGGTGCTAAGAAACCGAATTTATGTCGCTAATTCAATTAATAACATGTTCTTTAGCCAAAAAAAAAAAAATTTCCTTTTATTATGCATGCAACATTAAAGAGAATCCAAGTAAATCTTCTCTTTTTAATGACTAGTTAGAAAACAAAATACCGAGTTTTGGCAACCCATATCACATACATAATTACATACATACATACATACATTAACATCGTGTTAGTGAAAGCAATGAATGATTAATTAACATAACTTTCATGATACATAACTATGATAACAATTAACAAGTGTCGATGAAAATGGTGTTAGTGCTTGGGTGATAGTTCATCATAAGTGCAATCGGTGCTTTATAATTAATTTTGTAGTTTCCAACTTTAAGCTACAAGTAAATAAGTAAGGAGTATATAATATGATCAATAATAATACGAATTTTATTATGTCATGTTTTATATAGAATATTCACCAAAAAGGAGGTTGAAGGGATAAAATCTTTGCCGATAGAGTATTGATGTTGATTGATCCGGATGCGATATTGCGATCTGAATCCAATCCAATAATAATAAACAAATCGTAACTTAACACATAAAATGATTTTTATATATCTATATGAGATATGAGATATAATAAAGTTTGGTAACAAAAATATCTAATTTAAATTATTAAATTTATTATAATGCCACATATATGAATTCTTACTTCATGTCCCATATTTCCTTTTCCATACGTTTTAAATTCATTGTTCATTTTCAAAAGTAGGAGAGTATAAATAACTAAATTTTCTATATTACTCATGTTTCATGTGCATGTCATAAAAATGTGAGTAAAGAGTAAGGATTATACTGTCGTAGTACAAAAAAGTGCAGTATAATAATATGTTTTTTCGTAAAATTTGAATTTAAGATGGAGGGATTCGTATACAAATTTTTGAAATAATGCTCTTTAATATTAAAAAAGATATTAAGATATGCAATGGTGGAGTAATCTTTTAGTAATGATTGTAATATAAATAGCAATAGCAATAGAAATAGCCAGATAATGGGATGAGGAGCGCACACGCACATGATGAGATTCCACTGATTGAAGTTTTGGAATTTAGCAAAATCATGAAGAATCCCTTTGTTTCAGATATGTGTGCGTTCTGCTACTCTGATCAAAGTATCATCTTGAAATTCAGGATCATTATCAACATCCACCGTTCCGTACTCTTTTCG
Organism: Helichrysum umbraculigerum; assembly: GCA_949592205.1. Classification (NCBI taxonomy): domain Eukaryota; kingdom Viridiplantae; phylum Streptophyta; class Magnoliopsida; order Asterales; family Asteraceae; genus Helichrysum; species Helichrysum umbraculigerum. The sequence continues at coordinate 139,989,043 of CATIUR010000001.1, read as the reverse complement.
AGACATATAAAAACCAAATCAATAAATACAAACAAAAATATACAGATATCAGATACATATATCTATATATAATGTATATATAAATATATAATGATGATATCTTATTGGTGAACACATGCAATATAAATGCGGAAGTCATAAGTTCGATCATCATTCATATATTCTTTTAACCACAAGTTATGCAATCTACGACTTTCATGTTAATCGTGTAATTCATCGATGTGAAACCGCTACAGAGGAATACAAGAGCATAACATATGGTCACCCCACCACTTTTATCATTTCAATCACACAACTTCTTTTTAAAAAGAAAAATCATTTTGTACCATTTTTATCTCATTATCACCGCTACTAATCACTTTCGCAATTCATAATATCTTAATATATTTAATAATTATGGAAAAATGATTCGTGTTGTTGAACTGCACGGATCGAAATGTGCCGATAGTATTAATAGAGGGGACATTTGTGTAAATATAAAAAAGTTGGAGGATTAAAAATGTAAAATATATTTATTTTCTGATTGGTTAACTTCACAATTCAATCGGTGATGCCAACATTACAAATGACATGATATCTGCATTTATTGCAATTTTAAACATTGAAATAGTAAAGAATAAAAGAATTTTTCCTTTTAATTTGATTCCTCGTTTTGACATCTACAGTGATTAGCATATACGTATTAGTTTTGATAACCAGAGTTGGACCAAAATGATATATACCCAATTTACTCACAAATCACCTTTTTATGTTGTTACCTAACACTGACAAAATTTACCTACTACAAACGGTGTTGGTGTAAGAGTAGAGATACTTGCAATCTTTTGATGACTCAGACATGGTGAAAGTACATAATCTTTTTCCTACACAACGTTTCATGTTTACATCATCTAAAATTATCATTCTCAATCCTTGTCGTTCATTGCATGGGAATGGGTTGGGCCGTTGGGCTTATTGGTTCTGAGAAACAAAATGTTCGACAAAAACACAAATTTGTGTTCCAACATTCAATACCACTGGCACTGCCCTCAAAACCAAAAGGTTAGATTATACTTTTTCTTGTTTAATCAGTTACAAAATGGAAATCAGACCGATTACAAAACCGAAAAAAACAAACAAATTGAATGAAACCAAAATACTAGTAAAAAAACGCACCACTCGTGTTTTGGCGGCTTTGCAAAGATAGAGAGATTTAGCATTGCGATATATTTTGTCGAAGAAAGCAAAACTAAATACCAAACAATACCCAACACACTTGTAACTACTAAAACTTAAATATGTTGCCACAGTGAATTGTAACGACTAAACAAGATTGATTCAACGGCTAGTTCATTTTCATACAAAGAAGAGAACTTATGTAACACAAGGGTTTCGTGTGATGTATCGTGCAATTCTGAAACGTTTTGAGTGCAAAGAAAATATAAGCACTGCCTCCATATGCTGGGGCACCGGGCAGTGAATGTGACTGGAGAGACAGCAAGGCTTCATACAGTGAACCACTGATTGAAATTGACCAACCAAGGCTTCATACAATGAAAGTTTGAAGCCCAGCCTATTCTGGCAATCAAAATTACATGACAAACAATCACATTGGCCGTTTCAACATGGTATTTATAGCAAGGGGATATTCCATGATTATGAAGTATCTAGTTACATTACAACACATAGCTAATAAATCAGAGCATTACAAAGTTCGAGTTTCTATTATGGAGACTCGTACCTTGAAGTTCGAGTTTTGGCCAACTATGGTAACCCAAAGATTAAAAGGATTTTCCTAGTAAACAACATGTGAAGGATTTGGATCCTGATTCACAATTCTATTTCAACAATTTAAAAACCACACATAAGTTTCAATGAAAGAACAGAATAAGCAAGATGATCAACTTGTGTGTGTTCATAACATAGGAAGGGGCTGCATTTAGCGAACATATACCAGGTAAAACCTATCATTCAACATTCAATGAGCACCCTGCTTTTACCACACCAAATAATATGACGTTCAACGATCTCAGAGAGTTTCACAGGCTCCCCTCATTACTCAGGACCAGAACTTCAAAACAAAATTAAGCAAAAACTAAATGACATCAAGAAGAAGCTCAAAAACATAATTCAGCATCTAAAAAAGCCAAAAATGGACATAAAAACAAACACTAATCAAGCACTAAACCTACTTTCTACTTCTACTATCAAATCATCTCAACAAAAGTCAGCAACCAAACCTTATCAGAGACATTGCAGTCGACTGTGTATGTAAACATTCACAAGAATATACAGTAAACAGCAAGATAGATAAAATTGGCTGCACTTCTTGTAAGTTACTTCTATATACAACATACAATTAATAAGTGAAATATAAATGTGCATTGCTACCTATGCATATGTACAGTTAGAACAACCACAAAGGGATGCAAATAGCAGTCGCATATTTCGATCCAGATGATTTTCAATCCACAATCATATATAAACCACAAACAAGTTTCTTCAAAAACAATAAAAAGAAACAGAGTAAGCAAGATGATCAAAAACAGCTAAAACATAATCCATCATTCAATGAACAGATGTATATCAACAAATTCGTTCACACAAAATCAATGAGTTATGTCAACGGCTCCCCTAATTACCCAAACAATCAATAGAATAGAGAAACAGATTCAAAGCTCCAAAATAAACTTAAGCAATAAATCATATGAGACCAACGACAAAAGGTTAAAAGACATAATTTCATTCATAGAAAAATTCCTCAAAAACACTAAAACTTCACTTTCTTCCTACTATCAAAAGTCAAAACATACCAACCAAAAACCCTATGCCCGATAATCACGTACTAAAACTTTACCCCTCGTGTATTAATGACAAACAAAAATTAGCATCAGCATTATGAAATCATTAGAGCTAAAACTTTAATTTGGTATGGCGCCAGTGCCTGCGTTTACCATTATACTTGAGTTTTTGAGTGCTACGCAAAAGGATCCATCCAGGAACGTGTCTGTTCTGCCTCATCTTCTTCCCAAGCTTCTTCTTAATCATCAACGATTTGTGCGACGGCTGTAATAATCATCATAAATAATAAATATTTGCAATCAATCAATATCAACAGAATGTACGAATAACTTTATCCCTTTATAGCTATATATATATTTTTTAATTAAAATATAAGAATTGAATATAGTATTACCATGTTTGATTGATTGTAGTAAAAACCCTAGAAACGGCTAAAACCTCTCGCGGTGAAAACGATAAACCCTAGATACTGACAAAAACTTCGAGGCCCGACCTCCAATATATAGTTCGTTAATCTAATTTTCACTTTACCCCCTTTATTTATTAAGTTATGTGACACTACTCTCTTTTAACATAATCAGAATTGTACTTCTTTTTTTTTTTTTTTTAACAAAATCAGAATTTTACTAGATGCACATATTTTCTTACATCCAAATTCACTGTGTAATATGAGAGATAAAAAAAAACTTTCTAAAATGTAAATTCATATTAAGTGATATCTAACACGTAGCATTTGAGAAACTTATACCACTTTTGTTATGAAGCATTTATGAGAAGAAATATGATCGATAGACAAGGGTGGATCCAGTAGTATATCATATGCGTCAGATGGTCTACCTTGACTTTCAAAATTTTTTAGAGAAGATTTAGATATAAGTATGTGAACCATGTTGCAAAAGTTATATGACCTATCTAGATTTTTTGGCCCAATAATAGCCCAAATAATTGCATGTTAGTCGATAAATAGTCCAATTCTTAATCTTGAAAGTAACATAAATCGTTAACAAGACTTATGTGGAGCTCACCTCTCACTCTCCAATTTTCTCATTCTAGGTATCTCTAAAATATATATTTAGTTTTTGTTTATTGTGTGAAAAATTTTGAATTTGGATACATTTGTTGTGTGATTGCGTTGTTGTTTACTAATGAACGTTTTGATTGTATACCCCTAAATTGATAATTGTGTATTATATTTGAATTTTGCGTATCTACCTTAAAAATTGTCATTCTAGCTTTTAAGTTAGTATTTTATTTTCTATTTATTCTTTGGTTTCTATCTTAGAGGCCCTATTGTACGCATTCTTTTGCTCCCCTCTATTTTAAGTTGTTGAGCCTTAATAAAATTATAGCTGATCTAAATGTTGTTTGTTGTTATTACAGTTAAATGAAAAGATTTACACAACCTAGTCCATCTCCAATTGATACTCAACAACAATGTAAAAAAAAAACCAATGAAGATAATGCAAAACATAAGTATATGAGTATGTTTTATGTTTCGTACTAACGATCCGACCCGTTTATTTTGCCCGAACTAGTTTGTCGCCGAAACCAAGTTATTAAGTCAAGGCAAAATGAACCACGTGACTTTATGCTCTAAATCCGCCACTGTCGATAGATCTACTAAGTAGATTCAAAAGGTTGATAATAAATATAAATATCTATAATAAAAAAATTGTTTATGGTATATAACAAACAATGAATCTAATAAATCTTTCTTTAGTTTAACTTGTTATGCATGTTTATTATTATGACATAATTATTGATTGATGTATTAGGTTTATTTACTGTCATTAATTAATTGTTTGATTCAAATGTGACGGACTTCTTTCGAACCATTTGGATTACTAAACATGTGGTGGTCAATGTTAAAGTCCTTAACGAACAACATTACAATTTTACAAATGAAGTCATTAAGGAAATCGGTTGCATAAACAAAATTTTAAGTTAAAGTTCAATGGATTTACATAGTATAATGAACCATATTCATTAATTATCATACAATAAAATAATTCTAGTGGAATATTAGAATTACATTATTTTTAAAGGATACAGTTATATAAAGCTTATGTTGTTATGAGAGGCAGCCTTTTTAATCCTCTATATCTTACGTTCAAGGGTCCTTAGACTACTTAGTACTTTGTATGATTGTATCGCTTTGTTTGTATGACTAGATAAAAGACCCGCGGCAACGCGTGCTTTGTTTAAGTGGTTTGGTTATACATTTTGTAAAGGAAATTTATTTATATAGGATATGTTTTTTTAGACAATACGAAAGGTTTTTTGTTTAATATTTTTCACGCGGATTATAACATCTGATTTTTTGTTTTTACAATTTGACATTTGTACTTTTAAGATAAAAGAGTATATCTATAATTGTGGGGTGGTATTAATTAAGTTACATGATTCATTCATCTTCTAACATAGACACATTCAATTTATAAAAGTGATGATAAAACATTGTAATTTCGAATAGATTAGATGTTAATATCGATGCTTAGTATCTCTATAATGACATTATTTTCTATAGTTCGTATAAACGGAGTTGATTTAGTGAAAGAGATATTTAAAAAATAATTTTCCACAATCATAAATTCACAAAAGCATGTGACATCAGTTGATTTGGGTTTAGCTTAATGCAGAATAAGTTGAACAAACATAAATAATGTACTAATTCATATACATGTGAAAATACAATGTCTTACTCAAATCAACAATATTAATGTAAAGTAAAGTCTACTATTGAATACTTGAAACAGTTGGCAGTATTGTTTTGTATTATCTAAATATTGAAAAGTTCAAATGCTCTGAAGGACCTCTTTGTAGACGACATTCTTTGCTGTGTTTGTTACTCTTCCTGCATCATCTAATATCAACGCCTTTAATTATATATATATAGTGGGAGGATCCAGGGGGAAACATCTTTTCTTGGGGGAAGAAGGGAAGTGTATATTCATCACGATGCATTTTAATTTTTACCAATACAAATGTCAAAAAATAAAAAGTGAAAATTAATAAATGTTGATCAAAATCAACATTAAAATTAATTCTTTTTTTAAAATTTGTATTGACAAAGTTAAGATGCTCCGTGATGAATATTGCATTTCCCCCCTTCCCCCAAAATTAATGCTTCCCCTCTTGAACCCTCCGCTATATATATATATATATATATATATATATATATATATATAGTTGGGGGATCTAAAAAGAAGAAAAGTTTTATGGAAAAAGGGGAGAAGGAATCCTAACCAATCATTCCAATATTAGGTCAAAGGGTATATTAGTCATTTCTAATTTGATTATTTTAATTTAATATCATGAAATTCAAATGCATTTAATGTGGGCGGTTTTCTTGATTGCACGTATGAGTATCCAAAATTTTAGGTAAGAATCAACCAAAAATGTTCACAATTCATTCTCACTTTTTGATCCACGCCGACTTTGTATGATTCATCCTAAAAGATATTTGATCGGTGCAAACTACACGCATTCTGTGTATGATTCATCCATTAAAATATTTTTGATCGTTGCAAACTCTAGTTCGGCCTATATATTAACACAAGCAACAATCTCTAAAACGATTATTGGGATCGATTTTTTTAGTTTTATTTAAACAAGTTCTGTGAGGTTTTTTGGGGGCGATTGGTAAGTAATTTTATTACTCTTTCATTTACGGTTACTTGAAATGGTGAATGATGAACAGATGATGAAACTTGTAGACACGTATTCAACAGATTAATCCAATGATATTGCTAGCACATCCGAAGCGAGTAAGTTATTTCCATTATCTTTTTGGAAACTTGCTTACTACCGGATACGATCATGATTCACGCTTCAAGTCTCCTATATTGATGACCGGCATACCAATTGAGGCGGAAGCGGGACAAATGTTCACACGTTATGGTTTTTTTTAAATTCAAAGGGAAAATTTGAAATCAATGGTTAATGTTGGATCGGATAGCACTATGGAAGAATATGGTGGTAAGAGGTATATAATAAGAGATGTACGACGACATCAAGTTTCGAGGAAGGCAAGAGGTATTCTTTTTTCGTAATTACTATAGCTTGCACCATTGATTCGTTGCTTTTAACCTACTGATTCACCTTTTACCTGCACATTTCCTCTTTGATTCGTTACTTTTTTGATAAAGATTCACCTTTTACCAAAGAATGTTAATTTAAACTACAGGTGTATCCAAACTATTTTCTCTTTTAACACAGGTGTTTATTTAACAAGAATGAGTTGACTATTGCATATTCTTGCAAGTTGTTTGAGCTAGAAGGCTTCCTATGTCGCCATTGTTTTTTTGTGTTACGGATGGCACGAGTTAAGGAGTTCCCCAAGATATATGTCATGCGGCGATGGATGAAGGATGTGGTTTCCCAACCACAAGACGAGTCTAGTTTGAAAAGTCGTTTATATGATTCATCTTGTTGTTACATTGACCGAATGATCCGTCTACTATAGAATAGACTCATGAGTTAGTTACAACAAAAACTCGCTACATTCAACAATTATGTTTCAGTTAAACCATACATCATTTCATATAATATGGTTCATCCATAGTTATAATATGATTTATAAATTAAAAAACGATGACCCAACATTACCTAAACTATACTAAAGCATTACCGTACCATGCCCAAATCGCCATAACACATTGATTCAGTGACGCTTCATACTGCTGCAGTGTTTTTGAAAATTTGATAAAGGTAAATAACACATAGATTCAGTATTTTGTCGTCTTTGATTCAGCTACGTCAATCACTCACTTAAACAACAACTTTCCTTTACAACTCAAAATACAGAAAACTAAAATGTATCTCACCAATTTTATGCTTCCAGCAATCCATCAACCCAAAATGTTAGACAATCAATTAAACATTCGGTCACATTCCGTTACATTCCGTTACATTCGGTAATCAACGAATTTATTGAAAAATCCACATATTATAGAAAAACTTCATGAGTCAATCACAACGCCAACCTCGCTAGCTAATATAACTATCGTACAACATACTTATAATATTATGATTCAACGGTAGCCCTAATATACTTAAGTCGTACCATCCCATGACTAAATACTTACAGCACCTTGATTCAGCTATTAAACATACTGACTCAGTACTTTTCACCATTTGCTTAAGGTAAGCAAATCGTTGATTCGGCCATTTAGCATCTTAACGTAACACCTACCTTTTCGAAACAAGTTAAAAAACAGATAACTAAATTGCATTTGCCACATTTTATGCTTCCAGGAAACCATCATCCATAAATTGTAGAAAACCTACCTAGTTTCAACGGTAGTTTCCCTACATCAAGATCCAATACACTTTGAAATCCGTTTCTTCGTACCACCGCATTTTGTACTTCTGTTAGCTTGCATAGCACATCGACTATACATTTGGGCGGGTCCCTAATCCCAACAGATGCCTTTCTTCCTTTTTTTCCTTTTTCCTCACGCTTGTCGTTCACTTTGGGCCTTGTGTCTCCCCTCTTACACTTTTGGCTTATTAACAAATTTGGGGCTGGAGGCATGAAATCGTCATCTGAATCATCGTCATATTGTTGCGTCTTGCCTGAAATAGTATTTAAAAACAATGACTTATGATAACGCATATGTATGGGGCACCCAAGTGTCTAACAAGTCCTATGATTCTGCATTTATTATAGTAACACACTAATAATAATTTGATATTTCATACATATCATGGATTATTAGCTATGATGCTGTTGGTTCACAACATCATAAGTTTGATTCAGCAAACTACGTTCATTGATCCACACAAACATATCAGTGATTCAGTTGTTTTGCCAGTAATAGCCAAGCTATCACTTTCATCACACTACTTTCTTTCTAATCTGACAATCCAAATACACAACCATAATTGTTTATACATACTTTATAATCAAACGCACGGTGAATTACAAACTGATAATCGGTTGATCAAAAAATGCTAAACCTCGCTGCTAACACATTTATCAAACACAATCCTAACTTAATATTTATGCAAATGATTCAGCAAACAACTATGTATCACTAATTATTTTGTTGGTTTTGTGTTAATGTGACATACCCGTGCAAAAGCCCCACACCAGAAACCATACAACATGTTTCAATTAGATGTTCTACACTCAAATACAAATCATCATCCATTAAACCACTTAATGCAATCAAACATATCAGTGATTCACCAAACAACGTTAATTAAAACACTTAATGCAATCAAACACAACTTGCAATTAGCTGTCCTAGACCCAAAAATAAATCATCAACCATTAGAGCACTTAAAGCAATCAAACACAACTATCCCAAATTCGAAAAAGTGTACATGCATTTGATTCACTACAATCATGTATCGCAGAATTTTATGACGTTTTGAATCACTGGTATAGAACCCTTCAAAAACCCAAAATCACGCAAGTTTTACATGAAATAATTACAGGTTGAATCATCCAGTCACCAAAAAAAGAACAACAATAAAACCCAGAAGGAGAATCAGATACCTTTCTTGCTCGTTTGTTGAATCTTCTTTCCCGTCACCATTTTTCCGAACTACAGCCACAAAAACGAAACCCTAATTCTCCTATAACAAAACCCTGCTTCAGTTTTTTAAACGCGCCCCAACAAAAACAATTGAACCCGAGATTCTTGTTGTATTCGTGTCACTTTCGTAATCACACTATAGGGTTTTCGATTTCCACTTGCGCCGATCGACTTGGAAAAAAATAGAATTTGAACGGGTTTTTTTTTCATGTTAACCGATCCCTTATTTTCTTTCTTATTAAATGTAATTAGTTTCCTATTTTACGTGATTCAATGTAATTGACGCATATGCCCTTCACGCCTAAAATTTTCAAAGAAAATACATTGACTGATCTGAGCCGTTGAATCGATCATCTGATGGCCAAGAATGCTTCTCCACCTTCTCCACTTTAAAACTCTTTTCCCTTGATCCCAATCATATATATATATATATATATATATATATATATATATATATATATATATATATATATATATAGTAAGGGGATCAAAAAAGAAGAAAAATTTGATGGAGAAGGTGGAGAAGCATTCTTAGCCACTTATTTTAAAATCTGATTGAAGGACATAATTGGTATTTTACTAAATAATAACTAATTTAATCTCTCTCTATTTAATTCCTTTATTCATGGATGACGGTTTCTATTTCTTTTAATTTTATCATATTTTCAAATGCTAATCAATTTATCCAGATGAGACCCAAAATCTTTTGAAGGTAAAAAACTCCATTACATTTTCTAACATATTCAATCTCAACAGCGTTTTTAAATCGAATCGACTCCTTTTACAAAGCACTAGTATTAGTATGATCAGAATTTTGTATATAAAACATGATTTATATTATCTAAATATTGAAGCACCCATTGTCGGTTGAAACATCGTCATGACATCATCCTTTAATGTTGGTGTTTTACTTATGTTGGTGTTTTACTTTGATGATTTCTTTATGATTGAATAAGCATATAAGGTAGTGTTTGATTATTTTAATGTTTTCATATTTTACTTTGAATTATCTTCATTTGTTCCAATTAAAAATAAGCTCTTGGTGATCCAAGTTTTGTTGATTTGTTAATATATATTATATATTATAGAATCATACTATGTTACAAATAAATCAAGTTTATACTACTATATATGATTGATCCAGTTCCTACTATAATTCATCTAATTTAATTAGTACTTTGATTCATCTAATTTATATTGTTGATTCAACATATTACTCTAGTATCAATGGCTGCAAATTCATTGGTTCATAATGGATCAAGTAGGATAAACTATAACATTGATTCAGAAATTTTGTAGGATCGATTCTGAAATTTTATAACATCGATCCACGAAACTTATATGTTATTGATTCGTATATTTTTTATAACATCGATTTAGAAAATTCAAAGCATGGATTCACAAAATTTATGCCCTTGATTGATAAATTATATAACTCTAAGTTGATTCATAAAACAACAAACTTAAATAAGAAATGACGAACTTTAAGTCAAAATCACTAAGATTCATTAATTAGTTATAACATTTTTTTTATTACATAAATAAGATATGATGAACAAAAGATATGTAGTTATTTTATGCATTAATTAGTTTATCAATATATTACTAACGTTGATTCATAAATTTCATAACATTGATTCATAATTTAATGACTTTGATTCATCAATTTTAGAATACTGATTCATCAATTTAAGAATAATGATTCATCAAATTTCAAATATTGATTCACACATTTGGGGGGAAGGGGTACTTTTGGGGGGAAGGGGGGAAGCGTCCATCTCACCGTCCATTTTGATCTCTAAATTCTGGTGCACCTCGCTACCATGTACTAGCGCATCATTATGTTTACATGGAAAAGGTTATTTTCGTCATTCACTTTCTTCTTCATCAAAACAGATACGCATCTTCATTAGGGCATCTTCATCAGGTATGTTCTTCTTACCTACATTTAAAATTCCATTAACAATTTCCATCTCAAGTAAACTCATCTCATATTCAATTGAGGATTTCATTAGCAATTTACATCTGAATCAAATTCATCTTCAATACTCCAATTTTATGAATACTCTATTAATTATTCAGTTTGGAATTGTGTTCACGTGATGAATTTGTTTCCATCTATCTATTATACACTTATCACGAAATACTTTCACTATTCGTATTCATATCATATTCATCCTCAACAATTTCAATTTAGGTATCTGAATTTAGGTTTTCAGTTTATTTAGGTTTTGAATTACAATCAGATCTCCATAATAATGTTCAAGTAAGTGTTACTTACATATTATTTTTTTCTCTCTTTCATACTCTTTTGTTTCAATTAAGTTTTCTTCCTGCAAATTATTGATTTTTATGTGTTTTTACATTTTTAATATGATGCTCGTTAGTTTCTGATTACATGTTAATATTCATCAAAGTGAATATTACATTCGATTTGTTACCCAATGTTGCTGTTAGTATCAAAATTTGATATTTATGAGAACATTATAAAATTCTACAACAAGAGTGATGATTTGCGATGCATCATATAAAAAATGGTGTTCATTACTTGATAAATTAAGTACATAAATTTAGAATTTTGTTCACACGATGAATACTTTCATTATTGCATATAACCTCATATATTTTCGAGGGTGAAATTCTTTTTAACCAAGGTAATGTTAGTCAACTCAAGAATGATTAACAATGGAATTTCAAGGATATTGAGCATTCATTCTCTTAGGTATCTCTTGTTATATAAGAAGTTGAACTATTTTATTTTAAGGGAATTCTAGATGAGAGACAAGAATTTGCTATGATGAGGCTATCAAGGTCATCACATATAGTTATAATTGATTTATGTGTTATATATTCACAATCAACATTTTATATGGTTGTTGTTTTAGAATTTAGTGTGTTTTAAAATTACTCATAGTATGCACTATGATGCATGTTAACATTGGTTTACATCGAAGTGATGTATATTGACACATGTTTACATTTGAACTGATGAGTGATGCATCTTAATATAAGTTTACATCACTACGATGATCTTCTGGTATATCGATATATGATCTTCTAGTTTTCTGTTGTTTGTGTTATTTCAACTGCTATAAAGTTTCTGCTGATCTTCTTGTTTTTGCTGCTCTCTATATTTCCGTTGTTGGTCTATTTCCTACTGCTCTAAGTGTTTAACTGCTGGCGATAGTATCTGCTGATACAAAGTTTTTGCTGCCTTCACAGTTTCTGCTGATCTCATCGTTTCTGCTGTCTTCAGTACTAATAGTATGCACTGCGATGCATGTTAACATTGGTTTACAATGTCTGCCTGAAACCAACAGTACGTGTTACCATTCATAATGTTTGCCTTATCAAAAATATTCATTGCACATAACCTCCACCAATTGATGACTCTGGACAATACTTCTTGAGTTTGCTTGTAGATATATAATGAATGATCAAGTGTTTCGATGGCATCTTAACATACCGGGCACAACACGGAGTAAAGATACAAGCCTTTTTTGTCAAGTTCTTCTCTCATAGGCAACCTATATCTTGTTGCTCGCCATGTAAACACTTCTTTTTTTAACGACTGTTTCTTTAGGTTGTTGTTAAGTTCTTGCTTACTCCGATCCACACGTAATATCTTCTCGTCCAGTAGTACAAACAAACTTTGACTAAAAACACTGCCATTAGCGTCTAGCTCCCACCTCCACGTATCCCTGCAATTATTTCTAGAACATAGGATGATAATAATGTTAGAAGCTCTTGAAACTCACCTCACCCCTATCCCTTGGCTCACCAACTCAGTCTCAAACCCAAATCTATTTCCCATATATCTGTATTTCCAACTGTTATTCTTTCATTAGTAAATTGTACTTATATGTCGATTTTGTATCATATTCATCTATAACCATCTGAATTCCAATATGTTCACGTTCTTTACTCTAATTATTCATTCAATTGCGTTAATTTCAATTTATTCCGTTTTTAAATTTGAAAATTTCAATTCTAGGGTTTCTGTTCTTATTTTCACATTTGTGTATGTCTGCTAGTTCTGGTGTACATTTGCAATCGCAAGTTCATAGAGATGTTTCAAGCAAGTGTTACTATCATATTTCTTATTTTTAATTTTGTTGTTTCTTATGAATTACTAGATTTTACATTTTATGTTATATAGTGATATGCTTGTTTGCATTCTGAATAAAGTGTTTCAGTTAATATTCGTTTCAACAAATACTATCTATTTTCATCATATTAGTAAATTTTGATGTTGCTAACCAAAGGAGTTGTTGAGTATGGATTATAATATGTCAGTCGATGCTCATGGCTCATGGCAGGTACTTGGTACTTTTTAGTTTTTATGCATCCACAATTGGTAGACGGTCTTGATTCTTTACTCTGAAACAGTACATAAGATCAAGGTGTTGTGAGACGACATGTAAACAATATTTTATTAGAATCAAATTTCAGTGTTCCTTAATATATCGGTAGTTCGGTACCCATGATGAATGTTATTATTTTTATATATTTGTAGAATTCTATTAATGTGTTGTGATATGTATGTACCTTTTGATGGCCTGAAATGTTTGTATTGCTGAAACCATGGCATATGATCTTGCCATGAGAGAACAAAACTTCTACAAAGAAATTTATCTTTGCACTACCTATGGAAATGATTAATCACTGAACTTGCATCATATTATGGGGATTCAAAGGTTTGTGCAAAGTTACAGGACCAAATCGTTATGTGGCCCATCTCAAACTCATTTTGACCAACTTTCTGCTAACATTATTCTTGATTGATTTGCTTTTTAGATACCTTTTCTACATCATGGATGTAGCCACTTCAAAAAATAACTGTCTCTCATTAGTATATGGCTAATAGTTGCTTTTTTGATAATGAAGGGTAATACTATAACCACTCTTAGTCACCAAGATGTAATATGAGTTTTTTATAGACCACAAGCATTTATTTTGTGTCTTTTTAACGGTTCGTTATTTGGCCTTAAGGGAAGTTTGGAAGCGACCAAAAAACTTGTTACAATTGGGTTCGTTATTAACATGTTGTCATTTTAACTTAAGTTCAGAGTCAGTGATAATAGTATGCATTGTGGTTCATTTTAACTTAAGTTTACATTCTACTATTGTATATTGTTGTCTGTCAACATTTACGTCTGATTAGTACTACTAACTGTATGTATTGTGATGCATGATAATTGAACTTGTATCATAGTGATGTTTATTGATATATTTTAACACTCGTGAAGTTGAATATTAATAGTATGCACTGTGACGCATTTAATTTATGTTTATATTATACTTTATTAATTTGATGTACGTTGACATTTATGTTGATAAGTACTAATAGTTTGAATTTTGATGCATGCTAATTGAACTCGTATCGTAGTACATTTATTGATATATTAGATGGTTATCACATGTACATAAAGTTTTCTGTAGCTTCCAAGTCAATTTAATGACCTTCAATAGAATATTTCTATAACCTTGTGAGAACTGTAAAACTAATTCACTTTTTATATCATCCTCCTAAGAATGTCGTAACAAAGGTCAGTGTACTTCAAAGACATATACTAGTGCACGAGAAAAGTCTGTCAACAGCAGGTTAAGAGAAGCGAATGCCGATATTGTTTTGGAACTGGTCATAATATTATGAGTTGCAAAGTTAGAATTCAAGATGAATTGAAATAATCTGAGAATAATGAAGATGATGATGATCATCTTGAAGAATATGAAGATGTTGATGATGAAGATCTTGACAATGAAGATTCTGATGAAGAAGTTTTCGATGAATTCTGATTTTTTTACTTACTTCCATTTTACTGTATTTCTTCAATGTTACTTGAACATCTGATTTTAGTTAGACTTAATTGTGTAAACCTGACAAATTGGTATTATGTTTGTTATTAGTATGCACTATGAATCATGGTATCTTAGGTTTATATCATGGTTATATATATATATTGGTTTAATGCATGGGAATCACTTAATCAATATAGGTTTGATGCATGCAAACTTATTCTTACATTGTAGTTACGTATGTTCACATGTTTTATAGTTCATTCTAATGATTATTAATAGTATGCATTTAAATGTGTGTTAATCTAGGTTTACATCGTACAGGTGTATATTGATACAAAATAGCATTCATGTGTTTGACTTTTGATAGTATGCACTATGATGCATGTTAGTTTTGAGCTTTTGCTAATTGTGCAATTACTACTACTAGTTCATTTTTATGTTGATTGTCATAGTTAATGATGTCCGCTTGGTTATTGCTGTTAGCATACTTACTACTGATAGTTCAGTTTTTGCTGATAGTTCATATTTCTACAGATCATTTTTCGTCTATTTGTAATATCATTTTTCTACTTACAAATTATTTGCACATTTTTGGAAAATGTTTTATGATTTTCAGTTTTAAGGGTTTCTCGATTTGAAGAGAGGGTTTTTTGAGAAAGAGTAATAACAAAGTGTTTTTTGATATAAAATGAGGGTTTGTGATGTTGATGTTAACATTTAATAAATATATTTATTTATGTATAGTCCAATATTTTAGTGAAATTGAAAGTAAAAACATATATTTTCTCCTAATTCGATATAATTAACTTATTTTTAAGAATTTTTATGGTCTAAATTTGTTTTATTTTTGATATTTTCGTATCCAAGGAAACTAAATGGACATGTAGTCATGTTAAGCCCTAACCTTAATTATCTTTTGATTTTATACTTTATTTTTTTATATTTTGTTTATTGTTAAAGTGACAAATACTAATAGTATGCACTATGATGAGTACTAATAGTATGCATTGTGATGAGTACTAACGAATGGATACAAGAGTCTATGTATGATTATATGTTGTAGATCAGATGAAAGGCCCTCTATGAGTCTGGCCCATGTACATTGTAATACATGTGCTTCTATTAATTTTGAGTAGGCAATTAGCCCATTTAAAAACCAACCATAATCAACATCTTACCAATTATTGTTTTTTGTAATCCAATGAGTAATAATAGTGTACATTATGATGCATTTTAATTTTACATTGTAGTGGTGTATATCAATACATGTTAACATCCATGTGTACGAGTACTAATAGTACGCACTTCGATGCATCATAACATAGGTTTGTATTATAATGATGTATATCGATACATGTTAACACCCGTATACGAGTACTAATAGTACGCACTTCGATGCATCTTACCATAGGTTTACATAATAGCGATGTATATGGATACATATTAACACCCATGTGGGTGAGTATTAATAGTATGCAATGTGATGCATATTAATAGTTTCTGCTGATCTTCTTGTTTCTGCTGCTCTCTATTTTCTGCTACTCTAAGTGTTTAACTGTTGGCGATAGTTTCTGCTGATACAAAGTTTCTGCTGCCTTCATAGTTTCTGCCGATCTCATCGTTTCTGCTTTCATAGTTTCTGCTGATCTCATCGTTTCTGCTGTCTTCGGTACTAATAGTATGCATTGCGATGCATCTTAACATTGATTTACAATGTAGTGATGTATATTTTTCGATAAATGTTAACATACGAGTTGATGAGTGCTAATAGTATGTATTGTGATGCATCTTAATATAAGTTTAATCCGTATTGATGTATATTGATACATGTTAACATACAAGCTAATGAACACTGATAGTATGCACTGCGATGCATGTTAACATTGGTTCACATTGTAGTGATCTATATTGATACATGTTTACATTCGAGCTGATAAGTACTAATATTATGAACTGCGATGCATGATAACATTGTTTTGTAACGTAGTGATGTATTTCAATACATGTTAACATACGAGTTGATTAGTACTAATAGTATGCACTGTGATGCATGTTAACATAATTTACGTTGTATTGATGTATATCGATATGTGTGAACATTCATGTCAATGATTACTAATAGTATGAACTACGATGCATCTTAATATCTTAGTGATGTGTATCGATGTATGTTAACATGCATTCTTATAAGTACTCATAGTATGCACTGTTATGCATCTTAACATAAGTTTACATCGTAGTGATGTATATTGATACATGTTAATATTCATGTGGATGAATACGTACTAATAGTATCTACTGTGATGCATGTCAACATAGGTTTACATCGCAGTGATGTATATCGATATATGTTAACACTATTAGTTCTTATATCAAATTACCAAACCTGACTCATGTTTACTCAATAAACTAAAAGGTCTGTCCATTCTAGAAAGCAGTTTAACGACCAGTTTCTCAACTTCATACATAAAATCAAGAACATAGTTATACAACATAAGGTGTTTGGGCTGCATACTTTCAACCCCATCAAACATTTTTAACTTAACAAGCAAGTTGTTAGCTCTTTTCTAGACTACCAGCCTACTAGTACCACTGCAAGTAATAGTAACCCAGCTTCACGGGAGATTTAAGGATATTTTCTTTGAATGTAAGAACATCCATGCTCTTCATACCTGTAGTTCAAGAGATAGAGAATTTATAGAGAGAATTTTATGTGAAGTAATGGTTTAAATACCATGCTTTAAAGTCAAACTTACTCGGATTTGGAAAAGCACATCTGCTGAAAGGACCCCAAGAGATGCTAATATGCTCCCTCCTATCCAAACACTAAAGACAAATTGGGTGATGTTATTACTCTAACGGATGACATAGATTAAGCTAAATAAAACCTAGATTGCTTTAATAAAATAGTAGCTTATTATTATGACACTGAGTTTATTATTACTCTATTCAAATTCATTAACCTGCTTCTACTATCTATTAATCTCATAATATTGACAAATTTCAGGGCATCACCATTTCACCATCATCAAATTTTGCAATTGCATCTCTTCTTGTGAGAGCTTAAACTCCTTGAAATCAATGAGCATCTAACGATAAAAAGGTGAATTACTTTTACAGTTCTCACAAGGTTATAGAAATATTCAATACAAGGTCATTAAATTGACTGGGAAGCTACTGAAAACTTTATGTACATGTGATAACCATATAATGCAACTTTAAAAGCGATTATGAAGTTGGAGAGAAAGAACATTAAATCTTACCTGAACCTTCTTTCGGTTGAGTTGCCGCTAGCTAATACTTTGACTCTAGCTGCTTGAGGAGATTCCTTGAAGAATAAAATACACACGATCAAGATACATGTTGGATTACATCATGACCGTAACCTCGTAACTCATTTGATCCAAATGGATTAAATCAATAATACTGGCTATATACCCAGTATAGTCTGAGATGACATTCAGAAAAAAAGATATATCAATAGAATAGTATGAAAGGTGCCTTTTTAAATTATCAAGTTCCATAAATCAGTTTCCGATGGAGCACAACCTAGCAACATCTGATAATGATTATGTTATTAAATACTGCAACAAGTTCCACGAAACTCAATGATTTCAAATTCATAATTACATCATTAACCCGTTTCTGATGGTAACTGGTACGAACCACTGACCTTTACCAAGGAGGGATTGAACAAAACATCCGGAGTCTTGAATCTGTCAGAACTGATCTCTATCATCTCGTTAATCAAATAGACTCAATACCTGCAACTATCTTACATCTCCACAATCCCAAGCAGAAAAAAGGGGACCAAACTTACTATCCATCAGGAAGTTCATATGCCGTCATCGGGATATTTGAATAAGATGTATCTAAATAGAGAGAAATGCATGATGATCAGCATAGTGAATTCGATGCCTTGATAAAGAACCAACCACCACATTAGAAAATATGACACGTAACACAACAGCTATTAAGGTGCAGATGTAAACAAAAGAAAAAACAAGTCCAGTCATATGATTTGTCAAGGAAGTAGGGACTTCCTAACTTCTTACGCAGTGGTAGTTATATTTAGTCTCAAAGGCTAGGGATTGGAAGCAATAAGGTTTTTAGTAACTGTTCAAGTATTATGTAACTACAATACAATTTCAAGTAGTATGTATCGCAATGCATACTATTAGTTCTTATCAAATCAAATTACTAAACCCGATTCTTCTTTACTCAATAAGAAAAGAAACGACCCGATTTAATTTATATCAGTAACATGCATCACACTTAATAATATTCAGTATCAGCTCTAAACAATAACATAACATAGTTTAACGCAATATCTTACATATACATTATTATTCATCATTTACAATCAATGCACCTATTAAATCATGTCCTTCAAGTATTATCTAGTACAAGAATTCTAATACTAGACCACATGTTTAAACCTCCCCATCTACTAACACTAATATGCATCACAACCCCATAATCATATAAAAAAATATACAAACAAAAAGACACAATTTACATAAGCTATTATTCAAATCAAGTATCTCATCGGATGTTTTTAAAACCCACGTGAATCTCACATAGAAGCATCCAACACTGTCACTTGTGTCCCTTTAGGCCTACCTTAATTCAAATCAATAATACAATTCATCACAGTGAGTACTATTTTTTAAATTTATTAACAAGCATCTCAGTCAACATAACACATTATGTTTTTCAATCAATAATATAATACATGTTAAATAATAATATGCATCACAGTGAGTACTATTGTTCAAATTTCTTAACAAGCATCTGAGTAAATAGTAAGCACATTTTTGTTCAATTCGGCCCACAAATAGTAAGCACTACGGTGCATCTTAAACGAAGTTTGCATCGTAGTGATGTATTTCAATACATAGTAACACACATGTGTATGACTACTCATAGAATGTACTGTGATTCATCCTAAGATAGATTTACATAAGAGTTATGTTTATTGATACATTTTAAAACCCATGTGGATACTTTGAGCAGCTCACACATATTTTTTCAATTCGGCCCACAATAGTATGCATTATGTTGCATCTTAACAGAATTTACATCTTAGTGATTTTATTCAATACATAGTAACACACATGTGTATGAATGTATGATTACTCATACTATGCACAGTGATGCATCATAAGATATGGTTAACCTCATAATCATGTTTATTGATACATTTTAACACCCATGTGGATACTATGCACTCTGGTGCATGTTAACATAAGTCTAATTGTAGTGATGCATATTCATACATATTAACATCCATGTGGATGAGTTCTAAATTATAACCATCTAATATTCATCCATTTCAACATCTTACAAAAATTATATTCTACAGTATAAGATAATGGACATAATTCATAAGGTATTTTCATAATTTAAGATTACAAACCTAATGTTCATCAAACAACAACAATATTCATCAATTTACAACATCTATTTTTTTTCTTTTTTAGATTCTCAGGAACAATAAATTTTGCAAAAAATGATTTTCCAGGTGCAAAATCCATATTAAAGTAAATATTAGGTGTAAACAATAATTTAATTTGTATTTCTCTTACCGATTTGTTATTCAGCGACTTTTAATTTGGTTCCTCGTTTCTTCTATTTTCTTCGTCGTTCTTGTTGCAATCGATTCTTCAAGTGTTGTTTTGATTTGTCTGATTATTCAAGCTAGAGTACTCGGATTCAATCATTCGATTTTTGATGAATTTCACGAGTCATTGTTGACGAATTTTGTTTGCGCGATTCTTTTTGTTAGCTACTCTATTTTTGCCCTAATTTTTGATTAATGAGCGTATTTGTTAGCCAGATTCATTTTTAGCCTATTATAGTAAATAGCATAGATGACCAAAATGCCCCTCCGCGTTTTTCATTAAATGAAGTGATCTAGCGGCTAGGATTTGTTTCCCTCTTCCCCCTATTTTGTTACTTCCCCCTAGATCACTACCCTATATATATATATATATATATATATATATATATATATATATATATATATTTAAAAGGAAGCGCAAGATTTAAATACAAACCATTGGATTGCATATTTACATTTCAAAATGGAAATCCAAATACATACAATCTTTAAACTAGATTATCCTAGACATTACATACGATAAGTTTAGTGTTATAGAAATCCACAACATAATGTCATAATATTAACAAAGTTAACAAAACAGAGTGAGCTTGTCAAACATTCCATTCCTATAGTACTTCTTGCCCACCCACATACCAAAGTAAACCTGCAAGAAGTAATGAGGGGTTAGCACGAAGCTAAGTGAATAAATCTCAAACTATCACCTAACTTAGCTTAACAAATGAATACAGCAAAGCATAGCAACAGTTAATCATGAAGGATCGGTGGTCCTTGGAGTACCCTCATGCCGCGGTGGTTCCCCAAGTAACACTTAAAACCAACTGAAGGCCAAATCAGTGGTTAAACCGATAGTTTGGTACTATTACTACTTACAACATAATTTCAGTGAACAACACATGTACAAAGCACTTATGATGTCCAAAGTAATAGTACTCAAACCCAACACACGTTGACCCCCGACATTCATATAGTCCACAACCATCAAGGCAATCAAGGACACCAATAATTAAGCTAAATATAACCATCATGGCAAAATATTAACTTAACAATGAAAACAGTAAATTCACATTTACCCGTTGTAACCATATTGTTACAACCAAATTAGACTGAAAGTCCAAGATCCACTCACCCTAGACGTCACTGTCTCCACTCAGAGTTCTTATATTACTGAGTCTTCGGTGTATCTGAGAATACAACAAAATATCAATTAGCATTCTAGCTTGCACAAGTGTACTTAATTTAGTATGTACATCGAATATCAATTGAGCACTTAATAATCAAATCAAAGTTATTCTCATAGATCATAAGTAAATTTGCTTAAACAAAGTTACTATAACATTTAATCACATATTGGTTGAATTCAGATTCTCAACAAGATTTAACAATCATATAATGAGCATGTAATAAGCTAAACAAATGTTGCAGGAAAACACAGAGTACCCGCCGGGTAAGGTCACTACCCGCCGGGTAATAACACTACCCGCCGGGTACCCGTGTACGCACCGGGTACTCATCTTAGGGTTGTTTCTGGTCAAATTTGAGCATTAGTACCCGCCGTGTACAAGTGTCACCCGCCGGGTGCTAATTGTGAACGGGGACTACCCGCCGGGTAAGGTAGTACCCGCCGGGTACTAATCGAGAATGGGGCTACCCGCCGGGTAAGGGTAGTACCCGCCGGGTACTACGCCTTTTCCAGCTACCTGCAGTTCATTTTCCAGCACGCCAAACTTCGAACCAAAACACCAATTTTCACAAATGCAGATGTAATACTCGATTTTTGACATGTAAATGACCTCTACAAACATGTGTAAACATATAACAACAACTAATAGCAACATCTAACACCAAGATTCATACATGCATCATGTGTTCAATCTAAATTCAACTAAAACCCAATTCATTAAATTTCACATATGAACACATAATTGATTCATCTTAATTGAACATGAAATCAGTTTATAATCAACACACAAACACATTCAAACATAGATTAACTCAAATTCATCATCAATTTAACTTAATTTAACATTTCAACTAGAACATGTAAATGGGTATTCTTACTTACAATATTTAGATGATGATGATGATGATACAATGAAGAGGAAGAACACAAGGGAATCAAAATCACACCCTTAACTTGATGAAATCAGATTGTGTATTTGATTTGAGAAAGTGTGTTCAAGAGATGAAAACAAAAGTCAGGGAACACATATGGTGTTCTGTCAAAATTGAAGAAACAGGTGTCGACACATCTTATGACTCAGCCTATTTTGGGTATAAATTATACCCGTCCTAAATCTATTGTCTGAAACCTAAAAATCATTTTCGAGAAATAAGTTTTTATTATACCGTCAACTAAATAAATTTAAAACATGTAATAATTCATTTATCACAATAAGCCAATTGACCTATTAATTTAACTATCAAAATACACCAAGTATTTAAAATACAATTTAAATAGAAGTTAAATTAAGGAAATACCGTATTTCAACTAGGCCCATTTCGAGGATGTTACAATTCTTCCCTCCCTAAGAAGATTTCGTCCCCGAAATCTCACCACGCTCAAAAAGATTGGGATAGCGCGTCCTCATGCTAGACTCGGTCTCCCAAGTAAGATTCGGACCCAAACTATGATTCCACTTAACCAATACCATAGGGATTTCCTTCTTTCGAAGTTTAGTCACCTTACGGTCCAAAAGCTCTACGGGTTCTTCTACAAGTCTTTGACTTAGGTCAACACGCAAATCTTGCAATGGAAGAACTTGGGATTGGTCCTCCACATTGCATTTTCTTAAATAGCACACATTGAAAGTATTGTGAATACCCGACAATTCAGGAGGAAGATCTAATGACACCGTTTGTTCATTGGCAACATGTTGAATTTTAAACGGCCCAATGTATCTAGAGGCTAGTTTACCACGTTTCCCAAACCTGATAACACCCTTCCAAGGTGAAACCTTCAAGTAAACCAACTCACCTTCTACAAACGAAACTGGTCGACGACGTGGGTCAGCATACTGTTTCTGTCTACCACGGGCAGCTTTCAATCTATCTCGGGCAATAGCTACCTTATCGGCTGTAATTTGAACTATGTCAGGACCCGCAAACTGCTTTTCACCTGCATCTAACCAACAAGTGGGTGTCCTACACCTACGACCATACAACATTTCATAGGGTGGCATGCCTATACTAGAATGGAAAGAATTATTATAGGCAAACTCAACTAAGGGTAAATGGGAATCCCACGACCCACCAAATTCTAATACACATGCCCGCAACATGTCCTCCAAGGTTTGAATGGTGCGCTCTGACTGACCATCCATTTGAGGATGATAAGCCGTACTCAAGTTGACCCTAGAACCCAATTCACGCTGTAAATTCTGCCAAAAAACCGACACAAATCGAGAATCTCTGTCTGAAACAATCGACAACGGAATCCCATGTCTAATAACCACTTCATTAATGTACAATTGCGCCAATTTACTTAATGATGCCGTCTCACAAGTAGCAAGAAAGTGAGCACTCTTGGTCAATCTATCGACAATTACCCAAATCATATCATTACCTTTAACAGTTCGAGGTAATTTGGTCACAAAATCCATGGTAATATGTTCCCATTTCCACTCGGGAATCTCGAGTTGTTTCAAAGCTCCATAAGGTTTCTGATGCTCGGTCTTTACTTGAGAGCAAATATGGCAAGATTCAACAATTCGAGCGACATCCAACTTCAAAGTAGGCCACCAATACAATAGTTTTAAATCCTGATACATTTTGGTGCTTCCGGGATGAATCGACAATCTGGATTTATGAGCCTCCATCAATATCACATCTCGAAGTCCACCAAACAATGGGACCCAAACACGAGACTGAAATGTCTTTAATCCACGAGAATCTTCTACCAATAAATCCTTCCTTTTAAGCATGATTTCGGATTTCAAGTTATGATCCAATAGGGCCTCCATCTGAGCCAATTTCAATTTATCGATCAAGTCTGAAGAAATTTCCAAACGCATTAAGCAAACTCTTTCAAATTTACCCTTTCGGCTAAGCACGTCCGCCACCACATTTGCCTTACCCGGATGGTATCGAATCTCGCAATCATAATCCTTAATCAATTCTAACCATCGTCTTTGCCTCATGTTAAGTTCTTTTTGAGTAAAAATATACTGAAGGCTCTTGTGGTCCGTACAAATAACGCATTTGGTTCCATACAAGTAATGTCTCCAAATCTTTAAGGCAAAAACCACAGCTGCAAGTTCCAAGTCATGGGTAGGATAGTTAATCTCATGAGGTTTCAACTGACGTGAAGCATAGGCAATAACACGGTCTCGTTGCATCAAAACACAACCTAAACCCGCATGTGAAGCATCACAATATACGATAAAATCCTCGGATCCGTCAGGTAAAGCTAAAACCGGAGCCTGACACAACAATTGTTTCAAGGTCTGAAAAGCCGATTCCTGTTGATCACTCCACAGAAATTTCACATCCTTACGAGTTAATTTAGTCAAAGAACCTGCAATCTTGGAGAAATCTTTAATAAATTTTCTGTAATAACCTGCCAAACCCAGAAAACTCTTGATCTCTGACGGAGATTTAGGTGATTGCCAATTCATGACAGCCTCAATTTTAGATGGATCCACTTTAACCCCATCTTCACAAATGATGTGCCCCAAAAACTGAACTTCACGAAGCCAAAATTCACATTTCGAAAACTTAGCATACAATTTCTCCTTTCTCAAAGTGTCAAGAACTAAACGCAAATGTACTTCATGATCGGATTCAGATTTAGAATAAACTAAAATATCATCAATGAATACAATGACAAATTTATCGAGAAAAGGCCTACAAACCCTGTTCATCAAATCCATGAAAATTGCTGGAGCATTAGTCAACCCAAAAGGCATAACAAGAAATTCATAATGACCATAGCGAGTGCGAAAAGCTGTTTTAGGGATATCCTCCCTACAAACCCGGACTTGGTGATAACCCGATCTCAAGTCTATCTTAGAGAAAAACGAAGACCCTTGCAATTGATCAAACAATTCATCTATTCGGGGCAAAGGATACTTATTCTTTACGGTCCTCTTATTCAATTCTCTATAATCAATACACATACGAAAAGTGCCATCTTTCTTTTTAACAAATAACACAGGAGCACCCCAAGGAGAAGAACTGGGCCTAACAAAACCCTTATCTAATAATTCCTGAATTTGATTCATCATTTCACGGATTTCGGAGGGAGCTAATCTATAAGGTGCCTTAGCTACTGGAGTAGAACCAGGAATTAACTCAATTTTATATTCTACTTCTCTAACCGGAGGTAAACCAGGCAATTCATCAGGGAAAACATCCGAATACTCATAAACAACTCGGACATTACAAATGGCTTTCTTTTCTAGCTTAGCATCGACAACATAGGTTAAATAAGAATCACACCCTTTAGCTAGAGATTTTCTAGCTTTTATCATAGAGATCAAAGGTATACTACCCCTCTCTCTTTCCCCTCGAGCCACGACATATGACTCGTCCGAGATTGGGATTTTTATCAGCTTCTTATGACAATCTATATGGGCTTTATTACGACTCAACCAATCCATGCCTAACACAACATCAAATCCATGAATAGGCATCAATAGAAAAGAAACAGGGAAACTATGACCCTCAATCGAAATACTAGCTCCTGTCACCGATGTGGTAACCGAAACTAATTTTCCATCCGCTACCTCAACCTCAATTGGTTGTGAAATACTTGTAGGTGTCAATTTAACTCTATCACAGAATACCAAGGACATAAAGGAACAATTTGCCCCTGAATCAAATAAGGCGCATGCCGGTACTGAATTAACAAGAAAAGTACCAGTTATGACGTCCTCGGCTACCACAGCTTCATCCACGGTCATTCGAAAAGCCCGACCAGTTGGAGCTGGAGGATTCTTTCTTTTCTGGCCAGAAGATGATGATGACCCTCAGACCGTTCCCGATTTTTGCTTCCCTGCCTCTGGACACGCACTCGAACGATGTCCTTCCTTGCGACAATTCCAACACACTGGCTTAGGAAAAGGACAATCTTTGATGTCATGACCGAACTGACCACACTTAATACACCTAGCAGTCTGAGGTGTACAATGTCCCGTGTGCCTAGACTTGCAATTTTGGCGCCAATTTGATCTATCCACTGAACCACCAACAACATTCGGTTTTCGGTTATTATTATTACCTTGTCATTTCTTCTTCCCCTGACCTGACGTAGATTCACCTTTGGGTTTCATTGGGGACTTGTCTTTAATTTCCAAATCATGAGCTCTAATATCGCCGTCCACAGAACGAGCCAAATCAAAAGCTTGGTTAAGATCACCTGCAAGTCTCACAGTAGTCCGATAAGTATGGGGTAACATTCCAACAAAATGGTCAATCTTTGTCCTTTCATCCGGTACCCATTGATGTACAAATCTCAACTTATCGGTAAACTAAGAGATAAGGTCCTCCATAGTCATACTATCAGTCAATTGCATATCCAAGAATTCACGCCTAATGCGAGTCATGTCATACCCGGAGCAATACTTCTTACAAACCTAGTTATGGAAATCGGACCATGTAATGGAAGCTTTTTGCTGAGGTGTTAAATGAGATGTGATAGAATCCCACCATCCCATTGCCGGACCCTTTAAAAGTTGCACTGCATAAGTTACCTTGATCTCATCCTCACATCGGCAAACCTCAAATTTTCTTTCGACATCCCTTAACCAATCCATGGTCACAGAAGGATTTGTACTCCTAAAGAAATCTGAAGGTCCACTAGACTTAAAGGTCTTAAATGAACATAATTTTTGCTGAGGTGGAGGAGGAAATACCGGAAACTGATATCCCGAAGGTCCTGAAGAAGAAAAAGGAGCTGATGTCTGGTAGTGAGTAGGCAGTGGCATAGAAAACTGTGATGTCACTAACGGAGGTGTAATCGTACTAACAGCCGGAATCTGCCGGGATGTTCTAGCTTGTTGTTCGTATAACTCCTTATATTTGTTTAACTCATCCTCCAAATACAAAGTGTACTCATCACGGCTCAATTCACTTGCAGGGAGTGTAGTATTAGTCTGACCTTGGCTTTGAGACTTAATTTCTGGAGGAGAGTCTCTCACTCCAGAAGCATTGATCGGGGTACTGGTCGGAGCGTTACTTTCTGCCATATCCTGCACCATAACACATCTCATAACCCGTTAATTGTTAGTACCTAGCAATACTAACCAAATCATATTCACTAGCTCAATCCCCTTTCCAAGGAATGTTTGACTAACACAAATAGATTTGGGATTGAACAATTAACCCATGTTCAATTCACCCAAATCATTGCTCTGATACCAATTTATAACACCCTACTCGAAATACAAGGATATATATATATATATATATATTTAAAAGGAAGCGCAAGATTTAAATACAAACCATTGGATTGCATATTTACATTTCAAAATGGAAATCCAAATACATACAATCTTTAAACTAGATTATCCTAGACATTACATACGATAAGTTTAGTGTTATAGAAATCCACAACATAATGTCATAATATTAACAAAGTTAACAAAACAGAGTGAGCTTGTCAAACATTCCATTCCTATAGTACTTCTTGCCCACCCACATACAAAAGTAAACCTGCAAGAAGTAATGAGGGGTTAGCACGAAGCTAAGTGAATAAATCTCAAACTATCACCTAACTTAGCTTAACAAATGAATACAGCAAAGCATAGCAACAGTTAATCATGAAGGATCGGTGGTCCTTGGAGTACCCTCATGCCGCGGTGGTTCCCCAAGTAACACTTAAAACCAACTGAAGGCCAAATCAGTGGTTAAACCGATAGTTTGGTACTATTACTACTTACAACATAATTTCAGTGAACAACACATGTACAAAGCACTTATGATGTCCAAAGTAATAGTACTCAAACCCAACACACGTTGACCCCCGACATTCATATAGTCCACAACCATCAAGGCAATCAAGGACACCAATAATTAAGCTAAATATAACCATCATGGCAAAATATTAACTTAACAATGAAAATAGTAAATTCACATTTACCCGTTGTAACCATATTGTTACAACCAAATTAGACTGAAAGTCCAAGATCCACTCACCCTAGACGTCACTGTCTCCACTCAGAGTTCTTATATTACTGAGTCTTCGGTGTATCTGAGAATACAACAAAATATCAATTAGCATTCTAGCTTGCACAAGTGTACTTAATTTAGTATGTACATCGAATATCAATTGAGCACTTAATAATCAAATCAAAGTTATTCTCATAGATCATAAGTAAATTTGCTTAAACAAAGTTACTATAACATTTAATCACATATTGGTTGAATTCAGATTCTCAACAAGATTTAACAATCATATAATGAGCATGTAATAAGCTAAACAAATGTTGCAGGAAAACACAGAGTACCCGCCGGGTAAGGTCACTACCCGCCGGGTAATAACACTACCCGCCGGGTACCCGTGTACGCACCGGGTACTCATCTTAGGGTTGTTTCTGGTCAAATTTGAGCATTAGTACCCGCCGTGTACAAGTGTCACCCGCCGGGTGCTAATTGTGAACGGGGACTACCCGCCGGGTAAGGTAGTACCCGCCGGGTACTAATCGAGAATGGGGCTACCCGCCGGGTAAGGGTAGTACCCGCCGGGTACTACGCCTTTTCCAGCTACCTGCAGTTCATTTTCCAGCACGCCAAACTTCGAACCAAAACACCAATTTTCACAAATGCAGATGTAATACTCAATTTTTGACATGTAAATGACCTCTACAAACATGTGTAAACATATAACAACAACTAATAGCAACATCTAACACCAAGATTCATACATGCATCATGTGTTCAATCTAAATTCAACTAAAACCCAATTCATTAAATTTCACATATGAACACATAATTGATTCATCTTAATTGAACATGAAATCAGTTTATAATCAACACACAAACACATTCAAACATAGATTAACTCAAATTCATCATCAATTTAACTTAATTTAACATTTCAACTAGAACATGTAAATGGGTATTCTTACTTACAATATTTAGATGATGATGATGATACAATGAAGAGGAAGAACACAAGGGAATCAAAATCACACCCTTAACTTGATGAAATCAGATTGTGTATTTGATTTGAGAAAGTGTGTTCAAGAGATGAAAACAAAAGTCAGGGAACACATATGGTGTTCTGTCAAAATTGAAGAAACAGGTGTCGACACATCTTATGACTCAGCCTATTTTGGGTATAAATTATACCCGTCCTAAATCTATTGTCTGAAACCTAAAAATCATTTGCAAGAAATAAGTTTTTATTATACCGTCAACTAAATAAATTTAAAACATGTAATAATTTATTTATCACAATAAGCCAATTGACAAATTGACCTATTAATTTAGCTATCAAAATACACCAAGTATTTAAAATACAATTTAAATAGAAGTTAAATTAAGGAAATACCGTATTTCAACTAGGCCCATTTCGAGGATGTTACATCTTGTGATCAGAAATGCTTCTCCCTTTTCTCCCCCTAAAATTCCTTCTCCCTGGAACCCAATCCTATATATATATATATATATATATATATATATATATATATATATATGAACAAAAGGCCGAAACCTAAAATTTTATTAATAATCGTAATCACTTCTAAACATTGAGGTAATTTTTAACAAACAATGAATCTACGGATTACAATAATAGTAATAACTCTAAATTAGCAATAAAAGAATAACATACAAAATGTATATAATTAACTCAAATTGCTGTCGAGAAGTTGAAATCAAATCCAAAGAAATTCAAGGAAAAGATGTTATTTCACATATGTGACATTACTCTATCAAAAGAAAAACAACCATGCACCAAAATATCACCTTAATAAAGCTTATGTTGCTATGAGAGGCAGCCTTTTTAATCCTCTATATCTTACGTTCAAGGGTCCTTAGACTACTTAGTACTTTGTATGGTATCGCTTTGTTTGTATGATTGTATCGCTTTGTTAACCGTAACCGTATAACATAACGGAGTAACAAATAACAAATGTTACTCCCCTAATGCCATCAGCGGCATTCAACTACAGGGGGTAAAATGTATTTCTTTAATTCTAAAGGACTCAACAAAGGGTATAAGCCTATAACATAACAAATATACTCCGCATGATTTTCACCAACCACTGTAGTTTCCGCCACCGCCACCACCACCACCACCGCCGCCACTAACATGACGATCGTCCGTCCGGCTATCTCCGTCGTCCGTCTTGCCACCTAGACGTCCTGGGCGGAAGTCGTTCCTGAGGTATTACAAAACCCTAATAATTATTACACTCCATAGAACACATACTTAATTTAAATCACTGAATCAGTTTTAGAATCGATATAATTTTTGTTGACGTGAAACGAAATTGAATATTGTATTGTTTTTAGGATTGTTTGGATCTGAAATTTAGTGGTTAATATCACATAGTGTATTTGCTCAATTTGTGATATTGTTTTGTGAATTGTGGCTCAGGTAGCTGCACTGCAAGTGAGTAGTTTGTGTATGGAGGCAGGGGAATGCATGATTGTTGGCAGGTGGCTGGATTTGGCTTCCTTAATGCTTACTTCTGCTGATTTGGTATTCCCTAAAAAGCTTCAGAAGAAGGTTAATCTCAGTCTGGTGCTTATCACTAATACTTGAATCAGTTCCATTGTACCATGAATAATGATCCAGCCTGTATTTATCTGTAATAAAGGGTTGTGATGTGATATGTGCTCTATGCTTCTAATTGAGTTTAAATTAAGAATGAAAGAAATGTGGGAGTTTTTACAAATGCCAAGGACCAATGGTTGTCCAAAGAAACAGGGAAGTGATAGAACCTTTACAAGATTATTGAGAGATTATAGCTCACTTAGATAAAACTGTAATAATCTAATTGTGGAGAGTGATGATACATGCAGTATTGCAGTGTTATAAGTTGGGATGCCATTTTTTGTGGATGTCTGCTGTGTTATCGAAATGGAAATCTAGGAGTGACGTGTCAAAGACATTAGCCTGTTTCACAAACATACTTTATAGTTTATACAATACTTGTAAGTTGTAATATGCTGGTGGGATCACATTATCACACTATGTCGGTTTCTCGTGTTTAGTTTCTCTCTTATTTATGATGTGTGAGGCATGGGAGCTATGCTGTCATTCCAATGATACAGGGGTATTTGTTTTATAATGTATCTTCTTAAGAGGTGCCATTGCTGCAATTTGTCTACCAGCTCATTAGATTCTGAAGATTAGGATGAAGTTAAACTTATGTTCTTTGAAATATTGCTCAAAAGTGTTTCTGTATAATACTTCTGTTGATTTTAGCTCTCTTTATAAACCATTTTCTAGCTTAACTGTCATTTGCTTGTCTTTTTCCCAGATCTTGAGTGCATCTTCACTGTCATCTGCAATCTTGTTAAGAAGCTTGAAAGTCATGATTAGTCACTGGAAATTGCGAAGCTCTTATCCACAAAAGCTGCCCAATAACCAACCAAATTCCTGCACTGCAATTGAAGATATAAGTTCATATCATTATATTACACCATTTAGACGAAGCATTGTCTCATGTTAATATTCCCATCACTTCTTCGGCTTGTTCAATCTTTACAACGTGTTAGAGAACCCTTACGGAAGGTGCCTTGTTTACATAAAGGCCCTTGAAGTGGCAGCCCCAGTGTCTTTGAACATATCATACCTTCTTGTAAGAAGTTTTCCTTTTTGCAAAGCCAAAAGGTTGACATCTTCTTGAAGGAATGGAATCTAGGACTTCAGGATCAAAGAACTTCTTGCCATCTCTAATATCTTGAAGGAACATGAGGTATCACTTATATATATGACATCGTGAATAGAACTGACTTTTAGTTTTATTGTGTTACTCAACTAATAAATAATGTAACATCTCTTTTTCTGCTGAAATGATATTTTAGCTTGGCCAAGGAAAACTTTAAATTCTTGACCAACTGTGACCTATCTGGCAATATTCTCTGGACAGGATACAAATGTGATGGGTGAGGCGAAGGAAAAGCTGCTTACACCATTATCGAATTTGTTAAAGCACCTTATGTGTTCAGGTACCATACATATTACGTGCACTCAGGTACCAATCAAGTACCGGCATATCTTAATACCTCATCTCGACACTTTCTTGCAGCACATGTGCAAATATGTATGGTAAGCAGTATTATGGGTTGGGACAAATGAAGTTCTCTGTATGAGGAGGTTTGAATCTTAAGTGTATATATTAAGTTCTATTGGATAGGAGACTGCATGATAAGTCTAAACATTTCAACCTTCAAGACAAACGTGGTATGTTTTGAAGTTTTGGACGTAATTTACATTCATTAATTTTTAAGTGCTCCTGGGAATTGCTGCAGTATACATCCCGATTCAAAATATAAATATAACAGTATGATTTGGACATAGGAAAGTGGAAGCTTGGAAATCTAAGGATGACTCTCTGGAACAGGAGTAGGATAGTATATTAGAAGCTTCAACATGTTAAACCAATTCTATCTAACCGTATTATTGTTTAGATGGGGTATTCACTCACCAACAGAGTAGGTTGTAGATGATTGAGTAGTTTTATCTCTTGGATAGTTTATTTTCCTAGAAGAAATGTACACTTAGTTTACTGTTTCAGTATTTAAATCAGACGGTACTCTGTTTTAAATTTGTTAATCTTGACTAATCATGCAGCATGATCTTCTTGAAATGTCACGCTGCTTGAGATGCCTTGCTAGATGCTAAAATTGTGTTAGTATATCAACTTCTGAAGATATCTCTGACTCAGTGATTGAACCCATACTTGTACTTACTACATTGCAAATGCTGCATTACTAACCGTTATCGGATCTGAATTCTGCATTACCTGAACGAACCGTGTTTGCAATTGTTACTGATCCATATAATCCCTCTAAATATTTTGCATTTTTTCAGGGTAACATTCCGTTTTACAGGTTACCGAAGAAGGAACTCAGTCAAAGCAAGGGTTGATGATACATTAGAGATTTGTGTTCATATTATGCTAGTTCATCAGCAAGTTGTATAATTCAAGAGCAAGTGCATACAGATGCCTTGTTATTTTAGTTAAAATTTTGGAAATTTTGCCCTTTCTTGTTGTTGAGACTTTTAGTTCTATTCTATTTAATGAAATATCACAAAACAATATTTTCTTGTTATTAATCGTGGTTTGATCTCTTCCTAACAATCTAAAAATAATTTAAAATTAGTACAGAACAAAAGCTTGCGACGGCGTTGAGATGTTGGTATGACCTTCGTGCAACATGACGTTGCTGTGTAGTGATAGGACAAAACGTTGATGAGCTGGATATGTTCTGTCTATTGAAAATCTATTATTTAATAAATCCACCGACACTACCCAATCAAAGTTATTAAATTACTCGTTTCATTCTTTTCAAATCACTATTTATTCTTGATTTATTATCATTTCGTCAAATGAAAAACATTTCAAAATCTCTATACAAAGAGCCCAGTAGCCAACAAATGTTGTTCAAATACTTAGGTTGCGTTTTGTTCATGAAATTTATTGTAATTGGAATTGAGATTTCATTCCGTAATTCGTTTGGTTAAGTGATTGTTAAAGTTAGAATCCATCAAATTTATAGTTCATTTTCCTTTAATAATAAAAGTCATAAGGAAGTAAATAACACAATTTAAAAAGTATATGTCCGAAGTTCATCGGGTGTTGTCGCTGTATTAATTGTTGTAAAACAAACAGACTTTTGATATGCAGTCATATTATATGTTAAGTAATTAATTAATATCTTGTTAGACTAGTTAATTTAATTAAGACTACCAAAATACGAGTAATTAGTTAGGATATCGACTACATGAATATATCATTTTCCATCAATGTTGTCGGCAAGAAATGCTGTATATCTGTGCTACCAATCATCGTGGTTGTTTTAAATGATTATTTTTCATCTGCATTACGTCTTAAATTAGAAAATTATACTTCGTAGTAATTTTAACCTGGAGAAATAAGCTACGACATTATCATAACATGTGGTAAGAAAAATAATACTCCCTCCGTCCCAAAATTATTGTCACCCGACAAAAAATACGCAGTTTAATAAAAACATAATTATCACTGCTTTCTCTTTCTTACTTTTTACAGAATGACAGTTTTACCCTTAACCAATTAATTACTTCTTTCTTAAAAGTGTGTAATAATAATTTCAATTAAGGGTACTATGGTAATCACGACGAAACTTCACTATCTATTTTTGGAAGTGGATAATTAATTTGGGACGTCCGAAAAAGGAAATATGGACTATAATTTTAGGACCCAGGGAGTAATAAATAATAGATAAAATGTATCATAAAAAGATAAACATTCAGCATAATTCTTGAGATTATAGTGTATATTCTTACTTGGGATGTCCGAAAAAGGAAAAATATAGATATTAATACCAAAAGGTCTCTCGCCTAGCGGTATTGTGGTGACCTTATGGGACAATTATATATATTCGTGTATAATGTAAATATTCGTGTTAATGAGGTGTGTGTTATTAAAAAAATATATAGATATTAATAATTATAATTAATATGCAAACAAACGGCATAATATATAAATAGAAATATAAATAAATACAATAAAGCACAACTAAATTATATAAAATAATTAATAAGTCAGTATACCAGTAAAACTTATACATCACGTCTCGATTAACATACATACAGTATATATTTTATAAAGTTTAATACTCCGTATC
Source organism: Helichrysum umbraculigerum (assembly GCA_949592205.1). Lineage (NCBI taxonomy): Eukaryota > Viridiplantae > Streptophyta > Magnoliopsida > Asterales > Asteraceae > Helichrysum > Helichrysum umbraculigerum. The sequence goes on along the minus strand of CATIUR010000001.1, from coordinate 139,953,505 downwards.
ATGTTTACTTGTTCCAAGGAAAAGGACATCGTATGTTTGATGCACAAGATTGATAAATTTCACCAAACGAATGCATTTTAATATAATAACTTTTTAATATATATTATATGATAATAGGGTAAAGTTCAAATGAGACTAAAAATTTATGTGAGAAGAGAGAAAACAATGATATGGTGCCACGTGTACACAGAGAATACAAAACTCATTTACCCATTTAGTTAAATATCTCACAAACGACAAATCGAAAAATTATGAAGATTGCACCATTAGATTCAGCGTTTGATCCTCTTCGATTTGCCGTCCATTAAGGTATACTTTCGACGAGTTTTTTTTTTTTCATTATTTTTAATGGGTTTCACATTACTAACATGTGTGTTACAGTGTTGCGTTTAGGGTTTAGGGTTAGGGTTTAGGGTTGGGAGTTTGGGGTTTCGTCCCAAAACCCCAAACTCCCAACCCTAAACCCTAATCCATAAACCCTAAACCCTAAACGCTTTATAAAACTCTAAACCCTAAATCATACTAAACCCTAAACCCTGCTAAACCCTGCTAACCCTAAACCCTGCTAATCCTAACACTAAACCCTGCTAAACCCTAACTCTAAACTCTAACCCTAAACCCTAAATCAAATGTATAATCAATCACTAACACATGTGTTACTAATATGTAAAACCCACAAAAAAATGAAAAAAAAAGTTCGTCGGAAGTATGCATTGATGGACGGCAAATCGAAGAGGATAAAACGCTGAAAAATATGGTGCAATTTTCATGATTTTTCGACTTGTCGTTTGTGAGATATTTAATTTTTAAAAACGTGGATGAGATAGAAAAAAGTGACACATGGCATATTGTGGTTGGTTCCCCCATTCTCACACAAAATAAATGGTCTCAATTGAACTCTTCTCTATAATAATAATATTATATAATAAATTAATATAATATCAAAATTATTACGTAGTAAATCGTTAGACTTTTTCTTTTAATAATCATGAAATCACAACATTTGTGAAAAAGAGAGAAACCACACCTCTTTCTCTCTCTCACACACACACACTCATATACTCAAAAACACTAAATCTTAGAAGCAATTAAGTGATGGATTACTGCTTTAGATCTCTCACCAGATTCTCAGTTTCCGCCATTATTGTTGCAATCTTGCTTTCTTCATTCACTTGCACAGGTTTGAATCTGTTTGAGTTCCTAAAGCTTTCTACTTTTTTCCATTTTTGATCAATCTGGTTTCTGGGTTTTGTTTAATTTCATTGATTTTTTACTTATTGTTAGTCAAGATTTGTAGTATAATAGCTCAATTGACTAATGGGTGTGACTTTATCAGATTTATGTTTCAGTTAGTTTGATGTATTGGGGAAATTGATTGGTGGGTAATCTATTAAATTAGCTTTTAGGTTTTGCAGAGCTAAAAAGATTTGATCTTTATTGATCAAGATCTGTAGTTCAGGGGTTATTAGTCAAGCTGTAATGTGTACTGGTACAGGGGAGGCTGGGAATTTTATATTTAGTTTTGCAAAATGATCCTAGATCTTGTTTACACTAATGAATCTGTTGAGGTCTTGAGTGATCTGTATTATACTTTGTGAATTTCTTTGAATTTGGTACTGTATTATGCTAACTTCAATTTTGGATATTTCATCATCTTGAGATCAATGAGTAACAAGATTTTATCCAAGGATAAGTTTTGGTTAAACTAAGAAATTGACTTAATTACATAAGTCATGGAATTGTACATCATAATCTTGTTTTTACTGCAATTATATAAAGTTACTGTGTGGGCTTAGGATTTTAAATCCAGGCCTTTTCTTAAAGATGCTTTGGTTGAACGAAAACGAATGTTGTAATCTTCTGCTAGAAGCACCATAATTTCATTAAGTAGATGGCTAATCACTTCTTTTAGATTAGTTATTTGATTTAGATCATGTGTTGCTTCATACAATGACTTCCCTTCCTCTATTTGTCATTGTACGCATTTTCGAGTCTTGACCCGTTCCTCTGTTTGTTAATTTGCAGAAGCCTATGATGCACTAGACCCAAATGGAAACATCACAATCAAGTGGGATATTATTAGTTGGACCCCTGATGGCTATGTTGTAAGTATAAAAAAGAACATCTTTCTCAGTAAAAACATCATCATCACAAATAATACGTGTGCTTTCAAAATCTTTAATGCTGCTAATACCTGTCCATATAAATTGTGCAGGCTGTTGTTACAATGTATAATTTCCAGCAATACCGCCACATTTCACCTCCCGGGTGGACCTTAGGTTGGACATGGGCTAAGAAAGAGGTGATATGGAGCATGATGGGAAGTCAAACCACTGAGCAAGGAGATTGTTCAAGATATAAAACTGCACCACCACATTGCTGCAAGAAAACTCCCACAGTTGTTGATTTATTACCAGGAACCCCTTACAATCAGCAGATCGCAAATTGCTGTAAGGGAGGTGTTATCAACTCATGGGCCCAAGACCCCAACAATTATGCTAGTTCATTCCAGGTTAGTGTTGGTGCGGCTGGAACGACTAACAAAACTGTCAAACCACCCAAGAACTTCACCTTGCTTGCACCTGGACCAGGCTACACCTGTGGTCCGGCTGTAGTCGGTAAACCAACAAAGTTCATTACTGCCGATGGAAGAAGAGTTACTCAAGCGATGAGTAAGTGTATTTGAATCAAAATTGAAAATAGTTGAATGAATATAAACATCTTTTATAGACCCTAACGCCATAATCCTGTTTTGGCAGTGACGTGGAACGTGACATGTACATATTCACAATTTTTGGCTCAAAAAACTCCCACTTGCTGTGTATCTCTCTCTTCTTTTTACAATGAGACCATTGTGCCCTGCCCAACGTGTACATGTGGATGCCAAAATAACGCTACTCACCCTGGAAGTTGTGTAAAGTAAGGTTTCTTAGTTTGGTTATTTGACTTAATGCCAATTACTTTTGTTACTTACGAGCATATCGATCTGACTTTTCCTAATTCTTCTTCCAGCCCGAACTCGCCATATTTAGCTTCAGTTGTCAATGGCCCTGGGAAGAACAGCTTGACCCCTCTGGTTCAATGCACAAAACATATGTGTCCTATTCGAGTTCACTGGCACGTGAAGCTTAATTACAAGGATTACTGGCGTGTGAAGGTCACCATCACCAATTTTAACTACAGGATGAATTATTCACAGTGGAACTTAGTCGTCCAACACCCTAACTTTGACAACCTTACTCAAATTTTCAGTTTTAATTACAAACCGTTGACTCCTTATTCTTCTATAAGTAAGTTCACTTGCATACCAATATTATCTATCTTGATCCATTTAAAAGCAAGTTCTAAACTTTCTTTTGTAAATGTTTACAGATGATACTGCTATGCTATGGGGTGTTAAATTCTACAACGATTTTCTAAATCAAGCCGGACCATTGGGGAATGTCCAGTCAGAGTTACTTTTCCGTAAAGACAAGTCAACATTCACATTTGAAAAGGGTTGGGCTTTTCCTCGAAGAATCTATTTCAATGGTGACAATTGTGTGATGCCGCCACCTGATGCATACCCGTACCTCCCCAATGCCAGCTCTCGTCTAAGCTTTTCCTTACTCACTCTATTGACAGCATCATTGGCCTTTTTCTTTGCATTTGTTTAATGTTCGAGCATCCCTTGAAGATTTTTCACACGATCACGCTTCATCTTAAACCAGATTTGTTTGTTATTGTTGTTTTACATGTATTTTGTTTTGTAGAGTAGTTGAAATTATAGTGATGGTTACAGTTGTATTATTTAAACCTACAAATGATAAGTTATATCTCATATTCGATTTTAATTCTGTTCCTCTACTTTCTTTTCCGCTTGTTTTCTCATGTTTATTAGCATAATATATGTATTTGTCCAAAGAATGTGATAATGCATTTAGCGCTCTCATGTGTTCTGTTCGTTTTCGTTAGGGTTCAACTACAGCTTTAGATGTGGCGGTATGTGGCTATTGTTCATGATTGCAGACTTACAGTTGCCTATATGACAAATAATCGAGTTTTGTTTCAACTTCTTTAGACATGGTGCTTGTGAAAGAACATTGTCTCCAAACGTATTGATGTCAAACAAACCTCATGTTAAATATTGTTAATTGATGTTTTGTTGCCAAATAAATGGCTCGTTACAACCATATTACAAATACATTGTATCAATTTTGTGATGTTTATTTTATGTAGAATGTAAATTGTTCATTGCAGAAGATGATCGATATCAGTACCGATAAATTAAACCCTACATCAAATGAATATTTACACACCACCATGTTCTTGATAATTAACGCATATTTCCCCAAAACAATGCCCCATAATTTTTGAAATCGAATAACCTAAAAAATGTGACATTTAAATTTTAAAGGAGATTGGACTTTTAAGGATTCAAGCAGCCCTAGCAAGAACTTCCCTCTGACGTGGCAGATCGGCTGGTTCGATATAAAAACCCCTTCTAATAAAAGATCTGGGTACAGTAACTGTCAAAACGCCGTTTTCATAACAAGCAGAAATCCCATTTACGTCAATGGTATCAGGCAACCTGAACTTTTTCATGAAAGTTCGACCACCCGCCGTTGTTACTGTATCATCAGCTGATTCGGTACGAATAATAAGGTACCTTGAGTCTTGAACTTCCACACAAATTTCCTCCTTCCTAACACCTGCATACAAAAAGAAACCACCCAAATATAAAGAATCAATGGATCTTACATTAAAAAAAGAAAGAAAAAAAAGAACTTCATAATGTCCAATCAAAACAGTGAGTTGTATCCATACAGCAGACATTTTAACCATTTAAAACGAGTTAATATCAAGAAACCCCCTAAAGAAAAGAAAATAATTAAATCTTGATTTTATCAAAAACTTTCTAATAAGGGTGTCTTAGAAACAAATTCTTGTGGGCAAAAATTCAAGATTTATTCTTGGGGCTGCAAACTGGTCAATCTTTAATCAAGCAACTTGAGCTCAATTGAGTCAAATATTTTATCGAGCTCGAGTTATATATTGTGACAAGCGGAAGCTTATAAGAGCTCAACTCGAGCTACAATCGAGATTTACGAGCCTTAAGAAATATGTACATGTAATTGGAATTTGCAATAAATTTCTAAATGGTTAATAATGGTTTAATCCTCAAAGTTTTAATTTTTTTTTTGTTTTAACCACTCAAGTTTTTTCTGATGATTTAATCCTCAAAGTTTTAAAACTTTGATGGTTTAAGCCTAAAAGTTTGATTATACTTCATGAATTTGATGATTTAATCCCTAAAGTTTACCATATATAATGATTTTGTCCTTTTAAGTTTTTCTAGTTTAATCATGTAACTTTCATGAACCAATAAGTCATTGCAAACTTGAAGGATTAAATTACGATAAAAAAACTTGAGTGGTTAAAACGAAAAAAAGTGAAACTTTGAGGATTAAACCATTATTAACATACAAGCGATTATGGCATAAAATATTTATATAAAAAGTCAAGCTTTTTGAGCTCAGGTCGAGCTATATTGAATCATTTTCGAGTCAGCCTCGATGAATCATCGTGGGCTTGGTTGCAGCCGAATATTGTCCTAAAAGGCAGACATCTTAAGGCAATCAACCGAATTAAGAAATCATATAGAGTAGATAAATTTAAGCAAACAAGTTGGTTCAAGATTAGTTCCCTAGAAAGATGACATCTTTTTAACATTCAACAAAGTTAATTAATATGAAGAGAAGATATGTAAAAGGTTGATTACCGGGGATATCGGCAGAGTATATATGGGATTCAGGGGTTTCGGTCCAATGAACGTAGTTTTCAGGGATGAAAGGGTAGGGAAAGAGGAGAGGGGAGGTGAAAAAAGAATGCCAAGAAGGATGGAATGCTGAAAACTCCATTTTTATTGTTTATTTTTGTCTTCCTTTTCTCTTCTTGCAGAAAACTTTGTTTCTTGGTTAGAAAAAAACACACCAAGATATGAGAATTCTGGGAAATTAGAAAAAGGAAGAATGAAGAGGGGAATTTGGTTGGTTTGATGAATTATAATAAAAGTTGCAAATTGCCAAATTGGGTGGTGGTGGGCTTGGAAGCACTTGCAAAAATGATTGGAGTCTTGTAATTTTACAACAAAAACACAAAACCCTATCCATTCAACCAAATTATTAATTGTTTGTTTATTTGATGTATCGTTAAATTTGAGGTTCTGATTGAGATTTTTTCATGGGTAAATGACATATTTACCCTTAAAAATAACTTTGTATTGGTGCTTTTTTATTTACTTTTTCTGAAAAAAATCTCCGTGTATGAGGTAACTGGACCACCCACAGCAATCACATTTCCCATAAAACTGCAAAAATCTTAACTACCCAAAAGTAGCATAGGTTTCAGTTTTTGCAATCTTTATCTTTTACTTTTTCCAACAAAGAGATAAGTTTTTATATATAAAAAAGATGCATATAACCGCAATTTGTTTTTGAAAGGTAGTAGAATTATATTACCAAGGCTAATAGCAAGGCGCTAAAAGCCTCCAAAGAACAAATATACAAAGATTCATAACTACGATTACACCCTTTTGTCCGGATCTTAACTGCGAGGATACTTAAAGAGATGAAAAAAACCTAGGAAAACCCAGGAAAAAATCTCCGAAACTAGAGGCCGTGCCACCGGTTTTCACTCTAGAACGTTTTTGAAAGTATCGCAAACATATCCGGACCAACATTATACACCAACAAAGCACACAACAGAAACAAATCACCCCAAGCTAATGACCTTTACAATTTAAACTGACACCATCTTTCTCAAGTTAAGTCATTTCTTCTTGCTCTTCCTTTGACCCATAAAAATGAAAGACTTTGCATTTCTTCCTTGACTCGTATCCAAGATGGGACCACGCCATTAAAACGAGACGATATAATGAAAGACTTTACATATAACCGCATTTACTCACAATAAACGAGACGATATAATGATTTACTCCGTATATATCAGATTAATAGGTTGGTTATGATTCTAACAAACTATGGATTGGATTAAGTTATATCCAGTTAAATTCGAATACTGTTAGGAATTTGCAGCAGAGCAACTAACAATAACCAGTTGATCACTCTGATAAATCGTTAGCAAAAACAACCTAACTAACACCCGTGTAATAGAGGTTACACCCACAAACAATAAACGGATAAACAATGAGCAAACAAGATAAACGAAAGCAATAAAGAACACAAGGATTTAACGTGGTTATGTCCGATCTCCAACTTGGAGATTGGTTTAGTCCACGGGGCCAAACCGAGAGAGTTTTTCTTTATTATTTGGTGGCTTAGGGTTTATACAATAATAGGTTTAATATATATATTAAACAACAAACAACGAAATAAGTCGGCTAGCAAATAATCGGACCGCCATATAATTTGTGCCGCACAAGAAAGATCATAGCGCAATCTTGCTTCCGTTTATACTCATCACGTGAGAAAACCACCGGCCACCAAAATCATTAATTTGGATGCACGTGACATTATGTAATCCACCTCCTTATACAGTCATTTACTTGCCAATTACTTTTGTTCGATATTCACATATTCTCAACAATCTCCCACTTGAAGATCGGACAAACCCAAATTATTAAACCCTCAAATATTCCCTTTCAACCAAGTCGAATCCACCTCTCCATACCGCCAATGCCAATTGGAACACGCACACTAACTAAACTCGAGTTAGATAGACTTTCGATAAAAGGCTCTTCAACTACACGTATTGAAAACTGGAATAAGCCAACACCTTTGACGCCCCTTTAGCAAAACCTTGTTCTTAGCTGAACAAATACCGCCGGAAAACCATCCGGGACACGCTTGCTCGACCTCACAGAATCGGAAGACTTTCGATATACAAAGCTAACTGAACACCACAACTAAACTGGGACCACTCTCCGGTTATCCGCACCACCATCTTCTAGCCCAAGAAGATACGTTGAAGTGTGCAACGACTTCAACCACATGATTCTTTCAAGAGATACCCCATCTCCTCAACTCGTCGATTACAGCCACATCGGATCCTGCCACCGACATGTCAACGACCAACCCGTACAGAATTTCGTCTATCCGATTTTCCTTCCCAGCAATCAGAAAATCGCTGATAGAACAAATCCGTAGATCATCATCAAGGTTTACTCATGAGAACGCAGTCACAACCCCGAGAACCTACATTACAAACTTTCTCGCTTTCCCGCTGGTACACTGACCCAAAACGTAGCTACGGTTTCAATGAACACATCTTCTCCCACTCAGCCTGCTCCCACTGTACGGATCTATATAATAATCGCGGCTCTCTTGAGAAGACTCCAGTTCATAACCCACAGTCAGTCGCAAATTTCTTTGCCATTGGAGAGTAAAAACAAATATCCAAAAGCTCTAGTGTTATCCGGAATTCGCAAACTAAACACGTAGAAACCGAGATCCAATTGTTGCACACCAATCTCCAAAGCTCTCACTAGTCACCAAACTCCCACTAGCTTCGTTACTTCTCTCAGTTAACAAACTCCCTCAAGAGTTCCCGACACTCTCAACAATATCCGAAAGCTCAAACATTAGGACTTACACAGTTATCCGCCTCTAACCCACTTGAAGATTTCCAATTGATTCCTCAAGAAGAATCCGCTCTATCGTTGAACCAAACATCAACTGTAACATCCTCGAAATGGACCTAGTTATTTGTATAGTATTATTTCTTGATTTAAATATGTATTTAAATGTGTTTGGAAATAATATTGTTTGAAATAGTTGAAATAATTGGAATAGGATCCGAATATTCCAATGTGATAAGTGAAATATTAATTGTTGTAAATTAATATAGTTGACGGTGCAATAAAATGTTTGGACTCGTAAATGGTTTTCGGGTTCCAGACAATAGATTGAGATGGGGTATTAAATTATACCCGTATATTGAAGGCGGTTTGTGAGGTCGGTTATATATATCACTTTCCTCTTTAGGAAAGTTTAATTAGAAACTTCAAAACTCACAGAAACTCTCTGAAAACCTTCAAATCAAACTGGAAATCAAATCAGGAAGTTGTGATTCTCGTGAAACTTCCTAATCATCAGATTACCATCGTTAGATTCTTCAATCAGTAAGTATTCTTGAGTATTTAAGAACTTGATTTTGATTAAATTGGGTAAATTGATGATTTGAGAGATTTAGATGTTATAAACTCGTTATGACTGTTATATAATGTTCATACGATGTTATTAGTGGTATATAACGGTTTGAAAATGAGTTTGGTGGGTTTTGGGCATTAAACCCGTATGTTAGGGTTTGAGCAGATCGCACAGGTCTGGAACGAAGGTAGAACCCGGCGGCTTCGTGGTCTAGCCGGCGGGTAGTCGTGATTTGTTAGAAACCGGCGGCTTGAAGAGCCAAGCCGGCGGGTAGTGTGACCGAATGGGAACCCGACTGCTAATATATTGAGCTGGTGGCTTGTGTAGGCTTTAAAACGTGGTTTTGTTCTGTTACCACATTTGGTAATATACCCGGCGGGTGGGGACATGTAGCCGGCGGGTGATGACCTGAAGCCGACGGGTCCGAGACCCTAGCCGGCGGCTTGAAGGGCTGTTTCAGCATTACTTGTTTGATTTCGATAGTAATGTGCTTGATATATGTTATAGGATAATATATGATAATGATTATATTGTAAATCATTAATACACAATTAGGAACTAGTAATTGTAATGTTAATTATGTTAAGTTCCTAAATGTTAAAGATTGATATAAGTTATGTATTGATGATCTGGATTACTAACTTATATTTGATATTGATTCTCAGATGTGGAGAAGGCTCAGTGATATTAGACTACTGAGTGGAGGCCTGAGGTAGTCGGTGAGTGGATCTGTAACCTCAGTGTGATTTAGTTGTAATGATTTGATTTACAACAAGTAATTTATAGTATTACTTTGATAGAATATATTTGTTAGAGATATCTTGCCATGTTAGTTTGGTTGTTTGTTTACTTGGCTGTTTGAGCTAGTATGTAAGATTCTGAGGTCAACTTGACTTGACAGTTGGACTTGGTTGTTATTGTAGACGACAGGAGATCTTGAAACTTGAAATGTTGGTTTGGAGATCTAGGTCGTGTGTGATTAACAACTGGTTACCGGTAATTCTGTATAGGCCAATACAGATGATTGATAAGGGTTCCCTGAGTACCAAACCGGTATTAGGGTATCTCAGGAGCCACCGGTCCTCATGACGATTGATAATGTTTGATGTGAATAACTTGACATTGATTGGATGTCGAGTGATTGATTGATTTTCTGTTTATTGTGATTTGATGTAAACAGATTGTTATGCTAGGTTGTACTGTTGCTTAAAGTTTCATTCACTTAGCTTTATGCTAACCCCACCACAGTTCTTCCTGCAGGTTAAAATAGATGGGACATATTGGGCAGGGCAGGAAGTGTTTGACTGGATGGAATGTTTGACAGGCTGCTACTCTGATGTTATTTTGATAATTATAGAAATGTTTTAATAACACCCAGTTGTTGAAATGTCTTGTACTTTGATTTGAAAAAGTTTATTGACATTTTGGGTAACATGAACATTGATTGTAATGTTTTGAAATATAAGCTTCCGCGTCGTTATTATTATATAGTTGTATATTATCTAAATGGAAGGGTGTTATAAGTTGGTATCAGAGCAATAGTTTGGGCGAGTTGAGCATGATAGATTGTTCAATCCTGAACTGTGATTGAGTTGAGTCAAACATTCCAGTAAAGGTGTGGGTTTAGTTGATTAGTGAATGTGTGAGAAAGTAGTTAGTTGAATATGTACTAACCTTTAACAAGTTGTGAAGTGTTGTTTGATTGCAGAGACGGAGGAACATGAGTATCTGATTAGTATATTTCATGTTTCCTCAACGCTCGTGGGCTTAAGATTGTCAGGTAATCTTCGATAAGCCTGTGTTAATTTAAATTAACTTGAATTGTTTACTCTGTTATGTTGAGTAAGCCTTGTTATGAAGTTAATTGAGTCAGACTGATATGATTCCCCAGTTTTGAGTCAACTATTGATTGCTATAGGTTGACATGAGGATAGAGGTATTGAATGAGATGTTCATTGTTGTGGTTATTTCTGATTGAATTGTAAATGCAGAAATATGTTGAAGTAGATAGAGAGTTGATTAAGGTTTTAGCAAGATTGATGTTAGAACCTAAGGAGTGTCTTTATTGGTGAGACGAGATAATTGATAGTATTATGATAATGGATTAATCACAAGGTGTGATCTAAATCCTTGTTAAGGAAGGTTGTGTCATTGAATTGATAATGACTGCTATTTGAGAAAATATGTGTTTATGTGACTATATGATGTGTGTTGACTATAGTTAAACACTTGATATAAACCATGACTGATAGGTTTAAGAGAAATGTAGAGTGTAATAAGGTGAAATTGATTGGGAAGTGATAGATCTTTCTGGTCAATTGTGAAATTAATAAATGAAATGTTTGATAGTAACATGATTAAGTAGACTTGTTGTGACAGTGATGCTTGATATGATGGCATATGTCAAAGTGATGATAATTAATTAAGATGTGTCCTGAATTTTGAGATAAATAGGGACATTGATTAGTGTTAAGTATTGAAACTATGATGATGAGTTATCATGTGTTTGAGGTTTCAGATAAGTGATATACCGAGTAATTCAGTTATTGAAAATTAGAACATTGTGTGTATGTGAGATGACTTGCATATGTAGGGTTGAATATGTAAGTAGTAAGCTGATTTTGAGTGTGTATCAGCTGATAGAAACTATTAAATGAAGTATGATTGATTTGAAATCATGAAGTATTTAATACGTATGAGGTGAGAATAGATCACATTGATAATTATAATGTAGAGTAGCCTGAGAATGGATTGTGAAGAGCATAATCTTGCAACGCCTGATCACCGTTGTTATATTATGTTGGGTCACATGAACTTGTTGAGGCTACTTGGTATAAAAGAAATGTAATGTGATTTTGGAAATGGAGCATGATAGTATGCTAAGTTGTTTAATAGTTGTTTTGATAAGAAAATAATCAGTTGATAGAACTGTGACCTTTAGACTGTAAAGGTGAGAGTGTAAATGATAGTTGTCATTGATAGAGGTTTTGATGATAAACCTAAGTGATTAATTTGATTGTGTTAAATATGTAATTGTGATTGATTGTGATAGATTACATGTAGGCGAATTTGATAGTGTTTAAATGAGTCACTATTTTGTATTTGGCTTGTATGAAGCCAAAGTTGAAATAGGTTGATATTGTCTTGTTTGAGGAATTACTAATAATTATTGAATGTAATAATTTGAAGTTTATGTTCGATAGTAAACATAAAATATGAAATGGATTGTATGGAGCCAAAATTGATGTAGGTTGACCCTGTCCTTGTGAAGGATTGATAAGATTATTGAAAGTAATAATTTGAAATATATGTTTGAAAGTGAACCTATAAGATGATATGGTTTGTTATGAGTTAATATTGATAGTATGTTAACTTTGAAAGTCAAACCATGAATAGAGAATTGTGTATAAAATTAATTGCTTGTGATTGGTTTGAGTTTGGGTCAAGCTTGATAAAAGCAATTAGAGAATTTTATTGATTGGTTGATTGAAACCAGAGTTGACAGGTAGTTAACTGTGTGTGTGAAATAGTATAACATAGATTGTAATGTTATGATTGTGTGGAATATGATTGAATTCCTAAATTGTATTAAGTTGTGAAAACTTGAGTAATTACTTAAAGCTAGTATTAAGTAATTGAAATAGTGTTAAGTATAATTAAGTATTCAGTTAGGAAATATATGATATTTGAACTGAATATGTGTTAGAAAATTATACAGATATGAAGTCATTGAATGATATGACAGTTATAAATTGTTGAATGATGTAAGTTAAATCACATTGATTAGGATTGTGATAAGAAAGTCTTACCAGTATATGAGGCTTGTGATGATAGCTTTGATTGGGTAAGACTGTGAGATGATGAATAATTGAAGGTTATTATTATTAGTTGCCTAGATTGATTGGTACCTCATAGTGAGTTACTTAGGTATTGAAAGAATTGAATGGATTCTTTAGTTATTTGTTGATAGTATACAAATGAAGTAAGTGATAAAGTAGTAAATTGGGATTAGATCCAAGTAAGAAAAGATATGAAAGGATATCTGGAAGTTGAATTGTATTAAAGATCTAGTTGATCCTTGTTAATAAATTGAGGAAATATGAATTGAATAGTTGTTCATATTTTAAGAAATCAGGTATGTAATTAAGTATAATGATCATTATTTCGATAGTTTAAGGATAATGATTGTTTGAAATTTGGGGTTGAAAACCTGATGTGTATAATTGTAAGTGTTAGAAAGTAAGAGAAACCTTAAAATTGATAGGTGATGATTGTATTCACCAAACTTTCTTGTAAGTTTGGACTAAATTGTTTAAGTTATATACTAAGTGGTATGTATATAAGTGAAACATAGAATTGCTGATTGGTAATTGTTCCATGTCCTGTGGTATGGATATGTGATGACTAGTAGTACTGAGAAGGCTTGGTAAAGACTTTAACAGTCTGAATGGCCTAGTGTATAGGATTAAATGGAATTGGGATGTACGTGTCCATTTAAGAGAGTACCTGAAATTGTGTAAGTATATATGTGTAGTATATATGATAATAAATGGCATGATAAGTTTTAATAGAAAGAATTAAAATGTGCCATAAGATATGTGGAGGTCAGTTAATTTTGATTAACTTGATGTAGATTTTGTTGAAATGTGTTGTAGAGTAGCACATTGTGATATTGTGATACTTGAATTGTGGTATCATAATGTTGATTAGGATTGACTTAGTTGCTAGATTGATGGAATGTGGTACTAAGTGATTATGTGATTAAAGTTGTATAACTTCTAATTGCTTGTGATTAGTAGTTTATGATTGTAAGGTTGAGTTGAATTAATTGGTTGCTAAGAATAGATTTTGATGTCTTACCAGTTTAAGTAATATACAAATTCTAACTTGATGGTTAGTTAAAACTTTGGAGATATATAGTGAGTATTGATAGATGTACTGAACTGTATAATCATTAGTGTTGTGATTATTGAAAGTGTTATTGTTGTTGTTAACAATTGATAGGTTGTAATGAAAGGAGTTACAAATGGAAATAAGTCAATGTAGAGGTCGGTTGATTGTAGGTAAGATTGATTGTGGTACTTTTGTTCATTGAGCAAAGTACTTGTTGATTGTAGTTTTACCTACTGAGTGTGACCTCTGCTTTGCTTATTAAGGTAATATGAATCTGGATTACTTTTAAGTAAAAGATTTCATATGATTATAATGATATGTGAATATGATTGGTTATTCACAATAGTATAGGTATGAAACTTTTGGGATGAAAAGTTGACCTAGAATTGGATTTTAAACCTTTGATAGTAGAGATTTGAAATTGTTATCTGTATATTAGGCTGGTTGTAAGTCGTGAGTTGAATTTTATTTCAATGTTGCTAGGAACATTGTGGTTTGATAACCACTGTTGTGATATTGTTGCTGCTGTTTTATTGTTAACAGAAAGGAATAGTGAGAATAGGTTAAAGATTTTAGCACATTGCTAATTTCTGGTTGTATAGACCTATTAAGTGATGTTAGGTTTCACTTGTTGTTTAAGTGATTGTAGGATTCACTTGTTAAAGTAGGTGTTTGTTTATAAGATATATCTGATTGATGATATTGATTTGGTGCACTGTAAGTGTGCATAGGAAAAGATAGAAGCATGTACATTTGGATATGTGCACGTGGAAAGAATTCAAACAGTCTAAGTATAGTTGTAAGTTGCTATTGAGGATCAACGTATGATAAGATTGTATGTGATTATATCACATTAGTCCGATTGATTGAGGTTAGATTTCGGGGACGAAATCTCTTTAAGGGGGGGAGAGTTGTAACATCCTCGAAATGGACCTAGTTATTTGTATAGTATTATTTCTTGATTTAAATATGTATTTAAATGTGTTTGGAAATAATATTGTTTGAAATAGTTGAAATAATTGGAATAGGATCCGAATATTCCAATGTGATAAGTGAAATATTAATTGTTGTAAATTAATATAGTTGACGGTGCAATAAAATGTTTGGACTCGTAAATGGTTTTCGGGTTCCAGACAATAGATTGAGATGGGGTATTAAATTATACCCGTATATTGAAGGCGGTTTGTGAGGTCGGTTATATATATCACTTTCCTCTTTAGGAAAGTTTAATTAGAAACTTCAAAACTCACAGAAACTCTCTGAAAACCTTCAAATCAAACTGGAAATCAAATCAGGAAGTTGTGATTCTCGTGAAACTTCCTAATCATCAGATTACCATCGTTAGATTCTTCAATCAGTAAGTATTCTTGAGTATTTAAGAACTTGATTTTGATTAAATTGGGTAAATTGATGATTTGAGAGATTTAGATGTTATAAACTCGTTATGACTGTTATATAATGTTCATACGATGTTATTAGTGGTATATAACGGTTTGAAAATGAGTTTGGTGGGTTTTGGGCATTAAACCCGTATGTTAGGGTTTGAGCAGATCGCACAGGTCTGGAACGAAGGTAGAACCCGGCGGCTTCGTGGTCTAGCCGGCGGGTAGTCGTGATTTGTTAGAAACCGGCGGCTTGAAGAGCCAAGCCGGCGGGTAGTGTGACCGAATGGGAACCCGACTGCTAATATATTGAGCCGGTGGCTTGTGTAGGCTTTAAAACGTGGTTTTGTTCTGTTACCACATTTGGTAATATACCCGGCGGGTGGGGACATGTAGCCGGCGGGTGATGACCTGAAGCCGACGGGTCCGAGACCCTAGCCGGCGGCTTGAAGGGCTGTTTCAGCATTACTTGTTTGATTTCGATAGTAATGTGCTTGATATATGTTATAGGATAATATATGATAATGATTATATTGTAAATCATTAATACACAATTAGGAACTAGTAATTGTAATGTTAATTATGTTAAGTTCCTAAATGTTAAAGATTGATATAAGTTATGTATTGATGATCTGGATTACTAACTTATATTTGATATTGATTCTCAGATGTGGAGAAGGCTCAGTGATATTAGACTACTGAGTGGAGGCCTGAGGTAGTCGGTGAGTGGATCTGTAACCTCAGTGTGATTTAGTTGTAATGATTTGATTTACAACAAGTAATTTATAGTATTACTTTGATAGAATATATTTGTTAGAGATATCTTGCCATGTTAGTTTGGTTGTTTGTTTACTTGGCTGTTTGAGCTAGTATGTAAGATTCTGAGGTCAACTTGACTTGACAGTTGGACTTGGTTGTTATTGTAGACGACAGGAGATCTTGAAACTTGAAATGTTGGTTTGGAGATCTAGGTCGTGTGTGATTAACAACTGGTTACCGGTAATTCTGTATAGGCCAATACAGATGATTGATAAGGGTTCCCTGAGTACCAAACCGGTATTAGGGTATCTCAGGAGCCACCGGTCCTCATGACGATTGATAATGTTTGATGTGAATAACTTGACATTGATTGGATGTCGAGTGATTGATTGATTTTCTGTTTATTGTGATTTGATGTAAACAGATTGTTATGCTAGGTTGTACTGTTGCTTAAAGTTTCATTCACTTAGCTTTATGATAACCCCACCACAGTTCTTCCTGCAGGTTAAAATAGATGGGACATATTGGGCAGGGCAGGAAGTGTTTGACTGGATGGAATGTTTGACAGGCTGCTACTCTGATGTTATTTTGATAATTATAGAAATGTTTTAATAACACCCAGTTGTTGAAATGTCTTGTACTTTGATTTGAAAAAGTTTATTGACATTTTGGGTAACATGAACATTGATTGTAATGTTTTGAAATATAAGCTTCCGCGTCGTTATTATTATATAGTTGTCTATTATCTAAATGGAAGGGTGTTATATCAACTAATTCCCGAGCCCAGTCGAACGCGTTCTATCCGACATCTTCTACAACCACTATCTTCAAGAGTAGTAACTATAACCCGCCTAATCATTCCAAACCTATGGAATACCCGACCAAACATATGGTCTCCCGTTTCAACCCGCGAGCAAAAACAAAACTCCTTATGACACCCATTACTATCGATTACCGAAACGGATGTGGTACCGCTTATTACCCATCTACCCAAACCAAGAAACCATCCTCTTGAGCACCGTAACAAACCTCATGTAACAC
Organism: Helichrysum umbraculigerum; assembly: GCA_949592205.1. Lineage (NCBI taxonomy): Eukaryota > Viridiplantae > Streptophyta > Magnoliopsida > Asterales > Asteraceae > Helichrysum > Helichrysum umbraculigerum. The sequence continues at coordinate 139,936,281 of CATIUR010000001.1, read as the reverse complement.
CCCCAATTTAACAGTTTGCGGAAGCGAGTTTTTGGGTGTTACTAATTAATAATCACAAGCACAAAGGATACAGTGAATGACTCTAAATGAGACGTTCGAAAAGTTATTACATTAATACATAAGTAATTCAAAATACAAGCTCGAGTTTCGTGTAAATTTCTAGAGATTCTAATACATAACAACTAGTACAAAAGTAATGTAATAAAATCTCCAAGCTTGTATATGCATGCGACTCGAGCTAAGTAAGCTTATCCTGCTGGGCATCCCTACTGATGCTGTGTACCTGAGAAGCATTACTAAAACGGTCAACCAAAAGGTTGGTGAATCTCACAGGTTTGTAAGTAAATAGTTTGAACACACAAGTAGTAATTGTAAATCATTAGCCAGCCAGTAAGTAAGTGGTGGTTGCAGGTCATGCTAACCGTTTGATACCCTTGCCATGAGCCACCATAGTTGAAGCTTAACGTACAGTAAATATAGTACCCCCGTGAATGTTAATCCAAAAACATTCATATGAAACGAGTAAGAAACGGTCGTTTCTACAGTAACGGTTCGTGGTAGTGCGTGCTACCCCGGGCGGGGATTGTCAGTCCCATATGGATCCATATACTAAAACTCGCGCTTATCCCATAACTAACAACTATGATTAGGAGGCGTTCATTGGATTAGTCGAAACTCATGCAATTGGCGTATCCGTAATTCAGTAAAGTAAGTAAATTATGCCAGCAAGTAAGTACGTGTGTTCATGTAAAACAGTAATGCATCTCACCCCTGAGTGAAAACAGTAAAATAGGGGCTGTGAGACTCACCTGAGTCTAGCAGACAATGCGGTAAGCAAGCAAAGTAGTATCCCGAACTAGCAACCCTTAGCGTCCTAATACGCATAAGGTTTAGTAAGTAAATGGAATACTTGCAAAGTATCCATGCTAGTTGTTCCCGAACTAGTTAATGTCCATTAGTTGTTTGTACGTTTGTAATTGTTTGTAAGTTGTAGTTTGTAGAAAAGTTGTACGGTCCGTTGGTATCGGCGTGTAATAATAATTCCATCCATTACTATTATGTATTCATAGTAACTGTTTAGTTATCAAGTACATTCGTATAGCAATCGTGTATCGTTCGTGTCAGTTAGCGTGTAATCCCACACGTAAGTAGTGAGTGAACTCATAAGTTCGTATCGGGTGCAATCCCGTGTAATAGTACAAGTGTAAGTTTGTTGGAGTGCAATCTCCTAAGTATTTTCGAGTGTAATCTCGAGTGTGAGTGTGAGAGAAATCTCTCGTATAATCTCGTATGTATTCCAGTATCGTTGTATATTTCCAAAAGTATAGTATTTTCGTGTACAAGTATTGTTGAGTAAAGTATGTTTACGTTTTAAGTATATTCTATACTTGTATAAAATGTAAGTGTCAAACAGCAGGTTTTAGCGTCACTTGTATGCGTCACTTATGGGTGGCATGCGACACTTAGGTAGTGTCGCATTAAGTGTCTGTTTAATAATGTGTGCGACACTTAGGGAAGTGCCGCATGGGCATGGTGCGTCACTAAGGTAGTGTCGGTATTTTAATTCAGAGCGTCACTAGAGTAAGTGACGGTATTAAGTGTCGGTGTAGTATATGCGTCACTATTGAAGTGACGGTATAAGTGTCGGGTGACATCATCGGTAGTAACTAGGCGTCACTCGTTTCTACTGTAAGTTATGGGTTTCTACTGATGATAGCGACACTTGTGAAGTGTCGCATGTTTCTGCTGATAATTATATGATTGCGTCACTAGCGAAGTGACGGTATTAAGTGTTTTAGCGGCACTTAGGAAGTGTCGCAATATGGACGATTCGTGACGTATGCGTCACTAGGGCGAAGTGTCGCGTATTGTCTGATTTGTGACCTATGCGTCACTTATACGAAGTGTCGCATATCTGGCGTGAGCCATGCGACACTAGCGTCTGTTTGGTTTCGGTTTGTGTCGAAAACGGGTTTAACGAGTTCCGTTGGGTCTGAAACTTTTACACAAGCTTTATTATGTTAAGTAGAGTTCATAAATATTGTTGGTTGTCATTTTTAGTGTTTGTGGTGACGTTTTCTTAAAAATGACTAAAACCGACATTTTCGATAATGTTTTCAAAAAACGAGTTTTAATTATACATTTGGACATTACTAAGCTAGGGGAACAATAATCTAGCAAAATAAATGAAATCGGAAAAGTTTCGAGGTCGCCGGAAACTTACAAAGTCGTCGGATCGAGAAACCGAAAAGATAGGTTGGTAGCTCTCGTTGCGGTGAACACTTTTCTCCAAACAAGCTATGTGATTTAGGGAGTTTTTGTGGTGTTTTTCTAGAGAGAGAGAGAGAAACCGATTGGGAGAGAGAGAGGAGAGAAAAGATAGAGTGTGGGTTTGTGTTTGAGTGATTGAGTGAGGGAGGAGGTGAGGGGTTTGTCCCCTTGCCTTGGCCGGTTTGGTGGGGTCCACCATGTGTGGATCTCACCAAGTTTTCGTTCCCTCGCGTTTGCGCTCCGTGCGGTGTTCGTTTCCCCGGTCGTTTAAACGTTAAAATAATTTTATACGCGTTTATTTATACGTTTTAAAATACGAAATTGTTACTCGATATTTTGTTGGAGTATTTTACCAAAATACTTGTTTTTAAGTTATAAAATATAACTTTGTTTTGCCTTTGTCGGTTGGTCGCGTTTTCGTAGAGTTCGGTAAAGTTTTAATTAAAAACGTACGTGTCCGTTATATTATAAAGATAATATAAAATAGTAGTTTGTGTAATTAAATAATTCCACATTATTTAATAATTGTTTCACCAACGTCCGTATGTTTGTACAATTGTAGTTTTATACGATCTGAACGAATCGTATACGTGTGTATATATATATATAGTAAGTAATTATCGTATTTAATCCTATTTCATATTAAATACACGTAATAAGCACGTAATTAGGAAAATTTTAAATTGACCCTAATTTTGCGGTTGTTACATTCTCCCCTTGTTAGGAGAATTTCGTCCCGAAATTTGTTCGAAGTAGTAATCGGTATCGATTTGAAAAGTCGGTAAAGTGTATCGACCATTTATCCACGGGACATGGTCAGTCGGTAATTACGTGAGAGTGTTAGAGTTCCCGGTCTCAACCCAGTGTGAGGTAATTGGGAGGGAAGTTTGTTCGCTGTATTCAAAGTGCAATACCAGTTGCGCTGTCGGAATTTAAGTAGTCGGTCATTTCCTAATCCTATTGGGTACTTAGGATCTAGGAAGGTATACATGGAATATGAGATAATCAGACAAAAGTTATTCGGCGAGGAATTTTCGGGAAAAATGAGCGTACCCGGGTTGAGCAAGTCAATAAGTCTCAGGTTTTCATCCTCCTTAGCGTTGAGTATATAAGCTCTTCCTTTCGCAAAGTTGGTCCCCGATTTTACCTTTGGGCAATCCTTCCTGAAGTGCCCTGTACCATTGCACTCATAGCAGGTCTTGGGTGTAGGAGTATCAGTACCAGTAGTGTTGGTTTGGCAGTCTTTGGCCAGATGTCCAAATTTCTTGCATTTGGAGCAGGGACAGGAGCTATTATGGTGCTCTGCATTTGGAACAGTAAGGTTTGCTCCCCTTGTAAGCCTTTGAGTCATTGGCATTGACAGTTGTAGGCTTTTTATCAGAAGTCGGGTTGGGTGAGTGGGGACTTACTTCCCATTTACGTTTGTTGTTTGCAGGTGGGGTTGAAGTCGAGCCACGGCGAACAGAGTTGGCTGTTAATTCATGGGCCATACGAATGGCGTTCTGAATAGTTCCCGGTTTAGATGAAGTCACTAAGTCTTGAAGTCGTTCGGGGAGTCCATCGACGTATTTATCGATCCTCTTGTACTCAGGATCGACCATGGATGGGCACAGAAGTGCCAGTTGGTGAAAGCGGTTGGTGTAACCAGTGATGTCATCACCCTGCATCTTATGATTCCAGAATTCTATTTCCAGTTGTTTCAATTCATCTCTGGGGCAGTACTCTCCCCTCAGCATCTTCTTTAGCTCTTCCCATGGGAGTTTGTAAGCGTTGGCAACACTCACAGTCTGAGCATAGGTGTTCCATCAGGTAAGGGCAGTGTCAGAAAATGTGCTGGCTGCGAACTTGACCTTGTTGTCCTCAACGCAGTTGCAGATAAGGAATACTGATTCTATTTTCTCGATCCAGTGTACTAGACCAAAAGCTCCCTCAGTACACTGAAAGTTCAAGGGTTTGCAGTTTTGGAAGTCCTTGTAGGTGCAGAGTTTGGGTGGTGGTGTATTGTTAGCCGTATCTTGGCTACCAGGAGTGGCTGCTCTGATAGCTAAGGCTTGAGCCACACTACGGGCAATCAGACCCGCGATTTCGGCTTCACTAAGCGTGACTTGTCGTCGAGGAGGCATGTTCCTTGAAACAACAAATAAAGAACATGTGAGGGTTTGAACAAGAATTATGATCGTGATGATCGAGTAAGTACAAAGAAACTACGCCAAAGGTTGACACGCTGCTAGTTTAACAAAAGTAATAGGATGGTTGAAATTAAAACATACGAGTTCAAAAGATTACAGGTGTTTACAGTTTACAAAAGTGTCGGGAATTTGAACATCCGGACGAGCAAGATAAGTTACAAAAGGTGATGGAATTTTAATATAACCATCGAATTAGCGGTCCTAACTAAGACCTATTACATACACGCCTAATTGCTATACACTACGGTCATAGCTATCGTCGGCCTATTCTTGGTGTAGATTGTAGGGATAGTAACGAGCTTCCAGCATATCTTGGTATCGTCGAAGGGTAGGACAAACCAAAGCATCTCCAGTAGCTTGTAGGTACATCCATTTGATCCATGCTGTTACTCGTTGATTCAGGTGTACGGTTACTTCCTTCAAGTAGAGAACAGAGTCTCGGATTCGTTTAGGGATGGACCTTTGCAGAATCCTTAACTCCATCTCGTAAGCTTTGCATTTCAGTTGCAGTTCCCAGTTACGGCCATCCAGATCTTCAGCCTGATCCCGTACTCTTTCGTACTCTTCAATGTCTACGAGTCCGAAATTGTGATTCTCAAGTTTTTCCACTGGGGCTATCTCTTCATCGAGATACGCGTACTGGATTTGTTCGTCGTTAATTTGTTCGTTGTCTGACGTGTAGTCACATGACGAGAAGTGTGCCATTTTCAGATGAGCAGTTCTACAAAATGGCAGGGAAGGAGTTTCAGCCTTCGGAAGTATGTCGGTATTTGTGAAACCATAAAAGTCGAATAAGGATGGAACGACGAGAATCGAGTTATCGTTATTCGGTGTAAGTTGTAAAATGAATTTCGCAGTTGTCGAGAGAGAGTATCGTATCGGAGAAAGAGGCCTATGTATATATATATATCACATAACCGCCTAGTGTGTGTCTAGCACAATCAAGTAAAGTTCCGGTTCTCTCGAGGTCAGAGTCAGCTAGTGCATTCCTGTTCAACATAACCCCTTTCAGAACTCACATCATCTTCATTTAATTGTACATAGTTGATCAGGCTATGTTAAATTAAACTTGTATGATGCAATCCCTGAACCAGTTATACCTAATGAGGAATACTGCCTGACGGTCATAGTCTAGGCCCACTAAATGCAACCTAGTTCACTATAACCTTAGGCTCTGATACCAATCTGTAACACCCCCAATTTAACAGTTTGCGGAAGCGAGTTTTTGGGTGTTACTAATTAATAATCACAAGCACAAAGGATACAGTGAACGACTCTAAATGAGACGTTCGAAAAGTTATTACATTAATACATAAGTAATTCAAAATACAAGCTCGAGTTTCGTGTAAATTTCTAGAGATTCTAATACATAACAACTAGTATAAAAGTAATGTAATAAAATCTCCAAGCTTGTATATGCATGCGACTCGAGCTAAGTAAGCTTATCCTGCTGGGCATCCCTACTGATGCTGTGTACCTGAGAAGCATTACTAACGGTCAACCAAAAGGTTGGTGAATCTCACAGGTTTGTAAGTAAATAGTTTGAACACACAAGTAGTAATTGTAAATCATTAGCCAGCTAGTAAGTAAGTGGTGGTTGCAGGTCATGCTAACCGTTTGATACCCTTGCCATGAGCCACCATAGTTGAAGCTTAACGTACAGTAAATATAGTACCCCCGTGAATGTTAATCCAAAAACATTCATATGAAACGAGTAAGAAACGGCCGTTTCTACAGTAACGGTTCGTGGTAGTGCGTGCTACCCCGGGCGGGGATTGTCAGTCCCATATGGATCCATATACTAAAACTCGCGCTTATCCCATAACTAACAACTATGATTAGGAGGCGTTCATTGGATTAGTCGAAACTCATGCAATTGGCGTATCCGTAATTCAGTAAAGTAAGTAAATCATGCCAGCAAGTAAGTACGTGTGTTCATGTAAAACAGCAATGCATCTCACCCCTGAGTGAAAACAGTAAAATAGGGGCTGTGAGACTCACATGAGTATAGCAGACAATGCGGTAAGCAAGCAAAGTAGTATCCCGAACTAGCAACCCTTAGCGTCCTAATACGCATAAGGTTTAGTAAGTAAATGGAATACTTGCAAAGTATCCATGCTAGTTGTTCCCGAACTAGTTAATGTCCATTAGTTGTTTGTACGTTTGTAATTGTTTGTAAGTTGTAGTTTGTAGAAAAGTTGTACGGTCCGTTGGTATCGGCGTGTAATAATAATTCCATCCATTACTATTATGTATTCATAGTAACTGTTTAGTTATCAAGTACATTCGTATAGCAATCGTGTATCGTTCGTGTCAGTTAGCGTGTAATCCCACACGTAAGTAGTGAGTGAACTCATAAGTTCGTATCGGGTGCAATCCCGTGTAATAGTACAAGTGTAAGTTTGTTGGAGTGCAATCTCCTAAGTATTTTCGAGTGTAATCTCGAGTGTGAGTGTGAGAGAAATCTCTCGTATAATCTCGTATGTATTCCAGTATCGTTGTATATTTCCAAAAGTATAGTATTTTCGTGTACAAGTATTGTTGAGTAAAGTATGTTTACGTTTTAAGTATATTCTACATAAAATGTAAGTGTCAAACAGCAGGTTTTAGCGTCACTTGTATGCGTCACTTATGGGTGGCATGCGACACTTAGGTAGTGTCGCATTAAGTGTCTGTTTAATAATGTGTGCGACACTTAGGGAAGTGCCGCATGGGCATGGTGCGTCACTAAGGTAGTGTCGGTATTTTAATTCAGAGCGTCACTAGAGTAAGTGACGGTATTAAGTGTCGGTGTAGTATATGCGTCACTATTGAAGTGACGGTATAAGTGTCGGGTGACGTCATCGGTAGTAACTAGGCGTCACTCGTTTCTACTGTAAGTTATGGGTTTCTACTGATGATAGCGACACTTGTGAAGTGTCGCATGTTTCTGCTGATAATTATATGATTGCGTCACTAGCGAAGTGACGGTATTAAGTGTTTTAGCGGCACTTAGGAAGTGTCGCAATATGGACGATTCGTGACGTATGCGTCACTAGGGCGAAGTGTCGCGTATTGTCTGATTTGTGACCTATGCGTCACTTATACGAAGTGTCGCATATCTGGCGTGAGCCATGCGACACTAGCATCTGTTTGGTTTCGGTTTGTGTCGAAAACGGGTTTAACGAGTTCCGTTGGGTCTGAAACTTTTACACAAGCTTTATTATGTTAAGTAGAGTTCATTAAAATTGTTGGTTGTCATTTTTAGTGTTTGTGGTGACGTTTTCTTAAAAATGACTAAAACCGACATTTTCGATAATGTTTTCAAAAAACGAGTTTTAATTATACATTTGGACATTACTAAGCTAGGGGAACAATAATCTAGCAAAATAAATGAAATCGGAAAAGTTTCGAGGTCGCCGGAAACTTACAAAGTCGTCGGATCGAGAAACCGAAAAGATAGGTTGGTAGCTCTCGTTGCGGTGAACACTTTTCTCCAAACAAGCTATGTGATTTAGGGAGTTTTTGTGGTGTTTTTCTAGAGAGAGAGAGAGAAACCGATTGGGAGAGAGAGAGAGGAGAGAAAAGATAGAGTGTGGGTTTGTGTTTGAGTGATTGAGTGAGGGAGGAGGTGAGGGGTTTGTCCCCTTGCCTTGGCCGGTTTGGTGGGGTCCACCATGTGTGGATCTCACCAAGTTTTCGTTCCCTCGCGTTTGCGCTCCGTGCGGTGTTCGTTTCCCCGGTCGTTTAAACATTAAAATAATTTTATACGCGTTTATTTATACGTTTTAAAATACGAAATTGTTACTCGATATTTTGTTGGAGTATTTTACCAAAATACTTGTTTTTTAGTTATAAAATATAACTTTGTTTTGCCTTTGTCGGTTGGTCGCGTTTTCGTAGAGTTCGGTAAAGTTTTAATTAAAAACGTACGTGTCCGTTATATTATAAACATAATATAAAATAGTAGTTTGTGTAATTAAATAATTCCACATTATTTAATAATTGTTTCACCAACGTCCGTATGTTTGTACAATTGTAGTTTTATACGATCTGAACGAATCGTATACGTGTATATATATATCACCTATATATATATATATATATATATATATATATATATATAGTAAGTAATTATCGTATTTAATCCTATTTCATATTAAATACACGTAATAAGCACGTAATTAGGAAAATTTTAAATTGACCCTAATTTTGCGGTTGTTACACCTCACATCTTTGAATAACCTAGTCCGTATCAATGAAGTTTTCGAGACATCATGTCCCTACACTCGCAACATCAAACCCCTAAGTTTGATAACGTCCACTTATTCTTTTGCACGGGATCGCAAAGAATAAAGAACTCGAATCCACAACGCAGATCCCAAAAAACTCTCTCCGCAACAAATCACCAATCGAAAAATCTGATCATCGACTCCATTACCGGCTTCTCAAAACAATCACCGTCACAACGCTACCGGCCTCCTGCCGTGTTGTCACGTCACAACCAACTAGAAAAAAACCTAATTAGTTCAACCTGGAAAAACAACCTCACCGAGTTCGTCGCGATCCAAGAAGACGAGTCTATCGATCTTGATAACCATGTTGCAAAACAAATCCTAAACTGTGTCTATCAATTGTTCCCCGATGGTTCTTCTTTTCTTCCGGATCAAGATCTTTCCCAGATCTATATCTTCCAAATAGAAACCCTAACCATCAAACCATCTTGTTCATACTACCATCCGCCATCGTTCCCTATCGCTCAACCTAGAGCTCTGATACCAGTTGTTAGGAATTTGCAGCAGAGCAACTAACAATAACCAGTTGATCACTCTGATAAATCGTTAGCAAAAACAACCTAACTAACACCCGTGTAATAGAGGTTACACCCACAAACAATAAACGGATAAACAATGAGCAAACAAGATAAACGAAAGCAATAAAGAACACAAGGATTTAACGTGGTTATGTCCAATCTCCAACTTGAAGATTGGTTTAGTCCAAGGGGCCAAACCGAGAGAGTTTTTCTTTATTATTTGGTGGCTTAGGGTTTATACAATAATAGGTTTAATATATATATATATATATTAAACAACAAACAACGAAATAAGTCGGCTAGCAAATAATCGGACCGCCATATAATTCGTGCCGCACAAGAAAGATCATAGCGCAATCTTGTTTCCGTTTATACTCATCACGTGAGAAAACCACCGACCACCAAAATCATTAATTTGGATGCACGTGACATTATGTAATCCACCTCCTTATACAGCCATTTACTTGCCAATTACTTTTGTTCGATATTCACATATTCTCAACAAATACATCCCTTAATATAAATACCAGGTTATTGAATATCCATTGTATATAGAAAAGAGATATATTATCTTCAATTTCGAAATGAAACTAAACAATCACCATAACGAATATAAAAAAAGAATCACACGAGACGCTAGCTCTTAATACATGTAAACATTATAATAAGCGTACCATCTCCTTTATTATTTAAAAGAAACCTTAATATAGGTAGCCCTTCCTAATATAACCCAAACTAAACTAATCTCCCCCCTTAATTGTTGGAGGGCAAAGTTTGAGAACCATTGATCATCTAATTTTTAGTTGACTACCTAATTAGCAAAAACCTATTAACCTTAAATGACCAAACTAACCCCATTCTTATCCCTTAATTATCTTTAACAAACTTCCACATTTACAAAATAGGAATTTTGTCCCGAATTAATACTTAAATAGATAATAATAATTAAAACTTAATTAATTAATTAATTAATTTAATTACTTAATAAATGACATGGAAAACTGACGCAAGGAATTGGGGATTGGTTACATAATACGGGTCAACCTCCGACCCGTTCTGTTTCTCCAACAATCTCTCAAACCAGCGTACGGTGGATCACAACCCTCCAACCACCAATTAACAAGGTATCAAATGGGGTGATTCGATACTCCGGTAGCAAAAAAAAACTGGCGCTATTCGTCTATCAAAAGGTTTGATTCGATTGTTCACTTCACTCTATGACAACTCAATCTTTTAGGGCTATATTTAATGTATTTATGAATCTAATTTAATCAGCTACTACAACTGTCAATTGTTTATGGATTGCAAGCAGGAAATCGAATTATAGCCTTCATCGGGCAACAAACGACGGCGTAGCCATGGATTCCGACACTTTTCCTCTCATTAAATGTATTATTGGACTCGAACTTTTGCAAGGATTGGAAGCAGAAGGTCATTATACGCTTAATTCGATACAACAACCATATCGTAAGTTTGGATTTCATTTACAGATTCCAAAAATATTAATTACTTAGCAAATTAACAATATCAAATAATATCTTTTTTTTTACTCTGTTTCTATATCTATTATAGAGAACCATCATATAATAAGAAAATCTTAAAGAAGATATTATATTTTTCTGTTTACCATTTTTGTAAACGTGTTTTTTTTTTGTCAAAGGATTCTGATATTCTAACTCAAATTTCGTAAACCACCAAAAACCCGCTCATTTTCCCCCCAATTCTGTCACTATATAAGGAGGTTACACAGATTATCAAAAAATATACATCACTTTATAAACATAGTCGACAAACCAGACTCTTGATAACCCATAACTCATGTCTGATGAACAAGGCTTTACACCTCTGAACCGCATTACCAATGACAGGGATGACTATAAGGTCCGTGTTAAGGTCTTCTTGGTGTGGAAACAGACCATGATTTACAACCCGACACAAGTTATTTCCATGGATATGATCCTTATGGATCATCAGGTGTGATCTGTCTTTTATTTTTAATTGCTACACTTGAAAAAAAGTATGAATTGAAATGGATTGGAGTGAGATGCCATCATAAAAAGTAAAGTAATATCCCATACCGCCTTCCGTGGGTTAGGGCCCAATACCGTCTAAGACAGTCTATGGGGGAGGTTAGATGTAGACAGCCTTACCCCTACCAAAGGTAGAGAGGCTGCTTCCATTTCTACCTAAAGGTAGAAAGGACCTCCGGCCTTTTTGCAGGGGATGGGATTCGAACCCCTGACCTCTTGTTCAGAGGCAAGGGACTCAGCCACTAATCCAACCCTGCTGTTTTTTTTAGTAAAAAAGGTACATTTGTACTTGTCATGAAGGTCAACCACGTCAAATGGATTTGAAATAACCAGGCAATTATGTTCAGCTTCGTGTATCATCTAACCCATCTAAACACAATATACATCTATTTGACCCATAACCCGACCCACTAGACCCACCATTTGCGTCTCTGATTCATATAATTAGAGATTATACTAGGTAGTCTTCCTAATTTTGATCCTACTTGGGCTAATCTTGCCCCTTCATTGTGTTAATCAAACTTAGTAGAGCCCTTAAGCTTTTAATCAATGATTTTTATGCGATAAGTACCATATAGGATGTTAACATTACCATTATGCCCCTAACTACATTACACAATCAATGAAGGACATCGCTTAAATTTTTGACACCCTGATTCCGGAAGGATGATTCAAGTGCTACTGGATTTCGTGTAAAGTGTTTTACGCATTTAATCTAAATATGATGAATTAATACTCTAACTAATGCAAATATACAGGAGGAGGATGTCAAGAAACACATCTGTAGAGAGTTTTGATGATGACATTTACGATTTTAACACTTTGTAAGTTTAATACAATTTGTATTCTTTGGGTTTGCTATTAATATGAACATAAAAAGTTTAATTTTTATTTTGTATGTGGTTATTTATATATATTTTTCTGCTTCTATGTTTATATATATTAATATATGGGTTCATACAACTGGTTGTGTTGGTGTAAGAGACTACATTGCTTTCTCTTAATAAATACTCCTTATACTTAAACATACAAGGTTTTATATTGATTCTTCTTGTATATATGCGTTAACAAATTTTAGCAATATCAATTGGTGAACGACACGGCGTAATAGATTTCTATATTTTAGATCGACGTCAGATTCCAAACCTACAACATGGACAATAAATTGTTTACTCTAACACACATTTTAGTAATCATTTGATGTACTATGCATGTGTTTGCGTATTTCATTTTTATAATGATTGTATTTTATGCACTTTCAAACAAAGTCATTTTACGTGGTACATAATTCATAAGTTCCATACTAAAACATGTAATGTTGACTACATTCGGTACATTATTTTTATTTCGATCAAATGAACAAGAAAAGTTAAACAAGCCCCGCAAAATTTGCGGGCTATAAACTAGTAGGTTGTTAAAATAAAGACAAAATATAGTATTTGAAAACTTAAGAAACACTTATCTTTTGTTCCTTGAATTGCTAGAATGTTAGACACATTTTGATCGATGATTATCACCGGTTATTAACTTTCTTTGTACGGTGGGAATACAAAATTCAGCAAAGTGATGGTATAATATAAGTAGAGAAATCTAGGCATTGCAATTTACTAATAATATATAACAAAACTAACAATAGAAAATCACTAAAATTTTCAAAAGTATATAGCTTATGTTATCCGTACTCGTAATCCGCACCTCAGTATATGTGCGTAATTCGTGGACATGTGATTTGCTTGGATGTCCACGGGATTAGATGATCATTGTCATATCTACTCCCACTCATTATGTGTTCGGAGAAAGACTAAACGTCTTTTAAAGAAAGTGTAGTGGGAGAGAAAGAGGAAGACATAAAAGTATCGGGTCAACCTTTTTTTATATTTTTATATTTTGATTTTATAATAGTCGAGCATTGGAAGTGATCTTAGAAAATTACGGTTATTTAAAGTTTGGAACTTTTAAGAATTTAATTTTTTATTTTTCTTATCCAAAAGTACTAGATTTTGATTACGGTATGATATTACCAAATGTAATCTTTAATCTATACCCAGTAATCCACCGTCCACTAAAATGTACAACTGAGCCGACTTGATCACCTTTCCATGGTTTTGGTTGACCCCATTCATTTTAACAATGCCAAATTTAATCGTATTTTTCAAATACGTGTTCAATTGATATAATTAGCATAACCGTTGCGTAAATACAACAATGTAGTGCTATTGATATAGTCAAATTTTATTGGTGTAAAATGCATTATTATGTTGTTAAAATGGTGTTGTTGATAAGATGCAATAAATATGAGCATAGATCACAAATAAACTTATTTTAAAATATAGTAAATTCGACAAGTCCCCATATCCTTATTTAAGGCCTTCCTTTTTGATTTTACACCTCAAAAGTATATGGATTTTTCAATAAAAAATATAGTAAATTCGACAAGTCCCCGTATCCTTATTTAAGGCCTTCCTTTTTGATTTTACACCTCAAAAAGTATATGGATTTTTCTTATTTTACCCAATTATTATACAATCTAGCTATAGAATGTACGAGTATAAATAAACCAACATGTTTTCCTATTAATTGGGTATTGCCCAAGTGATACTGTCACCGCAAACGTTCATACTCCACATATGTGATCTATAAGTTATGGGTTTGAATCCGTGCCTCATGAGTGATTTGTCCGGCGTTAATGCTCCTTATGGGTAAGCAAACGCGTACTATTAAAAATATGGTACGGGTTTTAGTGTTAATTCAATCAGTTATCTATTTTTACAGTAGAAAATAGAAATTCTAAATATATATTTTCACATTATTTAGTTTTGTTATAAAAGACAATGGCAAAGCAATTAACACGATCAAAAAAATATGCAGTTACTTTGACCAAATCACATCCGTAACATCCCCATTATTACCTCACGTCCCTTGATCCCTCTTATTAACACTCAAACAATATTACTCTGTTTTCCTCTGTTCTTGTCATACTCATGGCGACATCCGACCCACCTCTCAAAGATGAACTCGATATCGTCATACCCACCATTCGAAACCTCGATTTCCTTGAAATGTGGAGACCCTTTTTCCAACCATATCATTTGATCATTGTCCAAGATGGTGATCCTTCAAGAACCATCAAGGTTCCCAATGGTTTCGATTATGATCTCTACAATCGTAACGATATTAATAAGCTTTTGGGTCCTAAGGCTTCATGCATTTCATTCAAGGATTCTGCTTGTCGTTGTTTCGGTTACATGATTTCCAAAAAGAAGTATATTTTCACCATTGACGATGATTGCTTTGTGAGTTTCATTTAATGGTATTGTTGTTTTGATGATTTGTTGTAATGGGTTTGGTTCAAAATTGGATCTTGATTTGTGGATTTTGTTTTATAGGTTGCGAAAGATCCAACTGGGAAAGATATAGATGCACTTTCACAACATATTAGGAACTTGCTTCATCCATCTACACCTTATTTTTTTAACACCCTTTATGACCCATTTTCGGATGGTGCTGATTTCGTTCGTGGTTACCCGTTTAGCCTTCGTGAAGGTATCCCTACTGCGGTTTCTCATGGCTTGTGGCTTAACATCCCTGATTACGATGCACCAACTCAACTTGTAAAGCCTCGCGAAAGAAACACTAGGTAGTAAAGTAGTACTCTATATTACTTGCATATTGGCATTTAGTTGTATTCGTGTAAAAAGAATTATATGCATGGTGCTTGAATGATGATGAATTGGGTTCATTTTCAGGTATGTTGATGCAGTAATAACAATTCCAAAGGGAACTTTGTTCCCTATGTGTGGAATGAACTTGGCATTTGACAGACAACTCATTGGCCCGGCTATGTATTTTGGGCTAATGGGTGATGGTCAGCCTATTGGTCGCTATGACGATATGTGGGCTGGTTGGTGTGTCAAGGTAGTTAGTTTACCATAAAATTTTGTTTCTTTCACAATGTTGTTTTGATAGGTGGTCTTATTTTGACTGTTAATTGTGATGTTTTAGTTGATATGTGATCATTTGGGGCTCGGGATCAAGACGGGGTTGCCATACATATGGCATAGCAAAGCTAGCAATCCATTTGTGAACTTAAAGAAAGAGTACAAAGGTATCTTTTGGCAAGAAGAGATAATTCCATTCTTCCAAGCCATGAGTCTGCCTAAAGATTGCACCACGGTTCAATCGTGCTACATTGAACTGGCTAAGCAGGTTAAGGATAAGCTGGGGAAGATAGACCCTTATTTTGTGAAGCTTGCTGATGCCATGGTTACGTGGATCGAAGCCTGGGAAGAGTTCAATCCGAAGGACTCTAAGAAGACAAGTAGCAAGTGAAAGTGAAAAATGTGTTTGCGTAGGCTCTTTTTGTGTTGTTTTGCAGTAGATGAGGATTCAATATTCTTTCTCAACCTAATTTTATAATTTCAGACTTTCAGGTTTTGTTTTAAGTTGCTTTTTGCAGTATGGTGGCATCACTTTTTTGGTATTCTTTTGATTTGGAATCTTAGGAATAATAAACTAATAGTCTCGTTTTGACTTTTGAGCTGAAGTTCATGCTGGATTGACTAGGAATGTTTGACCATGGTAGCAACATTTACATTTCATTCATCTTCTTGTGTTTCTATCATTGACCTGGACATTTTCTCTGTTCTGTATTAATGGTGGATACAATACAATGAAGAGGCAACGATATAGTTACTAAAATGATTCTAGAGTATGTTGAAATGTTGAATTGGTGATATGGGCTTTATATATATATATATATATATATATCTACTAGTGACATGTCAGGTAATATCAACAGTCTTACTCTAATGTTTATAATCTAGGCAATTTGATGACACTACCAGTGGCGGATCTAGCACTTAAAATCACATGGGTCATTAACATAACAAAGGAAAGATAATGAACGAGTTACACTTGTACGTTGGATCGGGTCGAGTCGGGTCGTTTCATTACCATACATAATTGTTAACGTATTTGATTCGTTAACATATTGAAGGCTTTTATAACATTATTACATTATATAGTTAATACTTTGGATACAGAATCGTTAACGTATCTGATACATTAACATATTGATGACATAGTAGAACGGCATCTTAAAACACAATTATAAATATGGTTTTTTTTATTTTCTTAAGAGCTAAAATAGTCTTGTGGTGCATTTGGGTTTATTTAATTTCTTAAGAGCTAATAGTCTTGTTTTGCAGTTGACCACCTCGCCCTCCCTCAAACAAGATCGATCATCCCTACGTTGATATTTATTGAATAGACAAAAAGAATTTACTTGAGGAAAACTTAAGAATATAGGCTCTAACTTATAACTTATAATTCTTAAAAGTTTAATTAATAATAATGAAATGATAACAATAAAAGATAAACAAATGATGGATATTTTAGAACTTTCAAACAAAATGATTAACACCTAAAATATAGGTTTATCTGAAATAACATTTATTAAAACAATATCTATCATTAGATTTGATAATCACTGATTACCTACTTAAAAAAATAAATAAATAATTTGCGAGCATGTGCATTTTCCTAAAACATCGACATGTTTTATTTGTAATTTTCGGCATACCGCATACACTCAAAAGTCAAAACTATGTAATACTTTAAAAGTGGGTCTCGGTGCCTTAATCGATAGGAAAATAAATAAAGGGACTAAAATGTAATTTATAAATCAATAGGGGGTTTAAAAGGAAAAAGTACACTAAAAAGTCGATAAGATCCGTTTGACTGAGCCTTTTGGTCATCTTCCCCAAAACTTCCTGCTATCAAAACTACCTCCATTAAAATGTAATTTAAGCTTCTACTTCTAATATAAATTCCATTATTTGTTCTTAATGATATAAATCATAGTTTCGTCATTTGAAAGACATTGTTCACCCTACAACAACCAACAAAACCAAGGTGGTTCATAGCCCAAATTCAAGGTGGTTCATTAGAAAAGGTTCATATCTTTTTTTGATTAAGTTTGTGGCTAAGGTGGGTCATGTGACCTATGTGGTTACACACGAGATCCGCCTCTCACACTACTGACTACTCCAAGATCCCCATTGAATACTTTATGCATGTCTAGCATGATCCAAGTCATTCTTGGAATTGGTTAGCATACTTTGTATGGTGATTTTTGCGCTATAAAAAGTAATTTTTACACAAGAAACATGCATATACTTCCTTTTCGGATGTGTTATGTACATCTAACACAACTCGAGACGATTTTGGAAACACTTTATGCCTAGTATATCTAAGATGGATTACAATTGTTTCATGATATCAGAAACAACCCAAGATGATCATCGAACCTTTGAAAATGTGAGTACTTTTTAATGTACAGAAAGGTGGGCAAAAAACATCATTGAATCAATTAACAGCAAACATGCAAAACATAGGAAAGGAACTAAACAAAACTCAATAATGAAACCAATCAGAACTCTACTGCTAATAAGAATGTATAGCTAATTACATAAATCCATTCAAATAACACAAAGGATTATGATTTATATAGAAACTAACCAAAATAATATATAACATACTTCACTCTGCAACTTCAGGACTTCTAAACTTCCATACAGAACAGATCTAACCTTCAAATAATTTCTATTCTTTTTTCCCAAAATAATTTGAAAAGGTTACTTCACTGCTGATATTACAAGTTGGATTCGATCTCTGCACAGAAATGCAGATTAAGATCAGGAGAGAGGTGCATAAAAAGCTCCCGTTTTTAGTCTTTTATCATGAAATGGAAGTAGTATCTTGTGTCTTCTTACGCTTGGCTGTGGGCTCTTCTCCTTGTTCTTCAGTATTGTTAAGAATCTCATTAACTGTTTCTGGGCCCAATAGAGAAGCATGTTTGCTAGTGATGGTTCGACCAGCCCTTAGCTTTGGTCCCCAATGGCTTTCGGGATTCGGAAGAAAACGTGCAACCTTCTTTGCTTGAGCTTTGCTGAGTGATGCAACCGCTCGAGCGAAATTAGCCTGTTGGAGAGTATAAAACACGCATGAACTCTCTACTCATTCGTATTTCTCAACAGAAAATTATCTATCATTTCCACATATTGAGATGTATTTAATTACATTTGGTTATAATGAACATACCTGAAGCACAGGTTCCTTGGCTAAGATTACACTTCCTGAATGCTCTGGTGGTTGGGCTTTTACAGGATGGTTTTTAACCTTTCAAAAAAAAGAAAAAAAAAAGGAATAATCATCAACTTTAAGCATAGACATTATGTATATGCATGACTGTGATCCTAATTTACTCGAATGTAAATCGAAGTGGAAAAATTTAGCTTACCCAACAACGCATGATATCCCATATGACGTCCATAGGAGCATCAGATTTTAAACCTAAAGGGTTAACATGGGTTCCCGAGATATGATATCCAGCATTTATCACAGCAGACCTGAATACCACTGCAGAAGGGGAAGTGCACTTAAGGGTTGCACAAAGATTGTGCAGACTCAAGAAAAGGGGAACATCTGGTAATTCCTGATTAGAATGGCCAAATGCATTCATGTTAAACGTTTTTTCTGTAAATTTTATACTATGACTACATCACACAGGATTATAATCTTTTACTTCAGGTGTAATCAATGTACCTCTGAGATGGTTGTCAGCACAGCAGATATTCTATTAAAAGCAGGATACCGTTCTTTCATAGACTTCACGTCTGATAATATGGATGTCACCCAATCTTGATCATGAATAGGAGCTGACCATATCGGTCCTCCCATGTTATATTTCTTACCACAATCACTGCACTCTTGGGAAACAGCAGGACCAAACCCCGGAAGATATCTCACACTGGTATTCTAAGATAGAAGAGGAGATATAAAAACTGTAAAAAATAATTTCAAAATTTCTGTGTGCCAACATCGGATGGTTTTTACGTAAAACAGATCATTACAATTCATTAGGAAGTAGTCACTTATGGAATAGATACCCACCTTAGAAGCGGTTCTCCCGAGTGGCTGGAGATGAAAAGAATCACAACCGATACATTGGTATACATACGAGAGCTTGAGAGGAGTGTTCTTCATGGCACTTGCTGACCTGCAATCATCACATAATTCAGCATTTCAGCATACTTCAAGCAGTCACGATGCTTAAAAGCTTGAGATACAAATGATACTCACGTATATATGCGAACAAACACCCGGACATAAAAGTCCATCTGAACAGATAACACGGGGACAATATACCGCTTATACCTATTTGCATGACTCTGTATTTGAGAAAGAAAAAAAGAATCAAACATTTCCCTGCTAGAACGTAAAAAATTGACTGTAACGAAGTAAAGAATAAGAATATAAATCTACTAGATAATTAGAAGAAAATTACCTCAATGCAAGCAAGAAGAATCCGTAAAGCCATTTCGTGGCAATATTTGGCCTTTAGTGGGTAGGAACCATATCTAGCACATATCACAGCATAGGATAAGTCAATGTTGTTCTTTCAAGAATCAAGCGTACTCTACATTTCCATGAAAATTACAAAATTACTTCCCTAGGAAAAATTTTCACTATACATATTACATATATGTTGATTATCATTGTTGCTAAAGATGGCAATTTCAACCCATTTACTTGTGAATGAGTCAATTTTGTATTATGGTCTATCACCAAAACTAGCCAAGTCAAATAATATATACGGGTCAGATAGGTCCAATAGGTTTTTACTGCTTACAGCCTCCTTGTTTGTTCTATTTTCATACGAGTAACAAAGATTGTGCTCAGATATAAAGCACACTACTATTTATAGCAAAATAGACTAAATTCGTTTGTTGGTCAACCTGACTCGACCAGCCGTGTTTTTGACCCGTAATACAAACAACCAGTTTTGACCAGTTACCCAACCAGCCCATTTTTACACATCTAATTATACTGAATAGAAAATAGAATAACGAATTTTACTTGGAATAGCAGACTTCTCCATTGCCGCCACATAGCACTGCCATATCTGTTGCTGTACACATCAACATCCCTCCATCTGCAATTGACTGAACCGCGGAGTCCAGGAACACAGATGGTGAACCATAAGGATCAAGATCAACCTGAAGAACATTAAAGTCTAGTTATAGTTATAACCACAAGATTACTAGTCAATTCTCGTGCAACCCACTAACTCAAGTGTCATTAGATAGAAACTCATGATATTATTAAATCATACCATGTCAAATTCCTTGGGATGAGTAAGCATATATACTCGAGCATCAACAAGGTTTGATTCCACCTTTTCACTTGCCACTGAACCATTAAATCTAATATTTCTTCTGCAAGCTTCAACAGATGCTATAAAAAAAACACAACCATAAATAACAAAATGTAAAATAACACATCATTTTTTCAAACAATAGATTTGTTCAATAATATGATCTTATGGTACACCTATTTACACTATCACCAACCTTTATCGTTGTCCAGTGCCACAACTTTTCCAATCCCTTCTACTTCTCGAGCATATCTTAGAGCTCTTAACCCAGATGCTGACAGCGCCTATTCATGTACGGAAAACAGTTAAATAATGTTTCTTGCAAGGAGAAGAAGATTTGATATGTGAAATATATGCAAATAGATTTAGAACCTCAAGCACTCTAGGTGGCTTTAATTCCCCTCGGCCATTAGCCTCTGGTATTTTCTCTGGTTCCTTAGAGGTGCCACATGGTTCATCTTGACGCATTTCTTCACATTCGCCATTAGATTTTCCATTAGGCATAGGAGACTCACTTGGTACTTCCAGTCCAGAATCACGATCTTCTGATACTTTCAGCACCTTTTTATTTCTTTTAGACACTTGTGCTTCGTGTTCTTCTTTACGTTTTGAAATAAACGTCCTCAAAACAGCTATAGACATATCCCTATTGTTAACCTGTTATTCACAGAACTTCAATGTTAAACATATTTCATTATCCTATAGTCCAAACCAGTTGAATCTGTTACATAATATCATAACTAGTCTTAACAACACTTCCCGTATTCACCATATATCTTCTACATAGTACATTTTTAAAAATTCTTAATCTTGAGTTGACATTCTATTTTAAATGAGTGCTAACACAATTACACCAAATCTATCCTAATCATTCCCTGGTTATAGGAATCCATATTGATGAGTTTTCAATCTTACGGAATATTGGAACAGAAAGTTCAGATTTTTACAACCCCACACCAAAGAAAAACATAAAACAATTCACAAAATATGATATTTATACATAAAGCAATAAACTTTAAGCCTAGAGGAGCATAAACAGCATAAATATAGCAATCTTAATCAAAGATTGACCTGGGTTTTATTGTAAAAGACTTCATTCTTGGAGTGCATCAAAATTTCAGCTTCACCTTCTTTGATTATGATGTAATCATTAAGATCGAATGGTTTCAGTTTATCTTCCTCCCCTGTTTTTGTCTCTTCAACGTCTCCCATATTCTTGTACGGCGGCCGGAGTTATTGGTTGCGGCGGAAGAGAAAGAAAGTGGTGGTGGACTGGTGGTGGTGGTATATATTTTTATATATGTCCGTGTGAGTGTTTGCAGAAATATTTGTGTAGCGATTGGGATATTTGAAAGATACAGGTGCATATGTAAGTAGGTTAGTAGGGCAGTTTATGACCTCCTTTGGACTCAAACCACAAAACCCTATTTTTGCTTCAGTTTTGTTGCCCAATTTATATTATATTTGAATACTTAAAAGTGTGTCATCTAAGGAAAAGTCTGACAATTAGCTAGATGATGTTTAATGATTTATGTAAAATATTTATTAGTAATAAATTATAATAATGGAATTCTGATCATGGCTTTAATAGGGTGTATCAGTATGTAACACCCGCCAATTTAGGACTTTAACTAGTGCCTAAACTACTTGTAATTACATGTATTTAGTTTTGTAATATTCGTAATATATGTAACGTTTTGGTGTAATTACATACACGCTTACGCGATTTGATTTAAATCGTGCACTTATGAACCGGACGAGGTCCGACATTATATAATACGGACGTTGGTGACAAAACTTTTAAATAATGTGGAATTATACAAACAAACATTATTTGCATTAATATATCATGAAAATATATTACACGTATTTCGTATCGTTTAAAACACTCCGAACGTGGCGAAAACACGCGAGACGCGCCCAACAAAGGAAAATAGTGCAAATTATATTTTTATAACTTATTATGAAGTATTTTGGTAAAATACCTCGGTTAAAAATATTACAGATACACTTTAACATATAACGCGAAACAACATTTAAGCAACTACGGGACTTAACCGACTACGACTCGTGATACAAAATTCGGAAACACAAAACCGCGAGCAGAGACCCAAACGGGTCAGCCCCGACCCGCGGATCCAACCCATGGTCCACCCCTTTTAACCTCCTTTCTTCCTCCATTTACCTCATTTCACACACACACACAAACACCCAATTCTCTCTCTCTTTTCTCTTAAAATCGCAGCCCAAAAACGTCCTAAATCATCACCAAAAACACACCCGATTCACGAAGTTGATTCAAGAAGAACGACCACCACTTCACGAGCTCCATCTTCATCTTCTTCGTTTTCAATTTCGAGGTATAAAACGTTAAAACTCTTTTAAATTACTTGTAACACTTTTATTTACATGCTATAACGTTTCCCCAACAAGATTATGTCCAAAAATCCGGCCGAAAACCCTTTAAAAATCGAAACCCGCATGAAAATCACTAACAGTTCATCTCGCGAGTTGAGATCCTAGATCTCGGCCATCCTGCGAGTCGAACCGAGATCTCGACTCGCGAAGCCAAACTGCGAATCGAAACCACCTACGAACCGAACTGACCCGCGAGTTGACCTGCGAGTCGAGTTGACCTGCGAGTCGAGTTGGCCTACGAGTCGAGTTCTATGCTGCGAACCCAACTCGGTTAGCAGCCCACTTTGTCTTTCGAACCCGAATTCAGTAATAAAAGCACTAATATGAACTAAGATTTATCACTTGATTTTACACCGAAATTAGATTTCAAATGTGTTTTCGATAAAGCAATATAGTAGAAATAAAATTTTTCCAAGCTGACTTGGCAGCTCGACCCCAACCAGGGGCTCTGCCCATTGGACCCCGCCAGGGGCTGCCGCCCCTTGGACCCCGCTACCAAGGGCGCTGCCCCCGGACCCCCGTCATCCAGGAACTTATAAATGCTTTTTATACTAAGTTTCGAATACTCACATATAACGATACATATAATAATAACACTTTTGGATGAGAGTTGATCCCTACACCACCTCCATTTTACCATACACCACCAAATTAATTTCTTTGACCATTTTACCCTTATATTATGAGTTGAAAAAAAATTAAAAGTTGAGATTATAAGGGTAAAATGGTAAAAGAAACTAATTTGGTGGTGTATGGTAAAATGGAGGTGGTGTAGGGATCACCTCCCTTTCTATTATTACGAACCGTCACCAATGGGCCATACTTTTTTTCAAACTACAAACGGATTGCTAAACAAACACTTGGACATTTCCTAGTTGAGTGGATAACTAGCATGGGTGGTCTTTTAAGACACCAACTTATTTACTTGTTTACTTACGACCTTGTGCGTTTCGGACGCCAGAAGGTTGCAGGGTTCTGAGAACCGATATACGGACTTACGTATGCTTTACTTGATTGATTTCACATACGTACTTACTGGACTCGGGTGAGTCTTACAGCCCCACTTTTACTGTTTTTACACTTTGGGTGAGATACTTAGCAACTGTTTTACATATGAACACAATGTACTGAACTGATTACATTACATTTTGTGCACACCGCATGAGTTACTTTTATCCACTGAAAGCCTCCTATCGTAAGTTGTTAGTTATGGACTTACGCGTGATTACTAGTAGATGGATCCATTTGGGACTGACAATCCCTGCCTGGGGTGGTAGCGCCACCACGTACTGATTTACACGTAGAAACAGGCATATTAGTATTTGTTACATATGAGTGTGCGGATAGCACTCACGGGGGTACGTGATATATTCACACTACACGGTTAAGCTTCAACTTATGAGCTCATGGCACTGTGCTGATTTACTTACTTACTTTGCTTGATAGCAATAATGGTACATACTTGTGGTTCATAACAACTATTTACTGTTAAACCTGTAAGATTCACCAACCTTTTTGGTTGACACTTTTTAGCTTTGTATCTTAGGTACACAAACGGAGTAGGATTACCTTGGACACTAGCTAGAGTCGCATGATTTCTACTTTGCATTTAACGGAGATTCTTAACATTATCTTTTGTATATTATGATTATGTAATAGAATCTCCCGCTACACGCGTGGACTCTAGGGAATTACATTTTTGGTAACTGAAAACACTATGTTTTCAGACGTATATATATTGGAAATGTAACTATTTTATAACGTTGCATATATATGTCGTTTGCTTTACTTTGTGCTGTGATATTTGATTAGTAATGTAACACCCCAAATTTCGTAAGTTCAACACTTTAAATTATACTATTTTAACTATTTCAGTTAGAAGGACTAACTGTGTAAAGTATTTTGTGTCCTTAGGACTTGTAAAATAAAGAAAAATGAGTCAGAGGGACTAAATGTGTTAAATCTGAAAGATGAGGGGTTTATGTGAAATTGACAGTGTAATAACTGTGAATCAGTTTTTAAGTTCCAGACAATGATAAGTACGGGGAATAAAATTTGAACAATTCTAGTATACATCCATATGTTTAAGTCGGCTTGTTTATTTGTATTACTATATACATACATACGTACGGTATATACATACATGAACATGAAACCCTAAATCAATTCCCTAAATCACTTTCTAACATCAAATTAAAGTTACAAATCATGAATTCTTCATCTCTTGATTCTTCCTAATATCATGTAAGTATGTTCTCCATTTTTAATTTGACCTAGAAATGGGTTTATTGGGGTTTTAGCTAATTATTGAGCTTTAATCTGAATTTATGGTTTGAATTGTTAAATTGATGGTAGTTAAGCTTGTTAATGATAATAAGGAACATGATTTAAGCTAAAAGTTGTAAATTGGTTAAGTGTTCTTGAGGATAGTGATGATTTTGATGATTATAATGGGTTATATGATAAATTAATATTAGTTATGGCTAAGAACACTTAGTTGTTAATTAAATAGTGAAGTTAGAACTTAATTGATTAAGTATTCATAAAACCTAGTATTGGGTTTTGATGAATTATTAGTAATTGAGGTTATTGATCTTGCTAATGGTCTAATTATGTTAATTAGTCATAATTAAAGTTGATTAAATTGGTGTTGTGATCATAATGATCATAACTTGGTGAATGATGGTGAACTAATGATATTTAATCATAATTAAGATAATTATGTAAAGGTTATATATATATGTGTGTATAGTTTGACTCAAAGTCAAACTTGGTTAACCTAATATGGTAATGGGTTGATAATATTAATTAGTTGATATTGATGATTAGTAGTTGTTAAAGATGTTTATATGCTATATGTGCTAGGTGATCAAGACATGGCATTGATAATCAAGTGTGAAACCATGAAGTCACCTAATTGCTTAAATCTCAAAGGTGAGTAATATGGGGGATTAAATAGATAATGATTGTGTAATATTGGATTGCTTCTAAGCATGAGATATTACACAATTATGTGAATTATTTGGTTGTGAATTGTCATGGTTGAATTGAATTATATCTTGTTAAGCAATATTGATATGTGTTGAAAAGCTATCACGAGATATCATCAAATTGTGATAAAAGAATTGTTTACATATGATGTTGTAAATATATGTCCAATTATTTGGAAGGACCGGTAATGGATATGGATATTGTGATTATATACCGGGGTGTAGGCCCGAAGATGTTAATTCTTGCGGGAATTAGCATATTATATTATGGATCCTTAATATACGTATGATTGATATGATAGTAATGATACTATCTTACTTCAAGTGATGCATATTCCATTGATTGGTTTTATTCCGGTAATGGATATGTCTATGACTTGATGAGATTAATATATATTGGGTTACGGTCCAGACAGGAACAATTGCCTAAATTGATATAATTGATTGAATTAGTGATATGTGTAGTTTGTGTGTGCGTGAAAGTCATTATTTGTTTAATTGTTCGTATTATTCACTAAGCTTCGGCTTACGCCCTTCAGTTGCTTATTTTGTAGGTAATCGGCTTGATTGTATATGTAACACCCCAAAATTTAATGATTTGCGGAAGCACGATTTGGGTGTTACTAATCAATAACAAAGCACAAAGATATATAGTAAACGACTCTATATGCGTCGTTTTAACAAAATATATTAATATTGAAATGTTTACAACATTTATGGCTTTACATAGCTCGAGTTTAAATAAAAGGAGATTTCAGTACATAAGTACTTGTACAAAATATACTAATGCAAGAAAATCTCAAACGTCTGAATGCTGACTCGAGCTAAAAGTCCTGGAGTAGAAGCAACCTACTGCTTGGTACCTGCGATACATGCTAAATGGGTCAGCTAAAGCTGGTGAGCTCACAGGTTTGAAATCAAGTAATATAGTATGAACCGCAAGATTTAAATAATTGAATTGCATCCAGCAATTGATAATGTATATGTATACAGCCATGAGCACATAGTTGAGCTTAACTCGAGGGCCGGGTCCCCTATAGAGAATTCCGGGCGAGGTGCCTCCACGAATGCCTAATCAACATTCGTCTTCCCAAATATTAGTACGTCCGTTTACCCGGTTAGTGCTTGCTAACCCGAACGAGGAGGGTCAATCCTATATGGTACCATATACTAATATTCACGCTACAACGTATTAACAACTATGCTGACGGAGGACTTTAAATGATTAGTTGTGAAAAACTCATGTAGTATATGAAATATTTGTACTTTCGTTCACATGTTAAAATGAGCAATGTATCACAACCATGAGTAAAACAGTAAAAAGAGGGGCTATGAGACTCACCTGAGTCTGAAAGCGTTTAAATAAACGTAAGTTGATTAGCCGAGTGATGAAGTCCAAAGACTTGTAACCTGAGGGTGTCCACGACACGCGATGGTTATAAACATGATTGGGTATCTCAAAAGATCACCCTTGTAGTTGTTACACAACTATATATATGTCCAAATTACTACGATTTGGTTGATTTGTTAAGTGTTTGAAAACGTGTACGCCCCGTTGGTGATTAATTGTAATAATAGTCCTGATGTTATCACATTGAATTTTGAAGTGTTATACTTGAAAAGTATATTCCATTATGCTTGAAAAGTCGTATCATATAAGCATTTTGAAGTCATACAAGTTTGACACTTGGTGAGAATTGTGCTTACGGAATCTAAGTACGGGGGTCCGGGGGCAGCGCCCCTGGCGGGGTCCAAGGGGCTGGCCCTTGGCTGGGGTCGAGATGCCAGGTCAGCTCGAAAAATTTTTATTTCTACTATATTGCTTTGGTGAAAAACGCATCTGGGATCTGAATTCGGGTAAAATCGAGTGATAAATTTCGAGTATCAACACTTAGTAAAAATCTGAGTTTTCTGTGTTTTGCGACACAATATGCGACACAAAAGTTTGTCATGCGACACAAGGGTTGTCTCGCATAGGAATGCGACACAATGTCTATGCGACACAAGGGTTGTGTCGCATAGATGCGAGATGCTGATTCAACAGCGACATAGTGATTGTGTCGTATGAAAATACGACATAGAATACGACATAATGGTTGTGTCGCAAAACTTATGACACTAATTCTTTGGTACGACATAACATGCGAAATACGACATAACGTGCGACACAACAGGTAAAATACGACACAACATGCGACACAAGGCTTGTGTCGCATTGAAGAACACCAGCCCAGAAAGTCCGACTGTCGCGATTTTCTCGGCCCAAAACCCAATTCAAACCCGTTTTTAAGCTATAAAATCGTGTTCTACACTTTGTAAGGGACATATATAAGTTATATAAACAACTAACAAGTGAAAATACAAAGAATCGAGAGTTTTTGGGATTTTGTCGGAAACTTACAAATTGTCGGATCGAAAATCCGAAAAGATGGCGTTGTAGATCTTGAGATGGTGAACGTTTTCTTCCAAAGGAGTAGTGAAATCCGAGTGCGTTTGATGGTGTGATTTGGCAATTTTAGTGAATATGGTGGTTTGGAGAAAAGAGAGAAAAGGAGAGTAAGAAAGAGAGAGGGATGAGAAAAATGAGGGAAAAAGATGGGAGGTGGAGATTATCTCCACTTTTCAGTCTTCGCTCCGCGCTCCGCGTGGTGTTCGTTTTCTCCGTCATTTAACGTTTTAATAAATATTTCGCGCGTTAATTATCCATTTTAAAATACGAATTTTGTTTAATGATTTAATTAAATTGTTTTACCAATTATCTAATAATTTAAAGATATTAAAATGTAATTTAAATAATTTGCGTATTTTGTCGTTAATTAGGTAAGTTTTGATTGTACGAAGCGAATTGTAATTTGAACATTATTAAAATACTATTTTCAACATAATAGTGTTACTTAATAAAGTTGGTCACCAACGTCCGTATTTATGGAATCGAAATACATTCGATTTAAATTGCGTACGATTTAATCAAATCGCATTTTCGTATATATTCAACAATATATATAATTCGATACATTAATTAGCCTAACACAGAACTAATTACATGTATTAACATATGATTAGGCACTAAATACTAGTCCTAATTTGGCGGGTGTTACAGTATAGTTGGAAGGATTGTTTATATATGATCGCTATGGGACACGTGGAATGGAGCTTTATTATATGGTTAGATAAGCTCATATTTCTTTTAAATTATCGTTGTGGCAAACTTGAACAAATCGCCCAATCAAAGAGTACACTATGAGAAAGTTAATTTCAATTGGTTTGAATGTAAGTTTGACTGGAAAGTCAAACAAAACGAGTCAAGTCAAAGTCAATATATTGATATTTTATAAATTGATCATATGCAATGTTTTAAATATAAAATGGTTCTAAATTTTCAGGGTGTTTCAAGTTGGTATCAGAGCGATGGTTTGAGAGAATTAGGTAATCCACCATAGGATTCCTAAACTTAAACCAATATGAAATTGAAACGCCCCTTTTTCAACAATTTTTTTTTTTTTTTTTTTTTTATAGAAGACTTGCATATTTCAAATTTATAAATTCATAATGCTTAGAATTATCATTCCATCACATTTGATCCCATGTAATTACTAAAATTAAATGTTTACAAAATCAACTCAATATAAAGATGACACACTTCATCAAAAATCAAAATCCTTTGGGCGATTTATACAATGGCATTACAAGACGACAATTCAAAAGAACGAGAAACTTGTCTAATAACATTACAAGTTTCTATCCACGCTACCTTCTTGAATCCTTTCATCCAATTGGTTCAACAAAACCAAATACCTACAACATAAAACAACTTATACGAGTAAGCATAAAGCTTAGTGAGTATACAAGCAACTAAATAAATAATTCACAAATAAGATACAATTTATCAATAACTACTTATTTCTTTTAAATAGAAACTATTGAACAACAATAAATATTCTACAATATTTCGTATGGATCCATGATCCAATAGATACAAGTAAGCATGACACCAATCCCATATGGATACCAAGCTTAATAGATACCAAGTAGTGCCAAGCACTTATTTCGTGATATTCATCTATTTCATAATAAGCAATCTCTACAATACTAAATCCATATATTCCACATAATTCCCCTAATCATCTTAATTCACATAATTCCCCTAATACACATAATTCTCCTAATTCACATAATCCTACAATTTCACATAATCCACATAATTCAATAATCCACATAATACTATACTATTTCCAAGTAACTCAATTACTAACAACAATCAACAACTATGGTCAACAACCAATATTTCTTAAGATACGAAACATGATACAATATAGAAACACACATAAGATACAATTATAAGGAAGCAAATAATAAGAACAACTAGAAAATAGACAAACAATATTCCAAACGAATGTATGAACCTCTTGCTCGTAAGCAATCCGGAACATACAATCATTATTCAAATAGTCCTCGTATCACTCACCTTTGCCATTTAAGCAATTACGTGACGAATTTCTTGAATAGCAAACCCATCATTCTTGATCACCTAGCATATAACCTATGAATACAATAACACATTTAATAACACATTTAACAATTATACTTCAACATAATCAATACATTAACATTATCAATCCATCACCCTTTTTGGATTGATCATGTTACTTCTAATTCTTTATTTCATAATTCTCTTTATTTCTTATTTGAATAACTACTTTAGATGATAATTTCATATTTATAACTTAAGATCCATCCTTAATTCATTGAATTCATTATTTCATTACTTAATCATATTTATAACTTGATCACCTATATTTTATTTTGGTCATCACTAATGATCACCATAATCCTTTTATCCACTTTATAATAAATCTCATAATCATAATTCATCCAATTACATAATTCTTTGAGTAAATACTTCAATTCTTGTAATCCTACTTCAAAAACCTTTAATCATATTCCAACAACATTTTAATCCACCAATTTAAGATGTATTAGCATCAATTCATCATTCTAAATACATAACCCACTTGATTACTAACCTTATATTTCAATAATCCATTATTTCATCAAAATCCACCAAAACCCCAAGAACACAATTTAAGATTCTTGATTTTTAATTCGTTCTAGTGCTAATTCAATCACTAATAAGCTTTACTAAGTCCAATTCAATGTATTTCATACTTTATTTCGTATTGAAATCATTAATTTCATAAACCCCCATGAAAACCCATAAAAACTAAGATTCTAGGTTAAAAATTCAAGGAAGGAGATTACCTCATATGTTAGGGAGAATCAATCAATGATTACTTCATGATTTCAAGCCTCAATTTGATGCTTTGAATTGATTTCAGTTTAGGGTTTAGGATTCTAGCGTATTTCTTCATTCTTGAAACCTCTGGAACTTATTTGGGAATGATATATCTAATGCGTACGTACATATGTATATTAGATATACATGTGTTTTAAATTTTATTCCCCGTGATTATCATTGTCTGGAACTTTAAAACCGACTCACAATTATCGATTTCACATAAACCCCTCAACTTATCATACTTAACATGTTCAGTCCCTCCAAGACTTAATTCTTCGTAATTCAAGTCCTATGGACACAAAATACCTTTCAAAGTTAGTTCTTCTAACTTAAACAATTAAATCGTATAATTTAAAACTTTAAGGATACGAAATTTGGGATGTTACAAGTCTCCCCCATTTATTTCATTCGTGTCCTCACGAATGTTACCTGTATAGATTCGTATTAATACTTTCTCTACTAGTGCGGAAGCGTTTATGATACTTTACATAATACTAAATTCACAACATGAATGTACACCACTCATGTATCCACTAAATCTCTTTGATTCATTTCTTATTTTAGTTCCAGACAACTAAATATATATATTACATTAATCTTAATAGTTTACCCACTATTCATTTCGTACAACTGTAATTATTTCTTGCTTGCACAGAGTTCCATATCCATCACAATGTGCAATAATACTAATTATTTCATCATAACTAATAGACATAACATACGTCACTCAATTGAGTAACTTATAATATAGATACGTGTTTTCAATTCTTTCCACATTCACAATTCTATGAATGTGCATACTTCTATTTTTATCCACGCACATATACTGTGCAGATACCCTACTGACCACTTACCCGGGTCATTTGTTATTATTAGTTATACATATACTTTGAAACACATAGTCACTTGATATAAGTGAAATACCTATCTATTTAATTCTGTATAATGATCACATTAGTGGTTATAAAAACCACAATACATATTTCAAAAATGATAAATTTAATTCAAATCATATCTAGCCAATAAGTTAGTACTCACATATTACCTAAATTTCAAAATCATTTAGCATTAACTCATACTGATATAGATACTAGACACAATACAGGTTAGCACCAGTTACACTAACATGAGTACTAACAACAACATATTTCGTATTATCATACTAGCTACGTCAGCAAAGTATGATTATC
This sequence comes from Helichrysum umbraculigerum, assembly GCA_949592205.1. Classification (NCBI taxonomy): domain Eukaryota; kingdom Viridiplantae; phylum Streptophyta; class Magnoliopsida; order Asterales; family Asteraceae; genus Helichrysum; species Helichrysum umbraculigerum. The sequence goes on along the minus strand of CATIUR010000001.1, from coordinate 139,903,888 downwards.
AAGATCATCATATTTCGTAATTAACTCTAATACAGGATCAGTATTACCTGCAACTAGTAATAATCAATCATAAATTCATAACAATATTTCTATATTATGTTATTTCATAATTAAATTCTATTTCTGTTAATCTATTATATGTCACTTACTAAGATTCTCCCCCACTTAAGATTCATCATACTACTTTTAATAACAAAATTCATAATAAGATACTATTATAGGGCGAACACATATTTTATTTCGACTAACATCTATTTCTTGTATAATAGGTACCACATTATGACTATAGTCTAGTGGTTTACTATTTCTATATTCCATACTAAATTCACATCATATTGATACTATATTCACTTATAAAGCATAAGCTTACATATTTCTGTCTTTATCCGATACAAATCAATACTAATTCTACACTTATTTTCTACAAATTATATCAAGCCTCTCTGATGTTTGGCAGCCTCAACAATTCCATGTGAATAGCATAATATAACTACGTTGGCCAGACATCTTTAGATTATGTTATACACACTTCCTTCTTAGGCTACTTTATATCATCCAGCCTTAATATAATTTCCACAAAACACATAATTCAATGATTCATAGCAAGATACTTGATAACATTTTGATCACATATATCCAACTTATTTCGATTAATAGATTTCATATAAGCAAGAAATTTCACATAGTCCAGTTAATATCATTTATTTCACCTTCCAACTTGTCTCTGATGAATTCATCTTCTGATTCATTCATCAGTCAATTAAACACATATATTTCTAATCACATAGCAACTAATCACATAATGATGTCATATATTAATCATATCATTATTTCACATTGTTTATTTCACACTTATACATATAATCAGAATCAAATAACAATTGGGTTTAGGTGGAGATTAAACTTTCAAACAGACTTGTGGTCCATAAGATACCATTGTGCTTTGCGCATATTTGGTATAGTTAATATTTCGTATGATTGTTATTTCGTAATAAAGAATCTCTATACAATGCGCAAATACACAATTCATAACAAAAACATATTTATTAATTCACATATTCCATATTCTTCCTAAGGAAGCAATCCATATTTCCTAATTATTGATTAAAGTTTTCAATTATTCCTTAAATACTTATACAATTATTTTCGTATTTCGTTTAATTCAATCAATATTAATATTCAAAATTCGAATAACATCGTAAAAACAGGCCCTAATGATACATTTATTCAACAGAATGATCCCTGAGGCTTAAAGAAACAAAAGGCTAATTCGAAACATAAGTCAAAAATTCAAAATAAGGTCCGAAAAACAGTAAAATGCCATTTTCGGGCCCTAAATGACCCCGAAGTGCCGAAAACTGACAGGGCTCATGGCAAAGCGATGACCTTTGACCGTTGGGCCGTTTCCGAGTGACCTTGTAAATTCCGTCTTAATCGGACACTGAAATTTTATTACGGAAATTCTACGTCGAACGTTACTTCGAATTTCGCTAAACGGTTGACCAAAAGCAAAAAGTCCACAAAATACCCATTACCCGCCGGGTAATTAATGTACCCGCCGGGTACAAATCACAAACCGCCGGGTCCTATGCTCAACCGCCGGGTGAATTAAGTTTTGGCCAAACAGAAAAATTTTGCCGCATTTAGGCTCTAAGAGCCACCGGTTTTGGTAAACCAGCCGCCGGGTTAACATGTTTACCCGCCGGGTACCAGGCTTACCCGCCGGGTACCTGGCTTCTACAGCAGCCCTGCATCAGCAATTACTTAATGCAAATTTCCGAAATTCAAATATGCATATCTCCTAAACCGTAAAGAGTTAGGGTCTGAAATTTTGCAGGCACCTTCATATAATCAAAATGCAACTTTCTATTTTTCCACTTTTTCAAATTACGCGTTTTACGAGAAAACGGACGTCTCACCAAATTATGGTCATTTTGGACCAATTTAGTGGACAACTCATATTCCAAACCACTTAGTTTTAGATTCTGGTCTTTTGCCAACATATTCCTACATCCATTTATGACTTAAAGCAATGATCACAACTACCATACTTGAATCATTACTCATTTTGATACCTTGACCCGTTTGGGGTCCATTTGGACACTTTCATTAATTCTAACACAATTTAACTATATGACACTTAACTTCGATTCAATTTAACATCATACTATATTTCTTGATTCATGATCATCCAATTAGATCATATTTCAATATTTAACCCATTGATCACACTTTCACCAAAACTATGATCAATATCCATATAATTCAACTTCTAACCATATTATCACTATATAATATTTCTATTACCCAACTTGACACCCTCTTATTTCAGTTTGACTCTTTCAAGTCAAAGATACATTCTTCAATCACTAGACCATCTACTCCTTAACCAACAATATAACTCCAAAACATACAATATAAGATACTAGATTTCATTAAACTTTCTATTACTACTTCAACACATATAATCCATCATATTTCGCTACAAGGAATCATATCAATTCTATTACTACTCATAATTAGGATAACAATTCATATAATTCATATAGGTTTAAGCTTAAGCAATCCTATTGTGGATTACTTAACTCTCTTAAACCATCGCTCTGATACCAACTTGAAACGCCCCTTTTTCAACAAATTTTTTTTTTTTTATAGAAGACTTGCATATTTCAAATTTATAAATTCATAATGCTTAGAATTATCATTCCATCACATTTGATCCCATGTAATTACTAAAATTAAATGTTTACAAAATCAACTCAATATAAAGATGACACACTTCATCAAAAATCAAAATCCTTTGAGCGATTTATACAATGGCATTACAAGACGACAATTCAAAAGAACGAGAAACTTGTCTAATAACATTACAAGTTTCTATCCACGCTACCTTCTTGAATCCTTTCATCCAATTGGTTCAACAAAACCAAATACCTACAACATAAAACAACTGATACGAGTAAGCATAAAGCTTAGTGAGTATACAAGCAACTAAATAAATAATTCACAAATAAGATACAATTTATCAATAACTACTTATTTCTTTTAAATAGAAACTATTGAACAACAATAAATATTCTACAATATTTCGTATGGATCCATGATCCAATAGATACAAGTAAGCATGACACCAATCCCATATGGATACCAAGCTTAATAGATACCAAGTAGTGCCAAGCACTTATTTCGTGATATTCATCTATTTCATAATAAGCAATCTCTACAATACTAAATCCATATATTCCACATAATTCCCCTAATCATCTTAATTCACATAATTCCCATAATACACATAATTCTCCTAATTCACATAATCCTACAATTTCACATAATCCACATAATTCAATAATCCACATAATACTATACTATTTCCAAGTAACTCAATTACTAACAACAATCAACAACTATGGTCAACAACCAATATTTCTTAAGATACGAAACATGATACAATATAGAAACACACATAAGATACAATTATAAGGAAGCAAATAATAAGAACAACTAGAAAATAGACAAACAATATTCCAAACGAATGTATGAACCTCTTGCTCGTAAGCAATCCGGAACATACAATCATTATTCAAATAGTCCTCGTATCACTCACCTTTGCCATTTAAGCAATTACGTGACGAATTTCTTGAATAGCAAACCCATCATTCTTGATCACCTAGCATATAACCTATGAATACAATAACACATTTAATAACACATTTAACAATTATACTTCAACATAATCAATACATTAACATTATCAATCCATCACCCTTTTTGGATTGATCATGTTACTTCTAATTCTTTATTTCATAATTCTCTTTATTTCTTATTTGAATAACTACTTTAGATGATTATTTCATATTTATAACTTAAGATCCATCCTTAATTCATTGAATTCATTATTTCATTACTTAACCATATTTATAACTTGATCACCTATATTTTATTTTGGTCATCACTAATGATCACCATAATCCTTTTATCCACTTTATAATAAATCTCATAATCATAATTCATCCAATTACATAATTCTTTGAGTAAATACTTCAATTCTTGTAATCCTACTTCAAAAACCTTTAATCATATTCCAACAACATTTTAATCCACCAATTTAAGATGTATTAACATCAATTCATCATTCTAAATACATAACCCACTTGATTACTAACCTTATATTTCAATAATCCATTATTTCATCAAAATCCACCAAAACCCCAAGAACACAATTCAAGATTCTTGATTTTTAATTCGTTCTAGTGCTAATTCAATCACTAATAAGCTTTACTAAGTCCAATTCAATGTATTTCATACTTTATTTCGTATTGAAATCATTAATTTCATAAACCCCCATGAAAACCCATAAAAACTAAGATTCTAGGTTAAAAATTCAAGGAAGGAGATTACCTCATATGTTAGGGAGAATCAATCAATGATTACTTCATGATTTCAAGCCTCAATTTGATGCTTTGAATTGATTTCAGTTTAGGGTTTAGGATTCTAGCGTATTTCTTCATTCTTGAAACCTCTGGAACTTATTTGGGAATGATATATCTAATGCGTACGTACATATGTATATTAGATATACATGTGTTTTAAATTTTATTCCCCGTGATTATCATTGTATGGAACTTTAAAACCGACTCACAATTATCGATTTCACATAAACCCCTCAACTTATCATACTTAACATGTTCAGTCCCTCCAAGACTTAATTCTTCGTAATTCAAGTCCTATGGACACAAAATACCTTTCAAAGTTAGTTCTTCTAACTTAACAATTAAATCGTATAATTTAAAACTTTAGGGATACGAAATTTGGGATGTTACAGAAATGCATGATTTATTTGCTAATTATATGTAGCAGTAAAGTATGGTAAAGTAAACTGATATGACTCTCTATCGTGAAGTGTTTGGTGGCTATTATGTATTAAAGTAGTAATATGAAGTTAAATGAGATGCTAATATATCTCAATTAAGATAATGGAAGTATAAGACCCTACTTTTCATACAAACATATTTTACATTTTAAACTCCTCGGAAGCGGTCCCAATAAAAACTTTCCTGATTTACTTGTACCAAAATGTACAATTTTTCAAAAGTATCATTTTAACAAACATGCGTTATTACAAAACCATTTAAACAACTACGGTTGTTATATTAAATTTCCAAAAACAAATCTTTAATTTCCAAACAATCAGAGTATCCGCGATAGTAGTCAAACATCCCATCCAGAAACCAAAACATAATCTGCAAAATGTTTAACAACGAGGGGTTAGCTTATTGCTAAGTGAATCAAATCATAATCAACAATTCAAACCAGAACTAACAAATCATTTACAACAACTGAACATGCATTCAAACTCAACTGATCAAACCAAACTGATGTTCTTGGTATACCATTACCAGAACATCTAAATCACATAAGCACATAAGTACAAGAGGATCGGTCTATACAACAATCACTGTATTCCATTAGCAGTGAATAACCGAATAGCCCAATTACTACCTTCACTGACATAGGTTCATTCTCAACTACCTGTATCAAAGAAACCTAGACAGCTACACAATAGTAATCAAGCCCAACCATCGTTGACCTCTCTCCGAATCATACTGATCAACTTGTCACATAAAGGCACATCATATACCATTATGGGACGGCAACTGAACAACTTGTTCAACTATTTTAACCAACTCAGTCAACAACCAAACAACCAACTACCATCAAACAATGGCAACCAATCAACAAATCAACAACAACATGATCAACAACCGATAATATCAAACCATTAACAATGATAATAACCCACCATTCCGCATCTCATAATCAACCCAAACCATTTCAACAATTATATCTCATTAACCCAACCCGAATATCATTTTAATAACCCATTCCCATCTTTTCATGTAACCAATCAATCAACAACTAATAACAACCAACAACTAGAACTTTCACCCGTTGTAACTGAGCTTGTTACAACTGGGTTGAACTGAGGAATATGATCCCACTCACCAACTGTCGTCCAACTCCAAACTCAGTGGTCTTATATTACTGAGTCGATGTCCGCTTATCTGAGAATACAACAAATAATAAGTCAGTAATCCGTTTCATAATCATATAACTTATTTCAAATGCATAACATCATATTATTATTCATCATCTACTATTCCGTATTCATTATTCAGTATTTGCTATTCACTATTCACTATCCGTATTTACTATTCACTATCCGTATTTACTATTCACTATTCGTATTTACTATTCACTATTCGTATTTACTATTCACTACTCGTATTTACTATTCACTATTCGTATTTACTATTCACTATTTACTATTCACTATTTACTATTCACTATTACTATTCACTATACACTATTCATCATCATGAAACCCAGGAGCATTTTTTTTTAAGAGAAATCACCAAAATTCCTTAATTAAAATCATAACTATCATATATCATATCATATAATCATATTATAACATTATAATCAATAACTAACTTCATATAACATGTTAATCCACTTAAATCGTTCATATATATCAATAATCTACCAAATTTCCATCAAGAACACTCAATCCAATTTATCCATTTTCTTTGAATAACTTTAATCTCAACTAATAACTTGTTATAATCATCACTTGTTATCACACAAATCAATAACAACAAACTATAAACTTCAATTTATACAAAACTAATATCTACACCCAATTCTATAAAATGAAATATAAAAACACTAAAATACTTACAAAACAAGATGAACTAGATGTTGATGATAATATGATTTTGTCTTGAATTTCTCATCTTTTATTTCTTTCTTTCTCTGTGATATGTGAGATACGTGTGTGTGTGGAACATTTGAGAATGGTAGGTATAACCTACTTAATCAATTAATCAATCAATTATCCACTAACCCCTCAATGATTGATATTATATCCGTATTAAATCTATTGTCTGGAACCCGAAAATATTCGTAAGACCAATATTTTATTTTTACTATTAACTTTATTTATTTAAAACAAGTAACATTTTACTTGCCACAATAAACCTGAAGCTTTTTTACTTGTTTATTTTCAAATAAACCATTTATAACTTATTAAAATTTCATTTAATTCTAGGCCCAAAAACAGGATGTTATAGGAAGTCATATGGTTAATTGAATTAGAAAGTGTATAATGGTTGAAAAGTCCATCTTTGACTTGGAAAAGTCAAAGTTAAATGAGGTAGTGTCAATATGGGTAAAGGTTATGTTTTAGAGTGGTAAATGTGATTAGATGTTCATGTGAATGGTATTGATCATAGTTTTGGTGAAATTATGATCAAGAGGTCAAAAGTCGTATTTTGGTCCAAGAATGTGGTTATGAGTCTTCAATCATGACATGGAGTCAATTCGGATTGAAATAGGAAGTTGATGTGGGTAATGTGGGCGATTTTGGTAAAAGTGTCCATTTGGACCCCCAAACGGGTCAAAGAGTTAAACGAAGTACAATGAGTATATGAGGGTGATGAATATGCCCACACGTCACAAATGTATATAGGAGTATTTTGGCAAATGGTTGAAGTCAGAAACCAAGTCATTTAGAATATGGCGTGTCAACCAAATTGGCTCAAAATGGTCCATAATGGGTTATAGGTCCGTTTTTTCGTAGAACATACATTTTAAAAAAGTGTAAAAAGGGAAATGTTTGTAGTGTCATATTACACGTGCCTGCAAAATTTCATGGTCATTGGACATGGCATTTTCAAGATATGCACGTTTAAAGTTCGATAAATGGTAATTAAGTGTGCAGGCTTGATTCCTGAGGAATGAGAGTTATTCCTGGGGAATCTGAAGCATAATGTTAACAGCAGGCTTGATTCCCGGGGAATGGGAGTCATTCCTGGGGAATCCGAATCAAATTGCTAACAGCATGCCTGATTCATGGGGAATGGGAGTCATTCATGGGGAATCTCTTATAAATTCAACATTTTCTTATTTAAATCCTTATTTGATTGAGGGAATGATACAACATGTCTATAATGTCATATTTTAAATGTGGGACTTTACGAAAAAAAAAAAATTCTAAATTTCGGGGTGTTTCAAAGGAATCATTCCTATGACTAAATACAATATTAATACTTGTTTTAAGAGGTCCACATACTCTTATCAGGTATGAGTTATTTTTACGTTGTGTACTACGTCGTATTGTTAATTGTTGCCAACTGTTATTGTTGGTTAACATAAATTATTAAGTTATGTGGACTAATTGAAATATGAGGAAGTATTTGAATCATGTAGAATATTACAAATTAGTTGAATTAAGCATTATAAGAGTTTGCAGGATAAGTACATGGACTTACATCCATGTGATAATTAAACATGGAAGACTCATTTGTTAGTCAACTAATAAAGTATCTATTGATAAAAATGTGTTGAATATTACACATAATATTGACAAAGTACTTGCTACTAAATATGATATAAAGGTGTTGATTGAGGTAATTGTGTTAGACATTACACCTGTACTAATGGGATAGTGAGAAAGGTGTTAAATGTCTATGGTTCTTATACCTATATTGTAACACCTAGTATTTGGGTCTAGTAGTATTTTAATATTTTATGACTGTGAATCATTATTAAATGTGTTAGAAAATGGGTTCGGTGATTTATTTGAAAATAAATGGGAAAAGGAGTCGAATAATCTATTGTGACTAATAAATTATTGATTGTTTTAGATTAATTCAGTTGACGGTAAAATAAAATAATTTTTCCCGTAAATGGTTTTAAGTTCCAGACAATAATAAGTACGGGGAATAAAATTTAAACACTTATAGTATACTACCAAAATATTAAGTCGGTTGTTTCTTTTACATATATCCTTACCTACATACACACATACGATCATATATACATACATACAAGAAACATCAAACCCTAAATCTATAAGGAATCATCAAATTGAAGATCTCAAACACGAATCCAAGCATCAAGATCATGGATTATCTTCCTCTAATCTTTCTATTCATCTAGTAAGTCTTGATTTCTTGATGTTCATAAATCTAAAAATTTAGGGTTTTGAGGGTTATTGATTATAATCCGAAATTGAGGCTTGAAGTTGCTAAATTGATGTTTATTAAACTCATAAATGATGATATGTAACATGATTTAAGGGTTATCTTGTAGATTTGAATTAGGGTTTGTGAGATTGATTAGTGTTCTTGTGATATATGATGAGTTTGATGAAATTGTGGTTATAATTCGAAATTAAAGATTGATATTAGTTAAAGTGGTGTTACTAAGTGTTAATAAGATGATTAGTAACCTTAAACTACCCTAAAAGTGAATTAATTAAGTTGTAGAGTTTATGATTTAGATGGGTTTTGATTATATGATGGTGTTTTGGTGTTAACACACTATCATTGGTAATTATAAATGTTGTTGGAATATTATTAGGAAGAATTGAAGTATAATCATATAAATAGTGATGGGTTTAGTTGAATAATTATGAATTATAGCTTGTAATCTTGTTATAATGGTTAGTTGATGATTGAACTACGGTTATGAGCTAAGCTATAATTTAGAATTGATGAATTTGATATATGTTCATAAAGAAAGTCATGAACTTAATATGTAATTTAAGAATTAAAGCTATAAGCTTGTTAAGTGATGTATACTTGATAAGTGTTGTTAATGTGGTTTTAAGTATTGAACGTAGTACTTGTGTAATGTGGATTAATTCAGTAATTAATATCATTTGGAGACAAGTAACTAACTTGTATTATTCTATTGTATTGTCAGATGTGCAGAAGGCTCAGTGATATTAGACTACTGAGTGGATGCCTGAGGTGGTCGGTGAGTGGATCTTTAATCCTCGGTGTAACTTGGTTGTAACGAGTTTGGTTACAACGAGCAACGTATTATTACTTTATTTGTTGCATTGATGATTAGGTTGTTAGTAATAATATCGTTGATAGGTTGACTAGTTGAATATGTGGCTTGTTGATTTCGTGATCATTTGATTTAATTGGCCTTCGGGCATCAGTTGTTAATGAGGCCAACGAGTTGTTGAATGGTTGGTTGGGCTAGTTGGTTATCGTGTGAATGATACAGGGATTTACTTCATTTGTTGTGTGTATTGAACTGTATATGAGTAGGATAACCACTAGCTATCGGTCTCGTTCGTTATGGCCATACGGATATGGTTGGGTAAGTGTTCTTGGAGAGCCGCCAGGGTTTATGGTGTCTCCAGAGCCGCCGATCATCATTGTTGAATTGTTGCCTTGTTGATTTGTTGCCCAGTTGAATTGCTAAAAAGTTGTAATTATCAAATTGTTATATCGCCTAAAATGTGGTTAAGGTTATTGGTGTAAACAAAGTTGTTGAGCTAAGTTAGACTGTTGATTAATTATCTGCTCACTTAGCGTTATGCTAATCCCCCACATTAACACTTCTTGCAGGTTTTGGCTATAATATTGGGTGGGCAAGAAGTTGGACTAGAAGGAATGTTTGACTACGAGGCTCTACTCTGATAATTGATTTGTATAAAATAATGTTTCATCATGTTTTTATATAACACCTCGGTTGAAGAAATTATAGTTTTGAAAAGGTTGAATTTTATATGTTGATACAATGAAGTAAATTATGACTATCTATTTGGACTTACGCTTCCGATTTACTATATTTAAATGATTATAAATGAGGTGTGTTATAAGTTGGTATCAGAGCGTGGTTTGGGTTAATTGGACATTATAAGATGTTCAATCCCAAACTTAGATTTGTGTCAAGTCAAACATTCCAGGGGTGGGGATTAGTGGTTGCATGGGAAAGTTGCTATTAAATGTGTACTAACCTATAACAAGATGCTAGAATGTTGTTTTGGTTGCAGAGATGGAGGAACATGAGGAACCGTCTGGTATTCTCAATGATTCCTCAATACTCGTGGGCCTAGATATGCCAGGTAATTTTCGATAAGCTTGGTGAATTTTAATAAGCTTTGACTGTTTACTTTACTATGATATGATTGTTAGTAAAGTAAATTGAATTATTGGTGAATATTGCTTGTTAATAAGATAATAGAGGTGTTAATGAGTAATTAAGAAGGAAATTGAAAATTTCGGCCAAAATGTTGAAACTGTGTAGATACATTATTGACTAAGGTGTAACAGTTGTATTATGTGAAATTAAGTGTATCTACAATGTGAAAATAAGTTGATAAATACAAGGTGTGATTATAGATCCTTGCTAGGGAATTATTTGATAAATGATAAACTGAATTGATGTGACTTGATATGATGAAATTAATGGGATGTTGGTATTCTCCATTAATAGGTTTCGAGTCGTGTTGTTATGTGAATTAGAAAGAGTCTAGTTGTTGGAATATGTGTATTGACTTGGTAAAGTCAAAGTTGAATGGGGTTGTGTTAAACTTGGCAATAGCCATGTTATAAAGTGATGAATGTGACTAGATGTTTATGTATTTGACATTGATCATGAATGGTTTGAGTTATGATCTTCATATTTAAAGTAGTGTAGTGAGAAAGTCAAAGTGGTCAACGAGTCTAATTTTGTGTTGACGATTATGTGAATAGTCAAATTTGAAAATTTGTTGAAATTGATTGATATATGTTGAACTTTTGTGAAATTGGTGTTTTAGGGGGATAATACGATACCAATAGTAAAACGGGGTTAGTTTGACTTATAATAGTCAAACGAATGTGGAATGGGTAATAAAATGGTTGATACATAGGTTGAAACCCAAACGGGTTGTTGAAGTGCCCAAATGGGTCACTTAAAGGTTAAACTGTTAAAACGTGTATTAATTCATATATGTTGAATGTTAAAGTGATTAATAGTTTCACATATAGTGAAAGAGTGTGTTGAAAGCTTTGGGGTAATCAAAATGGTTGACATTTGGTGAAAGTGTCCAATTGGACACCTAAATGGGTTGACTAGTTAAAACATGATAAAACGAGTGTATGAAGGTGATGAATATACCCACACGTCTTAATTATATGTAGAAACATGTTGGCAAAAAGTGAAAGTCTGAAACCAAGCCATTTGGAGTATGGCGTGTCCACTAAAATGGTCGGAAATGGCCTAAAATGAGTCACACGTTCGTTTGCTTGTAAAATGTGAAAATTGAAAAAGTGTAAAAAGGGAAAGTTTTATTTTGGCATAGTGTAGGTGCCTGCAAAATTTCATGATCTAACTCTTTACGGTTTGTGACATATGCGCGTTTGAAATTCGCATTTTTGCACTAAGATGTTCAGTCCGCTGTGCAGACATGGGACCAGGCGGCTGGAGGTTATAGCCGGCGGCTTCTTTTGGCTTAAAACGTGACTTTAGTTCTGTTACACAAAAAGTTACTATACACGGCGGTTAGGGTGTAGGACCTGGCTGTTTGGGGTCTGTAGCCGGCGGCTTGACCTTGTAGCTGGCGGCTTGATCATGTAGCCGGCGGCTGGTGGCTGGTTTATGTGATAATAAAATTTTTAAGTTTTTCGACGTAACGTTTGACGTAGAATTTCCGTTAGAAATTTCGGTGTCAGATTAAGACGAAATTTACGTGTCCACTCAAAAACGGCCCAACGGTCAAAGCTCATGAGCCCTGTTAGTTTTCGGCACTTCGGGGCCGTTTGGGGCCCGAAAATCGCGTTTTATTGTTTTTCGAATCTTATTTCGAACTTTTAGCTTACGTTTTGTATTGGGCTTTTGTTTCATTGAGCCCATAGATCATTCCTGTGACTATATGCAATATTAAAACTTGTTTTAAGAGGTCTATATGGTTCATTGTGTATGAGTCGGTTGTAGACGGTTTATTTAACTGCAAAGTATACCAGTAAATGGTATTGTTGATTGTTACTAACAAGGATTAGTAAACATTGATTATGAAATCATGTGAATTATATTATGTGGACTAATTGAAATGTGACGAAGTAATTAAATTACTTAAGAGTATTATAAAATGTTGAATTAAGCGTTTTAAGAAATTACGAAATAAGCATATGAGCTTATATTGATGTGATAGTTCAACATGAAATGCTTACTTGTAAATCAACTAAAGGTGTATAAATTGATGAAAATAGGTTGAATAAGACACTTAGTATTGACGAAGTGTTTGGTACTCAATGTACCATAAGTCGTAAGAGATGTAAATAGTGACTTAATATAGAATCAGGCAATAAAGAAGTTGATTGATGTATTTGTGTCAAACAGTGGTGCAGTATGTCTGTATTGTTAATATATACCTGATCATATGAGTAGTTCACATTAAAAGTGATAAGTTGAAAATAGTAGCAAGTTAATAATTAGGGATATACTTGCTATTACAGGTTGTTATAATTGTGTAAATTGTTGATATTACTGCCGAGAAATATGTGAGAGTAAAGATAATTACTTAGGAGATAAATGGTATGATGTGGCCTGAGAATAAAGTGTGACTGACATAATATGACGACGTCTGGCCAACGTATTTATATTATGCCATTTCACATGGAGTTGTTGAGGCTACTCAGTACCAAATAAAGTAAATTTGTTTTTAAAATAACAGGTAAGATATGTTGACATGTAGTTGAGATATAGTCAATGATTGACTAAAATAAAAGAGTAATAAACCATTAAGTTGTTGTTTAATGTGGTACCTATGGTACAAGAGATATGTATATAGTTAATTGCAACTAGTAGTCTTTAAAAGATGATTTAAGCGAAGTAGAGGTCAGTTGATTGTGAATAACATTGAGTTAATATTTTTGGATGGGTGATTAATGACAACATCTTGTGTTGTAGAAATACCATTGATGATGTTTGGTATTAACAGATGTTGTTTAGCATCCAATTTGGTGTGACGTGATGCTAGTTGATTACATGATAATAATTTTAACTATAGAATTTGACCTCTACATAGGGCTTATTAGTTATTCTTATATGTTGATGATTATATGATTGTGGATTCCTGCCGAGTAAAGGATTTCATATAATCAAGTTGTGTTTATAATTACCAGTGTAAAGTAGTAAGTTTAACCGGTTGCCAAAAGTAAAGAATTCTAGCAAAGTTGTTAGCTAGAGATATATATGGCTATTAGCTAACTTACTAGTTACGAAATAAATTTCATGTAGTTGTTAATGTATAAGTAACGGTATGTATTACCACAATTGTTGTTGTTGTTGCAAAGATAGATTGTTTAAGTGACTATGTGTTCTGGGTTGTACGCATGATTAATTATGAGCTGTCACTTAAATGATCAGTTAACTTATTAGAGACATGATATACGCACAATGTATGTGCGAAGGAAAAGTTAAGATCATGTACATTTGGATATGTGCATGTGGAAAGAATTAAAAACAGGTGTATATATTTACAAGTTGCTCAAGGGAATAATACATGATGTGTGTATATATTATAATTAAACAGTTGATGATGCTACATTGTGTGCTGAAAATAACATCTTGTGCTAATAAATTAAATAGAGGTAAAACACAATCTATGTGTTTTAAGTGAGTTCAGTTGAAATACACACTGGTAGTGTGTAAATTGATGCATTAATATCTACCTATATAAGTATATGTTGACATATAGGTACATTTTGTGAGTATATGGTTAAAGATATGCATAAGTGATGGTATGCATAAGTGATTAACTGGTACACATATCTAGTGTGCATCTAGTATTGAGTAATTATTTGTATGAGAAGTAGAGTAGTATTGAATGGAAATGAAAGTGAGTAGGTAGTTCTAATTATTCTAGACCGAATAAGTGTGATCAGATTTCGAGGACGAAATCTCTTTAAGGGGGAGAGATTTGTAACACCCAGTATTTGGGTCTAGTAGTATTTTAATATTTTCTGATTGTGAATCATTATTAAATGTGTTAGAAAATGGGTTCGGTGATTTATTTGAAAATAAATGGGAAAAGGAGTCGAATAATCTATTGTGACTAATAAATTATTGATTGTTTTAGATTAATTCATTTGACGGTAAAATAAAATAATTTTTCCCGTAAATGGTTTTAAGTTCCAGACAATAATAAGTACGGGGAATAAAATTTAAACACTTATAGTATACTACCAAAATTTTAAGTCGGTTGTTTCTTTTACATATATCCTTACCTACATACACACATACGATCATATATACATACATACAAGAAACATCAAACCCTAAATCTATGAGGAATCATCAAATTGAAGATCTCAAACACGAATCCAAGCATCAAGATCATGGATTATCTTCCTCTAATCTTTCTATTCATCTAGTAAGTCTTGATTTCTTGATGTTCATAAATCTAAAAATTTGGGGTTTTGAGGGTTATTGATTATAATCCGAAATTGAGGCTTGAAGTTGCTAAATTGATGTTTATTAAACTCATAAATGATGATATGTAACATGATTTAAGGGTTATATTGTAGATTTGAATTAGGGTTTGTGAGATTGATTAGTGTTCTTGTGATATATGATGAGTTTGATGAAATTGTGGTTATAATTCGAAATTAAAGATTGATATTAGTTAAAGTGGTGTTACTAAGTGTTAATAAGATGATTAGTAACCTTAAACTACCCTAATAGTGAATTAATTAAGTTGTAGAGTTTATGATTTAGATGGGTTTTGATTATATGATGATGTTTTGGTGTTAACACACTATCATTGGTAATTATAAATGTTGTTGGAATATTATTAGGAAGAATTGAAGTATAATCATATAAATAGTGATGGGATTAGTTGAATAATTATGAATTATAGATTGTAATCTTGTTATAATGGTTAGTTGATGATTGAACTACGGTTATGAGCTAAGCTATAATTTAGAATTGATGAATTTGATATATGTTCATAAAGAAAGTCATGAACTTAATATGTAATTTAAGAATTAAAGCTATAAGCTTGTTAAGTGATGTATACTTGATAAGTGTTGTTAATATGGTTTTAAGTATTGAACGTAGTACTTGTGTAATGTGGATTAATTCAGTAATTAATATCATTTGGAGACAAGTAACTAACTTGTATTATTCTATTGTATTGTCAGATGTGCAGAAGGCTCAGTGATATTAGACTACTGAGTGGATGCCTGAGGTGGTCGGTGAGTGGATCTTTAATACTCGGTGTAACTTGGTTGTAACGAGTTTGGTTACAACGAGTAACGTATTATTACTTTATTAGTTGCATTGATGATTAGGTTGTTAGTAATAATATCGTTGATAGGTTGACTAGTTGAATATGTGGCTTGTTGATTTCGTGATCATTTGATTTAATTGGCCTTCGGGCATCAGTTGTTAATGAGACCAACGAGTTGTTGAGTGGTTGGTTGGGCTAGTTGGTTATCGTGTGAATGATACAGGGATTTACTTCATTTGTTGTGTGTATTGAACTGTATCTGAGTAGGATAACCACTAGCTATCGGTCTCGTCCGTTATGGCCATACGGATATGGTTGGGTAAGTGTTCTTGGAGAGCCGCCCGGGTTTATGGTGTCTCCAGAGCCTCCGATCCTCATTGTTGAATTGTTGCCTTGTTGATTTGTTGCCCAGTTGAATTGCTAAAAAGTTGTAATTATCAAATTGTTATATCGCCTAAAATGTGGTTAAGGTTATTGGTGTAAACAAAGTTGTTGAGCTAAGTTAGACCGTTGATTAATTATCTGCTCACTTAGCATTATGCTAATCTCCCACATTAACACTTCTTGCAGGTTTTGGCTTTAATATTGGGTGGGCAAGAAGTTGGACTAGAAGGAATGTTTGACTACGAGGCTCTACTATGATAATTGATTTGTATAAAATAATGTTTCATCATGTTTTTATATAACACCTCGGTTGAAGAAATTATTGTTTTGAAAAGGTTGAATTTTATATGTTGATACAATGAAGTAAATTATGACTATCTATTTGGACTTACGCTTTCAATTTACTATATTTAAATGATTATAAATGAGGGGTGTTATATATATGGTTATATGAGTAGTTTCATATTTAAGGTGATAATTAGAAAAGTGTAGCAAGTCAATACTTGATGGTGCCTGTTGTAAAGGTGCTATTATATGTGTGCAAATTGTTGATATCACTGTTGTGATATATGTGATGATAACGATTGATAGTATGAAGTGACCTGAAAATGAAGTGTAACTGACATAATATGACAACGTCTGGCCAACGTATTTATATTATGTCATTTCACATGAAATTATTGAGGCTACCAAGTACTAGGGAAATTTGATATGATGGTTGATATAATGTTGTATTAAACCACTAAAACTATTGTTTTAATGTGGTACCTATTGTAAAAGAGATGTATATGTGATTAATTGCAACTAGTCATAATTAAAATGTGGAATAAGCTAATGTAGAGGTCAGCTGACTGCGGTTAGCATTGTATTGATATTGTTAAAGAAGTGCTTAATAATGGCACATTATGTTGATTGAAGTACTCATGCTAATATGGCATTGTACTAAAGTGGTGTTGATTTAGCATTCAAGTCGATGTGATTTGGTGCTAAAGGATTGTATGATTTTAAGATTTATCTCTACATACTGCTTACTCAAATGTGTTAATTGTTATATGATTTGGATTCATTTCAAGTCAAAGGTTTTATACAACTCAATGGTAGTTGTAATTGCAAATTGTGAATCAGTAAATAACTAGTTGCAAAAGTAGGAAATTCTAGCAAATTGTTAGCTAAAGAAATACATGATTATTAGCTAAATTGCTAGTATTAAATTGAGTTAAACTTTGTTGCTAACGTGTGGATTGTGGTATTCATTACCACCATTACTATTGTTGTAACGATAAGTTGATCACGTGAATATATGTTTAACTTGTTTTAAGTGATTATGTGTTTTGAATTGTTTACGTGACTAAGTATAAAGGGTCATATAAGTGGTCAATTAAATGGTTGGAGACAGGGTATATACACAGTATATGTGCTTGAGGAAAAGATAGAAGCATGTACATTTGGATATATGCATGTGGAAAGAATTGAAAACATGTATTTATATTTATAAGTTGCTCACGGGAGCAACGTATGATGTGTGTATCTATTGTAATTAAGTAGTTGATGATACTACCCTTGATGTTGGGTATTACAATTAGAGGATATATTTAAATATTTCTTGTAGCACCGATATGGTGTTATCAGTTGGATTAATATGGATTATCCAAGGTTCAGATGGTGATTTTGGAATTTAAAGAGTTCTCTTTGATTGATGGTCGAGTAATTAATCTTTTGACATTGAAATAGTTTTGAGACAAGTTGTTGTTCTAGTACAAGTTAATGGATTTGATGATTTTAATGTATTGCAATACATTTCAGAGGATTTCATTTTGTTGATACAATGAGAGGATTATCTCGACTATGACTTGATGAATTTGATATTATCCGAACAAAAAATTGTGACAGGATCACCTCATACATGATTGGAGAATTCCCTAACTTAATGGATGGATTGAAAACTATTAGCTTGAGATATTGATGGAATAATTATCAAGGATTGAAGAATGTTCAGTCTTGCTTTTAAATCCTTTGATTGAGATTTTTGAAAGATGACTTTTACTGAAACTATTATATTAGTGGATTATCATGAGAAAG
The DNA here is from genome assembly GCA_949592205.1 of Helichrysum umbraculigerum. NCBI lineage: Eukaryota > Viridiplantae > Streptophyta > Magnoliopsida > Asterales > Asteraceae > Helichrysum > Helichrysum umbraculigerum. Next base: position 139,885,347 of record CATIUR010000001.1, on the reverse strand, counting down.
GATGTGAAGTAGACTATGGATTGTGACATATTGCTTCAAGTCGAAGCTGGATATTAAATATCCGATGGATTTTGAGATAATTTGACAGAATTGAAAGAAATGGGAGTTTTATTGATGGAAATTATTACCAAACTTCTATGGATGTTATGGAACTATTGAACCCTGTCAGAATATTATCATGTACATGAAATGTTCAAGTTCTTGTGGGATATAGAAGTGTCTGGAACTAAAATGATAGATTAAGTAGATACATGAGTGGTATGCATTCATGTTATGAGTTAGTTGAGTAAGTAGAATATAGTATATAATTAAGTGTTTCCGCATACGCGGAGAAAGTATTAATATGAGTCCATATGAGCGATATTCGTGAGGACACGAATGAGACAAGTGGGGTAGAGTTGTAACACCCCAAATTTCATAAGTTCAACACTTTAAATTATACTATTTTAACTATTTCAGTTAGAAGGACTAACTGTGTAAAGTATTTTGTGTCCTTAGGACTTGTAAAATAAAGAAAAATGAGTCAGAGGGACTAAATGTGTTAAATCTGAAAGATGAGGGGTTTATGTGAAATTGACAGTGTAATAACTGTGAATCAGTTTTTAAGTTCCAGACAATGATAAGTACGGGGAATAAAATTTGAACAATTCTAGTATACATCCATATGTTTAAGTCGGCTTGTTTATTTGTATTACTATATACATACATACGTACGGTATATACATACATGAACATGAAACCCTAAATCAATTCCCTAAATCACTTTCTAACATCAAATTAAAGTTATAAATCATGAATTCTTCATCTCTTGATTCTTCCTAATATCATTTAAGTATGTTCTCCATTTTTAATTTGACCTAGAAATGGGTTTATTGGGGTTTTAGCTAATTATTGAGCTTTAATCCGAATTTATGGTTTGAATTGTTAAATTGATGGTAGTTAAGCTTGTTAATGATAATAAGGAACATGATTTAAGCTAAAAGTTATAAATTGGTTAAGTGTTCTTGAGGATAATGATGATTTTGATGATTATAATGGGTTATATGATAAATTAATATTGGTTATGGCTAAGAACACTTAGTTGTTAATTAAATAGTGAAGTTAGAACTTAATTGATTTCGTACTCATAAAACCTAGTATTGGGTTTTGATGAATTATTAGTAATTGAGGTTATTGATCTTGCTAATGGTCTAATTATGTTAATTAGTCATAATTAAAGTTGATTAAATTGGTGTTGTGATCATAATGATCATAACTTGGTGAATGATGGTGAACTAATGATATTTAATCATAATTAAGATAATTATGTAAATGTTATATATATATATATGTGTGTATAGTTTGACTCAAAGTCAAACTTGGTTAACCTAATATGGTAATGGGTTGATAATATTGATTAGTTGATATTGATGATTAGTAGTTGTTAAAGATGTTTATATGCTATATGTGCTAGGTGATCAAGACATGGCATTGATAATCAAGTGTGAAACCATGAAGTCACCTAATTGCTTAAATCTCAAAGGTGAGTAATATGGGGGATTAAATAGATAATGATTGTGTAATATTGGATTGCTTCTAAGCATGAGATATTACACAATTATGTGAATTATTTGGTTGTGAATTGTCATGGTTGAGTTGAATTATATCTTGTTAAGCAATAGTTGATATGTGTTGAAAAGCTATCACGAGATATCATCAAATTGTGATAAAAGAATTGTTTACATATGATGTTGTAAATATATGTCCAATTATTTGGAAGTACCGGTAATGGATATGGATATTGTGATTATATACCGGGGTGTAGGCCCGAAGATGTTAATTCTTGCGGGAATTAGCATATTATATTATGGATCCTTAATATACGTATGATTGATATGATAGTAATGATACTATCTTATTTCAAGTGATGCATATTCCATTGATTGGTTTTATTCCGGTAATAGATATGTCTATGACTTGATGAGATTAATATATATTGGGTTGCGGTCCAGACAGGAACAATTGCCTAAATTGATATAATTGATTGAATTAGTGATATGTGTAGTTTGTGTGTGCGTGAAAGTCATTATTTGTTTAATTGTTCGTATTATTCACTAAGCTTCGGCTTACCCCCTTCAGTTGCTTATTTTGTAGGTAATCGGCTTGATTGTATAGTTGGAAGGATTGTTTATATATGATCGCTATGGGACACGTGGAATGGAGCTTTATTATATGGTTAGATAAACTCCTATTTCTTTTAAATTATCGTTGTGGCAAACTTGAACAAATCGCCCAATCAAAGAATACACTATGAGAAAGTTAATTTCAATTGGTTTGAATGTAAGTTTGACTGGAAAGTCAAACAAAATGAGTCAAGTCAAAGTCAATATATTGATATTTTATAAATTGATCATATGCAATGTTTTAAATATAAAATGGTTCTAAATTTTCAGGGTGTTTCAAGTAACATCCCAAAGCTTGCTTCCGCCAACAGTGAAATTTGGGGTTACACAGTATATCTTGTAATGAGTTCAAGATATTTTATAATTATTGAGCTTTATAAAATTTTAAATAGTACATTGTCAAATTTTGTTGAATGAGATGATAAAGTTTTAGTAACGTGTCATTTAAAAGCGGTGCTATACTAAAGCTAGGGATAGTCCGGATATCAGGGATATCACAAATAACCGAACTCGAATAAGTAACTCAAATTTGAACTCGAATAATTCAAATTCAAAGCTTATTCTGCATTTCGAATTTGAATAACCCGAGTTTATTTGAATTGGATAATGAATAAATATTTAAGAATTTGGGTAACCCGATTAATTCGAATAACCACAAATGTTATTTTATATACAAATATAACTATATATATTTAAGTTAATTTATATGAATATATCCAAATATAATATGCATATAGATTACTTACGACAATTTATATAAACTATTGGTGTTATTTTGTTAAGATAAGGTTTTGTTTACAATGTGAAAATTTAATTTATCATCTTATTGGGGTTAAAATACATTACCCTAACCCGACTCGTACCCGAATAAATAAAACTTGAATAACCCGCCCTTATTTGAATCTGATTATGAATAAATTAATAATCTTGAAAATCCGAATAACCCGATTCAGATAACTCGAAAGTTGAATAACCCGACTTAATGACACCCCAACTAGATATGGGGTCTCTTCGACCGGCATGGTTATAGTTTTTGTGAAAACAATCGTGTTCTTTATGTAGATTTTATTGAAGTGTTAGAGTAGTGAGTATACTTCCATTAACATTGTAAATAAAAAATTTGAATAAATTTAAGGAAAGTTTCGAATTGTAATTCTGAATTAAATATTAACTATTTCAAAATATATCAACAACTAATGACCGAAAATCAAATGTAGTATCTTCAGATTATTATTATTTTTATTATTAGTCAAATTCTAATAACAATAACTACAAGTATACAAGACAACAACTATCAAACGTGAGAACATGAAAGGTGTATTAGTCTAGGGACTTTTAAGTAAAAGCATAAAACTTTAGGGACCTTATATCAACATTTCATATATCTGTCCACATTTGTGATAAGGTAAAATCTTTACCAATTGCTCATTTTGAGAGTTGGAAAGAAGAAATAATGTTGGAACACATAACAGCAAGCGAAGTAGCTGGTTATGGAGTTGGTGCTCTTCTTCTCTGTGCCACAATTTCCGCTCCAAAGATTGATTCTTTCATCTCTGCTTCCCAACGCAGGTAACCCCTTTGTTAATGGCTTCTTTATATTTTAACTCATCTGTAAATATCCCCAATTTTGTCCAATTAGGCAATTAGGTACTTTTATTTAATCTTTTGGATGAAATTTTGAATCTTTCTTATGGGTATGTTTAATAAGTTTTAACTTAAGTAACTGAAGTGACATGTGATTGTAGGGTAAAATTGGAAAAAAAAATTAACTCCCCAATTTAGAGTAGGGTTGATGCAGTCATTTTTATTTTTTTATTGTGAATTTGTGATGCAATATTGATGAGTGTTCGCTATGTGTTTGCTTAAATTGACATCAGAAGAAAAGGCTTGAATTGGCACTATCTGTAGTTTCATCATAATTTGGATTCAATATTGAACCTTTTGCATTAGGTCTGTTCCTAAGTGGATTCTAGATGTTGAGTGACATAGTGCAAAATGTGGGTTTTATAATTGAGTATTTAGGCTTTAGATATTGAGCAATGCTATACTTACACAAAGTTTACATAAAAATACATACATAGGAGGTGGACCAACATGTGATGAAAGAGAATCAAGAGAGAGAACAAAATGAGTTATTTGATTGGTCAAACACTAGTACCATGTCATTATGTAAACTTTTTTATGTAAAATTTATGTAAGTTTAGCATTTCTCTTAGATATTTAGGTATTAGAAGAAACACTTGCATTATAGTGTAGAAAGGGAAGTGTGAAAAGCTACTTCACACTTGGAGTGATCTTTAGGATGGAACCAAGCTTTAATTATTTTCATGGGTTTGTTAACAACTTTCCATCTTGAATATTTGTTGTGATACGGCACAATCCAATTGGCAACATAGTGTTTCAACAATCAAGAAGTGATCTAAGCTAAAAGGGTATAAGAATGAGAGAAAGAAGAAATGGAGCATCAAGAAGATAGAAACAGGGTCTATCTCATTCATGCACACCGTCATTGATGGTTTAATACTTGCAACCAATTTATAGACTGACCGAATGTCTCAGCAAACGGAAAATAAATGATTAATTAAGTAAGTGTGACCTAAAAGGTGTCTTAGTGTTTTCCCTCCAGTCTCAAACTTTATTCTGCTGACCTTTTACTAGGCCCTTTAGAGTTTAGAATATCTTATCCTCTTTCCTTGCAACTTGCTACTTATCGTCTTGTTGACATGAAGAATCGACTCATTGGCACAACGGATTATCATTTGTGTTGAATGATCAAGAAAAAAATACAGAAGGAGATGAAATTTGTAACGGACGCCATTATAATTCACTAGTAAATATCCATGATTGGATTGAACGTATGCCCTCTAGGTTTTCCTTGGTCTAAAATAAGGCGAATTGGCAAAAAAAAAAAAAGGTGAAATACTCCGACCTCTAGGTTATCTTACCCAGTTGCTGCTTGTCACCTTTGGTACTGTAAAGACTTGATGGCCAATAATGGAACACCCTTCGTTTCTAATTTGTGGTTCCTTCGTCATCACATGCTATCTCCAATCCTTTTCATGTCCTTGTTATCTAATTGTCATCTTACTTGTTAGTAGGAATTATATGATCATAGGGTTTGTGTTGGGTTAATCGGTTTGACACATGCAGTTCACGTGCATGTTGGAGGACTAAGTCAGTAAGCACGTTGGAAGTGGTTAGCAAATAAGGAGGAGCCACCACCTAGTCATTCTCCCACTATCAGTTTTAATTTTTGATTATTTTATTCAGTAATATTTTCCTATTAAAAGTAGATAGCAGTAGACGTATTGCATGAGTTTTTAGAAGTATTGTAATTTCCATATTGGTTTCATTTTTAGAGGATTTTTGTTGATCTTAATACCTGTGATTACCAACAGGTTGACGCTTTCATTAACTTGTGTGCATATATGTGATTAATTTTAAAACGTATGTATTGGTCTTTTCTTGGAAACAAGTTATGTTTTACTACAAAATGAAGAAAAACATTGCTTTTTACATGGATCAGTGATTTTAGATAAATAGTGGCAAGATGTATTCCTATAATTTTCGAACTCCTTCATTTTAATAATGCATAGTGTCTTTTTCTTGTCTTTTGAAAAAAGATAAATAAATAAAATTATGATGGTTTGCTTCCTATGAAAAGTAAAAAACAATGGTTGATTGGTTTCTGAACCATCATAGTTGGTTTGGTTCTACTAATCAAGGTTTTTGCATGATACCTAAAATGACACTAATTTCCAAGAAAATGTATTGCAAAAGAAAAAAAAATGGATTAAATTTATGCGAAGTGGTGCCTTATTGTTCAACCAGTCATATATAGCTCTTCTTTTGCATTTTACACGGCATATTTGATTTTGTAACCACTCAGGCTTAAAAAGAGGATTCAAAGCGTGAATCAATCTGATGCATTGCACACCCAATATTTGTGTATAGCTTACATTAGAGGTTTCTGACATGTGCTCGGATATACAGCTCGTTGGGCATGTGCAAAAGATGTGGTGATCTAAAGTTGATAGCATGTTCAAATTGCAAAGGTTCTGGATCGCTAAGACAAGGTGGCACATTTAGTTTCGGTCCTTTAGATGAAATCTCTTCTGTAGGGAAGTCAAAGATTGTTTCGTTGTCTTGCAACAAATGCCGATCTAGAGGACACTTTCCTTGTCCTGAATGTTCTAAACTACCAACTACTTGATCTATTTATGTCTCAGATTTGTGTATAAGCATTTATTCTCATCATCAATTACTCACAGATCGACAAATTTGTAGCTCTATTGTCAAATCCTAGCAATGTATATATGAAATTTCAGATAATGGTATGTGACTATGTGTAGCTCTATTCACTTTACTACTTGTGTTTATTATTCACTTTACTACTTATGGTTATGACTTATGAGTGTCATATATAGGTTTTAAGTGAAATTGGGTCTTCTCTCATTTTTATATGTTCGCTTATTGGTGCTCTTAAAAGTTTCATGGTATCATGCTACCTTCCTTGTTAATGATAAAAAGCACTGTCATTGTTTAATTGATGATCCTACAAAGAATGTTCAACTGTTGAAAAGCTTTTCAAAGCTTTTTCTCAATGCTACATATATCACCATATATACCTTTGTTTTCGTTTTAGTTGTCAACCTTTCGTGTCAAGCAAATTACGATATAGGTGTGTTTAACTTAACTGGCCTTGATTCATTTTCTTATGGTGACAAATTCTATTGAAATTAACAGATACGTACGTTTAATATGTTTTGCGAAAATATGCACCTAATAGGTGTACGTTTAATATCTTTTGCGAAAATATGCACCTAATTGGTGTTACACTTATGTTTTGTTCATTTAGGTCACTAAACTTAATCACAAACATGTAAGTTACTTAATTTATAAATATTATAAATGCAGGTCACTCGATTTACCTTTACTAATTTGACTTTTTTGTGATGCTTGACTTTTTTAATTAATAAACATCTAACACGTGGCATTAAGTTCCAATAGCATAGCACTTTAGATGAATATTTTTACATAATACAACTATTTATGTGTCTATTAAACCTTTATATTATATTATAGCATAACATGACAATTATGATGGTTCTTATAAACTAAAAAATATTAATAACCGGTAACACTAAACCACCCGTTAAAAGAGAGTGTTTGTTCGTATTGGCAAACATGAACATTTATTTGTAAAGTCCTTTACTTCGGAACCAACTATTATATGCACATAAATAGTGGTCTTACCGTCACAACTGATAGGGAAACATAATTCGTTAAGAGAAAGAAAAGGGATAGAAAAGGGAAAACATAACTCGTTAGGACTGATAGGGAAAACATAATTTGGATCTTCTTTGAAGATTATGATACATAACTCGTTAAGAGAAAGAAAAGGGAAAACATAATATAAATAACAGATTCTATAAAAATTTCATTTTATTCTTTTTGACTCATGAAACGGATACCCAAACGGAAGTACGAGCGGAATCGGCCGGAAAAAAAAAATCAGTACATTTATTTTCTTTCACTGTGTCAAGATCTGTAAGGTTATTAATCGGCTAGTGGTTTCTCGACACGTGTACCAAATATCACAAATACATGCCTCCTCCACTAAGATTCCGACACGTATGAAAAAAAAGTTTTATGCGGCAATAAGTGGTCATTGGAAAACAACACTTTACTCAAATCCGATGAAAACAATCACTAATAGCGACAAAATAAAATGGATTAATTAATTTGTGGTAATTAGTTAAGGGTGCTACTTTATGTACCATTTCTTTCTATTTTTTATTTTAAAACACAATCATTACTGTACTTTTTCCATTATTTTTCCTTAACATTCTGTATTTTTCTGTACTTTTCTAATTTTTAAATAATAAAAGTGGTATATTTATTAGATTTTGGTGGTATGAAAAAAGATTCCCTTAGTTAATAGTTGTACTATCATGTATCATGAGAAAGTTTACTTTTTTACCATTTATGAAGTTTTTAAAGATTGGCTTAAGCTAAGTTTTTTGAAATTTTTACGAATATTAAAAAAGAAAAAAACATATACGGAGTATATACATACATTACACTATTTCATGAGGTTTGAACCGTATGTTTGATGGGTCATATTCCCCTAGATCACAAGCCTTTTGGTAATTGTGTATACCAATGTGTTAATAGTATGATTCGTTCAGATATATATCGGACCATCACTTCTCAAAAAACATGGTTCTTTTCTTGCCTCCCATATCTCCTCCCGGGTGTGTATTGATTGAATATTTACATTCTATGGAGTACACGAGAGAATAATCCACTAAGAGGGGTACCGACGTACCGTATATGAGTTGAACTACTCGCGAGCTATTCAAGTTCGATTCGTTATAAACTTGATCACAGGCGAACTAAAACGAGATTGAGCATGAATATATTTTGAAGCTCGTTTATAAAATGAGATCGAGCTCGACTTTTTTGTGTCGAACTTGAGGAGACTCGCGAGTCTAATCTAGCCTACCATTTATATACATATATTTTATATTTTTATATAATGATATAATACTTTATTAAAATGCTTATATAATAATAATAGTAATAGACCACTCCCAACCCTCTTTTCTTCACTTGCTTCTTCAGTTGTGTCAGCTCAGTGCCACGTCAGCACATCCACAATTGATGAAAGATTGACTAAACACTGCCAACCCTCCTTTCTTCATTTCAATTTTTGGGCCACATATTTATCAATATACATACATTTACATACAATAAACAAAAAATAACAATACATTAAATATAAGTTGAGCCCCCATATTAACCACCTCTCCTTTCTTCGGTAAACCGAAGAGTGCAAACAGAAGAAGCAACATAAGAGCTCGTGCCAACCCTGTCAGTTGGCCAACGGTTGAAACCGAAGAAGTGCGTTGGCATACGTCTATTTATTCTAAAAAAACTACATACTAATAAAATAAACAAATACTTTATATAAATAAAAGTAATAATAAAATTAATATTGGAGTATCTTATAATAAACGAGCTGAGGCTCATCCGAATTCAAGCTTGTAAAATATAAAACTATTTGAGCTCAAACTTTTCATTTAGGCTCGAAATGAACCAAGCTTGAAATCGAGCTCTTTGAATGCTAAACGAGCCAGCTCGGGTCATCTACTTCCCTAATTTTAATAATCCTGTACTGGACATTATCATATAAATCAGTATAAATTTATTTTTTCACATAAAAAAATATATTTAAAGCATCTTGTTTGATCTTAACTAACTTTGGACAAGTTATTTGACCACCTAACAAAACTACTCCAAATAGGTGATGCATAAGTTTGATGATCATGGAATAATTGAACTTTGATGAGCAACTTAGCCTTAAAACTCTTAGGAAAATTTAAATTACTGTACATATATACAAACCAAATCAATAGTACTCCCTCCGTCCCAAAATTATTGTCCACCAACAAAAAACACACAGTTTAATAAAAGTGGGACCACAACAGTTTTCAACCACTCAAATAGAATCTGCACTCACTAAACTCTCTTCTTATTGGTTGAAATGAGAAGTGGACAATTATTTTGGGACGTCCCAAAAAGGAAAGATGGACTATAATTTTGGGACGGAGGAAGTAGTTGGCTTGATCAATTATTAACAACTAAATTTTTCTGTTTATTCGAGTAAAATACAAAATTTTGATGATCAAGTTCATCTTGAGTCAAACTCGAAATCATATCATCGAGTTCACTTCAACTCATTTACAACCCTATCTAGTATAAAACTAACCTTAGATATCTTTTTATGTTTGAAATTATCATTATCATATCGTAAATCATTTCATAGAAGTTCCTTGAGATCTTCTTTTTATAAAGCAAATCAACTTCATAATCATATATGAATATCTAGCTTTATCACCTGAATTTTTCTAAGACAGAAGATCAAAGATTCCTCATATATAGAGACCTTCATTTCATTTTAGTTCACACAAAAAGCATCTTGTGTTTTCTTCTTTTATGTCAAAATCGTTTCAACTGTTATGCGTTATCTAGCTATCACAGATGATTTATAACAAAAACTGGCCATATTCACGTACTTGTTACTCGGCACGACGTTGTTAAATTAAGAGATAACACCTTTAAGACAAGTTAAAAACCATATATATTCAAATAAAACTACAAAGAAAGGAAATCAATCTAGTCATATGATGACTTTTCAACAAATATAATACGGTTAGATCGTATTTTCTAAAATCATGAATGTGATTAGCTAGGGATATGAAAACATTAAGCATGTGTTAGCTAAGTAATGCATTTTTTAAGTTGATACTACCAATATGAACCTCAATCAATCAATTCTCTTTAATAGTATTTCGCGACCAATATTCATTAATTTGTGTAAAGCTGTACGATGTTGAAATCATTTCAATTTACGGATATATCGTTCCTTTCAAATGTAACGTTCGAGCTCTGTCTATCTACAATCTACATCTACAACCCTTATAATGGGTTTTCACTCTTGACCTTAAAGGATATCCGGAATTACAATAATACCCTCTCTTCATAATGGAAATCCTTTGTCAATCGAAATTATAATTACGATAAATAAAAATAATAGTAAATGCATGTCCACTGCAATGGGTAAATATTTATGGCAACTTTTTTATTATTTGTTAATATCATTTTAGTTTTAATTCTGTTAACTTTTAGTTACCGATAATAGTTATTGATAATTTATTGTTTTACCTTCTTTATATCCACAATTTTTTTTAATAGCCAATAATCTGTTAATGAGTTTTTTGTATTTAATTAGAATTAGGACTGTTCATGGTTCAGAACAGGATCGAACCAGGCTAGAACCGAACCGAACTGAACCAAGAACCGAACATTTTGGAAAACAAGGACCGAGGACCGGACCAAATATACTTGGTTCTTTCCGGTTTGGTTCCGGTCCGGTTCGATTCTCGGGTATTTTTGGTTATACCCGAAATTTGCACACTGAAGTGACATAACCATTTCATGGTGACCGAACCGGGCTAGGAACGAACCGAACCGAGAACCGAAAAATTAGGAAAACAAGGACCGAGGACCGGACCAAATATACTCGGTTCTTTCCGGTTCGGTTCCGGTCCGGAAAGGTTCTCGGGTATTTTCGGTTCTCGGGTTAATTTGCACACCCCTAATTAGAATAGATCAAAGAAATTTTAATTTCGATTTAAATTATTCATAAGAAAATAAATATACACATTAAAACCATCAAAGTAACAGTTTACTCTACACTCATTTCATTTTCAATTTTTACAAGTAAACAACGTACAATAATGCTAAAGTATAAATTTTTTAAATAAATTATTTTAGCAACACTTAATTTGAGTGATGCTAACCCTCAAAATTAGGTATGTCTGTTTTAAGATAATACTACGTCATATTTATATAATCATCATAATTTACATTATCCATTTGATTTCTTGAATGTCTGCCGCATTGTGAGGAAAACTTACTATAATTTTTTCATAATCCACTAGCTTATACACTTATTTCATAGTCTTGATCATCATATGTTAGTTCACAACTTAACATCCGAACAAAAAAAAGAAAGCATGCAACTATCATTAAGTTACAAGCTTGTACATTGTTGCATAGTGCGAAAATAATGATAGTTTCAAATAAATGTTTTTTAATCAAAAATTTAATACCATTGTGACACATCAATATCTAACCAATTGTTTAAAAGTATATATATACGCTCAATCTGAAATAATGCCCGCACATTTGAAAAACTACACTGTAAAAGCGCTGAAAAACTATAAAATTATATGACCTGAATTACGACATCAACTTTTCTTTTTATAATTACGCACCATCGCATTGCGCGGGTACAAGGCTAGTTCATCTTAACTTGTACCACGTACAAGATTAATCACTTAAAGATACAAATTATTAGCAAACAATATTCAGAACCCGTCACATACTAACCTAAACATTGTATAAAAACATCGAACGAGTTGAAGATTCTCAGACTCATATGTGTTGTTAATCAACAACTCGTAAGTTTGATTTCTGGTCGATTAATTTTGTTATATCATAGTGATTAATTTCTTGCTAGAGTATAAAGCCATAACTTCTCAAATTAGCCAAACGCTCCATTGAAGATTCGAAACCATCCTACTAATTTTTACGGAGTCAAATGAATTAGTTGTTTTAAAACTAGCTAAACTGATTTAGTTTCTTTCTCGTCTTCGACAATTGAAATTGTTCATTCTTATAAGTACGTTGTCGACAATGTAACAGTTGAGTTTACATCAATGATACAATAAGAATGTAACAAAACATAAATGTAAATCATATATTCATATTAAATTATGCAGTAAAAGCCAAATTAAAAAGTCATGTACGGACAAAGACTGAAGGTTAATAATGCTGTTAGATAAAACTGACCAGTCAACACTCGACACGTGTTATGCACATTGAAGTTTGGTGTCAATTGACAGCATTCAACGCGCTACTACCAGACCAAAACCTATGACAGTACTCATCACGCGCTCCATGGTATCTGGTGGTCATACACTAATGATATATGCTTGCTTGTGTTTATCAAATAGGTTTAAACTTTAAAGAGAATGAAGAAGGTTTGAAGGTTGAAGCAAACAACACCATATATCCCAAATTTCATATCTTTTTGTTCACACCAAAATCTTGAACCCTAAAAACCACAAAATCCAACACACCCATCTCAGTTTTCATGATCTTTTTTATAAATCTTGCAATGAAATATTCAGTATGATCAATCATAATCCTTCACAAAATTTGGTAGAAACTGTAGACCCTTTTAAAAAGTATTGATCTTTTTCATAAAAAATTGATCTTTTTCATCTGAGTAGCAAGATTTTGGATCAAATAAAGAGAAGGTATCAAGAAAATAAATAAATTAAGAAAATAAAAATGGGTAGGGGAAGAGTGGAACTGAAGAGGATAGAAAACAAAATAAACAGGCAGGTGACTTTTGCTAAAAGAAGAAATGGGCTTTTGAAGAAAGCTTATGAGCTTTCTGTTCTATGTGATGCTGATGTTGCTCTAATCATCTTCTCTAACCGTGGCAAGCTCTATGAGTTTTGCAGCACTTCCAAGTACTTTACTTTATCTCTCTCTAGAATTCTCTCATTATATGTATAGGTGTGTGTATGTGTTGGTATTTTGTTTTATTTTGCAGATTTGAGAATATGGGTTGTGTTTTGATTGTTGTTTTGATGATGGGTTTGGCTGTTTAATTTTGTTTTAGCTAAAAAGTTTAGATTTTTGCTCATTTACAAGATTTTGTTTTCATGTTCATCTGTCTGTTTGTGATTCAAAAATCTTGTGTGTGACTAATTCAACATACAGTTAAGGGAGTCATAACTCAAGTGAGTGGAAATAGAGGATCAAAGAAGAGACAATTTTGTTTTGGTTTAAGTAAATTTCATGTCTAATGTAAGTTTAAGTGATATAGCAGCTAGCTAGCTACTAGGTTAAAAAACTAATCTTTCTTGATTAATTCTTCTTAAAAAGAAGGAAACCCTTTTTGAGTTTTGGTTAAAATGTCTTAATACAACAAGAAATGTGATTTATCTGTCTTTTTGTTGAATTAAAATGACGGATTTTGTTTTTGAACTACAAGTCTTACTTGAATCCTTAAGATTTAGACATGGCCTGAAGAAGAAACTTGTTATTCTTAACTAACTTTATTGGAACTATAAATTGGCTCATCTTTCAAAGATGAAGTTAATCATTATATTGTCTTATATATCTAACTTAGTGTAACTCGGATCTGGATTAAGAGCTTAATTGAATAAAGTGACTTTCTTGATTCTCCAAATAATCTTAGTCACCTACCATAGCTAGTTTCACAATAGTGACTTTGTATAGTTCAAGGTTAGCTATTGTTCGGTTCGTATCGTTAAGCAAGATGTGTTTAGCCTATTCTCGAGCCAAGAATCTAAAGATGTTAATAAATCTTCGGCCACAGGTATTTCAAGGCTAATCTATCCCGCTTTCGCAGTCTAGCTTGTATATTGTGAGTGAAGAAGTATATATAATATTTTATCAACAATGCTGCAAACGGTATCGAGAATATGTTGATTCTTAAACAGATTTTAACATGAACGATATATGCCTTTTCTAGTAAGAGCAAGTAAATAGAGAGGTTAAACAAAAAAAAATGTTATGGGGATGAGTCTATCATATCTAAAATATCTACGAACCATATTTTATAGGGTGTTGTTTATATTCCAAACAAATTCTAGACTTGACCGTAGAACTTGAAGTTTAGAAATATGTTAAGAGGAGTAAGTGGTCTTATCCTTATTTGCTGTGCTTTCTGTATAGGGATCTTAGCAACATGGTAATCTGTATCAAGCAAGTAATTAAGGTCTGGCAATTGATAAGAAATGCATTGGGATCTGCAGTTAGAAAAACTTGGGTTGTGCAAACATAAAATTATGTTTCTTGACAATTTGTCAAATCCTAATTATTTTAGTTTGACCAAAATGTAGGATACTACCCTGAATTTGGTTAACTAGGATTTTTAGTACCCTAAACTAATAAAGGTATAGCATGGTACCCTGAACTTGTACAAATGGTCACTTTACTACCCTAACTCAGATTGACTCGGTCATGTGCTTACCATGTGACTTTTTCAGTTAGTTTTTAACGAGGGGTTAACAATGATTCTTTTTAGCATTATTTTTAAAGGTCAGTAGTATATTGACTCTTTAATATATTTTATTTTCATCCAATGTAAAAGCAATTGAACGTAATTCGGACATCAAGTCTAACGATTATCCAAATCGAACATATATTATTAATTAATTAAGGTTGATGTCTACTCTTTCTTTTTCTTTCTTTAACTATAAATGTTTTTCATCTTCGTCAAATTAAAATGCCCCAAAATTGACAAGAAGTCAACAGTACAGGAGAAGAACGACGATGAAAAAGTATAAAAATTTGGCAAACAAATATAAAGAATACACATCGATGGTAGTGAGCACAAGAAATTATATCAACAATTTTTAGAACCGATATTCCCTAATATCTTATGAATAGTTGGCCGTGTTTTTTTTTGTTCGTCAATCAAATATTTTCATGAGAAACAAAGCGATTTAGTATTCCTATTGATATATTGATATAATAAATAATTATTGCAAATATTTCTTGCTGATTGATTTTAAGAAATTGTAATAATATGAGGTCGGACAATCAATAATATTGGAATTGTATTTGTTAACCCCTCGTTAAAAAAACTAACTGAAAAATGTCGCATGATAAGCACATGACCGAGTCAAACTGAGTTAGGGTAGTAAAATGACCATTTGTACAAGTTCAAGGTACCATGCTATACCTTTACTAGTTCAGGGTACTAAAAATCCTAGTCAACCAAGTTCAGAGTAGTATCCTACATTTTGGCCTTTTAGTTTTGGTATTGCATATAACTAAAACAGTTTAGAAGGGCAATTTCTGAATCAATATAATCGTTGATCAGCTAAATTGCTTACAAACGTACCTCTAAGAGAAATATTGCAATTTTGCTTCAGTCCATTATAAAAATCTTATATCTTAAATATATATAGGCATGGCGGCCCTTGTTGGAAAATATGATAGTTGTGAAATTAACTGAAAGATATTTACCGGGTAACATTACCCTTTACCAAAAAAAAAAAAAAAAAGTTAACTGAAAGAATAGATTGAAGATATTTCTAAAGATTATAAAGTACACATAATTAGGATTAATCATTACTTAAACAATATAGGGTTAAGTCCCTCGAAATGCAATGAACTTTACTCAAAAGTCTATTGTATGCGACCAACTTTCGACGAGGCATAAGAATGCAACCTACTTGAAAAAGTGGGGTTTTTGATGTAACTTGCTGATGTGGCGATGAGTTGTCAAACTCTCCGTAAGCCACGTGGCACATCCGTACGCCACGTGTCACCTTCAACGAACGACACATCAGCAAGTTACATAAAAAACCCCACTTTTTCAAGTAGGTTGCATTCTTATGCCTCGTCGAAAGTTGATCGCATACAATAGACTTTTGGGCAAAGTTCGTTGCATTTCGAGGGACTTATCCCAACAATATATGTGTTAAGTTATTAGTCAAATTTCGATGTATCCACCTTTAATTTATGTATTTCTATTTGTACGTAAGTCCAAATTTAAAAACACAAGAAGCTTGTTAATCGATCCGCGCGAAGTGGACCATTATATAGCATCTTTATTTAGTACTAGCATCTTTATCAAGTACTTAACTCAAACTAATCGATAGCCAAACAACCCGGCCAACCATTTTCACTTGAGCAGTACTTAAAGATCTATATTAATATAGCCCTCACTTGATTGAATAACCAAGTTTCTTTCTCCTATTTATATCATTATGCGCATCGGGAAAGTATTAGTATACCTTCTATAATCAAAGGATCCTCTGAACATCATGAAATAAAAAAGATGTGTATGATTGTTGGGAATTCATGTCTAATCAAATTAGGGACATGCAGTCGTATCGAGCTGCAATTCTCATATCTGTATCTGAAGTAGTTTGACAATCACAAGTAGAGAGTAATCGTGTAATACATGCTTTATGAACTTGATTTTACAACTAGCTGCATAGGGACACATTAATTCTTAAGTTAATATATCAATTCAAGACGACTAGACCCTCTTAGAAAATGAAGGACACAATTATACTACTGTTGTAGTGAACCTTATCTCCTATTATTTTGAGTAACTATCTAGGACACTTGTTTCATAAATATAGATCATACAACTATATATCAATTTTGATTGAACCTTGTTAGTTGTAGTGGAACGGATGGATCTTATGATACATATACTTTAATAAATGAAATACTTAACGAATTATCAAAAAGATGTAGTTTGCATGCATAGGGTTAATTACCTAAAACCACCGTCTACTTTCAAGTTTATCCCTTTTTTTCCATCCTACTTTTTTATGTCTTATTTCTCATCCTACTTTTACATCTTGTTCCTTTTTTCTCATCCTACTTTTTTATGTCCCATTTCCCCATCCTACTTTTATATATTGTCCCTTTTTACCCATTTGTTACCTGAAAACCTGCAGCAGGTTGTATAACATGGGAATTAAAAAGAAAAAAAATCACACCCAAACAGTTATTTTAGACCTTTAATACACAACAAAATGAAAAAATTTACGTACAGAACATCAATTGGGTGGGTGAATGGGTTGTTCAAGTAGTCCAGATGTCCATCCCTTTTCAAAATTTTAGTTCTCATAATTTAGCAATACTATAACTAATTTACTATGTGTGATATTAGGAATAATTAAGCGTACCTTTGTGGTTTCTTTAAGATATTAAGTTGCTTTCTTGAATAATGGTGTATTGAATGCTCTGCACGTAAATTTATTCTTTTTTGTGTGTATTAAAGGTCTTAAATAATTGTTTGAAATGGCGATGGAATAGTTCAGTTATGGGTGTGATTTTTTTTCTTTTTTATGCCCATGTTATACAACCTGCTTAGTAGGTTTTCAAGTAACAAATGGGAAAAAAAGGGACAAGATGTAAAAGTAGGATAAGGAAATAGGATATAAAAAGTAGGATGAGAAAAAAGGGACAAGGTGTAAAAGTAGGATGGGGAAATATGACATAAAAAAGTAGAATGGGAAAAAAGGGACGAATTTGAAAGTAGGTAATGGTTTTAGGTAATTAACCGTAAAGGGTAATATCCTATATTCTTCTTAAATTTAAGGACATGTAACAGTATCATATACTTATCAGTTTGCTCAACAATACTTAACTCTTGATCATGAATAATTAGTAAATCAACTCACTTTGTTATCAACAAACCTTAATTGAACTTGAGAATACTTATTGCAGCATGGTCAAGATGCTTGAAAGGTACCAGAATTGTACTTATGGTTCAATGGAAATCGACAGATCAACCAACAATGCTGAGGTATGTTCCAAGTTCATCACAATCTCAAACTTTACTAAACTATTTTAGAACGATAATCATACAATCTAATCCACATAATATGTATAATAATCACACACAATTGTCTTCTAATGAGACTTGAACAGAACTTGTTGATGGGATCCTCGCATACCATTCGGTCAAAGGCCCTTTGGTCAAACTTTACTAAAAATTTAACATGAAAAGTTTCAAAAAAAATTTCTTTAGGAAACCAGCTACAAGGAGTATATGAAGCTGAAAGCCAAATATGAGTCTCTACAACAGTACCAAAGGCAAGGTTTCATATGGTTTTTACAAGTGCATAACATAAAGATACGCCATTGAGGCTTACAAGATTCATATCTAAATGACAGGCAAATATCTGGGGAGGACCTGGAACCACTAAGTCTCAAGGAACTGGAACAACTAGAGCGACAACTAGACTCTACCTTGAGGCAAATTCAGTCCATACGGGTAAAAAAGTCTCATGAACGATCCGTAAATATTTTGTTTGTTCTATGTATTTAGGTTCATATGATCTTGTAATTGCTTTAGTAAGATTGTAACTATATCTTTGACTGCTATAATTTGCAGACGCAGTCAATGTTGGATCAGCTTTCTGAACTTCAAATTAAGGTAATTTAAAAAAAAAAAAAAAAATTTATTTATCTACGATGGTGATGATAAATTACAAGAATTTGTCAATGAAATCACAGGAAAGGATGTGGCTTGAAGCTAACAAAGCTTTGCAGAATAAGGTAATAAGATCTAGCGAATCCACACATTCCATAAGAATTAAATTGCATAATTCAAAATGTTATGGAAAGCATCCATAATGATAACAATTTTAATGCATAATATCAATGAATTTTCTTCTTTTAGCAGCTGGAGGAAGTTTATGCAGGAAACCAAGCAGGACCATCATGGGCAGCTGGTGAAAACGGCTGTACATATGAACAACAACAACATCAGAATCCTCAATCTGATCACGATTTCTTTCAGCCTTTAGATTGCAACCCCAATTCACAAATCGGGTAAATGCTTCGTATTTATTTACTTACTTTAAATTTTTTGCTGGGTGTGATCTTTATGTCACATTGTATCGAGCCATCGACAAACAATCATGCCTTAATCCTTTCTTGTCATACGTTAAGCGCACGAACTATAAGTATCAAGAACTAAATGGATTATAACTGACAGGTATAACACAGTTGGTTCAGGCCAATTAACAGCTTCAACAAGTGGACAGAATCATAATGGAATAGTCCCTGGATGGATGCTTTGACTTTTATATGGTCAGCCTTCTCTAGTTTTGGTGATATAATTCTACTATGTGATAAACTTAAATAAAATTATTGTCTGTAATTCAAGGATCTATACAAAAGGCTTGTAAGAACCTAGCATTATAAACACCAACAAGAGCAATCTATTTGTTAAGTTCAATGTGTATTTGTTCTTGATTTATGACTTGTTCAAGATTATTAAAGTCCTTGTCTTTTGGTCTCTTGACAAGTTTATATAAGAAGTATAAAGATTATGAAATGTCAACAACTACATGGGCGACATATTCTGCTTCTTAACAGATAAAGTACAAATGCTTTAGTGTAATGTACAATATTTAAGAGCAGGATTATGCTCTACAAATGCAGGTTGATTTGAAATTGGTTTCCCTTTTTTGTATTTGTGTAAGAATTTGGTACAAGGATAAAAACTTTATATGGGCCTTTTGAATTTTACTTAGTCATAAAAGCAGCCTATAGTTTTAGCCCATTTATTGGTTGATCAAATCAAACCCAAAAGTCACTAAATATCAAGGAAATTAAACTCTATGTTTTGCTATGGTAATTAGTCGTGAACAAAACCGGGTTTCGGGCCTACCCGACCCGTACCCGGAACCCGAACCGGGTTTTAGTCAAAGGGAGAAAAACCGGTTTGTTGACCTACCTGACCCGACCCGAACCGGGTTTTTGACCCACGAATACCGGTTTTTAAACCGGGTTTTATACCGGGTTTTCCAACCCGACCCGTTTCCTACCCGGTCCCAACCCGATTGTGAGATCCGAAAACCCAAACCGGTTCCGTACCCGGCGGGTACGAAAAAAACCCGAACCGGGTTCAAAAAAACCGGTTTTTTTCGGGTTCGGTTCCGGGTTTTTTTTCGGGTTCGGTTCCGGGTTCGGGTTTTTTGTTCATGCCTAATGGTAATAACAAAGGCATAAAATAAAGAAACTACATGATATGAATATTATGTGTAGTTTCTTATACATCAATCAAATAAATCATCTTTCATTACTTTTATAATTAACTTTAAAAACCTGTTATTAATTTCTTTTTTATCACCTTTATAATTTCAATTTATCAAAACAAACATTAATTAGATGCTATTCTTATCTGTATCACTATATGTTCCAAATGATTTTAAATTTACATTTGATATTAGTTAAGGTACATCGCACTTTAATTTCTTGTTATTATTATTACCAAACTAGTACTACTTTTAATTATTTATGTAGTAATTTGGGGACCATGATACACAAAGAAAACAATGTAAAGATTATATTATATCTAAAATAACTATTATGCACATACTTGAGCAACCAAGAACGGGGCTTTTAGTAGGGGGACCATGATTGCATATCCAAATAAACCAATTTTTTTACTTCAATTATATGAAAAGAAATAATAAAAACAAGAGAGAGAATGCCAATCTAATAATGTAAAGTATAATCTCTCGTTGTTTAGCTTATTATGTATTGCCGAAAAGTTTATATTCCGTAGGAGACCACGCTTAATCGAATGTGTCAAACAATCAGTTCGAGAAAACAGTCTTAAAAAGAAGACACTACGTTAATGTCTTTAAGAAACAGATCAAAGGGAAGGGGGACCAAGAAAAGGCCCCAAATTAATCTTCTACAACTCAATATATCATCACAAATTTGATCTCTTTGATTAAAGACATGAATATACATTTTAGTTGAGGTGTTAACTTTCTCGCAAACTTAATTGTATACATGATTGGAATTTTTAGATCCAAAATGAAATTATTTAAATGGTAATATCAATTAGAAATGCATATATAATGTCTTGGTAAACAATATAATTAGTACATGCAAACTGTTTGCATATATAATTCTATGATTATGTTAGGTTGATTAGTTGGATTTCGGTTTAATTTGGAGAACGTACTACTAATTATTGTGAATAAGAAAAATATAAAAGTACATTTTTAGTAGTAATTAACTTGTAATTTTAAGATAGATAGTAAATAGTAATTCGGAACTCTTTTTCTAGTCTAGATATAAAATGTCGTTGTAGCTTAAATGGACAATATTAGAAACAATATCGATCTAGCTTCTAGAGTTTTTTTCCTTCTAAAAGTCTTAACATTACCACTTTTAATTAATAAGGGTAATTGTATTTATAGTACTTTTAACAATTTTAGCGTACTATGTATCTTAGGGGATTCATGGTTTGTTTGTCTTGTTTATATTATGGTAATATTATGGTTAAGCGGGTGTGAGTGTTGCATTTCTAGGTTTACTTTAGTATTATCCTTAAAAAAAAAAAAAGTTGGTTAAAGCCAAATATATTAATGAACAAATATATAATTTAGAAACAATATTTTAAATATAAGTAATTAATTCCATTTCTTAAGAAATACATAGTGAATGGAGAATATGAATTATTATAAGATTCCAAAAAGTAGGGCAATTTATATATTTTTTAGTTCACATGTTGAAATTAGTGAGACATTACATCGGTATGAATGTAAATATATATGTATTGAACGAAAAACTTACAATCTAAATCACATAAATACTGCAAGTTATAACAAATCGTTAATAAGACATGAACCTTTCAACCTTCAACTTAACGTTAGTATAATTTGTCCTCATACGTACAGCCAAAAGAGTTTATGTATTGAATTAATTAGAGGGAAAATCTAATTAGTGTCATAAGTACATAAGTTAATTAAAGAGTATTTAATGAAGTCAAATTATCATAAATAATATAAATCACAATTAATATATTAATATGTATATATAATATATAATAAGAAATATTAGTGAGTTTAATAAATGATTTTTGTAATATATTTGAAATGTTTTAGTGAATTTAATGAATCTTAACACATGTCCATAGGATACAAACCCTTAATTAAATTCCAAATATATAAAAAAAAATTAAGGAAGTTAACATAAATAATGAAATTAAAATAAAAATTAAGAAAAAGAGGTAGATGTAAGCGGTCAAAAGATATGTCAACTCGAACCATCAAGCTATAGATGGAGACACAGGTGTAGTGTGTGTTAGTTGGCATTGAATCAGAATCCATACATCATGCATACATACATAGGATGATGACACACCATTTGGAAGCCACCATTAGTCCATTACTCTCATTCAAGTTTTCAAATTTTCATCCTTTTGGATATCATGCAACATTGCAACATATATATTATGTTTCAAAAAATGTGGTAACTTAGACCATACGGAGTGGTGAAAAAAGTTTAAGAAAGTACAAGAATTTTTTAAAATATAGAATAATCAATGAGAATGTTTCACATGTACAATGAGAATGTTTCACATGTACCAAACTCATTTACCTCCAACATCAATTATCTCACAAATGGCAAATCGAAAAGTTATAAAAATTTCACCATAAAATTCAGCGTTTTCTCCTCTTCGATTTGCCATCCCTCAAGTCATACTTTCGACAATTTTTTTTTCAATGTTTTTGGTGGGTTTTATAAATTATTAACACATGTGTTAGTGATTGGTTATACATTTAATTTAGAGTCAGGGTTTAGGGTTTAGAAGGGTTTAAGGTTTAGTAGGGTTTAGGGTTTAGTAGGGTTTAGGGTTTAGAGGGGTTTAGGGTTTAGAGTTTTGTAAAGGGTTTAGGGTTTGGGGTTTAGTGTTTAGTAAAATGTGAAACCCACCAAAAAAGAAGCAAATAAAAACTCGTCGAAAGTATGCCTTGAGGGACGGCAAATCGAAGAAGAGAAAACGCTGAATTTTATGGTGCAATTTTCATAATTTTTCGATTTGTCGTTTGTAAGATAATTGATGTTGGGGGTAAATGGGTTTTGTACATGTGGAACATTCTCTTTGTATATTTAGAGCATTCTCATTGGTTCTTCCATACTCTATAAAATCCTTATACTTCCTTGATCCTATCTCACGGAGTGGTATACATTATTTTCACCGCTCAAAACCGAGAATGCTGTTAGATCGTTCAGCCACTCCACAGCAGCGTTCGGTTCATAACAGTGTGTTTTACCTTTTTTTTTTCTCACACACAAACATTCATATAAAAAATCAAAAATAAATTTAAGTAAACTGTAAACTCAATATTATCCACTCCTTCACTTTTTGAGTAAGAGTATTTTCACGAGAATACTGTAAATACAGTGTCACCACTCTTCGACCTCTTATTACACGAAATTATACAAAAAAAATATTTATTACCCTGAAATTTGCTAATACAGCACTTGTATTAGCAAATGTTGATCGAATTTGAGGTTACAGGTATATATATTTTGATAATGATTTTTGGTGTCGTGCTTTAAGAATTTTGGAAGTGCAAAATTGTTAATATTTTTGGTTCCCCTATGACCCTATATGATTCGATATATATACTCTACTTTCGAATGTTCATTTTTTTTATGTAACTACTTCAAATGCCCAAGATATCGATCACCACACTAGCTCAAAGATTCAAAGTAAAATTGATCTAGGGATTGATTGTACGTTATAAAAAGCAAATCTATATATATATATATATATATATATATATATATATATATATATATATATATATATATATATATATATATATATATATATATATACTCGTTCTGGGTTTTAGAATTATATACATTGATTCTTATAAAAAATTCTACTAGTATTTCTTTTTATTAAAAAAAGTGATGGAAATGTTGATCTAAATGGAGCATATGATTCCACAAATGAATAAAGGGACAAAAAGATGGCCACAAATATTGGTTGAAACATGTACGTTGTAGCATATCTAATTTTTAAATCCCAATAGCCTTTAAGCGCGCCCTATATTATTACCACATTATTTTATAATTAATTTATAGACTAAAAATAGCATATTTCTTTTGATTTCTTGATTTGGATTAAAGATTATTAATGATAGTTTCACTATTTTTCTTATATATACCTTGATGATGAATTTTCTATTATATTATGATCATGCTACATTGCTACTACTATACATACACTGCACGACGACACTCAGAGAATCAGTTAAATACTCACTATGTCCCAGTAAAAGTGTTCACTTTAGATACGCATACAATTTTAAGATTTCCAGTTAACTACATTTTTCACCAATCAATAACATATTTACCCACTAAAATTTCTTTTGATTGGTAACATGGAAGTCTACACTTAATTTAGACAACACAAAATAATAATGTGGACAGCTGTAGTGGGACGAAGGGAGTAGTAATTTAGCATGCGCGCACTTCACTTTTATATTTTGCAAAAGTTTTTACACTTTCTATAAGCTTGGTGAAAAAAGTATTGGTAAAATGATATTTTTTTGTTGTTGTTGATATGTGTATAATCCATTAGTTATCTCTTTTTTTAGCCCCAATTGTTTGATTATTTGTACCTGCATCATACGGAGTATAGTCCGTATAAGTTTTAAACGCGTTTTATATTGGAGTAGCACTAGTGTCTTTGTTCAATTAATAAACGAAACGTAACTTAAGCGTAAGCAAACCTTAAAAATATCAGAAAAAGGGAAGCTACAGTGCAATGTCAGAGTCATCACATCCATCACCTACGGTATCTAGTGTGGAGTATATATACCTTGTATTAAAATGACTAATATACCCCTGTACCTTCCCTGAAAAGAAGGGATCAATTATGATTATCAGCCTCACGTCAAAACACCCAAATATTATTTCTACTTTTATAAACCAACGAATACTCCGTACTATACTTCTTTTGAGTTGCTAAAAATATTACAAATCCGTATCCATTATTACTACTTACTTTACTTTTTTACCACTCACTTGCTCTTCTTCCCCTTTTATATTACGAGCAATAAATTTTCAAAGAATGTACGTATTTTCTCATGAAATAAAAAACGTAGCTATACCAGTTAACTACCAATTCACCTAACTTCAAGGTTCATTTGAGATAGCACACCGTTAGATAGTTAAAATTAAAAGTAATACAGTCTTTAAGATACACAAATCATCATATATGTTAGCGATATAAAAATGATACTCCATATTTTAAATATTTTTTTCTCAATATATACAAACAAATGCGAAATTTTGTTGAAAATCGTGTTTCATACAAAAAAATGTTAATTAATACTCCATCCGTCACAGTTTTATTATCCATACTCATCTCGATATTCTTTTTATATATGTGGATATGCTCAAGTCTTAACAAGTATTACCTCCGTCCTAATATTATTGTCCACATCTTCGTTTTGAAATGTCTCAGAAAATAATTGTCCACTTTGTTTTCAATTTCAACCAATCAAAAATTGTTTAGGTGGAGAATAATGATTTCTTATTGATTAGCAATACAATTATTGTTAACTTGTTGTGTCATGTACATCTACAAAATTGGTTTAGGCCAAAATCTTTAGTTGGTGATCCCTTGGGCTGTGCTAGGAAACGATAGTTTCTTTTTGCAGGTTCAACTATTATCATATCTCTTTTATGGGTTTCGAATAGAAGCTCAAAATTCAGACAACTGGGAGCAATAGGTCGATCACTGATCCAAGAAATCTGGTTAATCCGTTAGATGTTTAGTTTCGGTTGCTTATGCATCTGGCTGTAGTTTTTTCTAGGTTGTCTTTTGGTAGCTTGTTGTTTATGCCATAGTTTTTTGGGTGTCTTCTTCTTTTGGTTTCGTTTGAGGTGTTTCTGCTGGTGTCTCCTCCGAGATTCATGTTTTGTATTTCATCTCTTTTGGCCCCATGCTTGTTTTTGCATGGTGTGCCTTGTTCTTTAATATATTATATTTGTAGCTTAAAAAAAAAGTAGTACAATTATTGTTATTTTCTAAAAATTATGTGAAAAATTGTACTAGCAGACAGTTAAATCGGGATGAAGGAAGTAATATGTTTTAGCCCTCACATATATCATTGTAAGAGAAGAGTTTAATTGAGACCATTTATTTTGTGTGAGAATGGGGGAACCAACCACAATATGTCATGTGTCACTTTTTTCTCTCTCATCCACGTTTTTAAAAATTAAATATCTCACAAACGACAAGTCGAAAAATCATGATAATTGCACCATATTTTTCAGCGTTTTATCCTCTTCGATTTGCCGTCCATCAAGACGTACTTCCGACGAACTTTTTTTTTTCCCCATTTTTTTGGTAGGTTTTACATATTAGTAACACATGTGTTAGTGATTGATTATACATTTGATTTAGGGTTTAGGGTTACGGTTTAAGGTTTCGGTTTAGAGCTAGGGTTTAGTGTTAAGGTTTAGCAGGGTTTAGTGTTAGGGTTTAGCAGGGTTTGGGGTTTAGTATGATTTAGGGTTGAGAGTTTTATAAAGCGTTTAGGGTTTAGGGTTTGGGGTTTAGGGGTTAGGGTTTAGGGTTGGGAGTTTGGGGTTTCAGGACGAAACCCCAAACTCCCAACCCTAAACCCTAAACCCTAACCCCAACCGAAACCCCAAACTCCCAACCCTAAACCCTAAACCCTAACCCCAAACCCTAAACGCAACACTGTAATACACGTGTTAGTAATATGAAACCCACTAAAAATAATGGAAAAAAAACTCGTCGAAAGTATGTCTTAATGGACGGCAAATCGAAGAGGATCAAACGCTGAATCTAATGGTGCAATTTTCATAATTTTTCGATTTGTGTTTTGTGAGATATTTAACTTAAGGGGTAAATGGGTTTTGTATTCTCTTTGTACACATGGCACCATATCATTGGTTCCTCTATTCTCACACAAATTTTTAGTCTCATTTAAACCTTACCCATGTAAATCATTATGATAAAATGATACCTCTTTAAACGTACTTTTTGACTAGGTGACATGTTTTAGGCATTTTGCAAACTTTAGTAACGTTTTTTTTTTTTTTTTTGGGATATTTTTCCCTGATAACATAAAAATGTATTATAGGACACTTAACCTATTTCTAATATCTTTATTTACAGAAAACAACATGACACTGCAATAAGTAAGTTCTTCGTTGATACTCCCTCAATCTCAATTTAATAGTCAAGTATTTCATTTTGGGACGTCTCAAAATTATTGTTCACTTTTGATTTCAACCAATCAGAAATGGTTTTAGTGGGTAGATATTAAATCTTATTGGTTGATATAGTAATAAATGTACTTTTCTAAAACTGTGTAAACTTTAATAGTGGACAATTAAATTGAAACGGATGGAGTAATAAATATTTTCGTTAGAGAGTATATATTTGTCAAACTAATTAGGCTGAAGTCGATTTTGTTTTGGTGTACAAGTTGATCCCAATTAAATGACCCAAAAATATGTACCCCCAAAACAAGACAGAGATAAGAAGTAACCAACCAGACCTTGACAACACATCTCTCTTAAACCACTCTGGTTTTACATCCCTTTCTTACAAAACTATTCCCTCCCTCTCCTTTAATCTATACTTTTCCTCAAATCCTCATTTAAATTAATTAATTAATTAATTAATTAATTAATTAATATATATATATATATATATACACATATATGTATGAATTAATAATTTAGTAATTGTCATACATTTTTTATAAGGAATTTTAGCCTTCTTATATTATTTAATTTATATATATATATATATATGATATTTTAAAATTTCCCTAAAAAGATTGGAGCATTTATAGGTTAACTCATGCATATATATTGTCCTGTGGCAAGCTATATATGTGGTGAATATTAAAGATATATAAATTTCCACCACATAACTAAGGTAACAACCTTAAATGAACCTTAACTTTACCACATTTAAGAGGGAGACAATCAATATAATCAAAGATGAATGTTATAAAACTTGGGATATTTTAGCACATGTAACGTATTAAATAAAAATAAATAAATAATACTAACGTTGTTGATTAAATATAGAAAGAAAACAGAATTATATGGTATGATAGACAGACTAATGATATTAAGCATACACCAAAATAGAAACTAAGCTACAGAAAAACATTCTACTGTGTCCTCGTCATCATCATCTTCTTCTTCTTCTTCAGTTCCTCTTAAATCTTCTTCTTTATTTCACTTTATAATAAATAAAGCTAGCTACCTGTTTTCTTTTAGGGTTTCCAGCTTTTTAGAAATAAAAAAATTAAAAATTAAAAAAGAAAAATGGGCAGAGGAAGAGTTCAGCTGAAGCGGATCGAAAACAAGATAAGTAGACAAGTAACATTCTCCAAAAGAAGAACAGGTTTGCTTAAGAAAGCTCATGAGATCTCTGTCTTGTGTGATGCTGACGTGGCACTTATTGTTTTCTCTACCAAAGGCAAACTTTTTGAGTACTCTACTCACTCCAGGTAGCTTCTTCATCTTCTTCAAACTTTATATAATTAATATGTTCAAGATTTCAAGATCTCTTTTTTAGATTTTACTTTTATTTCTGAGCAGAAGTTTATCAATTAAAAAAACCCTAAATCCAAGATTTTTTTAAAATATTTTTTGTGGGTCAAAGTTCATACCATCTGAACTTGCGTGTTTTTTGGGGTTTTATAAAGAAATTATTTTTTATACTGACATAAATATTATAATTTATCTTTCTGCATGCATCCATCCATTTTTATATATCTATACATGTAGAAACCTACATAAATATATTGCTATATGTAGTCTAGATTTGAAACCCTTTACTTTTTGGATGGGTTTTTGTTGTTTCTTACTGTATTTTTTTCTGGGTTGTGTACTGTTTTATTTGATTGAGTCTATTAAAGGAAACTAATTAATTAATCAATTTCTGAAAAGGATAATCCTGATTAATACTACGGAGTAGTTGTGAAAGAAGTAGACCAAAGCATGTCATATGTATGTTGGAACTTGAGAGTTTTCTTGAGCTGTGTGTCACTGCTTAATTAATTGTTATAGCCTTAACATTATCGTACGTACTAAGTATCTTTAAACTGATGAGATGAATACAGGAAACATCAACTTTACTTGTTCGTACATAAGCAACAAGATTAAAGACAACCTAGTACTCACAAGTTTTCAAATTATGTTATGCTATCTTACTGTAATTTGCATTCAAATATTAATAAATAAATAAATCAAGGCTAAGTGGGTGAGTCTTTTGTACGGAGTATTTTAATATATACACCCATATGCTAGATTTAGTTTTTATTTTACTGGAAATAACTTGTGTTATAGTGGAGTCTATGGTGCCAATAAGTTGGTGCAGGTATGGATGTTGGGTGCAGTGTGGTTTGGTCCTTGTGTTCCTTTTGGGTCAGTAATTTACTTAGCTTCATTGGCTTATTCTTCATCTGTGTTTAATCTGGGTAGACTTTGCCACTTCGGTCCTATAGGCTTGATTGTACACGAGTTAATTTGGGATATGAAGATATGATTGTGCGGAGATATGATTTTCTCTAAAAACAAATTTAACACCCTCTTAATTTTGTCCCAATTGATACACTAGATGAAGATGAAATTTTGTGTAAAGAAATGTTTCATCAACGATATGGCAAAAAGTCTTAACGAAAGGTCAAAAAGGTTAGCATCAAAATCAAACAAGCAGATGTTAATAAATTGCTCTAAAATATTCTTTCCCAAATTGGAACTAATTACTTCACTTGCAGATGTCCATAGAAAGTACAGATGCCATTTTTGTTAGTTTCATTTCCAAATTAAGAGCAAAACACACACAAATATTGAGTGAATTTGCAGTGAATAAGTACTAAATCATTGATGTGCTTTCTTTCAACTTCAAGCTCAATTTACTGCGTCTGTCCTTCGTTATAAGCTTTTCTTGTTATCATTTCTATCAAAGATGGTTAGCTTTTTGTATTTTGATGAACTAGTACTGTTTTTGGTTGTAAGTTATTGTTAGGATTCGCATGTAATTTATTGTTAGTTGTTATACTCCATATATGTGTGTTTCAGGTTTGTGTTGATGTCGATATTAAGATTTCATTTTAAAGTTATAAGACTGAATTCTAAAATCCAATTAACCAATTAAGGCTTCTTGTACATGTTTATATTGATGCTTAGGATGGGTTCTAGGGTTTCTAGGAAAATTTCTGGACAGATGTAATTTGGTGATATTTTACAGAATATATTAGTAATGTTTTGACAAAACTTAACTTTATGTAGGAAACTAGTTAACTAATTAATAAAAATAAAGTGAATTGACACAGAAAATGTAAACACTGCACAGTGACATTGAGTCAATCACTGAAAGACATTCAAAACTGGTTTTTGTCCTAGGATTGTTCCTGTATGAGCCATGAGAACTTTTAAGACTAACCTTAAATGCTTACAATATGATAGCATCTTGATTTACCAATTAACTTTTGGTTTAAACATCTTGTGTTGTACTTCTGCATCCTTGTTTATTTCATATGCTCACAATCTAATGGCACCGTTTATGTAGAATGTAAAGTAATCAACGTGGAGTCATTAGATGTTTGATTATATATGATTCATCTGATCTAACACCTAAGTTTCTAATTAAATAAATCCCCGCCAGAAGGACCCAAAAGTTTGATTTATCTTAAGTTGCTCTTGATTAAACAAGAATGCATGAGTTAGCTGAAATTCCCAATATGAGTTCAATACTAAAAGGAGTTGTGAATACCATGCATATATACATTTAATTCAAAAAAAAAAATTACAGTGTTATTTTGCTAAATGTCATCATTGATGTAGTTGAGGCCCTTACGGATTCATCGGAATTTCTTCTGAGGTATTCGTTGTGTGCTGATACTTTGTAGTGATCCTGATTCATTGATTGAAAGGTAGAAAAATTCTGTAGAAGCTTGAGGTAAGTGATTACAGAAACATCTGATGTGTTGGTAAAGAAGTAACACTGGGCACATATATATCTCATTAGAACTTGAATGACATTGTAGATATTTCAACTGCTATTTGCATAGCCCCATGCAAACATAATTGCTCAAAACCAGAATTTCAACTTCCCTATTTAGTGCTAAAAGTAGTATACAGGAGGGCATATTATATTCATGGGGCAATTCTAACTTGTTGAGCACATACGGAAGTTAACCACAAAAGATAAGTTATGCTTAAGAAAATAAGAAATCGATCATATATAACCTTGTATCACCTCTCTTGCATCATATATACCAGATTCATTTACATTGATGGCTTCAAACAAGTGTGTATTAGGTGAATTATAGAGCTCTTTTCACCATATATCAGAAGAATCATGTACACATGATACTATTGAATTTAAACTAATGGAAAAAGATTATACCATGCTGATATACAATGCATATGGCTGGCCAATGGACACAATTGCTTTGATGTAAGAAAGAATCATGAACATGTGATGACCTTTAATTTATATTTATGGTAAAAATGTAATATGCAACAGATATGGCTGGTCAACAGAATTGTTTGGATATAAGAAACATACTAGCTTAAAGCTCCACGACAATGCGGACGACTACATTGAAAGTGTTATATATGTTAAGTTTTATTTTAAAACTTTTAATTAAATAAATTAGTCTATATATATATATATATATATATATATATATATATATATATATATATATATATATATATATGTGTTAGTATGTTAAATGTAAAGATTTAAATTGTTATAGATTTAAAGTTTTATTTTAAATTTTTAATTAAATAAATTATTATATATGTTAGTGTGTTAAATGTAAAGACAATAAAATGTTATAATTAGTATATGTATAGTTTTAAGTCCCGCGACAACGCGAACGACTAAATTAAAATTGTTATAGATATTCAATTGAATATGAATGTATACATTGAAATCGTCATATATTAAAAAAATTAAATTTAAAAAATGCATACATCATAACTTTCAATTTTTGTAGACTTTGGGATCTTGAACAACCGGCTAATTTTGATCGGATGAATATTCAACTACACTTGATTTTTGGGATGGAAAATTTTTTGAAATAGGTTGAGATCTTTGTGGATCCATAGATATCAATATGAGGAAAAATATAGAGAATGATTGATCATATATATAGGTTTAGAAATAAAAAAATATAATTAAGAAAAGATTTGAATGAAATACATTTTTATATTAGATAGTATGAATTTTGCTTAAATTTTTGAGAAAAATTCGTTAACATTGAGAATATGTTGTGAAAGTTGTGCGGATATTTATTTTTTGTGTTATATTATTAATGATATTTAATATTTAAGGGGGGAGTGTAATTAATTTAATCAAATCTAAATCGTCTAATCAAACTGAAAAATCTCATTGAAAGGTCCAGATTGCTCCATTGGATTTTGGTTTAATTATACGTAAATGTAATAGTATTTATAAGTATATAAGATCATCCATATGTACTTGAGTCATTCACGTCATAATTCTTTCACTACAATAAAAATATCATTTATTCACATTTTTTTCTCACACTTTTTAAAAATGTGTGGAATTATGTTAAATTATTCACATTTATAAGTGTGAAGAAAATTATTACATCAATAAGTATGGAAATCATCAAAATCTTCGCATATATAAGTGTGAGGAAAAAAAGTTTACACTTAAAAGTGTGAAAAAAGATTTGTAACACCCAATTTATCCACACTTTCTCTTGTGTGGGAAAATCATGTGTTACAAATTTTTTTCCACACTTTTAAGTGTTGAAAAGTTGTAATTTCTATACACTTACAAGTGTGAGATTTTCTTTCTTACATATATAAGTGTGGAAAGTCTTATCTTTTTCAAAAAAATTTACACACTTTCTAAAAGTGTAGAGAAAAAAGTGTTGTAAAATGACATTTTTTTGTAGTGTTTTTTATCAAGGTAAAGGAACATCCCATACCGCCTTCCGCGGGTTAGGGCCCAGTACCGTCTAGGACAGTGTATGAGGGAGGTTAGACGTAGACAGTCTTACCTCTACCCTAAGGTAGAGAGGCTGCTTCCGATTCTACCTAAAGGTAGAAAGGACCTCTGGCCTTTTGCAGGGGATGGGATTCGAACCCCTGACCTATTGTTCAGAGGCAAGGGACTCAGCCACTAATCCAACCCTGCTGGATAAGTGTTTTTTATCAAGGTGCCTAACATTAATCACATCACAGTTTAGTGATCTTGTATTAATTAAACTTAAAAGAAAATAAACTTAGATATATATACAAATCGAATTGATGAATACTGATATGAAGACTTATTCTAGAGTAGATAAATAAGAACTGGCACCCTTTTAGCCATAACCACTGAGTGAGTCCGGTATGTCCTCCACATTATAGATAGGCAGCTGATTATGTGTCATTCTGAGTTGGCGGTTATCAACCTGTTGCCACAAAATAAGAACTATCCGAAAAGCCAAGGATCAAATGTCCATATCAAACTTCAAAACAAACTTTGTTACAAGAATTTCCTAAAACAATCTCACCTTGAAATGAAGAGACGAGCAAATTTCTTGATGAGACGATATTGACGTGATATATAGCAACGCTAATATGATTGCAACAGAAAACACCTTAGAACCGACTTGCCATCGTAAAGTAAAAGGACAACTAGTTTCGAAGATATCACATAATTCATAGAAAGTTATGGATAGAAATCGA
The DNA here is from genome assembly GCA_949592205.1 of Helichrysum umbraculigerum. Classification (NCBI taxonomy): domain Eukaryota; kingdom Viridiplantae; phylum Streptophyta; class Magnoliopsida; order Asterales; family Asteraceae; genus Helichrysum; species Helichrysum umbraculigerum. The sequence continues at coordinate 139,851,493 of CATIUR010000001.1, read as the reverse complement.
TCATTCTCTTAACACTTGCATGTTAATGGAACTCTTTTTACGTTAGTCACATTCAAATCCTTTCCATCTTTCCAAAAAGATCATACCATGTAGATTCATGTTATGTTTCTTGCCTGTTATACGTCGTATCAAGGCATTATGGAACCCATTTTTGCTTGTGTATCTAGATGGGTTTGGGAATTGTGAAGATTAAGCAACTGTTGACGCGACTAGATCCTAAGTAACATTAGGGTTGGTTGTAAGTTGTAATGATAAAAAAATTGTGACGTTTTTGAGAAATAGTAGCGCGATTTCGAAGTCAGTCAGAATGTTTATTTCTTGTTCCCGAAGCTAGGTTTATCCGACATTGTTGGATTTGTTTGCAATAACTAAATCGATATCAACAGTACTTGGACGCCGCTCGATGAACAACCCTTGGATGCCCGGCTAGAAAAATTCCAGGATGAACCAGTTAAGGTCTTTTCTAGTTGATCGTGATGTGGTTGTTGGTCTCGGAACGATGATATGGCAGAAGGCTAGTTGCGTTGTTGTGGCGATTGTCGCGACAGGATGTAGTCAGTAATCAAAGTTGTTATGGTGAGAGTTTTTTTAAATCCACAGTTTTGGATTCATGTATTCCAGGTTTTGGAATGGCTAGGCAGGATTAATCTCAAACACTTAAAAGATATCGTTGTTGTGTAGGAGATGCCGAAATGAAAAACAATTGGCGGGGTTTATGTGCCGCACAGCGAGCAGCGGTTAGGTGATTGGCGGGTAGATCATTAGGAGGAATCGGTTGGAATTTCCAGGTGGTATTAGAGACGGATGATCACGTAATTCCTAGTGAGCTTTATTATAGAGAGCTTTGAGAAGGCTTTGGAGTTCGGTAACCGAGAGTGTCGAAGTTAGTGAGAGCTTTGGAGGTAGTTGTGCAACTGATAGAGTCTAAGTTTCTACAAATTTAGTATGCGAATTTTGGGTCTACATTAGATAATTCATACCTTCAGACTTACACTCTCCAATGGTAAAGTGTTGCAACTAAGAGAGGGTCGTAAACCGGAGTTTTATTAGAGAGCCACGTTTATTATTTTGTATTCATATAGTGGGAGCTGACTTAGTGCAGGGACGAAGCCATGTAGAAGGTAGGTAGCAATTGCTACGGGTCCTTTCGTTGTACGTAGTGTAAATGTCATATAAAAATCACCTTTTTGTTGCATTTTTCTTCTTTGTGCTACGGGTTAACAAAAATTAAGATACCCCTGCTAATGGTCACCCCAAATCCTGAATCAGCCACTGACTGAGTAGAGGATATGTGTTCATTGAAGGAAATCATACGTATGTGTTCTCACATGTGAACGTTGACGAAATAGATGTCTAAGGTTGTGATGGTGTTCTCACATGTTAACCTTGATGATGACATCTACGTGTTGGTTCTATTCGAAGGTTTTCTTATTGTTGGAAAGAAAAATCTGATATATGAAATTAGGAGTGTCACAAATAACCGAATCCGAATAACTAACCCAAACCTGAATAACTTGAATTCGAAGCTTATTCGGCCACCCAAAACCGAATAACCCGAATTTGAATAACTCAAGCTTTATTTGAATCGGGTTTTGGATAAATATTTACAATTTAGGTACCCCGAATAACCGCAAAAATTATTCAAAAAACAAATATAACTATATATACATATATATATATACATATATATATACATATATATATAGGGTAGTGATCAAGAGGGAAGTGTCTTTTTGGGGGGAAGGGGGGAAGCGTTAGTACGCATCAGGAAGCATATTACAATTATCAATCAAAACGTCAACAAAAAATTATTTTTATCGGTAAATAGTAATCAAAATCGATGCTATAAAGAATATTTTAACGAATGAATTTCATTTTTAAGTCATAACATTAATTGATGAATATTTATTTAATTAATTGTTAAGATGCAGTGTGATGCATATTAACTAAGATGCATCGCGATGCATCATAAAACTTCACATTATTTGAAAAATATTTTTATTGTTTAGATGCATCACAATGCAGATTAACTAATATGCACCGCGATGCATCTTAAAGGATTTGGATCAAATATTCATAAATCGATACTATAACTTGAAGAAAAAATTTATCAAGGAAGCTTAACATTTATAACATCGATTCTGATTAACATTTACTAAATTTCAGTTTGCTTTTTTCGAGATTAGTATAGGTGAAGGTAATATGCTTCCTGATGCGTACTAACGTTTCCCCCTTCCCTCAAAAAATGGACTTCCCTCTGGATCATACCAACTAAAAGTTGAGAACCTTGAGAACCACTACATTACATGCTTGTTCATATGTGATTTAACTTCATTCACATGTGAACATTGATTTAGGTTAGATTTGTAAAGAAAAAAATTAAAAAAATCCTAAATTATAGCGAAAAACACAAAAAACAAATATATGTTCACATTTGATGATAATGTGAACAAATCATGTAAATAGTGTTTTAAGACGTGATTTTCGAATTTTTTTCTTTACCAATCTAACCTAAATCAATGTTCACATGTGAATGAAGTTAATCATATGTGAACAAGCATGTAATCTAGTGGTTCTCAAGGTTCTCAACTTTTAGTTGGTTCTCATTTGAACCTATTCTCAAGGTTCTCAACTTTTAGTTGGTTCTCATATGAACCTCCACCTATATATATATATATAATATATATATATATATATATATATATATATATATATGTTCAAATGAGAAACAACTAAAAGTTGAGAACCGTGAGAACTACTAGATTACATGTTTGTTCACATGTGATTACTTCAATCATATGTGAACATTGATGTACATTTAATTGAGAAAGAAAAAAGTCAAAAAAATCCTAAAATTATATCGAAAAACACAAAAAACAAATATACGTTCACATATGAACGGATAATGTGAACAAATAGGTAAAAACGTATTTTAAGACGTAATTTTAGGATTTTTTGACATTTTTTTATTTCTCAATCTAACCTAAATCAATGTTCACATGTGAATGAAGTTAATCAGATGTGAACAAACACGTAATCTAGTAGTTCTCAAGGTTCTCAACTTTTAGTTGGTTCTCATTAATGATTTATATGAATACAACCATATATAATATACATGTATGTTACTTATGATGATTTATATAAACTATGATTGTTATAGCGCAATGTTTAAGTTTTGTTCAAAATACGAAAATCTAGAATATTGTCTTATTTGGGTTAGAATGAATAACCGAATCCAAATAACTCGAACCCGAATTACCCATCCTTAATTGAATCGGATTTAGGGTTAGGTTATTACCTTGAAAACCGAATAACCCAAAACCCGATTAAATTACCCGAATAACACCCCTAGATGAAATTATGTGTGGAGTGGTGGATGACATGTTGGTGGCATGATCAAACATAGATGTAATCGATAAGCCGAAGAGGTAGGTCATAGGTGTGTGTTGGAAGAATCTTGTGAAAATAATGGTGTTGGAGTCATTGAATGCCCCAACGTATCTTTTTGAGGTTTGAAAAAGATGGTTGGGAAATTTAGAGAGTGGATTGTCCCAGCTTCATCATGTCGTTCAGACAGCCTTGTATCTAACGGTCATTCGACCCAGCCTGGTTGAGCACTTGAGCAGCGTGTCTAATGGTGTTTCAATGGTATGGATACCTTAGAAAGAGAGACATCATTGAAGGGATAGAAGTGAGGGGTTACTTGTTTTGGTTAATTCAATTTCAAGTGGTAGATGGTTTGGAATTGTGAAAGTTGAATAGATGTTGTTGTGACCATATCCCAAGTCACGTGAGGGCAGGTTGTGACAGCAAGAAAATCACGACGCGAAAATCGCGACGTGATAATGTTTATTTCTAGTTTCCTAAGTAAGGTTTATTTATAGAAGATATAACCCTAATGTATTCGTAACCTTTGAGCCACGAATTAAATGAAAGGAACTCTTTATTTGACCGGCTTGGACTACACCGATGTCCACGTTCGGGTATAACCACGTAATATCCATCTGTCGTATTGTTCGGTGTTTATTTATCTTCTTGCTTATTGTTTATCCATTTATTGTATGCGGGTATCACCGCGATTACACGTGCATTTTTTAGGGTGGTTACTCATTAACAGTCATGAACTGATTATTGTTTGTTGTATATATCCGCATGAAATTTCTTACATATGGTTCAGATATTTGAACTTAGTGGCATATGCTTTTATCTACCTTATTATACAGATTGTAGATTACCCTTATCCGTTTTTAAGATCAAACAATGGATCTTCGTTTATGATTTGTATCTAAACAACAGTAATAGTGTTCAACAAGATTGTTATCCATGGAGTTGCATACAGATTCTTACATTTGTTTAGTTGAAACATGCAGTATGGATACGATTCTTGAGAGGTATGAAAGGTATTCCTATGCAGAGAAATTGCTTACTGCTCCTGAAAATGAGACACCGGTACGTACGTATATACAATAATTTACATACTCACACTGCCTTCTATGAATTTATATCATGAATATTAGAGATGGAAACTGCTATTATGATTATTTGATCATCATACGCCTTAAATTGGCTTTTATCCAACAAAATGTGTACAGGCAAGCTGGACCCTTGAATCCTCAAAGCTTAAAGCAAAGATTGAATTTCTTGAAAAGAACATGAGGTAGATTTGTTTGTATCCATAATGTTAATCAGTATGTTACTTAAAGGATCAATTGAATGTTACTTGATCTAGCTATATGCATGGCTTATTGTATTTAATTACTTTTTACAAAATGTTAGGCACTATGTTGGGGAAGACCTAGAGCAATTAAACCTTAGAGAGCTTCAAAATGTGGAGCAACAACTCGAGACCGCTCTTAAGCGAATACGAACAAAAAAGGTAACTAAAATAAATATTGCTTTCTGGTATGTATAAGTGAAAACTTTTTAATCTTTGTATCATAATTTTTACAGAACCAAGTCATGCACGAGTCCATCTCTGAGCTCCATAAAAAGGTATGCCATCTAATACTGTCAAACATCTAAAATGGATTCACGCCATGAAAAAATGGAAGTTATTTACAAAATACACCTGTTAGAATGCGGCCCTAGTTAAATCAATACGTGTTGATGCACTGTGTTTGATGACAGGAGAAGGCGTTGCAAGAACGAAACAACTCACTTTCCAAGAAGGTAATTCTGTTTGCAAAGTTTACAAAGAGAGGTGATTTATACCATCACAAAATAATCATACAACATAAATAACACACTATATAATACCACAAAACTAGTGTGATGGTGTACGAAGTCATTTTGTGATTTACAAGAGGCTTCCTTTTAGAAAAGATAAAATCTTTTGGAGCCATTTTGTGGAATACAGATATTAGCGATTTTTTAGATGTGGCATGAAAACAGCATTTTTTTTTCTTTCTGAAAAGTTTCCATATATGCATGTTAAGATAATGTATTTGCTCACTGTTTGAACTCGGCACAGTTAAAAGAGAATGAGAAAAACAATGAACAACAAAATGCAAGGTTACAGTTACCCCAGCCAGCACCACCACAAGATGAGCCCCATTCAGCTCCTTCTTATGCAACAAGCAGGTACCATCTCTTTGTTTCTTTCTGTGCATATCGAGTCAGTAACTAATTTTGACTTATTGTAGTGGACCATTCATCGGAGCAGCCATGAGAGAGGAAGAATTAGGTCAAGCTCATCAAGTATCTGCCACGATGATGCCATTGTGGATGATCCGTCACATTAACCAATAAGAATTGAAGGCAGTCAACTTCCAGCCATCGCGTGTGTTTGTAAGTGGTCAAGTTTCAACTTCTGCAACTATCGTATGTTTGATTGCTATGATATATACATAAGACCTTATCAAGCAATTCTATCATTCTATATGTTCCAATTCGTACTTCCATTTTTGGGAAATGCATCCAAGATGGCCTAAATGATTATAATAATGTCAGATTGTCAGTAGAAGACTTTGGGTTGTGTTGACACATGTGGGACGCCAAATGCATTTTTATATGGATTATGTATGTTAATATACATTTCAAGGCCTGCTTGTTTGAATCCAGACAACAAAACAAATGCTCATTAGATATGTATGCATACTACTAATCAGATTTCATATGTATTTACAAATCTGTTTTTATAATAATAGGAATAGGAATATTAGAAGTCTATAACATAATCCTATCCTACATAAATATAACAGATGGTTCTGCATATTCTTAAAGACACAAATGTTGTACAATGTTACAATACAACATTAAGGACTAGAAAAATATAGAAAGACATCCCTGTGAAACATCATCTAAATTCACAAATGTTTGACCATGCCAATGAGTGTATGGCACATAATATACGGGTCTTTTCTTGGTTTATTTAACAGTTGCAAATTCCACCACCAGGGGGACGTTCCCTACAATGACAAAAAAAAAAAAAATGTTCAGGAAAAGAAGTGTATTCTTAGGTTGACTTTTATGGTCGAAGGAGCATAGCATATATACCTTAACCTCTCACAAAGGCGCACCAATGCATCAGAACCAGTTCGATAAGCAACATCTTCAATCATAGAAGCATTTCGTGGTGTCACACAGTCTGCAAGCCTAAACTCACATAACTCCTTCAAGGAACACGCATCTGTCAGTACGGCAGAATGACCTCCACCAGCAGCCAGCTTCCTTACCTCGCCAACACACCTGTTTTCAACGAGCTTCTATCAAAATACAGTTTCAAGGTCAAACATTCAAGTTAAGGGAGAGAGAAGGGGGATGATATATACCAGTCAACAGGAGATGGATACCATGCATAAGTGCACTTCTGATTAGCCGCTTGACCGTAGCTATTATAACCCCATCCATGGATCCTACCATCTTGAGTTGAGACCAGTGTGTGAGAATGTCCACAAGCAACCTGTTTCACGCCATATGGCAGGACCAATACCGGCATGTTACGGAACATGGTTCCAGAGTCACTAGCCACACATGAAAAGAGCCCTGTCTGAGGCCCAAGTCCTAGTTGACCGTGTTGACCTCCACCCCATGCGTATAGAGCTCCTTTCATAGTCACAGCACACGTATGCACACCACCTGATGCCACATCCTTCACAAATATCCCATCAAGTGAAACAACACGCCGTGGTATCAGCTCCTTGTCCTCTGATTGAACAGAATAGTGCCCTAATTGGCCCATGCTTCCCAAACCCCATGTGTAGCTGCAATAAATGAGAAGTTTTCTAAGTGATACACAGAGCAATGGTAAGTGGTGTTTGGCTATGTGTTTTGAGAGTGAATTATCTTATTTTAGTGTTTTTAAAACTGAATAATCACTTTTCAATGCCAAACAACCCGTAAGAAAGTAATGAATATTAAGGAATAAAATGGGTAGTTTTGATCAAAATATGACTAGATGTGAGGTTGCCTTGAAGACCTCCAAGCAATTTCCGCTTGTGTCTAGGACCTATCTTCATCAACAAAAGGTCCATTTAAATACACTTACACCTCTCCGTCCTCTGAAACGGCTGCAGAGTGGTACTCGCCACATGATACTTGAGTAATCTTTACAAGCTCAGGGGCTTCATCAAGGAACTTAGCATATGCACTTATAACACGAGCCTTTTGAAGCCCTTGACAAGTAACACCTCTCCCAAGCTGACCGTGTTCATTGTAGCCTGGTTTATCATAATGTAATTACTTTCACAAATACAAGCATTTATAAAATTAAGTAAACCACTGGTAAAAAGTTCGAAGTATGAGACATTTATACCCCAAGCTTGCAGTAGACCATCCTCTGATAGTGCCACAGCATGCACAGCACCACACGATACTTGACGAATAACCTGAAAGGTTTAAAATATCTTTCAAAATGCAATATTATATTATAGTAAGGCATTTGCGTTTGCCAAGATATTGTGATTTAAGGCAACGAAAACGTTATGTTTAACAACCTCCGATAGCTTAAATACGTATTCTTACCGTATCAGGAGAAAACGCTCCCCAGAATACTCGAGGATGGTTGGATCCCTGAAACGATTGAAAGAAATTCAATTATGAGTATACCAAACACAATGTTTGGAGATTGATTTGAGTTCTTAAGATATCGTATTTGGTATTTTTGTTTCATAACGGCCACCATCATCGCCAAGATGCAGCAGACATTAATGCGTGATTTTGAATATTAAGGAAACACCCCATATGCAATTTCACTTAAATGAAATGCCATGTATACGGTTTAACATAGACCTGATTTTGTCCCCAAACCCAAAGTCTTCTAGCGGATACAGTTCCATCATTTTCACGTGGCTCTGCAATAGCAGCAGTACAATGTGCTCCACAAGACACGGATATCACACGCTCATTTTGCAATAGCTTCACTTTTTTAGGAAGTTTTCTACTTGTTTCGGTTCCATCCCCCAACTGACCAAACTCATTTGCTCCTGAGCAATCATGTAATGGTAGTTATGACAACTTAACCTTAGAGAGACATATATATATGCTACAAAGTTACCACAAATCAATATCCAGCTTAATATTTCTCTATACATTAATGACCCGGGTAAAGGGGATTAGACCCCGGCAAATTATACAACAATGGCTATCATGGGACAAAAGGATAATAAAAGAGGATTCTAACCCCAAGTAAAGAGGGACCCATCAGAGGCCACAGCTGCGGTATGCTCACGCCCACAAGCCATGTCTAACCACCGTGAATTGGCTCCGGCTGGACACCCGAAAAGGTCTGGTGGAAGCTGTTTTGGGATCCTCAAGTTCTGTTCCTTGCATTCTCGCCCTGTTTGGCCAGACTGATTATAACCCCAAACATAAAGTGCACTCTTGGTTGGGGCAAGCACTGGTCGAGTTTCTCCAAATATTTTATCAATGGCCATTTAACCCCAACCCCCAATAAACCTAATCATCATAAAAACAAATCAGTATCCCCTTCCATTTTACAATCAAGTATTGACCATGTATTACAATTTTGATGGAATCCAAACCAGATCAATGACAAAAAATACTCAACCCCAAAATTAATACTTGAAAAGTAGGAGTATCAATCTATCAATCATCCCCAAAAAGATGACAGATTTTTAATGTTTCCTTCAAGTTTTCACCTTGAATTTCTCAACTTTTTTATAACCCCGACGAAAACACAAGTATACAAACGCAAACTGAGGTTGATCGCGATGAAATACTTACCAATAGTAATCAAACTATTTATCGTAATTAAATTAAATGTTGATAATTTATAATGAGAAATTAAACAATTAAAAACTAATTCACCTTGGGTTTCTCAAATTGTTGCTGACCCAGAAAGAATTTTGAAAAGAAAAAAAACAATTGAATGCGTAAAATGCAGGTTATATAACCAAAGAAAGAAAGAATTGAGAAGAAATTACCTTTGACCGGCGAAAATAGGAATAATTGTGGATAAGATTTGAAGTTCGGAACAAAAAAAAAAGAGGAAAGAAATAGAAATAAATAATCGGGTTATTATTGTTGAAACTCCGAGGACCTTGGAGGGATGATGGATTCGGTGGTGGTGTTGCTGTCGCTGATCGGAAAAAATGTGTGCCGTTCGACTATAAAGAATCTTCCAGACCCTCTCACTTTGTTTCATATTTTAAATCACCCCCTTAATATTTTCACTTCCACCCCTGCATATTTCTTGTACGGAGTACTATTTTTATTTATATTTGCTTGAAAATTAATATTAAACATATACGGTAGGGATGAGAAAAAAAAAACCGAAATACCGAAATCGAACCGGACCGGTACCGAATAGGTACCGACCGTTACAAATGGTACGGTATTCGATTTTTGATTTGGGGCAAAAAAAAAACGGTACCAACCGGTTGGTACCATGCACACTAAAATACCTAAACCGAACCGGAACCGCACCGGACCGGTACCGAACCGGTACCAACCGATACAAATGGTACGGTATTCGGTTTTTGATTTGGGACAAAAAAAAGGGTACCAACCGGTCGGTACCGGTTCGGTACCGGTATGTTACCAAGCTCACCCCTAATATACGGAAAATATTCTTTGAGAAGTGATGATATTTAAAGAAACTTTTTGTTGTTATTTAATAAAAAATTGCGAAAAAAATGATTTTTTTTATATATAATAAATATAAATTTCAATATTAATTAAATAATATTTTATGTTATACTATGTCATACATACGTCGTTTTCTATATATACAAAAATTGGGTGTGGTAGGAGGCACCCAAACGATGTATTTACGAGTGTTTTTCATAAAGTATTTGATGGATTACTTTATCTCAAAATGTTTTGAAAAAGGGCAAAAATAGTGAGAAATGAGAGAAGATGGTGACGGTTCAATATACTGATATAGTGTGAAAATTTGGTGTTAACATATATTCCGATTCCGTAGTAGATAAAATATTTACGTTTGAATATCGACGTATCAAACAATTTTATCATCACGTTTATGTGTTAAAGATGAATATGATAAGTCAGAGAGAGAGTTTTGGTCTTTCAAATGAAGTAGTATATAACTTGTGGCAAGCTTTTGTTTGTTTAAGGTAGAGGTGGCAAAATCTCTGGGTCGGGTCGGGTCGGGTATTGGGTCTTATCGGATTTCGGATTTAGATGGGTCCGGGTCTAGATGAGTCTTTGGGAAGGATGGGTCTTTTGGGTCTGGGTCTAATGGGTTTGGGTCGGGTTTTTGAGTCTTTTATAACAATTTTTTTTTTATCACAAGACATATGTTAATTGCACTCCTGTAAACAAAGACAAATACTACTCAACATTGTACGCATATATATATATATATATATATATATATATATATATGGGGAAGGTTCAAATGAGAACCACTTTAAAGTTGAGAACTGTGAGAACCACAACGAATACATGTTTGTTCACATGTGATTAACCTCAATCACATGTGAACATTGATGTACGTTTAATTGAAAAAGAAAAAAGTAAAAAAAAATCTTAAAATCATATCGAAAAACGCAAAAAACAAATACATGTGAACGATAATGTGAACAAATCGGTTAAAATGCTTTTTAAGACGTAAATTTATGATTTTTTTTTACTTTTTTCTTTTTCAATTAAACGTATATCAATGTTCACATATGATTGAAGTTAATCACATGTGAACAAACACGTATTCGTTGTGGTTCTCACAGTTCTCAACTTTAAAAGTGGTTCTCATTTGAACCTCCCACTATATATATATATATATATATATATATATAGGGGAATGATCAAGAGGGAAGCAATTTTTTGAGGGAAGTATGGAAGTGTAATATTCATCACGGAGCATCTTAACTTTGCCAATACAAATATCAAAGATAAAATTAAATTTACTCGTATATAGTAATCAAGATCGATGCTATAAAGAATATATTAACAGATAAAAGTCAATTTTAAGTCATAATATTATTTTATGAATATTTATTCAATAAAACGTTAATATTCATCGTGGTGAATGTTAACTTAACATTCATCACGAAGAATGTTAAAAAATAACATTATTTTTCTTTTAACATTCATCGTGATGAATGTTAAGTTAACATTCACCACGACGAACATCATCGATTAGGGATTTAAAATTTATCAATTAATGTTATAGCCTACAAAAAGAATTTATCATGGAAGCTTAACATTCATAACATCCATTTTGATCAACATTAATTAATTTTCACTTTTTAATTTTCGACAAATGTATTGACGAAGTTAAGATGCTCCGTGATGAATATTACACTTCCCTACTTTCCCTAAAAAAAGTGCTTCCCCCTGGATCCTCCCACTATATATATTGTAACACCCAGTCATCGGGTCTAGTAGTATTTAATATTTTCTAACTGTGAATTATTATTAAGTGTGTCAGAAAATAGGTGTGTTGTATTATTTGAAATAAATAGTGATAATAGTCGAATAATTTATTGTGACTAATAAATTATTGAGTGTTTTAATTTTATTTAGTTGACGGTAAAATAAAATAATGTTTCCCCGCAAATGGTTTTTAAGTTCCAGACAATGATAAGTACGGAGAATGAAATTTAGACAATTGTGTAATAGACTTATATGTTGAGTCGGCCTTTTATTTCAACATATATCTATATATATATATGCATTCGTACGTATCATATATTCATATGTATTATTTCAAAACCCTAAAACCATGAGAAATCACCAAATTGAAGCCCTAGAACTCGAATTCAAGCTTCCAAAACATGAGTAAATCATCCATTGATCATCATAATCATGTGGTAAGTCTTAATTTTGTGATTATGTATAAACCTAGAAATGGGTTTTTGTGTATTTGATTCAATTAGGATGATTAATATGAAATTGAAGCTTGTAATGATCATATAGTTGTTAGTTGATGATTATATGTGGATTATAATCTAAACCTAGTTTAGAAATGGTGAATTTGATATATGATCATTAATAAAGTTAAAGGGTTTAGTTGATTATGATATGATCAAAGCTTATAAGCTTGTGTAATTAGTGTATGTTTGATAATTGTTGTTAGTGATCATGTTAGAGTCGATACATGATGATGATTAGTTGTGTTCAAACTAAATTGTGTAAAGTTGATTAAGTGTTCATGGTGATTATGATTGATTCATGAAGATGATTATGAGGGGTTTGATTAATTGTTGATGTTAGATGTTATTAATCTTGTTAATGGGTTAATTATATTAGTTAACAATGATTAAGATGGATAAAGGTGAGAATGTGATACTAATGATCATAATTTGGTAATTGATTATGAATATTGATGTTTATAATGGCTATTCATAATCTTGGAAACTTACTTGATTTGATGTTGAAAGATGATCATAGTTTATTAAGTGATTGTGAATTGAGATGATTAAAGTGATTAATCATAATCTTGAATGATGAAAATTGAATTAATACAAGTTAGTGATAAGTTGTTTGATGGAATTAAAATTGTATGATGTTATGTCAATTTTGAGACAAGTGACTAACTTGTGTTATTCTGTTATATTCTCAGATGTGGAGAAGACTCAGTGATATTAGACTACTGAGTGGATGATTGAGGTATTCGGTGAGTGGATATCTAATCCTCAGTGTGATTTAGTTGTAACGAATTTTGGTTACAACAAGTAACATATTATTACTGTGTTAGTTGCCATGATGATTATGATGGTTAGTAATAATAATGTTGACTTAATGAATGTGTGTATATGTGATCACTTGCTATATTGGGCCTTTGCGCCTTGGTTGTTAATGAGGTCAACATGTTGTTGAACGGTTGGTTGGGCTAGTTGGTTATTTATGAGTTAACACATCTCCTGTGTTGGTTGATAATAACAACTAGCTATCGGTCTCGTCCGTATGGCCATACGGATATGGTTGGATAAGAGTTCTTGGGGAGCCGCCATGGTATTATGGTTATCCCCAGAACCACCGATCCTCATTATTAAGTTGTGTTATAGTTGAACAGTTGCTCCGTTGCTTTGCTAAATAGTTATATTGTGTACTTGTGTGTTGCCGATTAGTTGTTGTACACAAAGTTGTTATGCTAAGTTAAGCTGTTGATTAATTATTCACTCACTTAGCGTTATGCTAATCCCCCACAGTAACCCTCCTTGCAGGTTATAGATATGATATGGGTGGGCAAGGAGTTGAACGGAAAGGAATGTTTGACATGCTGGCGTGACTCTGTTATATGATTTAAACAAATTAATGATATCTTTTGTTTTTTTATAGCACCCAAGTTGATAAACTGTGTTTTGAATTAAGTTGATTTTATAAGCATATGAAATGATGTAAATTATGAATCTTGAAATTTGGGATAACGCTTCCGATTTACTATATTTAAATGATTATAAATGAGGGGTGTTATATATATATATATATATATATATATGGATAGGTTCAAACGAGAACCAACAAAATATACAAAACTGCAAGAACTAATCTAGACCACTAGTTTTCTTTTTCAATCTCATATTACTGTTTTTAGTAAAAAGGGTATATTAGTAAAAGTAGTTGTTCCCTAACGTTTTGTTCACTTTAGCTTCCGTTATTTTAGAAAACAAATTAAAAATCATTGTTACGAGATCCTGATTATTCCGGGAATAGTTCCACTGACATTAAATTAAATTATTCGTTTTAACAATCGGTGGTTATGGTGCAATCAGATATGAACATATTTGATTCTAAATAATTTATTGGTATTACCATGCCTATACAATAAAACATATATTTTTCTTCAACCGAAAATCATCTTCAACAAATCTTGTATGCTTTTGTTCACATGTGAGCACATATCTGTTAACATATGCACAACTTAACAAAATCTAAAGTTTCAATAATCACCCATGTGAACCTATAAAATCGATGTTCATATGTGCACAATTTAAAAAATACATATAAGTATTTAAACAGACTATTATATGTTCACATGTGCACAATCTATTATTTCCATTAATATGAACAACTTAGATTTCACAAACGATAAATTCTGCACATATTAACCCATCAAATTGATCGATGTTAATATGTGAACATATTAGTGTTCAATTGTAAACAAATTAAAGAACAAGTAGAGAGAAATCCTAATTATATGTGTATGTGTTCACATGTGCACAATCTACTCATTCCCTTAATTTGAACAAATTAAATTTATTAACATTAATCCACAAACTAAGACTTAGGAAAGATTACAATAATGTAATACAATGGAACCACAACATATGAACAAACTCTATAATAAATATTCTACAACGATCGAGAGAAATAATTGACAAAACCAAACTTTAATTAAAAGAAGAAAAAAGAAAATGAAAGAAAAGAAATATTAATGGAGATGGAATGTCGTTGGTGGATCATTACTTTGACTGCCATCGTTTTAATCATTTGTTTATGATAGTTATCTTCTTCATCACCATAGACTCGAACAATAGCGATGACTGTCAAAACAAATAAAAATGGTTGTTCCCTGTTGCTGCTTTGAAGAAATCACAGTGATAGAGGATAGAGATTGGGTGTGAACCGTTACCTTGAATCACGTCCATTACTTTAACTGCATTTTTATAAAATGACCAGAGTACCCATTGTTCCTTATAAAATATTACCTAGTTATCAACTTAATTACCAAATTGCCATAATCAATTTTAACCATTGATCTAATAATCCAACGACTCAGATTAGTTCTCGCAGTTCTGTATCTTTTGTTGGTTCTCAATTGAACTTTTGACTATATATATATATATATATATATATATATATATATATATATATATATATATATATATATTCATAAACAGCAGACTTATATTATCAATTGCATCTCAATTATTAATCACCTAACAACAATCAGATCTTCAATTACATATATCAAAAGTTCAAAACATGTACATATTCACGAAAAGTCCTAAATATTTGTCTGGGCTTATTTATAAATGAGTAAATTCCAAAGATGGTCCCTGTGGTTTACACCAATTTACGAAAGTGGTCCCTAAACTTTTTTTTTCATGTTTTCAGTCCAATAAGTTTCATTTGTGTTCGAGAATGGTCCATCCGTTTAACTTCGTTACTTTTTGCCCGTTAAGTGGCATCACGTGACTTGCACGCGAGGGTAATTTCGTCATTTCCCTTTTAAATGGAGGGACTATTTTCAAGCACAAATGAAACTTAATGGACTGAAAACATGAAGAAAAAAAAGTTTAGGGACCACTTTCGTAAATCGGTGTAAACCACAAGGACCATCTTTGAAATTTACTCTTATATAAATAAAAAAATGAAAAATCAATCATCGTCCTCATAGTAACACATCCCAGAATTTTAGCAACAAAACAGGATCACCTTCTTCGCTCGAACTATCATTTGACCTCTACCCATCTCATTTAAGTGAATAAAAAATGATACAAATATATATATAAAAATGATACGAATATATATATATATATATATATATATATATATATATATATTGTTAATCTGTGAATCCGACTGATATTCACCATTGACCCACCACCATCGTTGTTAGAGACGTGATCGTTGAGCAGAGTCCCCCCTCCGGCGATATTGTAAGCTTCAAACCCTAGACTGACAATATTATTGAAATCGATAGTCGGTAGTCTTTGTACAATATTATTGAAATCGATAGTCGGTAGTCTTTGTACAAAATTATTAAAACTCTTCATAGATTTAATCAATAGTGGGTTTGGTTCCGATTTCGTTTTGACGGAGTAGCTACTTCGACGATGGATGACATGGTCACTAGAAGTGGTAGCGGTGGTTTGGTTGTTGATGGTGTTGGAAGAAGGTGGGGGTAATTGACAATTTTGGATGATTGTTTAAGTTTCGAATTGCATCAGATTGGTTTGTAAACTCAAAGGTTTGGACATGTAGTGAGTTTGTGATTGATGTGTGGTCGCCGGATCAATTTAATTGCTGGAAAAATTGGCTGCCGGAAAAGTAGACATAAAGAGAAACTTTTAATAGTTGGTGTTGGATAGTTAAGTTAGATGTGGGTTTGTGAATAAAGGTGAAAGAGTAAATTTCAAAGATGGTCCTTGTGGTTTACATCGATTTACGAAAGTTGTCCCTAAACTTTTTTTTCTTCATGTTTTCAGTCCAATAAGTTTCATTTGTGCTTGAAAATGGTCCCTCCGTTTAAAGGGGAAATGACGAAATTACCCTCGCGTGCAAGTCACGTGATGACACTTAACGGGCAAAAAGTAACGAAGTTAAACGGAGGGACCATTCTCGAGCACAAATGAAACTTATTGGACTGAAAACATGAAAAAAAAAGTTTAGGGACTACTTTCGTAAATTGGTGTAAACCACATGGACCATCTTTGAAATTTACTCTTTATAAATTAATATTTTGGATCATCCCCACACAACTAATTCCGACGAATTCAATTAAGTTTAGATCCACAAACACAAAATCTTAATAGATGAATAATTGAACATAATATACAATTTTATGATTGAATTATGAATGTGAGAAGTTACTGTAAAAGTGATAGGAATTAGTAAGCAACACATTCGAATATGAGGAGCGAACTTGAGTTGCGATCTTGCTAATTAGTAAGCTGAATTAGACAGAATAATCGGCAGAAATTGAGTTGCGAACTCCGGTGAGAAGCTGCGGCGGAAATTGAGTTGCGAACTCCGGCAAGAGGCTGCGGCGGAAATTGAGTTGCGAACTCCGGTGAGAGGATGCGGCAACTAGAATTTGAGTTGAGGATTGAGTTTATGAGGTATGAACTGGTGCTTAGAAATTGACGAAAGATAACCACGTGGTTATAGTATGTACCGAATGGGTAATTGTAATGTACTTGGGCCTTACTTAAATTACCCAACTAAATCCATCTTTAAAAATTAAAAAAACTCAACTAAACCCATCACTTTAAAAATAGTAACCAATTAAACCCAAATTTAACTAATGGAGTAATGAGTCTTTTTTTGCCACCTCTAGTTTAAGGTTTTGTATTTTCCCTTTTGTAAAGTGTGTTTTTATTTTGTTTATATATAATCTATACTTCCTTATAAAGGGTTTGCACCTTTTCTTTAGAAGCTTACATTTTTCAAGATGCGAAATGTCTATTATGCCCTTATAATTAATTAACTATCTTTTTTTATTTCATCAATCAATCAATATATATACTAATAAATCAATTACTACTAGCACTTACTAATTGACTAAATAGATATGGAAATGTTAACAATTAACATAATATCATACATTTATTTTATTCACTTTCTTATTTTATATCAAACATTTGACTATATTAAATTGAACAATTGTTAATCGTGCAAGATATTGAACAAATTCTGTAAATTATTCATGATAAAATGTCACTGTTGGTCATCGATGCAATTTAACTTTGCTAATGACCACAACCGACAACTATTACCGTCTCTTGAATTAATATTATTGTCAGTTATCAACATCGACAACTACTACATTTTTCTAATTTGTTACCGCTGCATTGCGCGGGTGATTTAGTAATAATAATCTGACCCTAACTAATTTTCTCTTAAGCCCACATCTAAACTATAATAAGCCTTAATGAAAACAAACGTTTATTTTATTTTCTTTTTTGTTCGAGAAAGATTGTGTCCACTTTTTCTTTAATTCCATTTAATTTCTAATATACTTGTATTTTTTATACAAATTTTAATTCTACTTAGTAATTTTATTTATTTTACATTGTGTATATATATATATATATATATATATATATATATATATATATATATATATATATACAACGGTGACTGGAAATTTACTGTTCATCATGAGTATTTATCGCATGTTCCGTCGTTTCTTCTTTCATTGTGAGCATCCAGCCAATCAGAAACAGCATAGAAAAACTTGGTCAAATATTACGGCGTTCATCAATAACTCCGTAATTGATAGGTTACCTTTCTTCTTTTTTACTATCATGTAAACAAATGTTGGAACTGGGCTAACAATTTATAAGCGATTTGTATGAACATGCCGTTTGAAAAGAGAGTGATAATTTCATGGAAAATGATAAAAGAAGTCCTTAGCATTGTTATTAAGCATTTAAGACATGCATATAAAGTTGTACCAAGACCATAACAAACTTTATGTCTCCTCAATTAATGTTGACCCCTGAATTTCGGTCGAATGTATAACAATTTATGCATGTAAGATTTTATTAAGGAAAATCCTAACGGGTTCCATTAACAAAATCCTAATTTCATAATACAGAAGAGTGAAAAAAAAAAGATAGCAAAGAGATGATATCATAATTAAAAACATGAAATATATAGAATTATAGACAACTAATTCGCAACGAAGTGCGGTTAATCATCCTTGTTAAGGTCATTATTTTCCAACCCCATAGAACTTATTTGGGCCGAGTATTGGTCATCCGGTTTGTCATCATGGACTCATCGAATGGTGGTAGGTAGTTGACAAATCAAAGTCAAAGTCAAAGAAACACTAACACGCCGTCTGAAAAAAAAATAAAGAAAGCCCAAAAGTTTGTAATCATAACAAAACCTGTTTCATGTTCATTCTTCATTCAACAACTTTCAAGTCTAGGAGGGTGTTTGGCTCCGCGGTAAGCTTTTAGCTTATAGCGGTAGCTTACAGCTCCAGATTTGGGGCTTTTTAACTTTTAGCTTTTTAACCCTTTAAAACCCCTAAAAGCTCCATACATCCAAACACTAAAATAGAGCTTTTTAACGTTAACTTACCGCAAAAGCTAAAAAGCTCCTCCTTACCGGTCCCCCAAACACCCCCATTCTCGAGGTCAGTCTTTTTATCTCTCAATTTTCACCATAACTGTTTTAAGATATATGAGCTTCATGATCCAATTATTAACATCTTGTTAATTAATATAAATGATCTTCAGAAATACTGCAGATCAATGGCTCAATCAGCTGGAAAGAAACTAATCAAAATTGATGTGAGTGCAGACAGTGTATGCCCATGGTGTTATGTTGGCAAAAAGAATCTTGACAAAGCTTTATCTTTATCCAAAGATCGATACGATTTCGAGGTTATCATTAAAACCACCTTCTTGTGTTCTATTATGTCGGCAAGTGCAACCACATATGTTTATTAGTTTTAGATAAGTAGAGCCTCATTGAAAAGAAACTATGAAGTCCATTGAAAAACTACTGTCGTTTTTTGATAATTGTAACGATTTTCATCATATTAATATAGTTTTTGCACATGTTTATTTTGTGTTCGAGGAGCTATATTGTGATTATCGCACAGGGCTATCGATATTCATAGGACGACCCTGGATATAAAATTTAATGTTGTATGCAGATCAAATGGCACCCGTATTTACTAAATCCTTCTGCACCCAAAGAAGGGATTAACAAGAAAGAGTTTTACAAGAGCAAGTTTGGATCTCGGACTGATCAAATATTTGCTCGTATGGCTGAGGTATCTCACTTTACTTTCAAATTTAACTTTTAGCAGTTTGTTATCTATTCTTGGTATGTTAGTATTAACACTATAGATGTACAGATCTTTAGGGGGCTTGGAATGGATTATGATGTGAATGGCCTCACGTAAGTCGATTTTTATCATAGGTTTTGGCTACCATTGTCAAATCATATAGATTGCCAGATTGGTTTTGATTTGAGAACTTACTAATGGTGTTTTTGACATACAGTGGAAGTTCCCTGGACAGCCACAGGCTGATACTTTTTGCTGGGAAGCAGGGGCTTGATAAACAGAATAGTCTTGTAGAAGAGTTGTTCGATGGGTATTTCACAAAAGGGAAGTTTATTGGTGACAGGTAACTTCACTTGATCATTATCTTTGGTTCGATTTGGTTTTGCTCTCAAATGTGACATATAAGAAATTTAGCTGAAGGAGTAAAGTGACAATGGATCGAACACGTTGAAACTTGAAAGTCGCCTAAAATCTATTTGTATGCATATAACCTTATAAATCATTTAACTCAAGGATGAAATAGTTTATTGTGGTCATGTACTCATGTTTACACACCAAAGTATTTACAAAAAGTTAGGAAAATGTTTACCAGTCTACCCAGCCCGGCCTGGCCCATTTCAACCCATATTATAAGTGACCCTTACCCAACCAGCCTACCTTGTCATCTTTATGGTAATTGTTATTTGTTAATGGAAAGAGAAGATTTTACTTAATTTTCCTTTGGGCAAGAATGGTGAAACACAATGAGTGACAAAAAAAAAAACTTGAATCCAGGGACTTTCTTCTGGAATGTGCAAGAAAAGTTGGGTTAGAAGGAGCTGCTGAGTATCTTGATGATCCAAACAATGGGCTTCAGGAGGTATGCACCCTCAACTTTAAGAAAAACAATCACCCTCAGGCCTCAACTATATAGATTAAAATCAGATTATGAACTTATTTATTATGAATTGTTAATTAAAGGTAAATGAAGAACTTAGGAAGTATTCAGCCAACATTTCAGGTGTCCCTCACTATGTGGTAAGTGATTAGGAAATTGGGTTTACTTCAAGTTCTAATTTAAATTAAAGGCTAACTCAATGGCTTTTGTTGCAGATTAATGGAAAGCATCAGCTGAGCGGTGGCCAACCTACAGAAGTGTTCCTTAGAGCTTTCCAAGCAGCTGCTAACTGAGTGATTTCATGTAGTGATTGCTCCTTCTAGGAGTGTGTACTGAAGTTGTGGACCTGTGGTTATACATTAGTAATTACTAAATAAATATACGTGTAAAATTATGTATTGGTATGTTGCATCTTCTTGAGCCAGCAACTTTCTTTGAATGAATTTTTGCTTGGTATATGCTACTACGTCAATGGAATCATGATTGTTCATTGGTGGTGCCATAGTGTCTTAACCCAAATAGAAAGATATGGGACAATTTGAAACCCAAACTACTTCCAGAGCTCAAAATGCAGATAATATTATGAAGAAAATAAACGTGCTTCCCCTGCAATAGATGTGAACAGTGGCAACAATCCAAAGAAATTATTCATTAATTGGGTATTAAAGTGTTGCTTTGAATATCAACGTTAACAATTACAGCGATAAAAAATGAATAATCACCATAAGAAAACGCAGGCTGTGACAGAACTTATATCGAACATTTTTTTCATTATTTACAGGGTAGAAACACTGGTAACACACGGGTATTTACAACGAATTTACAATCTATTTTCTTGTTTTCTTTACCGTATTCATTTTTTTCAAGTCTCGTTCCAGCAGGAACACTTCAGGTTAAGCCTAGCCAGTCTCATCAAACGCCATCACCTACAAAACCCAAAACATCCAAAAACTTTGCCATGAGATCACCAGCACAGTAAGAGAATCTCGGCCAACTGAAACATTCATGGTCCAGAGGGAATCTAATATGATAGGGTCAACGAGGGAAGTCTTTGTATAGCGTCTTCCTTTCACATTCTGTAACAAGTTATTTACTTTTACTTTATTTTTATTTATTGATTCACAAATGAACTTCTATCAAGACTTAACACCTAAAAGGACCAACTTTTTTAGGACTCGAACCCTATTTATGTAAAGCAGTAAATTACATTAGCTACTTAACATCACTTGTATGCTATTATGTGACATGTTATGTCTCACGTCATTTCCAATATTTATCAAAAAAATATGGGATACCCTGCTAATTAGCACAAGAAGCCCCCGAGACCCTATAGCACAACAAGATCATACTCAATTTCACATACATAAAGTTGGACTCAAGGAATCATATTAAAATGAGTTGAACTACAAGAAAATTAAATTAACATTTTAATGTCATGGTTCCCATTTGGCGTGAGGAAGTATTATGATGTGAGTGTAGAAATTTCATTATAGAATGATACATTAGGTCCCTTTGTAGTTGTAAGGTGGTATAAGTATACAGAATGGAGCCTTACCTTGCCACAAACTGGGCAGCTTTCGCTTCTTTCCATCCACTCGTATATGCAACCAAGGTGAAAGTGGTGCGAGCACTTGGTAATTATCTTTGGGTTTTCAATAGTATATTCTGCAATGATGGTATAGAAGATAGAGACTATCAATACCCTAGACGTGTCTATCCATCTTATGGTATCCAGAAAGCACAACAATCAAGATTATTGACTAGTGTTGCACTATTAGTCAATGCATGGAAGCCTCACTTATACTTTAGAGTAAAACGAAAAACAAAAATACTACTCCCTAGCTTTACACTATTAGTCAAATCTCATAAAATCCCTTCACTGATGACAGACGATGGAAATCTGATGAAGGAAAATTTACCTTCAAGACATGTTGGACAGACGTCTTCATCTTCCGATGAAGAAAAAATATGTGCAAATCCTGTTGACTCTTTCGGAGTTGAAAGCTTAAGAGAAGACTTAGATTGTAATCCTTTTGTTCCATCTTCGCAGGTTGAGCTATTCCACTTGTTTCCTACACATAAAGGATCTGTCTCCGTATCACTATCACTTCCTCTTAACGAATCACCTTCCTCCAGTGAGCGACTTGACCCTTTCTCCCGTCTCGAAACCAATCCATCTCTTTGAAGCCGAATATACCTCGGGTCAACATCATAAGGCAAAGGTCTTGGAGGAGAGCGATACACATTCGATAAAGAGTTATCAAGTGATGCCGATGAGCTAAAAGATGTCGTCCCTTGAATGGAAGAAGGGCTTGGAAGCCGAGTATGTTCTTCCCCTCTTTGAAATAATGATGTGTACTATTCAAATAAATCATAGAACAAATTATAAGTATCTTCAGGTGCATTATTAAAAAACTAATCAACCACTAATTACATACCATGTATAAGAAATTCTGCAGAAAGCATCGAAGACAAATGCAGTTTCTATATACCGAACTGTTGGGATTGACATAATCTTCACACTCATTATGCAAGCAGCAACAGACGCCACCCATGATTATAACTTGAAGTTAGCCCAATTGCTATGTACCAAAAATTGAGAGAGGACTCGCGGCTCGCAGATGTTTCGAAGGCTCTGCGAACCAGTAGACCCTCTCTATATACTCTCTAATTACTCAAGTGGGTACTGAACCAAATGACCTCCAACACCTGAAATTAAGCATGTGGTTAATTCAATCTCATGTTTCTTCTAAGGACAATTTATTTAATATTGCAGATTTCAAGCTTCAAGAACCACAACATTAGCAGTATATCAAGTTATCAACAACATATTAGTTAATCCCAGCTCTTTGAGAGAATTATAACCCATATAATTTACAATCATAGAACCCTAAGAACAACTATTAAATTTAACAAGAAAATATAAAAGAATATCTCAATTCCCTAAAAAGACTTCATCCTAGATTGTGTATGAAGCAAAGTTGGAATTTTTCTGCAAAAAGTCAATTCTAGGATTAAAACCCAATTCAAATTTTTATTCAAAGTCTTGTAATTATATTAGATAATAAAATAAATTTTTTTAGAAACCCGGACCTAAATTGTCAATTCTTTAATACCCAATAAAAAATTCACAAAACCCATTTAGAATCAATCAATTGGAAACGATCAACAGCATTAGAAATCGGAAAAACATGTAAAGATTACGGTACCTTAAAGAAGACCAGTGAGAAAAGGGGGTTGATGATGATTGACAAAATAACCTGAAAATTAAAACTTTGATTCTTTGGGACTTTGCTTGTTTCGTTGTTGTTTATGTATCATCTACAGCTACAGAAATATATCATAATAATAATTTCAAGAATTAGATGATACGGCAGGCAAATTGTTTGAGTATATTATTATTGTTGGATTTTACGGCGAGAAAGACTACGAGAAGACGCGGTATTCTTCAATATTCATTAATCATCATGTCAATGGTGGGTGGCAACATTTATATTTAAAGAAAGTATGGGTCCTTTGTGTTAAATTTGTATAAATTACCATTCTAAAGTTCAAACATCAGAATATTGCAGTTTTGTCCTTTAAATAGGAATACATTCACATTATAAGCCCCTGTAATAGCATAATAGCATATACACATGTTTACGAGCTCGCCTAGGCTCGATTAGGATTTATCGCCTGGGCTCGATTAGGGTTTATTGTTTCGTTATGTATTAAACTTTACACCTTTTAGTATTGTATGAATCGAACTTTGAAAACTTTTATTGTATGTATTGAACTTGTAAATATCGTCTATTATATGTAAAAAATTTTTGGGTAAGGCTAAAATAAGAAAGTTTCCTTTTCTGGCCTTACCCAAAAAAGAAAATTTACATACAATAGATGATATTTACAAATTCAATACATACAATTGAACAAATGAAAGTATGTCTCATACAATAATAAAAAGTGTAAAGTTTAGTATATAACGAAATAATAAACCCGCTCGTTTACACCCCTGAAGATACACATGTTTAGAAATACTACTAGTTGGTTAGAGACATTTTAAAAATAGTAATGTTATACATGACTACTTACACAGACTTACAAATAGACCTAACTTTCTGATTGGTTGAATTTTTTCTCTCTCTTAATCTCCACCAATCAATTTTTCACATTAACCAATCAAATTAGTAGGTCTATATTTAGGCTTATCAATTTAGACCTACAAATCATTTTCCTTTTAAAAATGATACATACACCTAATTAAATGACCTTGTATATTTTAGAGAATAAAAATAAAAGAACCCAAATATAAATTGTCAATTCTTTAATGTAAGGAAAATGATATTTGATATTGGCTTTATTTATCGAGTATTTTTGTAAGAGTTTAAAATATTCATCTTCGACGTTTAGCAAGAGAAAAACATCCATATACCTCACTAGATGAAATTGTTGGTGTTAATTAGTTACATTTATATAAATTTACCTTAAATAAATGAATGTTAGTACATAGCATATAATTGAGTAAAATATATATATTCGTATAAACAATGTAATTATTATTTATAATAACAGTTTGTAAGTTATTGTCTTTATATATATATATATATATATATATATATATATATATGATTAGGATCGAGGGAGAAGGTTTTTTAGGGAGAGAATAGGGAGAAGGATTTTTTATTACTATGATTCAGTATATTTATTCTAAGATTCAGTATTTTTATTTTAAGATTAAAATTTTCAATACTATAACTTTTGAATCATAGCAACAAAAGACTAAATCTTATTAATAAATTATTGAACCAAAACAATAAAATGTAGATTTATATTAATAAAAAATTGAATCTTAGCAATAAAATATCGAATCATAGTAAAAAAAATCCCTCTCTCTCTTCTCTCCCTAAATTTCCTTCTTTTTTGATCCTGTTACTATATATATATATATATATATATATATATATATATATATATATATATATATATATATATCTTAAATTATATATAAGAATCACATGATGATATCATCAAATATTCAATTAGCCAATCAAATTGTCTAATTCTATCAAATTGCTAAAATTTAGGAAAATGATGACATCATAATTAATTATTTCATAATCTTAATCCTAATCAAATTCAAATTGTCTAACTTTACAAAATTATTTAATCCTAATCAAATTCAATAATATAATAATAATAATAATAATAATAATAATGATAATTAAATATAGGATGGTAGCTATTTGACTATATATAGGATTCCTATTTTCTTCTTACCAACAATCGCATATGGATTATTAATTTATTTTTCTCCTCTTTCAATTATATCCTTACTTTTAATCACAAAATTAACTAATGTTTAACAAAAAATTCGATACTAAAATTTTTTAATTTTACCTTACATAACCCCGTGTGTATACACGGGTTTAAGGGCTAGTATATATATATAAGGGACTTATACTATGTTTTGATTATATGCTAATATATGATTGTCAAATTGTCACCGACTACACTGCACTAATTCGATGAACTTTTGTGGCGTATCAATTTTTTTGTCAATAATTAATAATGTAGTTGCTTTCAATCAATTTAACTTGTATTTAAAATTAGCCACTGCCAAATAAATAAATATTAATGATGTTGTAGAATACTAATCATTTTTAATTTTTTATTATATTATATTATATACATCCAATTAAACGGTAAATAATTGTTAATTTGGCATGCTTGTTTTATAATAACAGGCTATAGAAGTGGATATATTTATATTTTTGTTTGTGTGGACTAAAAAAGTTTATAATAATACCAAGTGGATGAGAGTATGAGACAAGGTCCCAAATACATTCATTGCTTTTTGAAATAATTGAATTATTGATTATTGATTAACTAATTAATAGTTAATAAACAGTTTATATGTAAAGAAGCAAAAGGTATTTGGTTAATAAAGTTTGTCACCACCGTTGAATATTTGGGGATAGTGGTTGGTGCTCACCTACAACTATTTTTGTAGGTGCATTTTCATCGAAAGGTATTGGACATAATCTAATATCTAATATCTAATATCTAATACGGAGTACTACTTATAAAGAGTGTCCATGTGTTGAATCTTAAACTTCTTAAAAAATTAATGTGACTAAAATACCCCCTTACATCAATCTAAGCATAGTAATTAAAATCAAAACATCTAATCAATTACCAAATATACATTGTTGTACATTTCGAAAATACACCAAATAATTGTGTACACATTTTAGGTGTGATTTGATAACATTCGATCTATTAATAGAAATTAGACTACATACGACCTATTGACTTATTTACAACATTTTATTAATAAAATTTACTCCTTATTACTAACCTAGAGAAGAGTTCAATTAAGACCATTTATATTGTGTGAGAATGGGGGAACCAACCACAATATGCCATGTGTCACTTTTTTCTCTCTCATCCACGTTTTTAAAAATTAAATATCTCACAAACAACAAGTCGAAAAATCATGAAAATTGCACCATATTTTTCAGCGTTTTATCCTCTTCGATTTGCCGTCTATCAAGGCATACTTCCGACGAACTTTTTTTTTTCATTTTTTGGGTGGGTTTTACATATTAGTAACACATGTGTTAGTGATTGATTATACATTTGATTTATGGTTTAGGGTTAGGGTTTAGAGTTAGGGTTTAGCATGGTCTAGTGTTACGGTTTAGCAGGGTTTAGTGTTAGGGTTTAGCAGGGTTTAGGGTTTAGTATGATTTAGGGTTTAGAGTTTTATAAAGCGTTTAGGGTTTAGGGTTTGGGGTTTAGGGGTTAGGGTTTAGGGTTTAGGGTTGGGAGTTTGGGGTTGACGAAACCCCAAACTCCCAACCCTAAACCCTAAACCCTAACCCCTAAACCCCAAACCCTAAACGCAACACTGTAACACACGTGTTAGTAATGTGAAACCCACTAAAAATAATGAAAAAAAAAACTCGTCGAAAGTATGCCTTAATGGACGGCAAATCGAAGAGGATCAAACGCTGAATCTAATGGTGCAATTTTCATAATATTTTGATTTGTCGTTTGTGAGATATTTATGTAACATCCTCGAAATGGACCTAGTTGGGTTATATTATTTCTTGATTTAAATTAATATTTAAATGTGTTTAGAAATAATATTGTTTGAAATAGTTGAAATAATTGGAATAGGAGCCAAATATTCCAATGTGATAAGTGAATTATTAATTGTTGTAAATTAATATAGTTGACGGTACAATAAAATGTTTGGACTCGCAAATGGTTTTCGGGTTCCAGACAATAGATTGAGATGGGGTATTAAATTATACCCGTATATTGAAGGCGGTTGGATGAGCCGACTTATATATATCCTTTCCTATTTAGGAAAGTTATTCATTTTTATTCAAAAACTCACAGAAACTCTCTGAAAACCTCCAAATCAATCCAGAAATCAAATCAGGAAGTTGTGATCCTCGTGAAACTTCATAATCATCAGATTATCATAATCAGATTCTTCAAATAGTAAGTGTTCTTGATGTATTTAAGAATTTGATTTTGATTGAATTTGGGTAAATTGATGATTTGAGAGACTTAGATGTTAGAAACATGTTATAAAGGTTATATATTGATTATGCAATGTTAGTAGTCGTTTATAACCGTTTAAAATCGTGTTTTTGGTGATTTGGATATAAAATCGCGGGTTAGGGTTTTGATCAGTTCGAACTGGGCTGGGACGACGAGGGAATCCGGCGGATTCACGGGAATCCGGCGGATTCCGGCAGAAATGAGGGAATCCGGTCGGATTCAGGGAATCCGGCGGATTCAGGTTGTTTTGTGGGAAGCCGGCGGCTTCTTAGGGAATCCGGCGGCTTGGTTGGCCAGTCAGGCCCTGTATGTTACTTTTCGATTGTAATGTGATTTATATTTGTTCTAGGTTCAAATATGATAATAGTTATGTTGTAATAACTGATAGACATAACTAGGAACTAGTAATCTTGATGTGAATTATGTTAAGTTCTTAATGTAAATAGTTGATATAAGTTCAGTATATTAATATGGATTACTAACTTATATTTGATTTATTGATTCTCAGATGTGGAGAAGGCTCAGTGATATTAGACTACTGAGTGGAGGCCTGAGGTAGTCGGTGAGTGGATCTGTAACCTCAGTGTGATTTAGTTGTAATGATTTGGTTACAACAAGTAATTTATTATATTACTGTGATATGATGCATTTGTTAAGATATCTTGCCATGATAGTTTGACTAGTTGTTTATTTGGCTGTTTGAGCTAGTATGTAAGACTTTGAGGTCAACTTGATTTGACAGTTGGGCTTGTTGTTGTTGTAGACGACAGGAGATCTCGGAAAACTTGAAATGTTGGTTTAGAGATCTAGGTCGTGTGTGATCAACAACAAGTTATCGGTAGTGCTGTATAGGCCAATACAGTTGAACTATAAGAGTTCTTGGGTGCCAAACCGGTATATGGTTGCTCAGGGGCCACCGATCCTCTTGACGTAGCTTGAATGACATTATGTGAATGTCGGCTAGTTGATTGATTGATTCATTGATCTATATTCTGTTTATTGTGTTTAATGTAAACAGATTGTTATACTAAGTTGGACTGTTGCTATAGTTTCATTCACTTAGCTTTATGCTAACCCCACCACAGTTCTTCCTGCATGTTAAAATAGATGGGACATATGGGACAGGGCAGGAAGTGTTTGGGATTGATGGAATGCTTGACAGGCTGTCACTCTGATTTGAATTTGATAATCAAAGAAATGTTTTGAATTATATAACACCGAATTTGTTAAAATGTCATGTATTTACTTTTGAAAAAGTTTGTTGACATTTAGAGTACAATGATAGTATGTTTTAAATATACGCTTCCGAGTCGCCATTATTATATTATTGTTTATAATGAAACGAGGGGTGTTATAATTTAACTTAAGGGGTAAATGGGTTTTGTATTCTCTTTGTACACATGGCACCACATCATTGGTTCATCTATTCTCACACAAATTTTTAGTCTCATTTGAACCTTACCCTACTAACCTATTACTATAAATAAATTCAATTCCTTTTTTATTATATTACTATATAAAAGAATATAAATAATACTCAACACATACATCATAAAATAAATTTTCAAAACACACATTTACTCTCATTCTACCATCGCCACTATCATCATTGTCACCACTTTCACCGCTGCATTGCGCGGGTGTTGTGCTAGTAATAATAAAGTTTAGTTGAGCTTACTCTACAGGTAAATTTCTTACTTCATTCACTTATAGTTATATACGTATCGTGTTAAATTCGAATTGAATTTAGTTGATTACTAGCTAAGATGATCGAATAGTTAGAAAATTATCTTATCTACAACTGTATGTCTAACTGTATACAATGTATTAAATTGTTGAATTACAGATTATCTTGATTAGAAAGGGTCTTATTACATGTAATGTAATGCAACTTATTATTGAAATAACATAGAATTTGAAATGGTAACACAATACATTTCTCGTTTATGGTATTTCATCATTTACCAAAAGGCCATCGTCAACTTATAAAGTATAGGTTGTGAATTCAAGTGTAATTTAAGACAACCTTTTGTAGCAGAGAAAACCATACTCTATTTTCGACTTTCATCTCCTTTAAGATAGGTGGTTAGTGGTTGTTGGACTTTTCACACTTCAACATGTACTTCAACCATGTTATTATGAGACTATAAAAACGTTTGGTTGTCTCCTCGCCTCCTCGGTCCATAATCATCTGCAAGTCTGCAACGCGTTCGTTTTAGGCAGCGTTCAAGGCCCATAACGCTCACAGTGGGCTTCGTGCTCGAGTTGTGGATTGGTTAATGGGCACACCAACACCCATTTGTGAGACCCACGCGATATCTTACTTCGTTTTTGTTTTCTTTTTCTTTCGGCGTAGAGCAAAAAAAATGCATTTGTAGAGCCCAAAAAATTTCAGCTTGTAGTGCAATTTTTTTCCCCAAAATATATAGTGCCAAAAAAAAATAAAAAATGAAAGTGATTTAGTTGGTGGATCCAAACCCGATTATGGAAACGGGCGGGCGGGAAACATTCTCGGTCACACTCGAAACACGCCAAATCAAATCCACACGAACATCTCCGTTTTTCGTTTGCATTTGATCTTTAAAATTAGTCACTTCCATAATATTTCAAAACCCTAGTTTTATTTTTTTCTTATATATCTACCGCAAATAAATGCAGAGCTCATCAACGATCCAACCAGAAGCCATAATCGATTGGCTTCAAAACGAAATGAATTACAGACCATTAGGTCCCCAAATTTCATCCAGTAAGCCATCAATGCCATCACCTGATTCACTTCGTAGGGTTTGTAGAGGAAACATGATTCCTGTGTTCAATTTTCTAATTAATAGAGTTAAATCGGAGAAAACGGTTAGTATTATACGTCGTAATATCCTTGTTCATGGAAGAGACAATGCTGGTGATGGTAGTCGTGCGAAAGGTGACCGGAAAGGGAGGAAGAGGAGTGCGAATATACGGAACAACGATAATCGAGAGACGGTTGAAAAGGAAAGAGAATTAGCTGAGAAGGAGGTGGAGAGGTTGAGGCGTATTGTTAGGCGGCAGAGGAAGGAGTTGAAAACGCGAATGGTGGAGGTTTCACGTGAAGAAGCTGATCGTAAAAGGATGCTTGATGAACGATCGAATTACAGGTTGTTGTAACTGAAATTCAATGTAGTTATGGTTGTGCTGTGTACTTTTGTAGTTTGGCGTTCTAGTTACATTCAGGCATAGTGGTAAAACTTTCATATTTTAGTCAATATGATCAAGTGTACGCCAGATAAGCAGCAAGAGTACACTACATAAGTGCCAAATTATCTTTGTTCTGGTAAAAAGATGCAATAATGGGACTATTGAAGCATAATTTGAGAGTTAAATGGGTATTTGGGTGATAAAAAAGTATGTTCGTATTGGTCTTTTGTGAAAAGTACATTGCTATTATATGGTTTAAACCCTTAAAACTGATGATATGTTGATCAAAATGTAATGTGGTAATTTTTTTTTACTTTGAATCAATATTCAAGTTATTCGGATAAAGAAGTGTTAATTTTAAGGTTCTTATATACATGACCTAAATGGATGGTTTGCATGCATTTAAATGTGGAGTGGTAATACATATTATCATTCTGAATGTAGGCATAAGCAGGTGATTTTGGAAGCTTATGACTCAAAGTGTGATGAAACAGCTAGGATATTCACCCAGTATCATAATCGTCTTTGTTCCTACATTAATCAATTAAAGGATGCTCAGAGACTGGAGGTTGATTCTTCAATCACCAGTTTCCCTGTTGACAGAGAGAGTGGTGCAGTTTATACTACTGTGAAAGGCTCGAAACCTGCAGATGATGTAGTACTTATTGAGACAAGCAGGGAAAAAGATATCCGCAGGGCATGTGAATCACTTGCAGTCCAGATGATTAAAAAGATCCAAAATTCTTTTCCTGCATATGAAGGAAGTGGTATCCATTTGAACCCCCAACTAGAAACTGCCAAATTAGGGATTGATGTTGACAGTGATATAGCTAATGATGTCCGAGATGTGATTCTTAGTTGTATTAAAAGTCCTCCTCAGTTACTTTTGGATATAACCACTTACACTCATAGGTTGAAGTATTTGGTTGCTAAAGAAATAGAGAAAATTGACGTTATAGCTGATGCAGAAACATTAAGGTAAACTTGGATTTATGCTAGTAATTGATTAATGATCTATCAATTTAAATTTCGACTTGCTTCTAAATTTCTTCCCACCTGCTATGCTATTTTTATTAAGGATGTTGGATATGATCTATAGGTTTTTTTATGCAGTTAGCTTTAAAAGAATACGAGGTTTGCAACTATATAATGATTTGCAGCTTCTTGTTACTAATACAATCACTAAGCAAGTGATCTGGGTCATTGTAAAAGATATTATATAAAGCCAGTCTTTTTATATACACCATACTTAGCTATAACCTAGTCACTTATTAGTGTTATTGTGTCTGTAGTGAAGATAATGGTTTGAATAATGGAATTAGGTTTGAGTTGATCTATCTCTCTGGCTATGATCATAATCCAGGTACAAGTACGAGAATAATAGAGTAACAGATGCTTCTCCTGATTTAGGCTTGCCATTACCGCTTAAACTTTACGCAAACAATAATAATGGGCTTGACATGCCTTCAAAAGGAACTCAATATCAACTTTTTGAGAGACGGGTATATTGCTCTCTGCTTTATAGCCTTTACAAAATATGCTTACTGCTTCTTTTATAATCTCTATTAAAATGTCATAGCCCATGGTCATGGTCTTCGCTGTTTCCTCTTTTACTTTTCCATGGCAGTTTATGATATTATTCGTATCACCTCTTTTTTGGTGCAAGTTATTTATGGAAAGTACTCGGTATCCATCTTTGTGTTTACAGAAAGCACATGTTCAGCAATTTGTGGCTACTGAAGATCAACTCAACAAAGCTGCAGAGGCTAGAAGTACGTGCCAGAAGCTTTTAATGCGTCTATACGGAACTAGTGACGCTGATCCCTCATTTTCATTCGGTATTGGAAGGACATCACAGAACGTAGGTAGTCTCAGGCAGTTGGAGGTAATTCAAATTAAAAGCAAGCTCTTTTCACATATTTTAATGTATAAAGGTTCAGAAAACTCTAGAACATGTCTGTCATAACTCCTTTTTGTTTGTTTAGCTGGACGTTTGGGCCATGGAAAGAGAAGCTGCTGGATTAAAAGCTAGTTTGACCACATTGACTTCTGAAGTTCAGCGTTTGAACATGTTGCTTGAAGAGAGGAAGGAAGCTGAAGATTCTTTAAAGAAGAAACGGAAGAAAATTGAAGAATTTGATGCTCGAAGATTGGAGCTTAAGTCTGTTTACGATGCTCTTTTGAGAACTATCACGGTAAGAAGCTCTTGGTATCATGCTGTTATTAGGTATCCATAATCTAGGTCATAAATCTTTTATAGATTTGTAGGATGCTGCTAAATTCTGGAGTCAAAAACCCTTGGCTGCAAGGGAGCATGCATCAAATACCATCATTCCAGCGTGTTCATGTCTTGCCAACATAGCAAACAGTGCAAAAGATCTTATTGATGAAGAAGTCTCTGCCTTTTCTCACAGTCCTGACAATAGCCTTTACATGCTTCCATCAACTCCACAGGTGCCAAGTTCACTTTCACTATTCTTTTGGCATGAAAGCAAAATCTGTGAATATGGTTGTAAATAGCAAATATGCATATCCCCGACTTAAGACGTATTAGCTTTAAATGTATCTCATGAATCTTGTTCAAGCTAGTATCCTGATGTAAGACTGTTATCTCCATCAGGCACTCTTGGAATCTGTGGGTTCGTACGGTTCTACTGGACCTGAAGCTGTCACTGCTGCAGAAAAGAATGCCACCCTACTGACTGCAAGAGCTAGCGTCGGGGATACATCTGCTATTCCTTCTATATGCCGTATATCTACAGCCCTTCAGTATCCTGCAGGTATGCTGGATATGATCTAGACTGGTTTATAATTTTTAATTTTTTAGAAAAACCCTGATGGGGCAGAAATTTTTATAATGCGTCGCCGGCACGAGGGCCGTGCAATTCAAGTCTCATAGAATTTGAAACTGTAGATTAAAATGGTTCTTTGGTATACATTTCGGCTTGGAAGGTTCAGAAGGTAACTTAGCATCAGTGTTGGAGTCGATGGAATTTTGTCTGAAGTTACGCGGTTCCGAGGCATGTCTATTAGAGGAATTATCAGAGGCTATCAATTTGGTCCATGTAAGACGGGAACTTGTTGAGAGTGGGCATACAGTTCTAAACCATGCTTACCATTCCCAAAAAGAACATGAAAGGTAATATGATTATCATGCTCTTGTATACTTTACCACTAACTTTTTGACACAGTGGTGGTATCTTTCAGGAACACGAGTTACTGTCTAGACCTGGCTTCTAAACAAGATGAGATTATTATGAATGAGTGGTTGCCTGAACTAAAGAAGGGAATTTCAACTGCTCAAAAATCTCTGGATGATTGCAAATACATAGATGCTTTGGTAAGCATCATTTATCACTTGCAGAACATTTGTTGTATGTGTAATTCTTTTATCAATTAACTCTATGCGTAAGACTCATAACTGATGTCATTGTGAATGTAGCTTGATGAATGGTGGGAACAACCAGCATCAACAGTTGTTGATTGGGTAACTGTGGATGAACAAAATGTTGCTGCTTGGCATAATCATGTTAAGCAACTTCTTGCGTTTTATGCAAAGGAACTCCGTTAAAGGTTCTTTATTTATATATAGATTAGAGGCACATATACGAAAACTCTGTATAGAACTGTTTTGTTTATTAATGTAAGATAATGATATCATTTTTAGCCGTGGGGTTTTGAACTACCTTTTGCTATAATGCAACACATGTACTGAAAAGCATAGGGTATAGAACAATCCGAGTTTTGAAGAAAGTTAAACGATGTGTATAATCAACTTGATCATAACGACACCAAAAATGTAACCCCCTCAATGCATACCCACACGCTAACGTTAACTTCTCTTTTTCATTGGTAACTTGTGGCTACCATCACACTCCTGTGAAGTAACAAGGTCCTAACTGCCCCAATGGCTCTATTCACATTGGCAACCAATACACCACCAACAAATATATGCACACTTTCTCTACCTTTCATGTTGCATGATTATATAGTATCTGCGTCTTAATATACACAAAACAAAACACCCCCATATGGGCTTTTGGCAAGCATACATAAATTGTTGTTCTCTATGAGTCTATTAATACACTCAAGGTCAAAGTGGCACCAACACCAGTAAAAACCGTCTTCTACCAAAACATATTAGCTTCTTGTAGTTTGCATGATTCACATTATAATGGAAAGCTACCTATAAAAAGTAGTTGTAGTTTTCAATATTATAAAAAGAGTGATGTTTGTTTCAAGAACACGGTCATGGCTTTGTCTGAACATAGTATTGATCATATGTTCAAAATTGACTGATGTATCTGAGGCTCACCAAGCTGCACTTGTTGGTACTGTCTATTGTGACGCTTGCTTCCATCAATATTTCTCAAAGTCCGGTTACTTCATTTCAGGTAGGCTTGTGTCCTCATCTATTAGTTATGTGCGTGTTGTAGTTTAATGGTGTTTTAAACTCTGTTTAGGTGCATTGGTGGCGGTGGAATGTGGTGGTCCTAGGGTTAAGGAGAGTGGCAGAAAACCAAGATTCTGGAAGAAAGTGAAAACAAACAAGAAAGGTGAATTTAGAGTTAAACTGCCTTTCTCAGCAACCAAGCATATTAATGAGATGAAGGGGTGTTCAGTTAAACTAATTAGTAGTAGCAAGGCTGATTGTGCGGTGGCTGCTAGTACGACTTCATCCTCAATTCGGCTCAAGGTGAAAACTCCTGAAAATCATGTTTTTTCAGCTGGGTTCTTTATGTTCCAGCCTCTAGAACAACCAAAACGATGTCAGATGCAATCAAGAAATGCAAATTCCAATGATGAATTTATCGCACCAACACCATTATCATCACCAGCAGTTTATGAAATGCTTGCTCCTTCCCCTCAACCTAGTCCCATAATTTCCTCAGATTCTTTAACACTTATGAGCAGTTTCAGATTCCGATACCTTCCAAACCAGTTTTTGCCACCTTCCCTAATTCCATCATTTCAACTCCAGCCGCCGCCAGATTCCATGTTCAATCTGGACCCCCAGCCGCCACCAGATTCCATGTTTAATCTGGACCCCCAGCCGCCACCAGATTCCATGTTTAATCCGGGTTTACAGCCACCGCCAGATTCCATGTTCAATCTAGATCCCCAGCCGCCACCTGCTTCCATGAATCCAACTTTACAGCCACCGCCAGATTCCATGTTCAATCTGGACCCCCAGCCGCCACCTACTTCCATGTTGAACCCAAATTTACAGCCACCACCAGATTCCATGCTCAATCCAGATTCCCAGCCACCACCTGCTTCCGTGTTCGATCCAATGCCATTAATGACACCACCGGCTCCCACATTTGACACATTCCAGCCATCACCTCCACCACCATCACTGCTGATTCCACCGCTTGATCCACAACCAGATTTGATTCAATCAACGCCACCACCACCATCAATGCCACCAGCGGCATTGCTCCCACCGTTCCCTCCATTCCCATTTCAGCCAAGACAAGGGTTGCCTAGAATGCCACCAGCAACCTATTCTGCTCATCAACATCATATCCATGACTAAGGATACATATAATGAGCACTAATGTATAATTATCTAGTCGTAGTTTATTAGCTTTACTATCTTTTTAGCTTGAAAAATAATTATCATTAAATAAAAAAGATCAAGGGCCTTTGGATCATGAAATGTAACACGAAGAGCTAAAAATAATAATAGAATGATCTTACAAGGATT
Organism: Helichrysum umbraculigerum; assembly: GCA_949592205.1. NCBI lineage: Eukaryota > Viridiplantae > Streptophyta > Magnoliopsida > Asterales > Asteraceae > Helichrysum > Helichrysum umbraculigerum. The sequence goes on along the minus strand of CATIUR010000001.1, from coordinate 139,814,278 downwards.
TTTAAACAACAAAACTATATCAAATGTTTACATTGAATGGTATTATCAGGCCATTGCATCGTAATCATCAAGCTTATCGTTATACACCATGACTTTTCTCTTTATCTTGGATGTATCAACCCATGTAATAAAATCTTCCATATTTCTTGTCACCAGAAATGCTGGGTCAGTGACTGTATCTGGACCCACTCGGATATGTCCTTGTTCTATATATGTCACGGCCTCCTTCAAATGTTCGGCAAACTTCAACCGCACCAAAATTGTTGCAAGCCTACGCCTAAAAAAGTGATCAAATTGGTTACTTGTGGTCTTGTGGATATAGTAATTGGTGTCAAATATTCTAAGAAGGAAGCCTAATGATATTATCAACATTAACTAGGACTCCGAAATAAATCCGGATTATAATTGAATTCAATAAACACACATAATAAAACCGCAGCTTACTTACCGACAGAACGATGAAACTGATAAACGATCACACAAAGCTAAGCTTTTCTGAGATGGTATTACACCCATGTTGTACCTGCATAGACACATATTAGAAGTATAAAGATACAAGTACACATAATAATAGAGTTGGTTAGCCTTCAACATATGTAATTTCATACAATAGTGTAGACAGGTAAATGTGACAGTATCATGCTAGACAAATATCAGCAGTAGAAAGTTTGTTTCAATAAGACAACTCACACTGCCTAGAGTAGGAGAATAATTGATAAAAGCTTAATTTAACAATTGATGTTAGTGACTATGTTACACTCTAAACAAACATGGACTTGATTTTAACATAAGTTCAATAAGGCTATTTAAAAGCATCCAAAGAAACTACCTTTCTTTAAAACCAATGATACATGATAAATCATCTCGTTTATTCTCAAAGTTTAATTGGACCATTTATGTACACCGCTAGAACCACAGATCCTAATGAACCACAGATCCTAATACTAATACAAGGAAGATAGGTGGCAACAGATGAACTAGGTTGCAAACAAATTTATCATTAAATTCATACTTAACAGTCGAAATTCTGAACTAAAGAGTGAAACTCACAGCTTTTCAAGGAGAGCATCGGTCATCTCAATTCGATACGGGTCCCTCGGATCCATCTGCTTCAATATGTTAACTAGTTTCTGTGCCATTCTACACAACCCTGAGTACCTGGTTTTCCCCCACACCAAAATAAGAAAATTTTTATCAATTTCTTGTTAACAGCAACTAAATTATAACTTACAGAGTTACAGTAAGTTAAGCATAATATCTCTCAACACTCTCACAGTATAGTTAAATCCATACAACTAGCACACTCTCAAAAATGTATGAACACAAATCCACTGACTGATTATAATAAGTACCGAAACTATATATATATATATATATATATATATATATATCATCAAGTAAATAATTGATCAGGGCTTATACTTTTTGTAGTCATCACGGCCAGTAACATGGTAACGTTGCATTACATGAGCTTCTCTGTGACCGCCTTCTCTTTTCCATTCCAAGAAATTAACTTTTTTCAGCAGCTTCTTTTCATGAAACTTCAATTTCCTCATTTTTTATTCTTATTAGCAAATCGATTTCAGTAATTCGTAAATTTGAAGCTTCAATCAGAGCAGGAAGATGTAGGCTTGATAAACCCTAGAATTGAAAGCCCTCTCTGATTGTTTCAACTTTAAAACCCCTCAAATCTCAGATTGGGCTTTCAGTGAGTCATTTGGGCCTAGATATATTAGTATATGTTTTGGGTTTTGAATAATATAACTTAGACCGGCCCATTATGCACATTCTTTTCTTTTAGTGAAATATAGAGGTGGCAATTTTAGATCAATTGGTTAATTATGGGTCAATTTGGTTAATATTTAGGAGGGGATGAGTTTGTTGGGTCTCCTTCCCATTTTTTTATGGGTTTAAATGGGTTTTTCAATACAACCTCCAATTGTGTAACAATTAACCAACGGGTCTAGCGGGTAATTTTTTTTTTTCCACCTCATTTCATTTTTCACTCAAATTAAAAAAAAAGTTTGATAAAAACCCGATGACCCGACCCAAGACCCGGACCCGTTTAGACCCATCCTTCTAAATGACCCATCTAGACCCGGACCCATTTAGACCCAAACCCATGTAGACCCGTGACCCAACCCGACCTGACCCATTCATTTTGCCACTTATAGTAAAATCTATATAATCTCTCTTCTACTGAAAAACTATTTTAGATCTTCTAGTTATTATTAAAATAGGTATCAAGTCAAAAATTACATTTTGTTTAGTATCGACTACTTATTAGTAGATGAAATTCCAGTAAAGTAGAAAATCATAATCAATATATATTACATCAGTAAAATGGATTTCGGTGTATAAAGATGATAGTTTGTTCTTATTGAATTGAATGATGGATGATACTGCTAGATGCTTATAGGGGCGGATGTAGAGGGGAGTATGAGTGGCAGTCGCCCCCCAAGATTTTTCAAATCACATAAAAAAGTAATTTTTTTAAGGGTATATATAATATTTTAAAAAAATTTACCCCTCCCCCCAAATATATAAATCTTAGTTCCGCCGTTGAATACTTATTAATAATATTTAAAGAACTTTGACACAAGGTTAGTTGAACGTTTTTCTGTAGTAAAGATTTAATCAATGTTGGTAACAAAAAGATGATTGTTATTAAAAAAATAACATGTTATTAGTATAACATTACTACGTACAAATATAGCATTTATATACTCAACATGGCCACATTGGGCATGAGAGATGAGTAAGGATTGCACTCTACCAAACATCTCGACTCAAGGATTTTGCTGCAAATATTGTGATCAACAAAGTACCAAACATCTAAAATGATGCAAAAACCAATAGGATCAGGTAAGTCTCAAATGCCCTCAAACATATTTATTTATAAACATTTTGCACTATGCAGCAAATAAGAACCCAAAATTAATTTAGAGAACTCAATTTACAAGAGGCTGAGTGTTTGACAACACAATTACCTCTTAGTAAATTTGTATCTGTTATCTCACTTATTATCTTTGTACTTCTCTGTATTCTGTTCTCTCAAAATTGGCATGAAGTTCCAAGCCTCTGCGTTTGCCTCAAACGCAGATTCCTTGACTTGCAATTGATGAAAGCCGAGTGCAGAAGCCCCTCAAAGTGACCAAGAAAAACAACCCATTCGTCTTGAGTCATATCAGCAAATGTTACAAAACTCACACTCGTAGGAAACTGTTCGTTCATGCTACTAGCAGTGTAACTCCCGTTAACTGTTTTCGGTTCTTCAATGCTACAAGCTTTCAGTGAAGTGGATAGCTTCAAAACAGCCTGTCCCTGCAACTTATCACCGCCGCTGGTATGTTCATTTGGCTTTACATAATCTTCTTCCTCTATCTCAACTCTCTCAACAGAATCCGAAAGCATGTTTCCATAGTTACTAGAATCTTCCTCACACTCTATGTCAAACTGGAACATCTCCTTATTTGTTGTCCTTGAAGCAGGGGACCATGTCTCACTTTCCTCCAATAACTTTCTTGCATCGATGCATATTGACTCAAGCTCACTCGGTTCTTCTTCGTGACTATTGAACTCCCGAGTCATCATCTCACCGATCTCGGTCAGGCATAAACCAAACAAAGCAGCTTCTTTAAGAAAGATAGTGCAGAGAACCAGGACACGAAGGCAGGCTTCGCGTATCATCGGAAGTTCCATACGTAACAATTCAGAATCGTAAACAGGGTTAAGATTGGAAATATACTCGAGTTCATCATCAGAGAAGGGTACCGATGCCTGTGGCCAGTGGATCCACTCGAAATAGGGGTCATCCAAGCTCTCGGGAAGACATAAACCATGATCGATAGGAACGAGCTCTACTTGGTCAAATCTTCCTGAGTTTTTCGGTTTCTTGACCAGAATATTTCCTGCATGTCGGTCAGTATTTAACATACGGACGTCTAATATCCCGATCCTGTGAACAGCGGATACAGGAAAGCTTGAAGTACCATAATCACTAGCATCAAAATCATGATTGATGTATTGTTGCAATGAGGCAATCTTACAGACCTGCATTGTATTTTGGAGATTTTTTTCACTCACCTCATCATTGCTGTTAAAAATCGAGTGTGAGATCTTCACAAGAGTGGTAGGCGGCACCTTAGCTGATTGGTCATGGTCAAGAAGGAACGCCGCAACTTCTCTGAAGCCTGTCTCCCCAACATGAACGGACGGCTTCAAGCCTGGTTGCCCGAGTACTTTTCCAACGAACCCTTTTGGATTGTTGGGCGCAAAAGGTTCCTCATCAGTTGGCTTTACAATAGCTACATTATCACCATCACAATTTCTGAAATAGTAAGCACCACCAAGTCCACTTGAAATTGGAACCGGTTCAATACCACTCTCGATTGCCTTCGCAACGTCATGCACCAATTTTGTGGTCCTGGAAAACTGCATCGATGGCACTAGTATCTCCACTGGGTCACTAAGATCATGATACTGAGTGTCGTTACTGACTGGAGAGAGACACGGTCTAGACGAGCTTCTGTGAAGAAAGCTTCTAGTAAGAAGCACGGGAAAACCATTTCTCACAAAACTTAAATCATTATTCAAGATTTTATCCCCATAAACCAGCAGCCACTCATCTGTAGGAACGTTGAGGGCAGCCTGCAATCTCTTTTTCACTGTATGTGCATCATCACTCCCATCTAACTCTATACCAAGCGCACATCCGGTCTCAGTCTGTACAAAAATACGTCGTTTTCTTGTAGCATGTCCTTGGTTGTCCTTGCAAATGGGTATTTTGTAAGAAGCAGCCGCCATTTGAGTCCAAGTGACAAGTTCTTGCAAATCAGGAGATGTGAAAAGAAGCAGAAAAGTTGAATTTTCCAAAGCTGACGATAGAGGCAGCGCCAGCAAAGATAAAAATGGTTTTTCCCTGACCAAACATATCAGCCCTAGAGCCGCGCAAATTCTCTTTCAAGTCTCACATTGGGATACATTGGTAGCAAAAGATACCAGAAAATGAGGGAAGTAATCTCACATTATTACACTAGCCAGACTTGGAACCAGCACTACTGCACAATCAAAAAGATTATTCCAGAGAGAAAGAAAAACAGTAAAGGTTTTAGTCACATAAACAGCTATCAGCAGTCCCATTCGGGGTTTGAGCACTAGTAAGGAGAGAATATAGATGCTTAGCCGACGTATGCATTTCTAGACACTACCTTCCAATGTCAAACCTAATTTCTTTTTTTAAAACCATTCGTTTCTACCTTCAGTGTTTGTTATACGATATTGGAATCTAATGTACCAGAAAGACCTTTAAAGTACTTGACCTTCAAAAAATAATACTAGCTGTTATAAATCAGATTTTAAGCAGCCAGATTAGCATCATCATTTCCAGAAAGTTGTCCATATGATAACAGTCTATCACTACATCTAGACGAACTTCAATTCTAAGCAAATTAAGTAAAAATTAACAAACGCTCGAAACCTGAGCTTGTAAGTTACAAGTTTTTAATATCTGTAACAACTGTGAAATGAGATTTGCTACTAATAGCATATCAGCAAAATCGGCAATTCTTAGACTTAAAATAAACAATAAATCTGTATCCAGAGTGTTCTTTTTTCACGTTACAAACCTACAACAGTTTCAACTTCATATTTTATAAAAACCTGTCAAAACATACAAAACTTATGCAAGTATTCCAAAATCTACTAATCTTTAAACAAATGTATAGGCAATATCCGCGTGCAGATTATAAGTTTATCAGAAATTTTCTTGTTTAGTTACTTTAAGACGATCATTTGGCGTAAACATAGAATATTTGCTACAAACTAATCACATACAAAATAATATCAATATTACGGATATTAAACGAAGAATGATTATAGACGTTAGAATTAATAAAATTATTATGAATCATTTATTTTATTGTTCAAAAAATCGATGGCAGGATTGAATTTACCAAATGATGGCATAAGAAAACGCCGGAGACGTATGAAACCGGAATCAACCACCGCCAAAACCTCCGGCCGACAGAATACGGGAATTACGGTCGGATCTGATCGGCTGTGCGTGTCGAGTGTGTATTGTCTGTGTTTCCTTCCTTTCTTTCCCCCGCTTTATCAGGGCATCTTTTTAAAGTTCTTTGCAAGATGAAGGGTTTTAACTGGTAACAAGATTTTGTTGTAGGTCTGTATGTGTAACTTCCTCATACTCCGTCACCGCCTCTGTTATTTTTTACTTTTATATTTATTTTCATTTTCATTTTCATATAAAAACTAGATCATAACCCGCAAAATTTATAAGCGAGATCATTATAATGCAGGTTATGTTAGTTATTACATATAATTCGTAATTAAATCGAACAAAATAGTTAAAAGTATCAACACCACATATTTGTTTTATATTTTTAAATAATTAATGAAAAATGTATCAAAGGCAAAACATCGAAAGTATAGCTTCAATAAGTTAAGATAATATTGAGTAACATAAGAATTCATACTATCATAAATTATTGAGGATCAAACATTCGTGGAAAAAAAGATATAAAAACATTGATCGGTGAGTTTTTAAACGATTCAATTCAACAATATTCGTGGTAATGATCATCTTCATCTTCTTTTAATCAATCGGACTGTATACTTGATTTTCTGAAACTTTCTTAGTTTTTTCAGCTTCTTCGGTCAGTATTTCTTCAAGAGCTAACCAATCCTCAACGTAGTCCTGTAAATGAATGTAATATTTATAGCGAAAAATTAACCTAATGCAAGAGAAAAAAAAAATTGTATTACCTTACGGACGAGATAACAATAATCTTCTTCGTTATAAATCTCCTCAAATATTTTGTCCATTTCAACAAAGTCCTATAAACAGAGAAGATCACGTGTAACTATCAACATTCACTTTTCCTTCAACTCGAGCACTGAGTTTTATACATCTAATTTCATACTTGAAATCTTCCTTTTCTTCGGATACCCAAGAATTCGTAGACATTGTACATGATTTAATGCCATCATTAACTCCAAAGTCTTTTAAACTGCTCAAATGGTCATTTTGACAACAACAAAAAAGTCAAACTACTCCACTTTTGCAATCCTTTAACCTCGAAATGCAACACCATATGTTCTTCAAATTCAGAAGGCAGGTTCATTAGATCATTATGAATCATTCCAGGCCAAAGTTGGCCGAAATTTCCACCCTGCCTATTTAAATGGTCACTTTGATTACATATAATTTGACACGATAATGTCAAAATCTCATTATCTTTATTTGTAGTTAATCTAGAGCAGTAACACGTGCACCCACAACTCATTACTATTCTTCTGATCACATTCATATGATTACCATATTTTAACAACCTATCAATCCAAATCAACTGCTACTATACAATATCCATTAAAAATTATTTGGAATGTTGTTACCGGCAATTCCCAGTGACTTGGCAACCAGAGCATCATCTTCCAAATTCATGAACTTAGATGTTCCATTCGTTTCTGAAGCAACATCGTCATCTTCAAAGTTTGGATCCAACCCATATTCTTTACTTTTTCGATGAAAAAGTCCATTTGGCCAACATTCCACTCCTTTCTAACTTCTTTGGAAGGGTACTTTTTTAATTCAAGATATGCCATAACAACTCTCTTTTGATAATTATAATACATCCCATTCATTGTCAGAATTTGAATCCTCCATATTTTCACCTTCTTGATTTAATGTACTAACTGGATTTAAAGTATCCCATTTATGGTTCTACATAAAACGAACCAAATCACCCGTAATGACTCGCAATTTCAACCCATTTAATTAAATTGGATCATTTTTAGTTATCAATTTAAGAGGCTTTAAATAACAAAAATTAACTAAAAACAAAAAGGGCACATGCAATTACTTGTTAACATCGGTAAGATTGGACTCCAACTTTACCAAGTAGGCCATTAGATCCTTTGCAATACATGCATTGACAATCTTAAAAAAAAAAATTCAATTAATTTAAATACCAAACATATATTACATCTCATGATTAGATATTATCTTAACGATTAACAACTAATATTATACAAACCTCATATTCATAGAGCTTATAATAGTGACGTTCAAAGGTAGGCCGTTGTTGCTTCACAATGTCTTCAATAGTCACAAGCCTTCCACCATTGAGGTTGTCATTGTTTTTATAAGCAAGAATTGACAACCAAAGCTAACACAACCCATATTCCATCCTTCTCACATATATGGTCCAACCCCATACAATATTTAGTTAACTTATACTCCGTATTTATTCAATATTAAGTAGCATGCTAATCATCGTAATATCATATGTATAACAGTTACTGTTAAGAAAGTTTATAATAAGCATCTTTGATACAAGGTACGCATTATCAGAATCTTTGGGACATGGATCCCATTATAACATTTTTTTCAACTACTACCTAAGTCCTTTAGAAACCAGTAAAAAACAAATCATTGAAATTTACTACAATTACAGTAGAAAGCTGTCCATAGTCTATTTTGCATTTTATCCAAAGCATTCAAGTATTATTGTGATAATATTGTATTGCAGTCATATTCAGCACATTCAGTATTAATGATGAAGAGATGAAATAGATAGAAAAAGTGTTTACGGGTCAATCAGCACATTCAAGCAATTTTTTTGGATAAACCGAACCCATCGGATTAGATGGAGAACAAAAAATAAGCAGTCTTGATTTCTCATCAAGCTTAGATTCAAGAAGCCTTGGATCTAACAGACAATTTTCTGAGATGTTTGGAGGAAGAATAACTTGATATCATGTCAGCCAACCTTTCAATTTCAGGGTAACTTACATAAAAGGGCGCTGGAATTATAACCTGAAATTAAAAAATATGTTTGGGGCTAAATTTTATAGTTAGGATACAGGATCCTGAAGTCTCTAGTTACTATTGAAAATTATATCTTGGATCATGCATATGTTCAAGATAAAGCTAAGACTAAGGATCCTGAGATTCTATGTTTATATGTTACAGGTTATTAAGGTCTTGGATATATCTAGGATCCTTCTTGGATCAAGGATCCCGGTTATGGATGAGTATTTAGGATCCTGAGTACTATAGAAATCTCAGATATACTAGGATCTCACATATGTTTAGGATCTCAGATGGTCAGGATCCCGAATATGTTAAGTATCTCGGGATCAGATGTTACTAATATATATTTGTCAGTTTATGTTCAGGATCTTGGATATTCAGGATCCCGGGTGATTAGGATCCTGAATATATTCAGTATCCCAGGATCATGTATTACTACCTTGTTGTTCTCTTTCGTTTTGACCAGGTCATAAGTGGTTTGAGGGATGGATAACCACCTCCGAAATGCTTGGAAGGAGAATATTTCAAGGATAATTCAGCATGTGTTCCACATTTGGTCAATATGAACGTTGTAGATGCTCAAGATATCTCGGAGAGGATCCCGAAGATCTCGGAGGATCCCTGATTTTTAGGAATTATTTGTTATGTAGCCTTAGTATAAATATGAGGCAAAGGTGATCATTTTAGGCTATCTTCTGCACATTCTCTACACTCAATTACACCCATACTCTGTTCAAATACGTTGATACACTAACACTTAACCATTTTCTTCACCGAATCACATACAAATTCACTTAGTTTGATCATCTTTGTGCTCTTTAGTTTGTAAATTTTCATTTTTACTTAATAAGATCAACAAAGGCAAGGATTGATTGATCCTTCCCGAGGTTTTATGCCGGCGATCAACTTTGGTCAAGGGCTTTCCTCGTATATCCTTGTGTCGATCGCATTTACTTTACGTTTTCGTCGTTTAATTTGCATTTCATTGATCTTTTGATCATAGATTATGCATTATCCTGCTTTTATCTTACATTTATCATTAAGATACGTATTTATCTTGTTTCTAATCATCTTTTTATCGCAATAATTGCATTATTATTCTGTTTCATGCATTTTTGTTGATTGCGATCATATATTTATTGCATAACTTGCATTATCCTGAAAATACTTTACATTTTACTTAAACTTTTGGAATAATCTTATTTACAAACACTTGTTTTCGTTATTAATCATTTCTTTAACAAGGATCAACGTTTTTATAGACATAAACCATGTTTTTCATCCAAAAGTATTATTTGCTAATATAGATAATCGTGTTTCCACGTAATTATCTTGAAAGTAACTTTAAGCACTATACTTCACTTTCAAAGTTTGATCACTTAATTGCCTTGGGTAATTTTTGACCAAAACAGTTTGGCGCCCACCGTGGGGCAAGTGGTGCTTTTCATAATCAAATTCTTGTTAAAATCCTTGTTAAATCACTTTTTTCAAAGGTTTTTGTCAAAAATGTCGACACAAGGACAACCTATATCTTCTATTGTGCCATCATCGACATCTGTGATGACTAATCTACCTCCTGCTTTCCCTCATTCGTCATCACAATGGGAACCAGAGAATATCTATAGGAGGACGGCTTCCACAGGATCTACCTTCTCAGGATCCGTGATCACAGATCAGGATCCCGCTATTATTTCTAACATGATTATTATGGCTTTGTTTTCACAGGTGAAAGAGCAATTAGGACGTGTGGAACAGAGTAACGAGGCCCTGAAGAAGGATCTTGAAAGCTTGAGCGGAAGAATCAACACTCCCCCTAATCAGGATACTACTCCTTTTCGGAGCAGGATCCTGGATTTCAACACTCCAGCATTTGCAAGTATTGGAGCAGATTGCATTGCCATGCAAGGAACTACTGGGATCTTGGCACCTCAGGATCCTAAGCAGACTCCAGGATCCTCAATTATGTTGCCTAACTGTGGTAATATATCTTATGGTTATTCTTTTGGTACTAACAATGTGCAGGATCCTGGAGTAAGCCCTATAATGACAAGGGAGTTGCAGAAACTAAAGGACATGATATCAAGTGTTCCTGGTGTTGTTCAACCTATTCCTGAAGTCGTTTCATCAGCCCACAGGATCTCAAGATTTGCACCACCGATTTGTGATGCTGAGATCCCGAAAAGATTAAAGACTCCTAGCATGAAGCTTTACGATGGAACGACGGATCCTGAGGAGCACATCGCCCAGTATAGGGAAAGGATGGAGATCATTCCGATTCCCGCTGATCTCAGAGAAGCGTGTTTATGCAAAGGATTTAGATCAACTCTGACAGGATCCGCTTTAAAATGGCTGTTAAACGTTCCTCCCTATTCTATTACTTCGTTTGCTCATATGGTTAATTTATTTAATAATCAATTTTCTTGTAGTAGAACATTTGAAAAATTAACCATTGATTTATATAGAATTGTTCAAAGGGCTGATGAGTCTCTTCGAGATTTTGTAGGAAGGTTTGGAAGAGAATCTTTGGATATACCTAACTTAGATATGGCTACTGCAGCACAGGCCTTTAAGATGGGGATCAATAGGGATTCTCCATTTTATGAGGATCTTGTGATGAATCCTTGCAGAAACCTTGATGAAGTCAGGAATAGAGTTCTGAGGTTCATAAGGCTAGAAGAGGACGTTTTGATCTAGAGAAGGGTGGAAATTTCATCAACATATGACATGCCCAACAGTAAATCAGAATCATCCTTGTACAGATTCAACAGGAACAAGTCTTATGCCAGAAATGAGAATCGTCGGATCATTGCAATTGGAGAGGATGACGAAGAATATCCTAAGCTAACTGATTTTTGTTTTTCTATTGACACTACAGGTATCTTGTGTGCTATGCATGTTCTTGGAAATAAGGCGAGATGGCCAAAAAGAAATCATAAAGCCGTCGCTTGGAAGGATAAGACTAAGTGGTGCGCGTATCATAAGGATTTCGGTCACGTAACTGAGGATTGCATACCCCTCAGAAAGGAAATCAGCCATCTGCTCAGCAAGGGATACTTGAAGGAGCAACTTGGAAGAAAGAAGGATCACGGCCGGGATCATGACAAGGCTCTGGATCCCGAAACTCAGGATAATCATAGGATCCCACACAGAGCAAGATCATCACCGTCGGACGCCGAGTCAAGATCAATAGTGATCAACGGGAAGCGAAGGGTTGCTACACAACATCAATGAGATCTACTACCAAGCCTCCATCAGCATAGCAATCAATGGAAAAAGGCATGGGATATCTTGGCTACAATCAGATAAGGTATCAAAGAAGTGCGACTCCATTCTGAGGATCATAAGGTGGAAAAGGATAGGACGAATGTTATTGCATGCTGATATGTTCAAGGAAGCAAGATTCCTGATCTTGGCAAACGTGGTGGTGGAATACAAATCTAATTGGTAAATCAATACTCGTAAACGTGGCGGTATCCTGAAAAATGAACAATGCTGCATAAGTTAAAGATTCTGAAAGGTCAGCAACTTCTTATCTATCAGTTAAGTAAAAGTCTACTAGATGTTGATGCCAGGTACTCTTATCTTAAAAAATTTATGTTTGCATTGGTTATCTTGAAATACATCCTATGCATGATAAGATTAATCAATTATTAAATATAAAAACCAGGAATGTCACTGTGAATAACTAAATGATCTCAGAAATTAGATGTTTATAATCCTATAATGAGATTGTAGAAATATGATAAAACTTTATGTTTTGAGTAAACTTGTAACACCCGAAATTTCAGAAATTTAATTTCGTACGAGGATATAATTTTATTACGAAGTATTATGATATAAATAAAAAGATATAAAAGAAAACGTAAACGAAGTATCAGTTCCAGACTGTAAAATAAAAGAGATTTATTTGATAAACACAGATAGATATGCAGGAAGGGTCTGAGTTATTCTCATTCATTCTGAAACATTCTAAAAGGCTTTCCAACCTTTGAAGAAATCGCAGGAAGCCATGAACCTCTATCAAATCTTCAATTAAAACCTAAATTAAAGCTTTTAGGGTTTGAATCATCTTCTTTATCATCTTCAACTTTGGTGAGTTGATTTCTCTATTGTTTTAACCTAGTATTTGGGGGTTTCATGGGTTTAGTGAAATTGATCAAATTAAATACGAAATTAGGGTTATAAACTGATGAAGTTAGTGTTTATTATTGTTATTAAGCTTATTAGTGATTGTATTATAAGCTAAAAGTGATGAAATCACTAGTTATGTTCTTGATTAAATTCTAGGGTTTGTATAAATCTTGAAGTAGTGATGTATTTAGAATAGAATTGTGATTAGTGATGTTAAAGAGTGTTGTTATGATGTATTATCAATAATTTAAGTAATTGTATATAAAGGTTTTGATTTATGATTATGCTTATGATTATGATAAAAGAGCTAGTGATTATGTTAGTTGATTACTAATGTAAATTGAGTATGGAAATGAAGATTTAAGTGTAAGTGTTAATAATATGATAATAAAGTGATTATGAATATGAAAGATTAACTTTGGTTGATTAGTGATGAGTTTGTTTAAAGAATCATGAATAATCATAGTGGGAGAGGATTAATGATGGTCGATGCTTGATTATGATGATTAGTGGGTTTTAATTAAGTGTATGTGATTATGTGTTATGTGATAGGTGGCAAAGAGTTGGATGAATCATCGTTGATCATGTTTGGTAAATCATCGAGTGAAGGTTAAGGTGAGTATATAGGGGCTAATTAAGTAATGGTTGTGTGTGTTTCCGGATTGTTTACGAGCAAGAGGATCATACAACCATTTGTTTGTTAATTGTGATTATGTGGTTTAAATGATTGTTGCTGATATTGATGCTGATTTTATGATGATGATTATGATGAAGAGTATGAATGATCATGTGTGTTTCCGGATTGCTTACGAGCAAGAGGATCACATGGTCAAGAGAAATATGACTTGTATCTAGCCTTGTTTCTTGAATATGATCTCCATTTCGATGTGATTTGGAATCATGAGCCTTGTTTCTAAAAGTGGTATTCATTTCGACGTGATTTGATACCACCAAGCCTTGTTTCTAACGAAGCCTTGTTTCTTAGGGTCGGATCCGTTATGTGCTTGTTTCTTATGTGGTAATATGAAGATGTGGAGTAAGATTAGCTATGTTGTTGATTAATTGTGTTTAATGTTAATGATATGTGGTTGAAAGCTTAATTAGTTTCTTATATGCTCACTAAGCGGTGGTTGCTTACCCCATTCATGTTTTATGCTTTAGGTAAATCGGATCAAAGAGAAATGAAAGAGATTAAGAAGGATTAGCGTGGATTGCTTGCTTGTAGTGAGTTACAAGTCTCTCTACTTTAATTATCGTTTTGTATATAGCTTGTGTAAATCGCCCATGGGTCAAAGTGTTGTTATTTGTTAAACGGGTCAGAGGTTGTCGATATGGGTCAAGAAGTGATTTTATGCTATGTATAAATGAGGTAGAGTTATGGCACATTGGTATAGTGTCTTAAGTTTGTTTTGGCATGTTAAAGGAGTATGCAAAAGGTTTTGGTCAGATTCCTTGTGGTTTGAGTTTTGATATGTCAAGTAAAAGTGGTCAAAATAGTCGAAAACAACCCATACGTCCAGATTTAGTGTTTTCGAGAAATATGAAAAAGTCCAAAAAGGAAAACCTTTAATATGGTCAAACAAAGGTGCCTGCAAATTTTCATGGTCTAATTCCTTGCGGTTTAAGAACTATGAGTGTTTGAATTTAGTTCTAAAACCTTAGTCTGTGTTACCACTAGAACAAGCTTGTTCTAGCCTAAAACAAGGTTGTTTTACCTCTTTATACTATATGGCTGGAAATTTACATACCCCGTTGTCTTATTTTGGGTAAAAATCTAAAGATGAATATACGGTATTAAATGTACAAGATGTGGGACCGAGGTGTGGGACCCGAAAAAAAAATTTCTAGTTTAGGGGCGTTTCAAGTTGGTATCAGAGCGATAGTTTAAGAGAGTTATGTAATCCACTTTAGGATTGCATGATCTTAAACTATTACGAATTGTTTGATTTGCTGTGATTATGATTATGCGTAATAATGAATTTGATACAGTGAATTGATATGATTCCTTGATATGAGATATTTGATAGTAGAGGCGTTAATTGAGATGTTTAGTGTTACTTGATGCTTAATGAAATCTTGTTTCTGGTTTTTAATTATGATTCGGGTTTGGGTTTGTTTTCTATATGCTTCCGGGACCGATTATGTGATTTAACGCTTTTCTAGAGCCTTGTTTCTATAATGAATAAAAGTTTAAATGTTGACTAGATTACGAAGAATATGAAGTTAACAGTGTAAGTGTATGTGGATAGGTTGCAGGGAGAATATGTGTAACTATTTGTTAATACAAAGTTGAAAATAGTGAGTAATTTTGATTATGCGTTTAAAGTGAAAAGTGTATTGACTTGATTCTGATCATGTGTCTGTTATTAAGTGTTTGACTGTGTTAACTGTTGCATGAAATGTGTGATATGTGTTTAAAGAAAGAGGAATTACATTTGGAGATTGATGGTATCGAATAGCCTGAGAAAGAAGTGTGAGTGACATAATATAACGATGTCTGGCCAACGTATTTATATTATGCCATTTCACATGGAATTGTTGAGGCTACCAAAATACCAGAAGGATTTAATGTGATTGCTGAGATAGAATTGATTGATATGAAGTAGTAGTGAATCATTAAGTTGTTGCTTTAGTAAGGTATTGGTTGTAAAAGGGTAGTAATATGCATCTAAGTGGGGGAGAGGGCTTTAAAATGATGTAGAGAATAACATGATTTAGTGAAGAATAATATGTTAGTCGAATCGAAATGGATGTATGTATAACTTGAAGTGGATCAAGAAAGTAGTTAAATGATACGAATTCTAGCAGTTGAGAGAATTAAAATAAATAACGAGGTAGTCATGGGAAGGAAGATTTGTGCATTGAGGATTAGAATGAGTATACGTTTCGATATAGTTAAGAGGTGTTAAGATTGAATAGAGACTAGTAGCATTCGTGAGGACACGAATGAGATAAGTGGGGGAGAGTTGTAACACCCCAAATTTCAGGAATTTAATTTCGTACGAGGATATAATTTTATTACGAAGTATTATGATATAAATAAAAAAATATAAAAGAAAACGTAAACGAAGTATCAGTTCCAGACTGTAAAATAAAAGATATTATTTGATAAACACAGATAGATACGCAGGAAGGGTCTGAGTTATTCTCATTCATTCTGAAACATTCTAAAAAGCTTTCCAACCTTTGAAGAAATCGCAGGAAGCCATGAACCTCTATCAAATCTTCAATTAAAACCTAAATTAAACCTTTTAGGGTTTGAATCATCATCTTCTTTATCATCTTCAACCTTGGTGAGTTGATTTCTCTATTGTTTTAACCTAGTATTTGGGGGTTTTATGGGTTTAGTGAAATTGATCAAATTAAATACGAAATTAGGGTTATAAACTGATGAAGTTAGTGTTTATTATTGTTATTAAGCTTATTAGTGATTGTATTATAAGCTAAAAGTGATGAAATCACTAGTTATGTTCTTGATTAAATTCTAGGGTTTGTATAAATCTTGAAGTAGTGATGTATTTAGAATAGAATTGTGATTAGTGATGTTAAAGAGTGTTGTTATGATGTATTATCAATAATTTAAGTAATTGTATATAAAGGTTTTGATTTATGATTATGCTTATGATTATGATAAAAGAGCTAGTGATTATGTTAGTTGATTACTAATGTAAATTGAGTATGGAAATGAAGATTTAAGTGTAAGTGTTAATAATATGATAATAAAGTGATTATGAATATGAAAGATTAACTTTGGTTGATTAGTGATGAGTTTGTTTAAAGAATCATGAATAATCCTAGTGGGAGAGGATTAATGAGGGTAGATGCTTGATTATGATGATTAGTGGGTTTTAATTAAGTGTATGTGATTATGTGTTATGTGATAGGTGGCAAAGAGTTGGATGAATCATCGTTGATCATGTTTGGTAAATCATCGAGTGAAGGTTAAGGTGAGTATATAGGGGCTAATTAAGTAATGGTTGTGTGTGTTTCCGGATTGTTTACGAGCAAGAGGATCATACAATCATTTGTTTGTTAATTGTGATTATGTGGTTTAAATGATTGTTGCTGATTTTATTGATGCTAATTTTATGATGATGATTATGATGAAGAGTATGAATGATCATGTGTGTTTCCGGATTGCTTACGAGCAAGAGGATCACATGGTCAAGAGAAATATGACTTGTATCTAGCCTTGTTTCTTGAATATGATCTCCATTTCGATGTGATTTGGAATCATGAGCCTTGTTTCTAAAAGTGGTATTCATTTCGACGTGATTTGATACCACCAAGCCTTGTTTCTAATGAAGCCTTGTTTCTTAGGGTCGGATCCGTTATGTGCTTGTTTCTTATGTGGTAATATGAAGATGTGGAGTAAGATTAGCTATGTTGTTGATTAATTGTGTTTAATGTTAATGATATGTGGTTGAAAGCTTAATTAGTTTCTTATATGCTCACTAAGCGGTGGTTGCTTACCCCATTCATGTTTTATGCTTTAGGTAAATCGGATCAAAGAGAAATGAAAGAGATTAAGAAGGATTAGCGTGGATGGCTTGCTTGTAGTGAGTTGCAAGTCTATCTACTTTAATTATCGTTTTGTATATAGCTTGTGTAAATCGCCCATGGGTCAAAGTGTTGTTATTTGTTAAACGGGTCAGAGGGTGTCGATATGGGTCAAGAAGTGATTTTATGCTATGTATAAATGAGGTAGAGTTATGGCACATTGGTATAGTGTCTTAAGTTTGTTTTGGCATGTTAAAGGAGTATGCAAAAGGTTTTGGTCAGATTCCTTGTGGTTTGAGTTTTGATATGTCAAGTAAAAGTGGTCAAAATAGTCGAAAACAACCCATACGTCCAGATTTAGTGTTTTCGAGAAATTTGAAAAAGTCCAAAAGGGAAAACCTTTAATATGGTCAAACAAAGGTGCCTGCAAATTTTCATGGTCTAATTCCTTGCGGTTTAAGAACTATGAGTGTTTGAATTTAGTTCTAAAACCTTAGTCTGTGTTACCACTAGAACAAGCTTGTTCTAGCCTAAAACAAGGTTGTTTTACCTCTTTATACTATATGGCTGGAAATTTACATACCCCGTTGTCTTATTTTGGGTAAAAATCTAAAGATGAATATACGGTATTAAATGTACAAGATGTGGGACCGAGGTGTGGGACCCGAAAAAAATAATAATTTCGAGTTTAGGGGCGTTTCAAAACTTTACTGGCGATTTTTAAAATAAAATATGGATACAATATGCTTAGATATGTGTTTTGGTCAAAAATTATTAAAAGCAATTAAGTGATCAAAAATTAGTTTGTGAGGTCAGGTGTAAAATTACTATCAAGATAATTACGCCTTTACACGATTATCTCTATTAGTAAGTCAATATTTTGTGTTAAAAAGATTGATTGAATCCGTGGATCCTTGTTGAACAAACGTTTAAATATCAAAGTTTGAGTATAAACTAAAGATAACGACAATGTTGACGACAAAAAATGTGAACAGAATGCTACGGAAGCAATATAAATGACAAATAAATAAAGTCGACACGATGATATACGAGGAAAGCCCTTGATCAAGGTTGATCGCCGGCACAAAACCTTGGGAAGGATCAAACGATCCTTGCCTTTGTTAATCTTATAAAAATGAAAGTAATTGATTACAAACTAAGAGCACAAGGATGATCGGCTAGGTGAATTTGTGTGTGATTTTAGCTAAGTGTTGATGAAATGATCATGAACGAGAATGGGAGCAGAGTATGTGAGTGTTTACAAGTGAAAAATAGAAAGTATTCGTTAACCTAAGTGATCATCCGAGCCTCATTTATATACTAAGAGCGTTTAACAATAATTCCGAAATATCAGGGATCCTCCGAGGAATGATGAAGACCTCCAACGTCTCTTTTGACTCTATTCCACACGTGCATAAGACTTCGTCTTCATGGAATTGTATCAGATCCTCTTCACTTAATCCGGAGCATATCTCATTAACGCGTTTCTTCTAAGACCTGGTCAATACTCAAGAAAAATAAACATGTTATATAGTTCATGATCCTTAACTAAGATAAGTCCAGTATCCTGAGCTATGTGTACTCCGAGATTGACCATAGGATCCTTAAATAAATATCTTCCTGGTCCAGAATCCTGCATAATTTTGTTAGATAAATATATCCTGAATAGGATCCTGCAAGACAAATAACAAAGATACTCCCAGGATCCTCAGTTATATCCGTGATCCTGAATGCAGATTTATAAATCATCAATATCCTTTGATACGAATAATAAATGTAAACAACTTCCATACCTGAGTAATAGTATTATGAAGCCGGTAAGGATCCTGCAAAGTTAGATAAAAATCTACCCACAACAATTGCCCCCGAAGTTATAACGTTTTTCAGGATCCTTAAACGTTATAACTTCTCAAGGCAACTGCTCTAATCGTGTTAGGTAAGATATTTTACGTGTATCGAAGATCGCGCCCGGGTATTAATCATTTTCTGATAGTTATTAAACCCTTATCACATCAAATCATCATAAGAATCCTTTTCTCTTTCATCCTTCTTTTTCGCCATTTCTCGTTTAAAACCATCTTAGAACCCAGTTCTTATAGCAAATCCTCGTAACAAATCGCATCCGATAATCAACAACCGTAATACGATTCAACGATGTCAGGTAATTTTTCATCTTTTTCTTTTTTATAATTCCTTCCTTCAGCTTTCTAATTCTTTTCTGATCCTTCAGCGCACTTCACTCTATCCGATATCGATCCAGAAGTCCGTCCTCAAAGAGAAGCAATCGGCGATCCAAGATTCAAACCTTTTCCCACACACTTTCTATCTAAAAAGAGAAAAGTAGAAGAGTTATACGACATTAACAACCCTACTTCTAACCTCCTGATAGTAAGGCCCTTTTCCTTTAGTCCTTTCTCAAAGAAAATTCGGTTCTAAATATATTATTATTATTTTTTTTATATCAGGCTACAGATACTATAGTAGAGGAGTATACAGACAAAGTAAAGACAGTCGACGCTTTGACCGCCACCCTCAAGAAGAGGACTCTTGAACTGGAGAAAGCCCAACAGAAAATCAAGACCCTTGAGGTCATGCTTGTCGAAAAACCAGATCATACTTTTCTGGAAGAAGTAAAGAAAGATGCTACCATCGCCGTATTGGAGTCGAAGATTCATATGGCTACGGAGGCCGCTGAGAATGGTTTGGATTCCGGTTTGTGGGACGTCAAAGGGTGGAAGGATAAGTTGGAGAAAATGAAAGACAACTACGTCATGAATCCGTTCTTCATTGGTCTAGGGGGATCTAAGGTTCCTAAAAGAAGCGCAACTAAAGCACCCTCAATAAAGATCATCGACATCTCAGGCAGAGGAGAGGTATCCACTTCTAAGTTCGTTGAAGACGTCACACATGCAGATGATCCAATTGACAGCGAAGGATCCTCGGGCGAGGATGGCATTTAACTAGCCGGAGCCCGACTTTTATTTTGATGTTTACTTGTTCCTTTTGGGTTGTGTCTGTAATAAACAATTATTTGGGGAGAGATTGACCTGGTATGGTCAATCATGGTTGTGTATGACTGTGGTTTATGTTGGCCACAAGACAATTTTAATTTCCTGCACTTCTTTTGAACTCAATCTTAGGATTTAGATAATCCTTAGACTTTTGCTGTTAATAATATTAGGATACTATCTACATCTTGTGTCTTCAGGATACTGAGGAGATTCCCTCAGTATATATTTGCTAAGAAACAGGATCCTGAGGAGATTCCCTCAGAATACTTCCAGAAAAATGAGAAGATTTTCTCAACATTACAGGCTTCGAGGATCCTTAACTATATCTGAGATAATAACGAGATAGGGATCCTCAGATTCAAGGATCATTAACCGTATTTCATATAAACCGGAATTTAGGATCCTGAGACTTCAAAATCCTAAAATAAACTGTTGATAATGAGGAAGTCCCAATGAGTAATTCCTGTAACATATAAATGTTAATAATTTGTCAAACAATTGTGTAAACAATTTGTTTTTTTGAAAAATGTTGTGATCTTAAAAAGATTTTGCGATCCTTAGATCAAAACTGCTTTTGATAATCATGAAAATATTAGAGCTAATAAAGTTATTTATTAGACTTAACCAATGAAAATTTTGATAATGTGAATACATTATAACCATTGGATAGTTTATGAAAACTATAAAAGTGACATGTAAATGCCAAACCATTAGGTAATGTGAAAACATTACAAACCGTTTGATTCTTGGGCTACGACATTTGAGACATGAAAATGCCTAACCAATTGGTAATGTGAAAACATTACAAACCTTAGAGTGACGTGAAAACGACACAAACCTTAGATCGATACTTATAGTGCACATCAGTATTGTTGTGGGTAGATTTTTACTAACCTTTGCAGGATCCTAATTAGCATCATATGTACACCTCGCAGGTATGAAAGTTGTTTATATTTTATATTCGTATCTCAGGGTAATGATAGTTTTTAAGTCTGTTTTCAGGATCACGGATACAGGTAAGGATCCTGGATATATTGTTATTATTTATTTTGCAGGATCTTGGTCAGGATATATTTATCTAATATGATTGTGCAGGATACTGATTGTGGAGGATCCTTAACTGAGAATCCTAAGTTTATTCTGGAGTACGCATAGGCTCAGGATCCTAAACCCGTATTAGTTCAGGATCATGCGCTGTTTAACGTGTTTATTTTCCTTGAGTATTGACCAGGTAATACGTGGAACGCGTTAATGAGATATCCTCCGGATTATGTGGCTAGGCTGTGATACGATTTGGAGAAGACGAAGTCTTATGCACGTGTGGAATAGAGTCAAAAGAGACGTTGGTGGTCTTCATCATTCCTCGGAGGATCCCTGATATTTATGAATTATTGTTAAACGCTCTTAGTATATAAACGAGGCTTGGATGATCATTTAGGTTACCGAATACTCACTACTCACAGCTGAAAAACACACAAACACTCTGTTACTTCATTCTTTTATGATCATTTCCTCAACATTTACCCAAAAACACACACAAATTCACTTAGCCGATCATCCTTGCGCTCTTAGTTTGTAATCATTTACTTTCATTTTAATAATATTTACAAAGGCAAGGATCGTTTGATCCTTCCCGAGGTTTTGTGCCGGCGATCAACCTTGATCAAGGGCTTTCCTCGTATATCATCGTGTCATTTTTATTTACTTACAGTTCATATCGTGTCAATTGCACTTATTTCATATTTTCATCGTTTAACTTGCATATTACTGATCTTTTCATTGTCAAAATAACATTATCCTCAATCTGTTCTTGAGCTTTGATATTGAAACGTTTGTTCAACAAGGATCCACGGATTTAATCAATCTTTTTAACAAAAATATTGACTTACTAATAGAGATAATCGTGTAAAGGCGTAATTATCTTGATAGTAATTTTACACCTGACCTCACAAACTAATTTTTGATCACTTAATTGCTTTAGTAATTTTTGACCAAAACAATTTGGCGCCCACCGTGGGGCAATTGATGTTTTTCTTGATCAAACTTTTGTTAAAATCCCTATTGAGTCATCTTTTTCAAAGATTTCTGTCGAAAATGTCAAGCCAAGGACGATCTACATCATCTACCATGCCATCATCATCTTCTACTAGAACCATTCTCCCTCCTGCTCCACCTCTCACATCATCTCAGCAACAGCCGCAAAATGTCTATACGAGGCTACCGTCGGCTGGATCCACATCTTTGGGGGTTGGATTCTTATCGGATCCAGACCCTGTTATGATTGCTAACCGGGATATTGTGTCTATGTTTACGCAGGTAAAAGAGCAGCTTCAACAAGTGGAGAGAAGCAACGAAATCCTGAGAAAAGATGTGGAGGACATGAGAACTAGGAGCAATGTTCCAGTTTCTCAAGTCACTACTCCTATCCGAAGCAGGATCCTTGATTTTGGCACTCCTCCATCAGCGGAATACCAAGGAGATTTCATATCTATGCAAGGGAGCGCTAGGATCCCAGATCCGATATTTGCTACAGGAGTTTCTACATCAAGGGGTCAACAATCTAATTCAAGATCCTCATACAGGACTCCTGACGGTGGTAACATGTTCAATAATTTTACCTCTAATAATACTGTTGGGACTAACAATTATCAGGATCTTGGAGTCGGTCCTGTGATGGCGAGAGAGATACAGAAATTGAAGGATATGATATCAAGCGTCCCCGGAGTTGTACAACCAATTCCAGAAGTTGCACCAATGGCGCATAGGATCTCGAGATTTGCACCACCTATTTGTGATGCCGAGATCCCTAAGAGATTTCAGACACCCAATATGAAGCTGTATGACGGAACGACGGATCCTGAGGAGCACATCGCGCAATACAGGGAGAGGATGGAAATCATTCCAATTCCTTCCGATCTTAAAGAAGCATGTTTATGCAAGGGCTTTGGCGCTACTCTCACAGGATCCGCGCTAAAATGGCTATTGAACGTTCCTCCTTACTCTATTACTTCATTTGCTCATTTGGTTAATTTATTTAATAATCAATTTTCTTGCAGTAGGACATTTGAAAAATTAACGACTGATCTATATAGAATTGTCCAAAAAGCTAACGAGTCTCTTCGAGATTTTGTAGGGAGATTCGGGAGAAAATCCTTGAACATACCTAACTTAGATATGCCTACTGCCGTACAAGCCTTTAAGATGGGAATCAAAAGGGATTCCCCATTTTATGAGGATCTTGTTATGAATCCTTGCAGGAACCTCGATGAAGTAAGAAACAGGGCTTTAAGGTTTATCAGATTGGAAGAAGATGCAATGATACAAAAGAGGATGGATACTCAATCAGCATACGATAGACCTAACAGGTAGTCAGACTCGTCCTCATTCAGATCAAACCGGAACAAACCGTATACCAGAAATGAGGATCGTCGTGTGAATGCTGTTGACGAAGATGACGAAGAATATCCTAAAATAACTGATTATAATTTTTCTGTAGATACAACAGATATATTGTATGCCATGCAGGATCTTGGAGACAAGGCAAGATGGCCAAAGAAGAATGAAAAGTCATATGGATGGAAGGATAAATCTAAATGGTGTGCCTATCATGAAGATTTCGGCCACACAACTGAGAATTGCATAGCTCTCCGGAAAGAAATCAGTCATCTTCTCAACAAAGGATACTTGAAGGATCAGCTTGGGAAAAAGAGGGATTACGCCAAGGATCATGACAGAGTTCAGGATACTGAGTCTCAGGATAATCGCAGGATCCCAACTAGAGCAGGATCCCCACCTTCGGACGCCAAGGTAATCAATTTTATTTCTGGTGGCTCTGATATATGTGGCACTTCTTATTCTGCAGCAAAGAGGCACGCAAGGGAATCAAAGTCAGAAAAGCCATATAAACCTACAAGGACTTCCATGAAGAAAGACGAGAAGGTCATAGCATTTGATGAGGATGATTTGCAAGATGTTCAGGATCCTCACCATGATGGTTTGGTTATTACTCTTTATGTTGCCAATCACTTTGTGCGAAGGATCCTGATTGATGGAGGAAGCTCAGTCAACATCATTCGTCTGGAGACATTGAAAAGGATGGGTATCAAAGAATCAGAAATCACTTCGAGATCTACCGTATTGGTAGGATTCAACGGAGAAGCAAAGAATACGGTTGGCGATATAAAATTGCCAATCTACATTGAAGGGGTAAACTCTATTCAAAAGTTCTGTGTTATGGATTGTTTGTCGAGCTATAACATTATCCTAGGAAGACCATGGTTGCATGATATGAAAGCGGTACCCTCAACGTATCATCAATGCGTCAAATTACCAACCCCATGGGGGGTGGTCAAGATCAGCAGTGACCAACAAGAAGCAAAGGATTGTTATACAACGTCAATGAAATCTACTGCCAAGCCTCCGTCAGCATAGCAATTAAAGAACAAGGCATGGGATGTCCTGGATACAAAGGAGCAGGACGTCAAAGAAATGCCGCTGAGCTCGAAGGATCCTGAAGAAAAGGTGCTTATAGGATCAAGCGTCCCATAGGATCTTGAACAGGATCTGATGAAGTTCTTGAATCAAAGAAAATCAACTTTTGCCTGGAAGCCAGAGGATATGACAGGTATATCTAAGGATATCATAACTCATAAACTTGGAATTGATAATAGTTTCAGGCCGGTTCAACAAAAGAGAAGAAAATTTGCACCGGAAAGGAATGCTATTATCCAGGCTGATGTTGAAAGACTACTTGCTGCTGGCATGATAAGGGAAGTAAAGTTTCCAAGATGGTTGGCAAACGTGGTGGTGGTATAAAATAAGAATGGGAAATGGAGAGTGTGTGTGGACTATACGGATCTCAATAAAGCCTGCCCAAAGGATCCTTTTCCATTGCCCCATATAGATTCAATGGTGGATGCTACGGCTAGGCACGAGATCCTAACTTTTATGGATGTTTCTTCAGGATTTCAACAAATTCAGATGGAACCTTCAGACCAGGAAGACACAACCTTCATAACCCCCACAGGTATTTATTGTTATGTTGCTATGCCTTTTGGTCTTAAAAATGCAGGTGCAACATACCAAAGGCTAGTCAACATGATGTTCAAAGACCAATTGGGAAGCACAATGGAAGTATACATCGACGACATGGTAGTAAAGTCAAAGAAAATTGAGGATCATCTTCAGGATCTTAAGGTGGCCTTTGACATTCTGGATCAGTATAACATGAAGCTCAATCCTGCTAAATGCCACTTTGGAGTGGGGGCAGGAAAGTTCTTGGGATATATGGTGACCAAGAGAGGGATAGAAGCAAGTCCAGAACAAATCAAAGCTATTCTTAATCTGAAGTCTCCGTCAAGCCCAAAGGATATACAAAGGTTAACGGGAAGGATAGCAGCTCTGAACCGTTTTATTTCAAGATCCTCAAACAGATGCAAGGAATTCTACTATATCCTAAAGAAGAACAAAAAATTCGAGTGGGGAGAAAGGCATGAAGCTGCATTTCAAGAATTGAAGGAATACTTGTCATCAGCTCCTTTATTGATGAAGACTGAGAATGGTGAACCACTGTTTCTCTATTTATCGGTATCCAGAAATGCTGTAAGTGCGGTGCTGGTGAAGGATCATGAAGGGCAACAACATCCTGTTTACTATGTAAGTAAAAGCCTATTAGATGCGGAAACCAGGTATTCTCATCTCGAAAAACTTATACTTGCATTAGTCATGGCATCAACTAAACTTAGACATTATTTTGAGACACACCCGATACATGTAAGAACCAATTATCCTATTAAAAACGTTTTGAGGAAACCAGAAATGTCAGGACGTTTAGCTAAATGGTCTGTAAAATTAAGTGCTTATAATTTAATTTATGAACCTAGGAATGCAATTAAATCTCAAGCTTTAGCTGATTTTATTGCTGACTTTACTAGTGATCTCCAAAATGAAGTAGATTTAGAAGTGCAAGAACTAAATCAAATAAGTGAAAGATGGACATTATATACTGATGGCGCTTCTAATGTAAAAGGGACTGGATTAGGAATTGTATTAAAATCACCTCAAGGTGATATCATGCCTCAAGCCATAAGATGTGAATTTCAAGCTACAAATAATGAGGCAGAATATGAAGCATTAATTGCGGGATTACAATTAGCTAAGGATATTGGAATAAAATACTTAAATGTGTATGTTGATTCATTATTAATTGCTAATCACTATAATGGATCTTATACTGTAAAAGTAGATAGATTAGCTGCATATTTGGAGATTGTTAAGGATCTTACAGGTAGCTTCGAGGTCTTCGACATTCAACAGGTACCACGTGAGGACAACACTGAAGCGGATGCTTTGGCTAATCTAGGATCAAGTCTAAGGATCCCACCGGATGTCAAAATACCAATTATACATATTGCAGCGCCTGCTGTTGTGGGTAGATTTTTACTAACCTTTGCAGGATCCTAATTAGCATCATATGTACACCTTGCAGGTATGAAAGTTGTTTATATTTTACATTCGTATCTCAGGGTAATGATAGTTTTTAAGTCTGTTTTCAGGATCACGGATACAGGTAAGGATCCTGGATATATTGTTATTATTTATTTTGCAGGATCTTGGTCAGGATATATTTATCTAATATGAGGTGCAGGATACTGAGTGTGGAGGATCCTTAACTGAGAATCCTAAGTTTATTCTGGAGTACGCATAGGCTCAGGATCCTAAACCCGTATTAGTTCAGGATCATGCGCTGTTTAACGTGTTTATTTTCCTTGAGTATTGACCAGGTCATACGTGGAACGCATTAATGAGATATGCTCCGGATTATGTGGCTAGGCTGTGATACGATTTGGAGAAGACGAAGTCTTATGCACGTGTGAAATAGAGTCAAAAGAGACGTTGGTGGTCTTCATCATTCCTCGAAGGATCCCTGATATTTCGGAATTATTGTTAAACGCTCTTAGTATATAAATGAGGCTCGGATGATCATTTAGGTTAACGAATACTCACTACTCACAGCTGAAAAACACACAAACACTCTGTTACTTCATTCTTTTACGATCATTTCATCAACACTTAGCCAAAAACACACACAAATTCACTTAGCCGATCATCCTTGCGCTCTTAGTTTGTAATCATTTACTATCATTTTAATAAAATTTACAAAGGCAAGGATCATTTGATCCTTCCCGAGGTTTTGTGCCAGCGATCAACCTTGATCAAGGGCTTTCCTCGTATATCATCGTGTCATTTTTATTTACTTACAGTTCATATCGTGTCAATTGCACTTATTTCATATTTTCATTGTTTAACTTGCATATTACTGATTTTTTCATTGTCAAAATAACATTATCCTCAATCTGTTCTTGAGCTTTGATATTGAAACGTTTGTTCAACAAGGATCCACAGATTTAATCAATCTTTTTAACAAAAATATTGACTTACTAATAGAGATAATCGTGTAAAGGCGTAATTATCTTGATAGTAATTTTACACCTGACCTCACAAACTAATTTTTGATCACTTAATTGCTTTAGTAATTTTTGACCAAAACACCTGCCATCGCTGATAAGGATCACAATGAAGAGCAAGTGTGTGACATTGAGGATCCTCAGCCTGGAGACAAATCGAATGCATCAGGTTCTGGGGGCAAGTCAGGATCATGGATGCAGCCGATCATGGAATATATACAACACGATGTGATCCCTAAGGATGAAAATAATCCTAAAGCCTTCAGGTTAAAGGTATCCCGTTTTACTATTGAAAATGGTATATTGTATAAAAAATCACTTGCAGGACCATTATTGCGATGCCTTGAGGATCCTGAAGCAAAAGCAGTTCTCAAGGATATACATGAAGGCGATTATGGGAATCATTCAGGGGGCAGAGCATTATTTTCAAAAGTTTTAAGGACAGGATACTTATGGCCCACTATGAAGAAGGATTCTATGGATTTTGCTCGCAAATGTGATGCTTGTCAAAGACACGGAAACATCCATCATCAACCAGCAGAACCGATGCATCCGATTATCTCACCATGGCCGTTTATGAAATGGGGAATGGATATTGTTGGAAAACTACCAGTTGCTCCAGGAGGAAAAATGTTTATGCTTGCAATGACGGATTATTTTTCAAAATGGATTGAAGCTGAAGCATTTGTTCAAGTAAAGGAAAAGGATGTTATCTCATTCATCAAGAGAAATATCCTCACAAGGTTTGGGATCCCGGCAGAAATAGTGTGTGACAATGGATCTCAATTTATTGGAAGAAGAACAACTAAGTTTTGTGAAAGTTGGGGAATCAAGATGATAACTTCAACTCCAGTCCATCCTCAAGCCAATGGACAAGCAGAATCTAGCAACAAAATTATAATCAACAATCTGAAGAAGAGGCTGGATGCTAAGAAAGGAAGATGGGCTGAAGAATTGCCTTTTGTTTTATGGGCTGATAGGACCACGGAAAAGGAGGCAACTAAGCAAACTCCTTTTGCTTTGGTGTTTGGATCCGAAGCTATGATCCCAACAGAGATGGTAATCCCAATGGCAAGATCCCGGATGCAGACTTTGGAAGCAAATAAGGAAGCATTGATTCAGGATCTGGACACTGTGGATGAGTTAAGGGATCATGCTAAATTCAGGATTGCAGCATACCAACAGAGAATTACAAGATCCTACAACAAGAATGTCAGGATAAGAAGGTTTCGAGTAGGAGATTTGGTATTAAGGAAAGTATTTCAAAATACTAAAAATCCTGCAGAAGGAAAGCTAGCACCAAAGTGGGAAGGTCCATATTTGATAGATTCGGATGCTGGAAAGGGGGCATACTAGTTGGCCAACATGGATGGCGAACTACTTCCAAGATCCTGGAATGCCATTCATTTGAAG
Source organism: Helichrysum umbraculigerum (assembly GCA_949592205.1). Taxonomy (NCBI): domain Eukaryota; kingdom Viridiplantae; phylum Streptophyta; class Magnoliopsida; order Asterales; family Asteraceae; genus Helichrysum; species Helichrysum umbraculigerum. The sequence goes on along the minus strand of CATIUR010000001.1, from coordinate 139,784,924 downwards.
CTCTATCATATGTAAGTTGAATGTTTTTATTCAACATAAAAGGTACTCCTGTGATCCTTAACTTTTCATTGATTTCAATACTTTTTACTATATATGTATGTGTGTATTATAATTATATATATATATGCATGAAAGGTTACTATGATTATTATTCTCATTGAATACCCTACTGACTTAAGCATCGGAGGGGTGTTAGGCAAACTAACACCCACCTTTACCCAAGATTTTGTATTTGTTGTAGTTCATATACTTAAGGATCATGGAATGAAGATTAGGGGTTGGCCACCTCTCCTCCGTTAAGGATCCTAGCGATTCTCTAAGGTTTAGAGGTTTCCGTACGGATAAACACCTCTCTACGAAAATGGTTTTGACACCTCATCGGGTGCGCACGATGTTTGATTATAGTGCCATGGTTAGGGAATCGGTGATGCCTCTGGTACCCGACAACTTCATTTCCGTTGGCCTATAGATCAAGCGCTAACGAATGTCGATACTGATGTGCACTATACGTATCGATCTAAGGTTTGTGTCGTTTTCACGTCACTCCAAGGTTTGTAATGTTTTCACATTACCAATTGGTTAGGCATTTTCATGTCTCAAATGGCGTAGCCCAAGAATCAAACGGTTTGTAATGTTTTCACATTACCTAATGGTTTGGCATTTGCATGTTTCTTTTATAGTTTTCATAAACTATCCAATGGTTATAATGTATTCACATTATCAAAATTTTCATTGGTTAAGTCTAATAAATAACTTTATTAGCTCTAATGTTTTCATGATTATCAAAAGCTATTTTGATCTAAGGATCGCAAAATCTTTTTAAGATCACAACATTTTTCAAAAAACAAATTGTTTTCACAATTATTTGACAAATTATTAACATTTATATGTTACAGGAATTACTCGTTGGGAGTTCCTCATTATCAACAGTTTATTTTAGGATCTTGAAGTCTCAGGATCCTAAATTCTAGTTTATATGAAATACGATTAAGGATCCTTGAATCTGAGGATCCCTATCCCGTCAGTATTTCAGATCCAGTTAAGGATCCTTGAAACCTGTAATGCTAAATGGATATTGAGAGAATCTTCTCATTATCCTGGGTGTATTCTGAGGGAATCTCTTCAGGATCCTGTTTCTAAGCAAACATATATATGTATACTGAGGGAATCTCCTCAGTATCCTGAAGACACAAGATGTAGATAATATCCTAATATTATTTATACCAAAAGATCTAAGGATTGTACAATCCTAAGATTAAGGTTCAAAAGAAACGCAGGAAATTGAAATTGTCTTGTGGCCAACATAAACCACAATAAACACCACCATGGTTGACCATACCAGGTCAACCTCATCCCAAATAATTGTTTAATACAAACACGACCCTTAGAAAGTAAAGGAGCGTCAAAATAGAATCAAAAAATCGGGCTCCGGCTAGTCAAATACCTTCCTCGCCCGAGGATCCTTCGCTGTCAACTATGTCGACGGCTACAGCCGTTATCTTGTCGTTTTTGGAGTTAGACACTTCGCCTTTGTTCAGTGCGTCGATGATCCTCGTCTTGGGAGCCTTGGTTGCTTTTCCCTTAGCTTTAGATCTTCCGATACCAATGAGGAATGGGTTTGAGGGATAATTGTCTTTCATTTTTTCTAATTTGTTTTTCCATCCCTTGACATCCCACAGGCTGGCGTCTAGCCCATTTTCAGCGGCTTCCGTGGCCATATGAATCTTGGATTCCAATACCGCAATAGTGGCGTCCCTTTTCACCTCTTCCAGTAGGTTGTTGTTTGTATTGGATTCTTCTTCACGACTGGATTTGTCGGCAAGCTTAACTTTGAGCGCTTCGATTTTTGGCTTGGCTTTCTCCAATTCGAGAGTCCTCTTTTTGAGGGAATCAGTCAGAGCGTCAATCATTTTGACCTTATCTGTGTAATCTTCTATCATAATATCTGCGGCCTGATAAAAGGGTTAGTATAAAATTTTGCATTGTTTAAAGGGAACTAAAAGAAGAAGGGCCTTACTATTAGAAGATTGGAAGCAGGATTGTTGACATCGTACAGTTCTTCGACTTTTCTCTTTTTAGAGAGAAAGTGTGTTGGAAAAGGTTTGAAACTTGAACCACCGGCCCTGGTCGTTTCCTTCTAAGGAGGGATCTCCGAATCGATGTCGGACAAACTAAAATGCACTGGAACAGTATGAAAGAATTTAGAACAAAATGGTGAACGAAAAAGTAAGAAAAGAAGTAAAATTACCTGACATGGTTGATTTTTCGCGGCTGCTCCGATTATTGTCAGGAAGAATTTGATATGGGGATGAGATTGTAGAGTAATTATAGATTGAAATGGCGATGAAGGAAGATGAAAGATGGAAGGAATTATGTGAAGACTAAATGACGGTTTGATGTGATAAAGGTTATCATTAATATTTGGGCACGATCTCCGATACACGTAAAATATCTTACCTAACACGATTCAAGCGGTTATTCTGGGAAGTTATAACGTTTAAGGATCCTGAAAAACGTTATAACTTCGGGGGCAATTGTTGTGGGTAGATTTTTACCAACCTTTGCAGGATCCTAATTAGCATCATATGTACACCTCGCAGGTATGAAAGTTGTTTATATTTTATATTCGTATCTCAGGGTAATGATAGTTTTTAAGTCTGTTTTCAGGATCACGGATACAGGTAAGGATCCTGGATATATTGTTATTATTTATTTTGCAGGATCTTGGTCAGGATATATTTATCTAATATGATTGTGCAGGATACTGAGTGTGGAGGATCCTTAACTGAGAATCCTAAGTTTATTCTGGAGTACGCATAGGCTCAGGATCCTAAACCCGTATTAGTTCAGGATCATGCGCTGTTTAACGTGTTTATTTTCCTTGAGTATTGACCAGGTCATACGTGGAACGCGTTAATGAGATATGCTCCGGATTATGTGGCTAGGCTGTGATACGATTTGGAGAAGACAAAGTCTTATGCATGTGTGGAATAGAGTCAAAAGAGACGTTGGTGGTCTTCATCATTCCTCGGAGGATCCCTGATATTTCTGAATTATTGTTAAACGCTCTTAGTATATAAACGAGGCTCGGATGATCATTTAGGTTAACGAATACTCACTACTCACAGCTGAAAAACACACAAACACTCTGTTACTTCATTCTTTTACGATCATTTCATCAACACTTAGCCAAAAACACACACAAATTCACTTAGCCGATCATCCTTGCGCTCTTAGTTTGTAATCATTTACTTTCATTTTAATAAGATTTACAAAGGCAAGGATCGTTTGATCCTTCCCGAGGTTTTGTGCCGGCGATCAACCTTGATCAAGGGCTTTCCTCGTATATCATCGTGTCATTTTTATTTACTTACAGTTCATATCGTGTCAATTGCATTTATTTCATATTTTCATTGTTTAACTTGCATATTACTGATTTTTTCATTGTCAAAATAACATTATCCTCAATCTGTTCTCGAGCTTTGATATTGAAACGTTTGTTCAACAAGGATCCACGGATTTAATCAATCTTTTTAACACAAAATATTGACTTACTAATAGAGATAATCGTGTAAAGGCGTAATTATCTTGATAGTAATTTTACACCTGACCTCACAAACTAATTTTTGATCACTTAATTGCTTTAGTAATTTTTGACCAAAACAAGTATCGACATTCGTTAGCGCTTGATCTATAGGCCAACAGGAATGAAGTTGTCGGGTACCAGAGGCATCACCGATTCCCTAACCATGGCCCTATAATCAAACATCGTGCGCACCCTGCGAGGTGTCAAAACCCTTTTCGTAGAGAGGTGTTTATCCGTACGGAAACCTCTAAACCTTAGAGAAACGCTGGGATCCTTAACGGAGGAGAGGTGGCCAACCCCTAATCTTCATTCCATGATCCTTAAGTATATGAACTACAACATATACAAAATCTTGGGTAAAGGTGGGTGTTAGTTTGCCTAACACCCCTCCGATGCTTAAGTCAGTAGGGTATTCAACGAGAATAACAATCAACCTTTCATGCATATATATATAATTATAATACACACATACATATATAGTAAAAAGTATTGAAATCAATGAAAAGTTAAGGATCACAGGAGTACCTTTTATGTTGAATAAAAACATTCAACTTACATATGATAGAGCTTCAAATGAATGGCATTCCAGGATCTTGGAAGTAGTTCACCATCCATATTAGTCAACCAATATGTCCCCTTTCCAGCATCCGAATCTATCAAATATGGACCTTCCCACTTTGGTGCTAGCTTTCCCACCGCAGGATTCTTAGTATTTTGAAATACTTTCCTTAATACCAAATCTCCTACTCGAAACCTTCTTATCCTGACATTCTTGTTGTAGGATCTTGAAATCCTCTGTTGGTATGCTGCAATCCTGAATTTAGCACGATCCCTTAACTCATCCACAGTGTCCAGATCCTGAATCAATGCTTCCTTATTTGCTTCCAAAGTCTGCATCCGGGATCTTGCCGTTGGGATTACCATCTCTGTTGGGATCATAACTTCGGATCCAAACACCAAAGCAAAAGGAGTTTGCTTAGTTGCCTCCTTTTCCGTGGTCCTATCAGCCCATAAAACAAAAGGTAATTCTTCAGCCCATCTTCCTTTCTTAGCATCCAGCCTCTTCTTCAGATTGTTGATTATAATTTTGTTGCTAGATTCTGCTTGTCCATTGGCTTGAGGATGGACTGGAGTTGAAGTTATCATCTTGATTCCCCAACTTTCACAAAACTTAGTTGTTGTTCTTCCAATAAATTGAGATCCATTGTCACACACTATTTCTGCCGGGATCCCAAACCTTGTGAGGATATTTCTCTTGATGAATGAGATAACATCCTTTTCCTTTACTTGAACAAATGCTTCAGCTTCAATCCATTTTGAAAAATAATCCGTCATTGCAAGCATAAACACTTTTCCTCCTGGAGCAACATGTAGTTTTCCAACAATATCCATTCCCCATTTCATAAACGGCCATGGTGAGATAATCGGATGCATCGGTTCTGCTGGTTGATGATGGATGTTTCCGTGTCTTTGATAAGTATCACATTTGCGAGCAAAATCCATGGAATCCTTCTTCATAGTAGGCCAGAAGTATCCTGTCGTTAAAACTTTTGAAAATAATGCTCTGCCCCTAGAATGATTCCCACAATCGCCTTCATGTATGTCCTTGAGAACTGCTTTTGCTTCAGGATCCTCAAGGCATCGCAATAATGGTCCTGCAAGTGATTTTTTATACAATATACCATTTTCAATAGTAAAACGGGATACCTTTAACATGAAGGCTTTAGGATTATTTTCATCCTTAGGGATCACATCGTGTTGTATATATTCCATGATCGGCTGCATCTATGATCCTGACTTGCCCCCAGAACCTGATGCATTCGAATTATCTCCAAACTGAGGATCCTCAACGTCACACACTTGCTCTTCGTTGAGATCCTTATCAGCGATGGCAGGCGCTGCAATATGTATAATTGGTATTTTGACATCCGGTGGGATCCTTAGACTTGATCCCAGATTGGCCAAAGCATCCGCTTCAGTGTTGTCCTCACGTGGTACCTGTTGAATGTCGAAGATATCGAAGCTACCTGCAAGATCCTTAACAATTTCCAAATACGCAGCTAATCTATCTACTTTTACAGTATAAGATCCATTATAATGATTAGCAATTAATAATGAATCAACATACACATTTAAGTATTTTATTCCAATATCCTTAGCTAATTGTAATCCCGCAATTAATGCTTCATATTCTGCCTCATTATTTGTAGCTTGAAATTCACATCTTATGGCTTGAGGCATGATATCACATTGAGGTGATTTTAATACAATTCCTAACCCAGTCCTTTTTACATTAGAAGCGCCATCAGTATATAATGTCCATCTTTCACTTATTTGATTTAGTTCTTGCACTTCTAAATCTACTTCATTTTGGAGATCACTAGTAAAGTCAGCAATAAAATCCACTAAAGCTTGAGAATTAATTACATTCCTAGGTTCATAAATTAAATTATAAGCACTTAATTTTGCAGACCATTTAGCTAAACGTCCTGACATTTCTGGTTTCCTCAAAACGTTTTTAATAGGATAATTGGTTCTTACATGTATATGGTGTGTCTCAAAATAATGCCTAAGTTTAGTTGATGCCATGACTAATGCAAGTATAAGTTTTTCGAGATGAGAATACCTGGTTTCCGCATCTAATAGGCTTTTACTTACATAGTAAACAGGATGTTGTTGCCCTTCATGATCCTTCACGAGCACCGCACTTACAGCATTTCTTGATACCGATAAATAGAGAAACAGTGGTTCACCATTCTCAGTCTTCATTAATAAAGGAGCTGATGACAAGTATTCCTTCAATTCTTGAAATGCAGCTTCATGCCTTTCTCCCCACTCGAATTTTTTGTTCTTCTTTAGGATATCGTAGAATTCCTTGCATCTGTCTAAGGATCTTGAAAGAAAACGGTCCAGAGCTGCTATCCTTCCCGTTAACCTTTGTATATCCTTTGGGCTTGACGGAGACTTCAGAATAAGAATAGCTTTGATCTGTTCTGGACTTGCTTCTATCCCTCTCTTGGTCACCATATATCCCAAGAACTTTCTTGCCCCCACTCCAAAGTGGCATTTAGCAGGATTGAGCTTCATGTTATACTGATCCAGAATGTCAAAGGCCACCTTAAGATCCTGAAGATGATCCTCAATTTTTTTTGACTTTACTACCATGTCATCGATGTATACTTCCATTGTGCTTCCCAATTGGTCTTTGAACATCATGTTGACTAGCCTTTGGTATGTTGCACCTGCATTTTTAAGACCAAAAGGCATAGCAACATAACAATAAATACCTGTGGGGGTTATGAAGGCTGTGTCTTCCTGGTCTGAAGGTTCCATCTGAATTTGTTGAAATCCTGAAGAAGCATCCATAAAAGTTAGGATCTCATGCCCAGCCGTAGCATCCACCATTGAGTCTATATGAGGCAATGGAAAAGGATCCTTTGGGCAGGCTTTATTGAGATCCGTATAGTCCATACACACTCTCCATTTCCCATTCTTCTTTTGTACCACCACCACGTTTGCCAACCATCTTGGAAATTTTACTTCCCTTATCATGCCAGCAGTAAGTAGTCTTTCAACATCTGCCTGGATAATAGCATTCCTTTCCGGCGTAAATTTTCTTCTCTTTTGTTGAACAGGCCTGAAACTATTATCAATTCCAAGTTTATGAGTTATAATATCTGTTTTGGTCAAAAATTAGTTTGTGAGGTCAGGTGTAAAATTACTATCAAGATAATTACGCCTTTACACGATTATCTCTATTAGTAAGTCAATATTTTGTGTTAAAAAGATTGATTGAATCCGTGGATCCTTGTTGAACAAACGTTTAAATATCAAAGCTTGAGTATAAACTAAAGATAACGACAATGTTGACGATAAAAAATGTGAACAGAATGCTACGGAAGCAATATAAATGACAAATAAATAAAGTCGACACGATGATATACGAGGAAAGCCCTTGATCAAGGTTGATCGCCGGCACAAAACCTCGGGAAGGATCAAACGATCCTTGCCTTTGTTAATCTTATAAAAATGAAAGTAATTGATTACAAACTAAGAGCACAAGGATGATCGGCTAGGTGAATTTGTGTGTGATTTTAGCTAAGTGTTGATGAAATGATCATGAACGAGAATGGGAGCAGAGTATGTGAGTGTTTACAAGTGAAAAATAGCAAGTATTCGTTAACCTAAGTGATCATCCGAGCCTCATTTATATACTAAGAGCGTTTAACAATAATTCTGAAATATCAGGGATCCTCCGAGGAATGATGAAGACCTCCAACGTCTCTTTTGACTCTATTTCCACACGTGCATAAGACTTCGTCTTCATGGAATTGTATCAGATCCTCTTCACTTAATCCGGAGCATATCTCATTAACGCGTTTCTTCTAAGACCTGGTCAATACTCAAGAAAAATAAACGTGTTATATAGTTCATGATCCTTAACTAAGATAAGTCCAGGATCCTGAGCTATGTGTACTCCGAGATTGACCATAGGATCCTTAAATAAATATCTTTCTGGTCCAGAATCCTGCATAATTGTGTTAGATAAATATATCCTGAATAGGATCCTGCAAGACAAATAACAAAGATACTCCCAGGATCCTGAATGCAGACTTACAAATCATTAATATCCTTTGATACGAATAATAAATGTAAACAACTTCCATACCTGAGTAATAGTATTATGATGCTGATAAGGATTCTGCAAAGTTAGATAAAAATCTACCCACAACAATATCCTTAGATATACCTGTCATATCCTCTGGCTTCCAGGCAAAAGTTGTGACACGCCCAAATTTAATGATTTGCGGAAGCTCGATTTGGGTGTCACTAATCAATATACAAAGCACATAAGATATATAATGAACGACCACTATATGCGTCGTTTTAAACTTGTATTAATAAAGTAAACGTTTACATCAAAAATAATGTTACATTAGCTCGGTTCCTGAAATTGAGAGATTACATAGCATAATTACTTTTACAAAATATAATAATGCAATCAAATCTCTAGTTGTATGTATGATGACTCGAGCTAAAAGTCCCTGCTTGTGCAGCCAACCTACTGCTGGGTACCTATGATAAATACTAAAATGGGTCAGCGAAAACGCTGGTGAGCTCACAGGTTTGTATGTCAATGTATAGTTGTAAGAACCGCAAGATTTATATTGAATTTAAAATGCAATTAAGCAAAATAAAAGTTATACAATCCATGAGCACATAGTCTGAGCTTAACTTGAGCGCTAGGTCCAATTAAGGAAACCTAACTGGTTTGCCTCCTACGAGTGTCTAATCCACACTCGTCTTCCCAAATGCTAATACATCCGTTTGACCGGTTAGTGCGTGCTAACCCGGATGAGGATTGTCAATCCCATATGATATCATATACTAACATTCACGCTAAAATATTAGAGACTATGCTATAGAGGACTTTAAATTGATTAGCTTGGAACTCATGTAGTATTTGAAAGTTGGTACTTGCGTTCTACTTGTAAAACAAAATAGAGTAGTAATATCACATCCCTAGTTGTAAAATAGTGAAAATGGGGCCATGAAACTCACCTGAGTCTTGAAGTGTTTAATTTAATAAACTTGAAGTAATTGGCTGTGAATTGGTGTCCAAAGGCTTGAAACCTGAATGTGTCCACGACACTTGATTTGTTATTAATCGTACTGGTATCTCGAAAGACTACCATTGAAGTTGCTATATAACTATATATATATATATATATATATATATATATATATATATATATATATATATATATATATGTGCAAATTACTACGATTTGGTTGATTGTTTTGTTACAAGTTACTACGACTTGTTTGATTGAATTGATACAAGTTACAACGACTTGTTTGATTGTAAAGTGTGTTTTGAAAACATGTACGGCCCGTTGGTGATTTAGTTGAAATAATAATCTCGACATATCTATATTTGTTTGAAGTGTTATGCTTGAAAAACAAATTCCATTATGTTTGAAAAGTTGTATCGTATAAGTGTTTTGAAGTTGATCAAGTTCGACACTTGGTGAAAAATGTGCTTACGGAATCTAAGTACGGGGGTCCGGGGGCAGCGCCCCTGGTAGCGGGGTCCAAGGGGCGGCAGCCCCTCGCGGGGTCCAAGGGGCAGAGCCCCTGGCTGGGGTCGAGCTGCCAGGTCAGCTTGGAAAATTTTTATTTCTACTATATTGATTTAAGGAAAAACGCATCTGGACTTGAATTTGGGTGAAATCAAGTGATAAATTTTTGGTCTCGACACTTAGTAAAAAGTTGTAAATATTCTGTTTTATGCGACACAATATGCGACACAAAGATACGTCATGCGACACAACGGTTGTGTCGCATAAGTATGCGACACAATACCTATACGACACAAGGGTTGTGTCGCATAGGTTCTGAATGCTAAATCAATAGCGACATAGTGTTTGTGTCGTATAGAAATACGACATAGTTTACGACACAATATTGTGTCGCATGAGTTGCGACACTAAAGTTTTGGTACGATACAAGATGCGACATAACGGGTTTTATGCGACACAGTATGCGACACAAGGCTTGTGTCGCACTGAAGAACACTCAGACAGTGAACAACGGCTGTCGCGATTTTTCAATCCCAAAATATAAATCAAACTCATTTTTAGGTTGTAAATTCGTGTTTTCTTCATATATTTGGACATATACATGTTATATAACTCATAAATATGTAAAACAAGTTAAAACGAGAGGTTTCGAGAATTTGTCGGAAACTTACGCGGTGTCGGTTTGAAAATCCGAAAAGATGAAAGTGTAGATCGCGTTGAGGTGGTCCCTTTTCCGTAATTATTTTGATGATTTGATGTCGTTTAGTGTTCTAATTTTTGTGATTTTGATGAAATGGTGGTGGTGAAATTTAGAGAGAAAATTGGTAGAGAGAGAGAGATGGAAAGATAGAAATGAAATGAGGGGGGAGGTGATGACCCCCTCTTGGTGGCTGATTTCGGTGGGGGCCCACCGAGTGTGGGTCTCCACTTTTTAACTCCGTGCAATCGCGCTCCGTGCGGTGTTCGTTTCCCCGATCGTTTAAACGTTAAATATTTATTTTATATGTTTTAATATACGTTTTGAAATGAGTATAATTATTCAATATTTTTGTTGAAATATTTTACTAAATATTTAGGAATCACGTTATAGAAAGTAAATTGTTTCGTTTCATTTGCGCGTTAGTATTTTAATTGTATGTATATTATTTATACAATACGAATTGACTACAAAATATTACCATAAATAATATTCTGAATAAAATTGAGTTATTAAATAATATTTGTATTACTTAATAAAATTGTTCACCAACGTCCGTATTTATTGTATCGAAATTCATTCGATTTGAAACTCGTACGATTTTAACAAACCACATAATTGTGTAGATATATATTCAACAATATATATAATATTTGATACATTAATTAGCCTAACACAGCACTAATTACATGTATTAAAACTTGATTAGGCACTAAATCTTAGTCCTAATTTGACGGGTGTCACAAAAGTTGACCTCCTCTATTTCAAGAATTTCATCAGATTCTGTTCAAGATCCCATGGGATGCTTGACCCTATAAGCACCCTTTGTTCAGGATCCTTCGAGCTCAGCGGCACTTCTTTGACGTCCTGCTCCTTTGTATCCAGGACATCCCATGCCTTGTACTTTAATTGCTATGCTGACGGAGGCTTGGCAGTAGATTTCATTGACGTTGTATAACAATCCTTTGCTTCTTGTTGGTCACTGCTGATCTTGACCACCCCCCATGGAGTTGGTAATTTGACACATTGATGATACGTTGAGGGTACCGCTTTCATATCATGCAACCATGGTCTTCCTAGGATAATGTTATAGCTCGACAAACAATCCATATCACAGAACTTTTGAACAGAGTTTACCCCTTCAATGTAGATTGGCAACTTGATGTCACCAACCGTATTCTTTGCTTCTCCGCTGAATCCTACCAATACGGTGGATCTCAAAGTGATTTCTGATTTTGGGATACCCATCCTTTTCAAAGTCTCCAGACGAATGATGTTGACTGAGCTTCCTCCATCGATCAGGATCCTTCGCACAAAGTGATTGGCAACATAAAGAGTAATAACCAAACCATCATGGTGAGGATCCTGAACATCTTGCAAATCATCCTCATCAAATGCTATGACCTTCTCATCTTTCTTCATGGAAGTCCTCGTAGGTTTATATGGCTTTTCTGACTTTGATTCCCTTGCGTGCCTCTTCGCTGCAGAATAAGAAGTGCCACATATATCAGAGCCACCAGAAATAAAATTGATTACCTTGGCGTCCGAAGGTGGGGATCCTGCTCTAGTAGGGATCCTGCGATTATCCTGAGACTCAGGATCCTGAACTCTGTCATGATCCTTCCCGTGATCCTTCTTTTTCCCGAGCAGATCCTTCAAGTATCCTTTGTTGAGAAGGTGACTGATCTCTCTCCGGAGAGCTATGCAATTTTCGATTGTGTGGCCGAAATCCTCATGATAGGCACACCATTTAGATTTATCCTTCAATGCATACGACTTGTCATTCTTCTTTGGCCATCTTGCCTTGTCTCCAAGATCCTGCATGGCACACAATATATCTGTTGTATCTACAGAAAAATTATAATCAGTTATTTTAGGATATTCTTCATCATCTTCGTCAACAGCATTCACACGACGATCCTCATTTCTGGTATAAGGTTTGTTCCGGTTTGATCTGAATGAGGACGAGTCTGACTTCCTGTTAGGCCTATCGTATGCTGATTGAGTATCCACCCTCTTCTGTATCATCGCATCTTCTTCCAATCTGATAAACCTTAAAGCCCTTTTTCTGACTTCATCGAGGTTCCTGCAAGAATTCATAACAAGATCCTCATAAAATGGGGAATCCCTTTTGATTCCCATCTTGAAGGCTTGTACGGCAGTAGGCATATCCAAATTAGGTATGTTCAAGGATTCTCTCCCGAATCTCCCTACAAAATCTCGAAGAGACTCGTTAGCTTTTTGGACAATTCTATATAGATCAGTCATTAATTTTTCAAATGTCCTACTGCAAGAGAATTGATTATGAAGTAATATAGTAAGGAGGAACGTTCAGTAGCCATTTTAGCCCGGATCCGGTGAGAGTAGCACCAAAGCCCTTGCATAAGCATGCTTCTTTAAGATCAGAAGGAATTGGAATGATTTCCATCCTCTCTCTGTATTGCGCAATGTGCTCCTCAGGATCCGTCGTTCTGTCATACAGCTTCATATTGGGTGTCTGAAATCTCTTAGGGATCTCGGCATCACAAATAGGTGGTGCAAATCTCGAGATCCTGTATGCCGTTGGTGCAACTTCTGGAATTGGTTGTACAACTCCGGGGACGCTTGATATCATATCCTTCAATTTCTGTATTTCTCTCGCCATCATAGGACTGACTCCAGGATCCTGAAAATTGTTAGTCCCAACAGTATTATTAGAGGTAAAATTATTGAACATGTTACCACCGTCAGGAGTCCTGTATGAGGATCCTGGATTAGATTGTTGACCCCTTGATGTAGAAACTCCTGTAGCAAATATTGGATCAGGGATCCTAGTGCTCCCTTGCATAGATACGAAATCTCCTTGATGTTCCGCTGATGGAGGAGTGCCAAAATCAAGGATCCTGCTTCGGATAGGAGTAGTAACTTGAGAAACTGGAACATTGCTCCTAGTCCTCATGTCCTCCACATCCTTTCTCAGGATTTCTTTGCTTCTCTCCACTCGTTGAAGCTGCTCCTTAACCTGCGTAAACATAGACATGATATCCCGGTTAGCAATCATAACAGGGTCTGGATCCGATAAGAATCCAGCCCCCATAGAAGTGGAATCTGTTAGTCCCTGTTTAACTTAATAAACAATCGTATACAATAAGCTTTGAATGTATTATTGAGAAGTTGCGGAATCACACTCAATAATATTAAGAAGATCAACGAATATAAATTAATATGATGAACACAATAATATACCGAAAGCTTCAATCTTATTATTGATATAAGACGAATACACTAATGTATTAGGGTTACAGAAAACCTTGAAGCTGCACAAAACCTTAAACTATCTAGGTCTAAAGGATCTCTATTTATAACACATAGAGTCCTATACAATCTCCTACGAATATGGAATAAAATAACTTCCATAACCGACTCATACTTATCACAAAATCATAAACAGTTGTAACTACCATTCTGAAGTAAACAGTTGTAACTATTACACATTCAGTGGTAACTGCTTCAATTGTAATATAAGACCAAGTACAAATATATAATCAGTGTTAACTGCTACATATATAACTAACAGTTACACATACATAAGCAGTTTTAACTACTTACAAACACATAACTATCAGTTGAAATCTATCTTCAATCAGTTATAACACTTGTCTTCTCTTCAGATTTCTTCTATCAGTTGTAACTTTGTAAAGACAGTTTTATCCTTCAACATAAACAGTTTTAAACACTTTGTACTCTGTCTTCTCATCAACAACTTCAATTCAGACCAGAAACAATTTTGACCCAACAATCTCCCCCTAAACTTAATATGTCCTTCACAGTATTAAGTTTCTTCTAATCCTCCATTATGAGCTTCACAAAATTCTTTCAAAACTGTCAGTCTTTTCTTCTCTTCCTTCTATCTATCTCGTCCTTCTTATAAATCTGATTCAGCACCATATAAACCAATTCCAGAGCTACATCATCTAAAACTGCAGCTTGTAACCTTGCATTTCTCATACTCATTAAAAATCTCAGATTCATATCATAAAATCTATCTGTCAACAACCACATAAACACTGCATCATCCATAACAATCTGATGTACTCCTGGTTTAGCATGATAAATCCAATTTCTGACCTTGCTTAAAGTAGTAAACTGAAATGGAAACTCTTCTGGTTCATACATAGCTTTAATCCAATGCCATGTAATCTTCTCAACCAGATTATCAAACTCTTTTAAATCCAAATTCTTCTCCATCCCAATCTCATATATTCTGACCAAATTAGTTCTACTGATCCTCTTTATCAAATCCCTAAAAGATCTCCACCAAGATACAGTTCCATCAATTTTAATCTTGTGAATCTTAACAGGATTGACAAATTGTTCAATTGACCAATCAATGATACCAGGCAAATCAACATTAATTACCTCTGATTCCACTGGTTGTAACAGAATAAATTCCTTCAATTCATCAACATTCCTTTCTCTATCAGGAATTTCATCCAATTCTCTTTTCTTTCTTTCAATTTCATCTTTCTTTCTCTTTTCAGGTTCTTCCTTTTCTCTCTTTTCCTTTTCTGCCTTTTTTTTTAATTTCTTTTCTTTTTCAGCCCTTTTCTTTTCCTTTTCTGCTTCTTGCTTTTCTTTTTCTTTCCTCTCAATTACTTCAGGATTCATATCATCCTTATCCCACAAATTCTGCAATCTCTCCAAAGTCATCTGCTTCAATGCATTCATAGGAATATACCCACCTTTTAGCTTTGCAATCAAACTCTTCCTCATCTGAGCTTTTGTTGGTGGTTTTGCAGCCTTTTTCTTTCTAGCCTCTTCTGCTTTCTTCTTCTTGAGTTGATCAACCAAATACTCAATATCATCCTGCTTCTGCTCTTTCAACAAGTACTCATCCCATTCAGCTACCTGTTCCTTAGTCATTTTGACAAACTTACCAGGCTCAATCTCAACATCAATCAAATCTTCTGCATTGAGCTCAGCATGTAGTCTTTGTGCATATTCAATATCATGAGCAGTTACATCAACTGGCACTGGTTTTGGCTTTTTCTTCTTTTGTTCTTCAACCAGCTTTTCCTTGCCTTTATCTTTAGGATCAATCTTTGGTAATTCTTTCTTCTGATGAACAGGAGCTGCAACAGGTTCTCTGATCTGAAATCCAGGGAAAGATGGTTGTGTAGATGGCTTCTTTGGAGTTTCAACCTTCTTTCCTGTTCCTGTCATCTTAGCAGTTTTAACTGGAATGCTCTTTTTCCTAGTTTTTTCAACTTGTTGTTGAGCATCAGTTTGAGCATCAATCTTTTCTTTTTCCACTGCTACCTCTGGTTTATTAACCTCATCACCATCATCACCATCAATCTTTATCTCCTCAGTCTTTTCACCCATATCAACCTCTGCAGTCTGATCCACTGAACCAATAACCTCAGTATGTTTAGATACATTATCATCTGCCACTGGTTCATTCATCTCTGTTTCCACTGTTTCATATACTGACTCATTCATTTCTGGCTCTGTTGGTGGTGTTGGAGGTGTATGTACAAACTCATCATCTTCTGGTTGCTCCATTTCAATCTCCTCATCAACTTTCTCATCATCAGACACAACCTTCTTATCCTCAGTTACCTTATCACCCATGTTTGTCCAGACCTTCTCCCCTTTTTTGAAAGCATTTTGTGGAAACTGATAAGCATCCTCAGGTTCAGAAGTATCATGAACCACATACTTCCTCCCTTTCATCAAACTCTTAATAACAATCCTTTCTAACTTCTACACTCTCCTCTGCAATTGATCCACAATCTCATCCTTAGCTTTATTCTTCTTCCTCTCCTTGACAAATTTTGACCATACATAATCAATCATAGCCGTCAATTCTGAGTTAGTTCTAGCCTCAACACCTTCAGGATGTGAATCCTTTGGTGAATCATTGACATTAGCAAACTCTGACTCATGCCTAGCATGATCATCAAAGTCCCCTTGGTTCTTGGTACTGGGACCACTAGGATCATCTACAGGTGTAGAATCATGTCCAGGTGTTGCCTCTGATTGGGTCTTATTTATGTTACTTCTATCCTGCTCTGCCAGTGGGCTAGAAGCAGTAGAAGCAGCCCTCTCAGAATGATCAACCTCCTCCTCATTGATCATCTGCTGTGATGAATCATTTGACTGAGACATCTGAGCAGCAGCAGCCTCAGATGCCTGTTTTCTAGCCTTTTTGGCTCTAAAAGATTTAGCTGTTGTGGTCCCTTGTTTTCTTTTAATACCCCCAGCTACTGTGGGTTGAGAAGTGGTGGGTGGAACCATTCTCTCAGTAGCTGGTTCAGCTTCAGTTGGTGGTACTGATGCTGTGGTGAAAGGTGCAGGAAGCATAGTAGAAAATAATGTTGTAACCTTCCCAGAAAATTTAGTATCTCTCTTCATATTTACAAAAACTTTTGGTTTAAAAGAGACAATACCAATAACTTTATTGTGACACCCGTCAAATTAGGACTAGTGATTAGTGCATAATCAAGTGTTTATATGTGTAATTAGTGCTTTGATAGGCTAATTACTGTATCAATTAATATATATATGTATATATTGTTTGTTGAATATATATGTACAAGTAAACGATTTGATTAAATCGCGCTCAATTCAAATCGAATGTATTTCGGTTCAATAAAATGCGGACGTTGGTGAACAATTTAATTAAATAATGTAACATTATTTGATAATGCAATTATATCAAGAATATTATTTGGAGAATATCTCAAGTCAAGTTCATAATGTACAAACGAAGTCTACGCGATTAAAGTAGTAAACGCGCAAACAAAGCAAAACAAACTAAGTTATAATTATAACTCAAGTATTAAGAAATTGGTGAAATACTTCAAGGCAAACATTAGATAAATATCCGGGTTTTACAAATTATAATTCAATGTTCATAAAATTATTTAAACGTTTAAACAATCGGAAAAAAAAAAAAAAAAAAAAAAAAAAAAACGAACACCGCACGGAGCCCGGGTACAGAAATTAAAAAGATGGAGACCCACACTTTGGTGGGCCCCCACCCTCCAAAAATGCAGCCCCTATCATCATCCACCTTCCTTCCTCTTTTTCATTTCATCTAACCAAACACACACACACAACTAAAACACTCTCAACCAAATCATCACCAAATTTCGGAATCACCAAATCGACCCTCAAAAATTTCATTTTCGGAATCCTCACTACAAGTGGAACAAGATTAACAAAAGCAACAACATCATTTTCGGCCTCAAATCGCTTCAAAATTCGATTGTAAGGATTTTTATAAAAACTCTTAGATCTATCAAATGTGTGTTTGTTTTAGTGTTATAATGTTGTATTTAACTATATATGTCCAAATACATGAAAGAAACATGATTTTTCAGCTGGAAAACGAGTTTAATTTGGGTTTTGAGGTTGAAAATCTCGTCAGTCGCAAGTTTCTGGGCTGATGTTCATCTATGCGACACAAGCATTGTGTCGCATACTATGTCGCATAAAACCCGTTATGTCGCATCTTGTGTCGTACCAAACCGTTAACGTCGTAACCCATACGACACAATATTGTGTCGTACACTATGTCGCAAATTATGTCGTTTTTCTATACGACACAACCACTATGTCGCTATTAAATTAGCATTTCGTATTCGATGCGACACAGTCCCTGTGTCGTATCCTTGTGTCGCATGACGTCTGCGACACAACCATTGTGTCGCATGTCAAATCTTTGTGTCGCATGTTGTGTCGCAAAACACAGAAAAACCAGAATTTTGAAGTCAAAGTTACTGTTCAAAAAAGTCAAATTTACCGTAGCAGTACTGTAGCAGTACTGTAGCAAAGTCAACATTTTAGAATTATTATTATTACAAACCGTCACCAACGGGCCGTACACATTTTCAAAACTTACAAAACAGATTATTCAATCAACCAAGTCGTAGTAACTTGGATAATTTAGTCAATCAAGTCGTAGTAACTTGAAACAAAACAATTAATCAACCAAATCGTAGTAATTTGGACATATATAATTAAATAACAACTACAAAGGTAGTCTTTCGAGATACCGGTACAATTAATAACAATCAAGTGTCGTGGACACATTCAGGTTTCAAGTCTTTGGACATCAACTCACAGCTAATTACTTCAAGTTTATTAACTTAAACACTCCAAGACTCAGGTGAGTTTCATAGCCCCATTTTCACTGCTTTACAACTAGGGGTGTGATATTACTACTCGATTTTGTTTTACAAGTAGAACGCAAGTGCCAAACTTCAAATACTACATGAGTTTCAAGCTAATCAATTTAAAGTCCTCCATAAGCATAGTCTCTAGTATTTTATAGCGTGAATGTTAGTATATGATATCATATGGGATTGACAATCCTCATCCGGGTTAGCACGCACTAACCGGTCAAACGGATGTATTAGCATTTGGGAAGACGAGTGTTGATTAAGCACTCGTAGGAGGCATTTCAAGTTAGGTTTCCTTAAGTGGGCCTGACAAATCAAGTTAAGCTCAGACTATGTGCTCATGGACAGTATAACTTTTATTTTGCTTAATTGCATTTTAAATTCAATATAAATCTTGCGGTTCTGACAACTATACATTGACATACAAACCTGTGAGCTCACCAGCGTTTTCGCTGACCCATTTTAGTATTTATCACAGGTACCCAGCAGTAGGTTGGCTGCACAAGCAAGAAATATTAGCTCGAGTCAGCATACATACAACTAGAGATTGGACTGCATTATTATATTTTGTAAAAGTAATTATGCTATGTAATCTCTCAATTTCAGGAATCGAGCTAATGTAACTATATTTTGATGTAAACATTTACTTTATCTATACAAGTTTAAAACGACGCATATAGTGGTCGTTCATTATATCTTATGTGCTTTGTATATTGATTAGTGACACCCAAATCAAGCTTCCGCAAATCATTAAATTTGGGGGTGTCAAAGATTGGTATCAGAGCCTAAGGTTTTAGTGAACTAGGTTGCATTTAGTGGGCCTAGACTATGACCGTTAGGCAGTATTCCTTATTAGTCATGACTAGTTCAGGGATTACATCATACGACTTTAATTTAACATAGCCTGATCAACTATGTACAATTAAAGAAAGATGATGTGAAATCTGAAAGAGTTATGTTGAACAGGAATGCATTAGTTGACTCTGACCTCGAGAGAAACGGGACTCAAAACACGTCTGTGCTAGACACTCAATAGGTTATTATGTGATGTACATATATATATATATATACATAAGTAGACCTCATTACAACTTTAGGCTATATTATATTATATGAATATAGGCCTCTTTCTCTCTAACGCTTTGTCTCGAAATGACAAACACACCACTAGTTCACCATACTCGGACTAGTATCTTATTTCATTTCCTTGTTCTTTCTTACTCAGCATCATGCCTCCTCGCCGTCAAATTACCCTTAGCGAAGCTGAGATCGCGGGAATCATTGCCCGCAGTGTGACCGAAGCCTTGGCTACCCGAACACCACCTGGTAGCGAGGACACATCAACCAATACTCCACCACCCAAACCTTGCTCCTATAAGGACTTTCTTAGCTGTAAACCGTTATACTTCAAGGGCACGGAAGGTGCCATTGGCTTGATCCGTTGGATTGAGCATATGGAATCTGTTTTCAGTCTCTGCGACTGCACTGAGACCAACAAGGTCAAATTCGCTGCTTACACCTTTCAGGAAGGTGCACTCACGTGGTGGAAAACCCACGCAAACTCTGTAGGCCTTGAGGTTGCAAATCGGCTTCCTTGGGCCGAACTGAAGAAGAAACTGACAGAAAAATACTGTCCTGAAGAGGAATTGCACAGGCTGGAAGAAGAATTCTGGCATCTGGAGGTGCAGGGAAATGATGTTGCGGAATATACCACCAAGTTTCAGCAGTTTGCCTTATTATGCCCGGGTTTGGTCGAACCAGAAAGTAAGGGCATTAAGAAATACATTCGTGGACTTCCCGAGAACATCCAGGGCAACGTCGCCTCATCCAAACCAACTACTACTGAGAGTGCCATTCGATTGGCCCACGAACTCATGGCTCTAGTTGTCAGCCGTGAGACTTCCAACACCTCATCCTCTAACAACAACAAACGCAAATCTACTGAGCACCACCACAACTCAAACAAGAAAAACAACAACCACCGCAACAACAACAACAACACCAAAAGTAGCGCCTTCGTGATCAACTCAGGGGACGCCCGTCAGGACCCGAACGTGGTCACGGGTATGTTCCTCCTCAACAATTTAACTGCTTCCATACTGTTTGATACTGGTGCCGATAGAAGTTTTATTTCCGATGAATTTTGCCCTCTACTTGACATTACACCTGTTGCTTTAGACGTTAAGTACACCGTAGAGCTAGCAAATGGCAAATTGATAGAAACCAATAGTGTGATGCCTAATTGCACTTTAAATCTAGCCGACGAAATCTTCTCCATAGATCTTATGCCTATTGAGATAGGAAGTTTCGATGTCATCGTAGGCATGGACTGGTTATCCAAACATCGTGCCGAAATCATCTGCTATGACAAAATTGTTCGCATACCTCTCACTGTCGGTAGAACCCTAGTCATACAGGGGGAGACCGGAGGGACGAGGCTTAACATCATATCTTGTCTTAAAACCCTGAAATTTCTGAGAAAGGGTTATCCATCAATCCTCGCGCACATCATGGAGAAAAAGTCGGAGGAGAAGCGACTTGAGGATGTTCCAATTGTTCGAGACTTTCCAGAAGTCTTTCCTGAGGAACTGCCTGGTCTACCACCACCAAGACAGGTTGAGTTCTCAATCGATCTTGTACCAGGTGCTGCGCCTGTGGCCCGAGCACCATACCGTTTAGCTCCGTCCGAACTTCAGGAGCTGTCCACCCAATTACAGGAACTCCTGGAACGAGGATTTATCAGGCCGAGTTCTTCACCTTGGGGAGCTCCGGTCCTATTTGTTAAGAAGAAAGATGGTTCTTTTCGAATGTGTATCGACTATCGAGAGTTGAACAAGTTAACTGTCAAGAACCGGTATCCACTTCCTCGAATCGATGACCTGTTCGACCAACTTCAAGGGTCGAGTTGTTATTCAAAGATTGATCTCCGATCCGGTTATCACCAATTGCGTGTTCGCGATGCCGATATTCCAAAAACCGCTTTCAGAACCCGTTACGGGTATTACGAATTCCAAGTGATGCCATTCGGCCTAACCAATGCACCGGCTGTATTCATGGACCTTATGAATCGGGTGTGTAAACCTTACCTTGATAAGTTTGTCATTGTATTCATCGATGACATCCTCATATATTCACGAAGCAAAGTAGAGCATGCGCAACACCTCAGAACCATCCTTGAACTACTTAAACACGAGGAGCTCTATGCCAAGTTCTCTAAGTGTGAGTTCTGGATCAAAACCGTTCAATTCCTTGGTCACGTGATTGACAGTCAGGGGATTCATGTCGACCCGTCAAAAATCGAGGCTATCAAAGACTGGCAATCGCCAACCACTCCGACCGAAGTACGGCAGTTTCTAGGACTGGCCGGATACTATCGACGATTCATTGAAAATTTCTCCAAGATAGCCATACCACTCACGACGCTGACCCAGAAAGACAAAAAGTTTGACTGGACTGATAAACAAGAGTCGGCATTCCAACTCTTAAAACAAAAGCTTTGCAGTGCTCCTATCCTATTTTTACCTGAAGGCACCGATGACTTCGTGGTATACTGCGATGCTTCTCATCAAGGTCTCGGTTGTGTGCTCATGCAACGGGACAAAGTCATAGCTTATGCTTCTCGACAGCTTAAGATTCATGAAAAGAATTACACCACCCACGACCTCGAGCTAGGAGCTGTCGTTTTTGCCCTCAAAATCTGGAGACATTACCTTTATGGTACCAGATGTACAATCTTTACCGACCATAAAAGCCTTCAACACATATTCGATCAGAAGGATCTCAACATGAGGCAACGTCGATGGGTCGAGTTGCTTACCGATTACGACTGCGAGCTCAAATATCATCCAGGCAAAGCAAATGTTGTTGCTGATGCCCTCAGTCGAAAAGAGCGAGTGAAACCACTTCGGGTTCGAGCCCTCAGTATGACCATTCACAACAATTTGAACATTCAAATCCTCACTGCTCAACTCGAAGCCTTAAAACCTGAAAATGTCAAAGATGAAGCCTTGCGAGGCATGGATAAACAATTCGAAATCAAATCTAACGGGATTAAGTATTTCTCAAACCGAATCTGGTTGCCTAAATTTGGGAACCTACGAGACTTGGTGATGGATGAAGCTCACAAGTCCAAATATTCTATCCATCCGGGATCCGACAAAATGTACCACGGTATCAAGGACTTCTACTGGTGGCCGAACATGAAAGCCGAAATCGCCACCTATGTCAGCAAGTGCCTTACTTGCTCCAAAGTCAAAATCGAATATCAAAAACCTTCTGGTTTACTTCAACAACCCAGTCTTCCTGAATGGAAATGGGAACAAATTGCCATGGACTTCATAACCAAACTACCCAAATCCTCAAGCGGTTGCGATTTCATTTGGGTGATCATGGATCGTCTCACAAAATCTGCTCACTTCCTGGCAATCAAGGAATCCGACAAAATGGAACGCCTCACCAACATTTATCTGAAGGAAATCGTGACCAAACACGGTGTTCCAATCTCAATTATCTCCGATAGAGATAGTCGTTTCACTTCACAATTTTGGCAATCACTTCAAAAATCCCTGGGTACTCGACTTGATATGAGTACCGCATACCATCCTCAAACAGACGGTCAAAGCGAACGAACCATTCAAACACTAGAAGACATGCTACGGGCCTGCGTAGTAGACTTCGGTGTGAACTGGGAAAAACATCTACCATTGTGCGAGTTCTCGTACAACAACAGTTATCATACCAGCATCAAAGCTGCACCCTTCGAGGCACTGTACGGTCGTAAGTGCCGGTCACCTATCTGTTGGACCGAAGTTGGGGATAGCCAACTCACAGGTCCAGAAATCATTCACGAGACGACCGAGAGAATCGTTGAAATTCAAAACAAGCTTAAGGCCGCGCGTGATCGTCAGAAAAGTTATGCTGACGTGAGATTGTATGTATCAAAAACCTCCACTGATGTCTGATCAACATTCAAAAGATGATCTTTTAGATGACAAACAGTGTAAAATTGTATGTATCAAAAACCTCCACTGATGAGAAAATAAGGTTTTCTGAAAAGTAAAAACTTCAAAAGAACCCTCATAACCCATCAAGCGTAAAGTATCATACATAACAGAATCATTTAAAGAGGTTATACCTGCCTCATCATCTAGTTGTAATGAAGCTCTAACAGTAGCTTCAGTAACTACAACTCGTGTATCCATGACTTTTGAAACGATTCGTTTAATCCCCTGTTCCTCTTCTATTGTCGCATTCACCCAGAAATTGTTGATATGATCATGAGATATTCTGGGTGCCACAGTAAGAGCATGACGAATATGTGAAGCACGAAGGAAATCAATGATTTCCACATACTCGTTTGCCTCAGCAGGTTTCATCAAGAAAGCGATCATATTATGATCTTTTCCAATCGGTAGTTGAACAGTAGATGAAGTAGATGTCATGATAAGAAATCACGAAATCGAAGAGAATCGAAGATGATTTACAGAATTGAGAATCTATGAGACTTAGCGCAGTGGTTTGTGTGTGTAATTTTGAAAGTGTAATGAAAAACCCTAAGTGTTGAGAGTTAAGTACTGAAATTAAATCAGTTGTAAACCCTAATTTGACCAGATCCCCAATTATAACTAAAACAGTGTTAATCAAGAAAAATAACACGTTCAGTGGTAATTGTGAGAATAACCATCAGTGATATGCAACACTTGGTTTTTCAAATGCATCATTTACATAATAAAGCTAGCAGTGCTCACTTGTACAAGCAGTACCAACCGACCAAGGCAGTGCTAACTTAATACAAGTAGTACTTCAGATCTAGCAAAATCATATAAACAAAGCAGTGGTTGAATTTTTTATTTTTTTTACCGAAAGCTAAACTCCAACAAGCAGGAAAACGCCAACATATACACCTGCAGTAGTTAAACTCCAAGGCATAGTAATATAACCTGCAGTGTTAATGCAAACAAAAAATACACGTATACAGTGTTAACTAGACAAAAACAGTGGTGATGTGTTTATCACCACTGTTTATACTTAAAGTAATAAACAGTGATAACTATACACAATACACACTATCAGTGTTTAATTAACAAATCAGTGTTAACCCAAATTGAAGCACAGTAAATATTATTCATAGAAAACAGTGATAAGAAAAATACTTAAGACAAATTGATCATTCCAATACTAGTAACCAAGAATGTGAATCTGCCTACATCAAAAGCTTTAGTAAACAGATCAGCAAACTGATTATCAGTATGAACTTTCAAAATTTGAATAAGTCTTTTCTCATTACAGTCTCTAATGAAATGATATCTGATTTCAATGTGCTTTGTTTTAGAATGTTTAACTGGGTTATTGATAATACTGATTGCAGAACTGTTATCAATAAAAATAGGAGTATTAAGAAAGGTAAAACCGTAATCTAACATCTGATTCTGAATCCATAGCACTTGTGCACAGCAACTTGCAGCTGCTACATATTCTGCCTCTGCTGTAGATGTAGATACAGTGGTTTGTTTCTTGCATTGCCATGAAACCAATCTATCTCCCAAAAATTGACAACCTCCTGATGTAGATTTCCTGTCCAGATTAGCTCCTCTATAATCACTATCTGTATAAGCTATCAGATCAAAAGAAGTAAACTTTGGATACCAAAGGTCCAATTTTGGTTGACCCTTTAAATATCTAAATATTCTTTTGACTGCAAGAAGATGTGACAGCTTTGGATTAGCTTGAAATCTTGCACATAAGCACACTGCAAACATGATGTCAGGCCTTGATGAAGTGAGATACATAAGAGACCCGATCATTGATCTGTAAAGATGTTCATCCACACTCTCCCCCTCAAGATCTGCATGTAATTTCTTGTTTGTCTCCACTGGTGTGCTTGCAACTTTAGCATCTTTGTACCCAAATCGATCCAGTATATCATTGACATACTTACTTTGATGAATAAAGATTCCTTCTTTCTGTTGCTTCACTTGCAGCCCCAAGAAAAATGTTAATTCCTCCATGGAGCTCATCTTGAACTTTTCATGCATCAGTGATTCAAACTCCTTGCAAAGACTAACCTTTGTTGAACCAAAAATGATATCATCTACATAGACTTGAACCAGTATATCATTCTTAATTCTTTTAGTGAACAAAGTTTTATCTATTGCACCCCTTTTGAATCCATTCTGCAACAGATAATCTGAAAAAGTATCATACCAAGCTCTAGGTGCTTGATGTAATCCATAAAGAGCTTTTTCAAGTTTGAAAACTTTATCAGGAAACTTAGAATCTTCAAACCCTGGTGGTTGGCATACATAAACCTCTTCCTGTATAGTGCCATACAGGAAAGCACTCTTAACATCCATCTGATACACAATGAATCCCTTGAATGAAGCATAAGCCAAAAACAATCTAATTGCCTATATTCTTGCAACAGGTGCAAAAACTTCATCATAATCAATCCCCTCTTCTTGTGAATATCCCTGTGCAACCAATCTAGCCTTGTTTTTGATCACTATACCTCTTTCATCCTTCTTGTTTTTGAAAATCCATTTAGTACCAATTGCCCTCTTCCCTTTAGGCAAATCAACCAATGTCCAGACTTCTTGAATCTTAAACTGAAGCAACTCCTCTTGCATAGCTTCAATCCAACTAGGATCTCTCAAAGCTTCAGTAACCTTCTTTGGTTCTGTTTGAGACAGAAAACAGGCAAACAAAGAAGTATTAACGGCTTCTGTATCAAGATTTACTTCATCCTCATTTGCTGAAGCTTCAAACACCTGACTTTGATTTCTTGTTTTAACAGCAGATTCAATATCTCCTATTACATTCTCAAGTGGATGATCTTTATGAGTAATGTATTTAGATGCTGCTGTTTCTTGAATCTCCACCTCCAAGTTGGTATAATTTCCTTCTTGTCCAGACTCACTACTTGACACTTCTCTTGAGATTCTCTTTGACAAAGGAGTAGAGCTCATCAAATGTAAATAATTCACTTGTTCCTGCTCCTTGTCAAGTTGCTTTGTTGGTGTCTGATCAACATTCACATCTGCCTTTGAATACTTCTGTGCTGGACTCATATCACTGTCTTCTGCACTGTCTTCCATAACTGGTCTATCAGAATCATCAACATGAGTGAATGATGTTTCATCTGATTTTTCTGATTCCACATTCTGTGATGTCTTTGGTTGATCAGTTTCAAACACTTCTGGGGGATCAGGAGACCAAATTGGAAACAATATGTATTCCAATGAATCATTCTTCTTTCCAGCTGGTATTCCTGAGTCTGATCTACCTTCTCCAGCACATGTTCCTGTATTTGTACCTGCACTTGTACCTGCACTAGTATCCACATTTGTATATCTAAAAGCAGTATTAAGTGCATCAATATCAAACAGTGAATCAGGACCTTTTCCATCAGGATTAGCAGTGTTTTCATTAAAAGTGATGTTCATTGATTCTTCTATGATCCTGGTCCTTTGATTGAATACCCTATAAGCTTTACTTTGAATAGAGTAACCAACAAATATCCCCTCATCTGCCTTACTCTCAAACTTACCTAAGTGATCTTTGGTATTTAAGATTGTACAAGGACACCCAAAAGATTTTAAGAAACTAACCAAAGGCTTTTTCTTAAATAACAGTTCATATGGTGTCTTGTTATGAGGCTTAACAACTAATACCCTATTCTGAACATAGCAAGCTGTGCTAACTGCCTCTGCCCAAAAGGACATAGGTAGCTTTGCATCAGATAGCATGGTTCTAGCAGCCTCAATCAGTGTCCTATTCCTCCTTTCAGCTACTCCATTTTGTTGAGGAGTTCTAGGTGCACTAAATTCTCTCTTAATACCTTTAACTTCACAGAATTTATCCATCTCATGATTTTTAAATTATGTTCCATTATCACTTCTGATGATCTTTACTCTTTTATCCAATTGATTTTCCATCTTAGTTATAAATGATCTAAGTATTTCACCTGTCTCATCCTTTGTCCTAAGAAAGAAAACCCATGTAAATCTAGTGTAATCATCAATAATCACAAGGCAATAAGATTTTTTCCCCATACTACTTATACTGGTTGGTCCGAATAAGTCCATATGCAATAAGTGTAAGGGTGTGCTGTTTGTGTTCACAGTTTTGGACTTAAATGAGGATTTGTGTTGCTTTCCCTTTTGACAAGAAACACAATGATCATCACATGAATAGACCTTTTCAGGCAAACCTCTAACAAGCTTGTTTTTGACAAGTTTATTAATGGTTTTGAAATTCATGTGACACATCCTCCTATGCCACAGTTCAGATTCATTCACACTAGCTTTAGAAATAAGACAGTTTAAATCAGGTTGAGGTGTCATATTTGCTAAGTCACACTTATATACATTATCTTGCCTTGGAATTCTCATTAAAATCATGTTTTCAGGTATTTTGAATTCCTTGGACAAGATAAGGCATTCAGTGTCAGTAAAATGAACTGGGTTCTTTTTATCTGTGATTTGACTCACACTTAGCAAATTATACCTCAGTTGTTCCACAAAATAAACATTATCAAAACTTAGCTTTTCACTCTGAACTGTTCCTTTCCCTGTGATCCTTCCTCCTTTTGGATTGCTTCCAAAAGCTACATATCCACCATCAAAAGATTTGAAATCCTGTAGCTTTTCTTTGTCTCCAGTCATGTGCCTTGAGCATCCACTATCAATATGCCATAAGCTCTTTGGCTTGCCCTGCACAAACAGTCAAAAAGAGAATTAATTTCTCTTGGGAACCCAAACCAATTTGGCTTTGGGTTTCCCATGTGCATTCACATATTCAACTTTCTTGAAGATTATTGATTGTGTTGCACTGTTGGTATTTGGATCTGTTAAATTATCAGACTTAATAGGTGTCCAAATCCAACTTATTTTAGACTTAACAGTGTTCTTTGGCTTAACAATTTTAACTGTTTTACCAATTGAAGAGTCAGTGTTAATTTTGTTAACACTGTTTTTGTATTTGGTTACCACTGTTTTAGTCTTTAAACTTTTGGCTAAATTTGTTATTACTGCTGCAGTAGATTTACCTGTAACAGTGCTTAACATGTTAGCCTTTGAGTTTATCTTCTGAACTCTGGCAGTATGATTAACTTTTGATTGAAAATTTTGTTTGTTAATCATATTTGCTTTTGTCCATGACTGTTTTCTAATCCTTTGAACATTCTCAGGATTATGATAACAGTCATATTGAAGATGACCCATTTTTCCACATATAAAGCAAGTCATTTCTTTTATCACAGTAACATTATTACCTAGTTTCTGTGAAATCATTTGATTCCAGTTTCTTTGATTACCTCTGGGTTTTTGATTTTGAAAATTCTGTGAAGAAGAAGTACTTGCTTTACATTTACAATTAACACAGTTATTCACAACAGATTTAACAACAGGTTTAGTAACTGAATTAACTGTATTACTAACATATCCTAACCCATGTTTAGACTTGTTAGTATTCAAGCTCACATTCTCTAAGGCCAGTTTAGCCTTTTCCTTAAACATTTTCTTACCCTCTTCTAGTTTATCAGTTTTAAGCTTAGAAACTAAACCAGTAATTGCTCTCTTCACATTCTCACATGTTGACTCAGACTTAGATGATTCAGATTTTACACTCTTCTCACTAACAGATGTCCTATCACTCTGATTATCTTCTTCAGTCCAATCACTAACTTCACCTTCTACAAACAACTCATCATCAGATAAAGTTTTAATTGGATTAGCCTTTTTAACCTCATCTGTCATTCCTCTTTTAAGTGAATTGATATCAATTTCACTTTTAGGAGGAAAGTAGGTGTGATTATAAGGTGGAGGTACATTATTGTACCCTAATTCAGTCTTAATTTTATCATGAATCTGTGAATCAATAAGTTTATTGACACTCTTAGAAGCATATTCTAATTTATTTACATCAAGTCTTATGCTATCTCTTTCACATGTGACCTCAGTAAGTTTCTTAGACAACAACTCGACTTTATCTTTAAAAGTGTCTCTCTCCCACCTAGCATATTCAATGTCATATTTAAACTGTGTTGCATTGACTTCATATGCCTTTATTTGATTTTCCAGATTTTCAATGACTGCTATGGTGTGTTTACTTTTGATTTCCCATTGTTTTAGTTCCTCACACACTTTTATATTATGATCCCTGTAATGTTTAACAGTTTGTTTACAAACAGCAGAACATAATTTATTTTGTACCTCAGTAGGAACTTCTGAATTTTTGTCAGATTCTGTAATGGCCATGAGACATTGATTCTTCACAACATGTTCTTCTTGATCACTCCAGTCCCATCCACAGCCATCCATAGACACCAATGCATTTGCTGAAGCACCCTGAATTGGAATGTTTCTAGTTTGAGTTCCATTGCTTCCAGCTCTCTCACCATTACCATTCTGCTCTTGCCTAGGGTTTCTGCATTCTCTAGCAAAGTGTCCCATCTTGTGACAGTTGAAACACTCAATCTTGCTCTTAGCAAACCAATTTGCATCATTCCTCTTATAAGCAAAGTTGTTCCTACCAGTCCTCTGCATGAACCTTTTTGCTCTCTGAGTAATCAATGCAATCTGCCACTTAATATCCATCTCCTCTAGATCATCACCATCAAATTGTTCCAGATCTTCATTAGTAAGTGAAGAATTCACATTACTTGTAAAGAAAGTGTCGCACCCCCGAAACACGTGGCATCGGAAGTAAGAGGTGTCACGGGGGCTACGACCAAATCAAATATCACAACACAAAGATTAAAGCAAACGACCTCTATATGAGACGTTTGAAAACGTTACATTCCATAAATAAAAGTTTACATAAGATTCTAAAGAAACATAGTCTCTAGATTTATAATACATAATCGTTGATACAAAATGTCGTAATGCAATTTAAATCTCTTGTTTGAAAATATGCGACTCGAGCTATGCTTTCCAAAAGCATCCTACTGTCCTGTTTCCTGTGGGTAGTCCTACTGCGTCTGTAAACCTGAGAATACATACTAAAAGGGTCAACATAAAGTTGGTGAGTTCATAGGTTTGTTCTGAAAAGTATTCATGTGAACACCATGTTTTCTGTTTGTAAAATAAGTTATGTATCATAATGATCTTGTATAAGTAAGTTCTGTAAAATAGAATTTTGTAAAAATAGAGTTTCTGAGTAAATCAAGTTCTGCATGGATCCAGTTCTGTAAAAATAGAGTTTCTGAGTAAATAAGTTCTGCATGGATCCAGTTCTGTATAATAGAGTTTCTGTGTGAAATCAAATTCTGCATAACAAAGTTTCTGTATAATAAAGATTCTGTATACTATAGTATTGTATACTATAGTCCTGTTTACTATTGCCATGAGCTCATGTATTCGAAGCTTAACAAATTCTGCTGCC
Organism: Helichrysum umbraculigerum; assembly: GCA_949592205.1. Classification (NCBI taxonomy): domain Eukaryota; kingdom Viridiplantae; phylum Streptophyta; class Magnoliopsida; order Asterales; family Asteraceae; genus Helichrysum; species Helichrysum umbraculigerum. The sequence continues at coordinate 139,754,009 of CATIUR010000001.1, read as the reverse complement.
TCTATGTGTCTAATCCGGGACACATCCTGAATCAAATAATTATGCGCCCGTGGGTTAGCTGGAGCGACCAGCTCGGACGGGATTGTCAATCCCAAATAGATCTATTCACAATTATTCGCGCTTTATGAAATTAACGAACCATGAAATTGAGGTCTTATTGGTGGATTAGTTCTGCTACTCATGCAACTAGTATATGTTCTGTTTTCTGTTTCTGTTTATGTTTCTAGCAATCATAAGTAAAAATCTGTGAAAGGTTCTGTTTCTGTTTCAAACAATCGTAAGTAAAATCTGAAAAGTTTATGTGTGCATGTATTCTCACCCCAAAACAGTTCAAAAACAAGTAAAAAGGGGGCTATGAAACTCACCTTAGGTTAGCAAGTAGCAAGCAAATATCAAATAAGCAAGCAAGTCGGTGTGCAACCTTCTAACACCCTAAACGTATAAGGTTGTGTAAGTAGATGTCTTATAAGACCATCTATAGCGATTGTATAAGTGGGGGTTAATGTCCACTTAAGCCAATCGTGCAGGTGGAGGGTTAATGTCCACCTAGAGCTAGTTCATCAACTAGTATGTCCAAATAAGTTGTTCAAGTTCGATTATTAAAAACGTATACTACCCGTTGGTGAAAGTTTGTAATAATAATTCATTTAGACATTATTATTAAGTTTGTTTTGCTGTAAACTATTCATTAGTACATATCGTGTGTTGCAAACCGATTATTTTAGTTTGTATAAGTCTTAAACCGTAGGTCAAAGTTGGTCAAGACTGGTCAAACCTGGTCAAACTGGTCAAACCTGGTCAAACCTGGTCAAACTTAGTCAAACTGGTCAAACCTGGTCAAACTGGTCAAGGTTGGTCAAACTTAGCATCACTAGCAATATGTAGCATCACTAGTAATTGTGGCATCACTAGGTTAGTGTCTCTACTTGAGACTTAGGATATTTTGTTCAAGTGTTCTAAGTGTCGGTTTCTAATTCGGGAAACTTTCTAAGTTTAGTTTTAGATCCAAGTTACTAACTAAGTCATCCAAACTCATTTTTGTTACCACTTTCCAAAAATAGTAATTTTTGTCGTTTTTAGAAACCGAGCCGTTTTTGTTGACTTGGTCAAACTTACTCGGTTTGACCCGAAACTTTCCCAAATCCCTTAGATACGTATAAAAAGTCCCAAAAAGTCCTTATTTCTATTTATAATATACCCGAAAGTGTCGGTTTTTAAAATGTAACTTTAAAGCTTCAAAATCTCACATTTTTCGGTTTTATCGGTTTGGTTCAACATTTATTTTACGCACTTTCTGGTCAAAATCAGTTCTCACAAAAATTACTCATGAATCCTCTATGTTTCTAGTGTCTAACATAATTTTTCTAGCCATTACAAGGGTCATCTAAGTATACAATTAAAATCCACATAAGTTCATATCTCAGATTCTGATTTTACACAGGTCAGTCCTACAAATCGATTTCTACGGAAAAACACGTAAGGATCTGGTGGAAACGTAAAACATGAAAGTTGTATATCTTTTCGAGCAAAGATTTCAAAAAAAAATGCGTCTTCTAACTCTTAGTATTCGATTTTATACGAATTTTTCTTTGTGACTGCGTTTTTAGGACACATTATGATATGTTTATGTTTGCTTTATAAAAACGATTTTCATCATGATATTTGGACATATTAGTGATAGATGAGCTACAAAATGAGTAAATAAACAACATGCAAGTAAGTTTTTAGAGAGATAGATTGGGTTCCTCACAATGAGAAAGATGAAGATGAGATGAGATGATGCTTGAGTTCTTCTTCCTTTCCAACTTGAAGATGATTTATGTGGTTGATTTGATGGTGGTTTGATGATTTAGCTACTGATTTTAATTCAGTGTTTTTGAGTGAGAAGGAGAGTAAAAGTGATAAGGAAGAATGGAGAGAAAATGAGAAAAGGAGGTTGAGTGAAATGAGGGAGTTCTTGCATGAGTTTTTAGTGGAGGTATGAAAAAGATGATGATGATTCTTGATAATGGGGAGGGGACCAGATTTAGGGGGGTCCCATATGGGTAGGAAATGTTTAAATTTTCAGTTGAATTTGTATCCATTAAGTTTAGGTTACGTATTGTATTCGTTTACCCGTTATTCGTGTCTAAACGTTAAATCGCCTAACGTTATTTTGCGTCGTTTTAATTAACGATATATATTTTGGATTATTTATCATTGAAGTATTATTAAAATACTTTATTTTAGGTTACCGAAATATTTATCGGGTTTTGTTTCGTTTCCGAATGCGATTCGCGCGTTTTTACCGAGTTTGTTACGTTTTTATCAAAACGTCTAGGTTTTTCGTGCATTATTATATCAAAATAATAATATGTGATAAATAACTTCTAAAAATAGTTTCAAGATATTTATAGAAAGGTTTTCACCAACGTCGTATAGTTTGTCGGACTCCGTCCGGTTGTTTCGCGTAATTTTAGCAAATCACGTAAGCATATTTTAAAACAATTACGTATGTGTATATTCACAATAATATACAAATAGTTACAAGTAATTACAAGTATTTAGCCTAAATCACATCTAAATACACGTAATTAGGGTTTCAAGTAGGATTATCAGTAATCCTAAATCGTCGGGTGTCACAGAAAGATTCTAATATCTGATCATTAGAACTGTTAGATGATGATCCTGCTCCTCCTGAAACATAAGTAGAACCCATTTGACTTGACTCAGCTTTTGTTCCACCCATAGACATAAAAGCAGCATTGTGACTATACCCAGTTGCTTGCTTCTTACTTTCCACCTCAGACTCAAAATTCCTCAGATCATTGTATATATCTTCTAATTCCTTAACTTCAATATCTGAGCTCTGCCTCAATCCAACAGTGTAGATTGTCCATTCATCACCCAATGATCTTAAGAACTTTATGTTAATATCTTCTTTGTCAATCTTAACCTTGTGATTTTCCAATTCTCCAACTAATTTAGTAAACCTATCAAAGGTTTGAGTTAGAGTTTCAGTTTTCTCATGGCTAAAATTCTCAAATTGTTGCTTTAACAGAGATCTTTTGTTCTTTTTGGTGTTATCATTACCACCAAACCTCTTCTCAATTGCCTCAATTAGTACTTTGGGATCCTCACAAGAATCAAATCTGCTCTGATGCTCATTAGGAATGGATAGCAACAGAGTACTAAGAGCCTTGTACTCTGTAAATCTGATTTTTCTCTCTGCATCAGATGTTGGTGGTGGTCTTGGCTGCTTTACACCATCACCATCAAGCGTTACTGGTATACCATTAACAACAACTTCCCACATCTGATAATCTGTGAGAAGCATATATTGCCTGATTCTGACCTTCCATAGGTCAAACTCATCAGGTTTGAGCATTGGAATCTTTGTTGCTTGAATTCCTTCATTCCCTTCAGTAGCCATTGAAATCAAAACTTAATATAAAAACTAAACCTCAAATACTAATACGAATAATCCCAGATCTTCCTGTCTTCAAAGCTTCACAAGCTCTGATACCACTTTGTTAGTCCCTGTTTAACTTAATAAACAATCGTATACAATAAGCTTTGAATGTATTATTGAGAAGTTGCGGAATCACACTCAATAATATTAAGAAGATCAACGAATATAAATTAATATGATGAACACAATAATATACCGAAAGCTTCAATCTTATTAATGATATAAGACGAATACACTAATGTATTAGGGTTACAGAAAACCTTGAAGCTGCGCAAAACCTTAACCTATCTAGGTCTAAAGGATCTCTATTTATAACACATAGAGTCCTATACAATATCCTACGAATATGGAATAAAATAACTTCCATAACCGACTCATACTTATCACAAAATCATAAACAGTTGTAACTACCATTCTGAAGTAAACAGTTGTAACTATTACACATTCAGTGGTAACTGCTTCAATTGTAATATAAGACCAAGTACAAATATATAATCAGTGTTAACTGCTACATATATAACTAACAGTTACACATACATAAGCAGTTTTAACTACTTACAAACACATAACTATCAGTTGAAATCTATCTTCAATCAGTTATAACACTTGTCTTCTCTTCAGATTTCTTCTATCAGTTGAAACTTTGTAAAGACAGTTTTATCCTTCAACATAAACAGTTTTAAACACTTTGTACTCTGTCTTCTCATCAACAACTTCAATTCAGACCAGAAACAATTTTGACCCAACAGATCCAGCCGACGAAAGCCTTTGATAGACATTTTGCGGCTGTTGTTGAGATGATGTAAGAGGTGGAGCAGGGGGAAGAGTAGTTCTAGCAGACGATGATGATGGCATGGTGGATGATGTAGATCGTCCTTGGCTCGACATTTTTGACAGAAATTTTTGAAAAAAAATGACTCAACAAGGATTTTAACAAAAATTTGATCAAGCAAAACACCAATTGCCCCACGGTGGGCGCCAAATTGTTTTGGTCAAAAATTACTAAAAGCAATTAAGTGATCAAAAATTAGTTTGTGAGGTCAGGTGTAAAATTACTATCAAGATAATTACGCCTTTACACGATTATCTCTATTAGTAAGTCAATATTTTGTGTTAAAAAATTGATTGAATCTGTGGATCCTTGTTGAACAAACGTTTAAATATCAAAGTTTGAGTATAAACTAAAGATAACGACAATGTTGACGATAAAAAATGTGAACAGAATGCTACGGAAGCAATATAAATGACAAATAAATAAAGTCGATACGATGATATACGAGGAAAGCCCTTGATCAAGGTTGATCGCCGGCACAAAACCTCGGGAAGGATCAAACGATCCTTGCCTTTGTTAATCTTATAAAAATGAAAGTAATTGATTACAAACTAAGAGCACAAGGATGATCGCCTAGGTGAATTTGTGTGTGATTTTAGCTAAGTGTTGATGAAATGATCGTGAACGAGAATGGGAGCAGAGTATGTGAGTGTTTACAAGTGAAAAATAGCAAGTATTCGTTAACCTAAGTGATCATCCGAGCCTCATTTATATACGAAGAGCGTTTAACAATAATTCCGAAATATCAAGGATCCTCCGAGGAATGATGAAGACCTCCAACGTCTCTTTTGACTCTATTCCACACGTGCATAAGACTTCGTCTTCATGGAATTGTATCAGATCCTCTTCACATAATCCGGAGCATATCTCAATAACGTGTTTCTTCTAAGACCTGGTCAATACTCAAGAAAAATAAACGTGTTATATAGTTCATGATCCTTAACTAAGATAAGTCCAGGATCCTGAGCTATGTGTACTCCGAGATTGACCATAGGATCCTTAAATAAATATCTTCCTGGTCCAGAATCCTGCATAATTGTGTTAGATAAATATATCCTGAATAGGATCCTGCAAGACAAATAACAAAGATACTCCCAGGATCCTCCGTTATATCCGTGATCCTGAATGCAGATTTATAAATCATCAATATCCTTTGATACGAATAATAAATGTAAACAACTTCCATACCTGAGTAATAGTATTATGAAGCCGGTAACGATCCTGCAAAGTTAGAAAAAAATCTACCCACAACAATATGGTATTAAAATCACCTTAAAGGTATAACATGCAACATGATACTAATTATAAATTTTAAAGTGCCAATAATGAAACGGATTAAGAAACACCAATTGAAGGACTAGGATTAACTAAGGATGTTGGTATAAAACATATAGGTGTATGTTAGTTACTAATCATCATTGGAAATATACCCTAAGGATAGTTAGACTAGTTTTTGATGATCCCAGCTAGAGATCTTAGTATGTATTACTTTGATTGATTATTAATAAGCTTTCGGAATAGTTTATTAATAACTTGAAGAACAAACTTGTATATAACAGAATATCTAACCAAAAGCTTCAATATTATTAACAATAATACGAACACACAATTTGTGTTAGGGTTTACAACCTTGAAGCTAATAACTAGAATGAATTTTTCACACTCTAGGGTTTTACAGGATCTCTATTTATAACATATAGAGTCCTTTACAGAATCAAACTATTATGGAATCATATCTATTCCATAATTCTCTCTATTCAACTATATCTAACCAACAGTGGTTATCTATATCACTAACAGGGGTAGTACTCGTATATTATCAACAGTGGTTGAGTACTTAATACAAAATACAAACTACACACTAACATGGCACTGTTAGACAAACTACTTGACAGCGGCAGCTACTAACTAGCAGTGGCAACTACTAACAGTGGTAGTACTTCTAACAGCGGCACAATACTTGTATTCTGAGCAAATCTAGCAGTGTCTCAGTTCTCAACAATCTCCCCCTAAATTTGATCATTCAGAGTAATGATTCAAGTTTCAATCCTTCTTTTCTTCTTCTATCTCCTTCATCGTTTGCCTCTTATGCAGTTGATTGAACACCATGTATAAAGCTCTGTAAGCTCCTTCAGTAATGATGGTTGTAGATAACTTCAAATCAACCAATCTATTCAGCAGCCCTGTTCCCAGCACATAGTGTCGATCATCAAACATGTAGATCACCTGCCCATTGTTAAATACTACCATGTGTACTCCAGCTCTGGCAAAATATCTCCAGGTTATAACCCTTTGATGACAGTGAAAGAATAAGTGATACATGCTTGCTGGTTCAAACATGCTTTGCAATAACTCCATCATTTGTCTTTCAATCACAGCCTCAGAGTTCTTTCTATTCCTGATTCTGCTCACTTGATACAACTCCATAAGATCATCTCTTGTACAGATTCTGAGCAAATCAATCATACTCCCAACATGGTCATCAAATCCTCTTTCCCTTTCAATCTTGATCTCAAGGATCATTTTTCTGAAACCATAATCAATTGCTACTCCTTCCCAATTTATAATTCTAGCCTTTCTTGGTCCTTCAGAAATCTCCTTGCTATCAGTCAGAATCTTGATTCTCTTTTTCAGCTCTGGATCAAATCTTGGAATGTCAGGAATAACATTGTCTTTAGAAATCTGATTTTTCCATGAATTTCTTCTGACTTCATTCTGCTTATCCTCTAAGGCTTTCTCTGCTGCCTCAGCAGCTGCTTTTTCTCTTCTTTCTTCTTCTTCTTTCAAAAACTTTACCATTTCCCTATCTGCCTTTTCTTTCTTCTCCTTCATCAATGCATTCAAATGCCTATTCTCTTCCAATTTCTTAGTCCACTCATCATCTCTTCCCATATACCTATCATATGCCTGTTCCAGCTTCTGCATATTCCATCCTTTAACAATTTTAGCTGGGGCATAATTATCAGACAGAGCATTGATCATTTGTCTTCTCCTTTCAGCATATGGTAAAGGTTTACTCCTCTTCTTGGCTAATTCCTCTTGCTTTTTCTTTCTAGCCCTTTCCTCATTTGACCTTTTCATCAACAAAAATCCAGAAGATAACTCTTCCTCTTCATTACCTTTCTTCTTCTTTAAATAATCATGAACTCTCTGAGCAGGAAGCTTTAATCCTTGTGCAGTCTTTTCTTTAACAATCTCTGCAGCTTTCTGTGTAATAGTCACTACACTCAGATCATCCAAAATCATTTTAACATCATCACCCTCTTCTTCAGCTTTAGCTTTTGCAGCTCTCCTTATCAACCTTTCCCTTTCTTCTACTTGCATCCTTAGCATATCATGAGACTCAAGATGAGGTTCTTTAATTTCTTTCACTTTTGATTTTTCTTTTAACTTTCCTTTACCTTTGTCTTTTGGATCAATCACAGGCAATTTAGACTCAGGCTTGAGTGGTGAAGTTGGTTCTCTTATTGTAACAGGTACCTCTCTTGGTCTTGTTGTTGTGGTAGTTGTGGCAGGGGTTGATATGACAGCAGTGGTGATTGGTGTATCAACAGTGGTAGGTGTTGGTGTACTAACAGGGGTAGATGTAACAGTGGTAGTGTTAGTGTTGACAGTGGTTGAAATTGTGACAACAGTGGTAGAAGTTTTGACAGGGGATAAAGTATTAGTTGGCTTTCTTCTGGGAATAAATTTCTTTCTTGTAAAGGTCTGCAACTTCTTCTCTTCATCAATTGACTTTGATTGCTCCCCCTTAATCTCAACTTCTCCTTCTTTCATCTCTTTTTCAACATCATCAACCACCTCATACACTGGCCTATCACTGAAACTGACTCTTTTCTTATTTTCCAGGTTAGCACCCATCACATCCCAAAAATATAATCTAAGTGCAGCTTTCTCAGGCAACCCTTTATTCAATGGAAATACCTGATAAACTGTTTCATCTGTTTCATCAGTCTGCTCTGCTCCTGCACCATCACTTGTATTAACATTTTCAGAAGAATCTTCACCAGTATATACCACCATTCTTCTGTCATCTGCAGCATTTACCATCTCATCATCTAAACTTTCATGTATCACATAATCAGAGACATTGAGCTCCTCCTCAGCCTTATCCCTGCTCTGCACATAATCATCATCTTTATCATCAAACACTAACTCCACAGTGTCTTCTGATTGTGCCTCATTATGCTCACATATATCCATCTCAACTGTATTATCATCAAGCTCAAGCACCTCTGTAGCTGCAGAATCATCATGCATCTCATCAATATTTATCATTGCTCCACTCATATCATCATGAGGTCCATGTGAATCATCATCATCATCATCATCACCTGCTTTTCTTGAACCATCATCTTCAGGCATATTATCATCATCTGCTTTCTTCTCCCCCTTGCCTGAAGATTCCTTTAACTTATTCGCAGGTAGAAGAATATTGTTGACAGCCTCCTCAAGCATTACCAATCTATTCTGCACATCAAGCAACTCTGCCTTCTGATGATCAATGATCTCCTTCTGCTTAGCAATTAACTCATCCTGAGCTTGAATTTTCTGTTGAGCCTCTTTTCTGTAAGCCCTTTCCCTCTCATATTTGCTCCACAGTTTATTGATATCATGTACAAGATAGGAAATCGTCAATTCATCAGTATCACTAGGCTCATCAACATGAGAGTGTGACCTCTTAGTTGAATCCTTGCCCACATCTGCCACTGCAGATGTCCCTTGGTTATTGGTACTGGGACCTACATTTGAATCATCACCCATAGGTTCATCAAACATAGTTGCCTCTGGTTGGGTCTGATTAATGTTACCACTATCCTGCCCTGCCAGTGGGCTAGAAACAGTAGTGGCAGCCCTTCCAGAATGAACATTTTCATCAAGTATGTTCACCTGTTGTGTTGGGACAGTTGACTGAGACTGTGGAGAAACAGGAATCTCCATAGCCTGTGTAGCCTTCTTGGATTTCTTGGCTTTAGATTGGGTAGGCTGTTTGTTCCCTTGTTTTCTTTTGATGCCACCTCCTGATGTGTGTTCAGAACCAACTTGTGTTGTTGGTCTGTCATCATTTGGTCCAGATGGTGTTGGTAATACACCACCAGTGGCAGAAGGAGTAACTAGCATTGTAGAAAATAATGCAGTTTCCTTCTTAGAAAAAGCATTCTAATACTGATTCATAGCCTTAATAGTCCTCAAAGATAGAGTAGAACTAACAATCACACTATCCTCTGCTGGCAGATTTGACAATTGATTATTCAATAAAAGCTGAACAAATCTAGGGTACATAACGAATGTATCACCCTTTACATTCCTAACCATATTATCTAAGATAAATCTAGATATATTAAATTTAATACCCTGTGCCAAGCAGATAATAGGATATGCAATAGTAGAACTAAATTCATTAAAACTAGTTCTCTTTTGAGACAAACATACCAGAAAAGTATGAATGTAGAACTTCCATTGAGGACAAAACCATGACTTCAAGAAAGTATATTCTGATCTTGTCTTTCCTGAACCTTCATACCCCATATCCATAATGCCTTTAAACAAATCTTCTCTCGATAATTCCAGAATTCCACCTTCATCATCAAACTGTAAAAGCTCTCTTAGAACAATCTCAGTAACCATTACCTTCTTACCCTTGACAGTGGAATGAATGTGAGTAATGCCATTAATATTCCCTTCCTTTGCATTCTGCCAGAATTCTTGAATATGCGATCGAATTAATCGTGGACAAACAGTAAGGGCATGTGTAACTGGACAATTACTCAAGAAATCAATAATAGGGTGAAAATACTCATCGGCAAGTTCTTTATTCAAGAAAGCCCTCATATTGTGTTCAGAATGAACACTTAGCGTAGAATGATCAGAATCAGATGACAATGAAGATGCCATTGATGTAATTGATGAACGAACGAAGAGTGAATTACAATAAACAACTCAAAGCGAGAGCGATTATTGAAGGGTTTTGAAAATTTTGAAAGCGTAATTGAAAAAGTGAAGTATTTGAGTATTTATTTGATGACAGTGCCAAGCCCTAAAAATAGAACTAGCAGTGGCACTGCTGGTTATACCCAACAGGGGCACAATTTACAAACAAACCCAACATGGGTACCTCACTTGGTCAATTTATAGTCAACCCTTTCTAACCATCTAACAAAGCTAGCAGCGGCTGATAGTCTAGCAGGGGCATCCGACAAAGGAAACGCCAACTTAGAACTAACAGGGGCATAAACTTATCTTAGTTAGACAACGAATTTTTTTTTTTTTTTTTTTTTTTTTAACCAAAAAATAAGAAGAAACAAATAAAACATTAAATTCCAGCTCAAGTGATGTCTCTTGACAGTGGCTGAAACCTGCAATATTAAACTAAGAAAAACAACTAGCAGGGGTTAAATTACACACATATACAGCAGGGGTTTAAAATACATTGACAGTGGCAAAGGTAAACTAACAGTGGCACCATCTGTTATCATGATGAAGCTAACAGTGGCAACACCTGACCATCAAATGCTTTAAAGTCCTGTAGCTTTTTCCTGTCTCCAGTCATGTGTCTTGAACAGCCAGAATCAATATGCCATAAGCTTGGTGGCTTGCCCTGCACATATATGAGAAAAACAATTAGTTTTTCTTGGGAACCCAAACCAATTTGGCTTTGGGTTTCCCATGAGCACCTTTGACATCAACCCTTTTGACAGTGATTGATCTCAGTGCTGCATTGGTTTTGGACACTTCAGATTTACACTCATTTTTATGTCTCCAAAAACAATCAATTTTTGACCTAACAGGGGCAATAAGCTTAACAGTGGTCACTTTCAAATTGGTATTGATAAGCCTGGCAGTGGTAGCTCTACTTGGTGTAAACATTCTTTTGGAATGCTTAACACTAGCAGAGGTAGCATGCCTAGCAGTGGCCAAGCCTTCCCCTGTTCTGTTCATGCCTCTGTTAGCCTTATACAGTGGCACTGCTGCATCATTAACAGTGGTTGCAGCCTTGCCTCTGTTTGGCTTGTTTTTCAACAATGGACTTGTACCTCTATTCCTATTATTATTAGGATTGAAGTAGCAGTCCTGTTGAGTATGGTTGTACCTGCCACATATATAACATGCCTTTCTTTTCATACATTCAAACCCATTACCCAACCTTTGTGAAACCAATTGGTTCCAATTTCTCTGATTACCCCTGGAAATGGATCTATTTGCATTATTTGCAGAAATTAAATCAGACCTGTTTGATTTACATGCACACTTTTCACATTCAGATTTATCTTTTGACTTATCTTTTGATTCAGGATTAACTCTTTTGTGCACATAACCTAGACCAGATCTAGATTTATTGGATTTTCTAACTTGATCTAACTGAGCCTTTGCTTTCTCAACAAACATCTTTTTACCCTCTTCTAGTTTAGTACTATTTAGTTCAGAAACTAGACCAGTAATAGGCTTAACACAATCATCCACAGAATTACCACTAGATGAGCTATCACTATCACTCTCATCTTCCTCAGTCCAATCAGATACCTTAACTTTATCAAAATTCACATTATCAGCACAATTAACAACTGGATCTACCTTTTTAACCTCCTCAGACACACCTACCTTAAGTTTTTCTAAGTCAAACTCAAGCTTAGATGGGAAGTAAGTATGATTATAAGGTGGGGGTACAGCATTAAGGTTGTAACCTAATCCAAGTTTTAATTTATCATGAATTTGAGACTTGATTAAGTTTTGAACACCTTTTGAAGCATTTTCCAATTCATCAACTTTCAATTTTATTGACTCTTTATCAGAAATTGCCTCAGCCAACTTTGCACTTAGCATATCAACTTTTGTTTGTAAAGCTTTCTTTTCCCAATTCAGATATTTAATATCTAAGTGAAATTGTGATTCATTCTTTTCAAAAGCTTTTATCTGTCTTTCTAAGTTTTCAATGGCTAAAGTTGAATGTTGACTCTTTTCCACACAAGCTTTTAATTCATTACACACAACCAGATTATGATCCCTATAAAATTAAACCATTTTCTTACATGCAGGAGAACATAATTTAGATTGTACCTCATATGGAATGTCTGAAGGCTCTGGTTCTTCTGTGACAGCCATCAAAGCTTGATTCTGAACTACAAGCTCTTCTTGGTCACTCCAGTCAAATCCTCCCATCCCATCTTGTGCAACCAATGAATCAGAAGTGGTGTTCTGAACAGGTACCAATCTTCTTTGTGGAGCAGAACTATTTCTCATAATACCATTCTGAGATCCTCCAGCCTGTGTGCTCTTGCATTCTCTAGCAAAGTGTCCCATCTTGTGACAGTTGAAGCACTCCACCTTGCTCTTGTCAAATCCAGCTACACCATCTCTCTTGTAAGTGAAGTTTCTGTTCCCAGACCTCTGCATAAACCTTTTTGCCCGGATAGTAATCATAGCCATCTGCCATCTCAAATCCATCTCTTCAAGATCTTCTTCATTAACCTGTTCCAAATCCTCTGTTGTTAATGATGAATTAACATGACTCGCAAAGAAGGCTTCCAAGATATTATCATTAGCACCAGATGTGCTACAGCTACCAGATTCACCAACAGACACAAAAGCAGCATTGTTAGAGCTACTATTGGACTGTTTCAGAGCCATCACCTCAGGCTCAAAGTTCCTCAGATCATTATATAGATCTTCAATCTCCTTTTCTTCAAGATCTGCACTTTGTCTAAGTCCCACAGTATACATATTCCAATCTGTGCCTAATGATCTTAGAAACTTCCTATTCAAATCATCTTTATCAACCTTAACATTGTGATTCTCAAGATCACCCACAAGCTTTTGAAATCTATCAAAAGTCTGAGTCAGAGTTTCAGACTTTACACCTGCAAAGTTTTCAAACTGTTGTTTGAGAAGAGATCTCTTATTCTTCTTGGTGTTATCATTACCACCAAATCTCTTAACAATTGCTTGCATAAGAACCTGAGCATCTTCACAGTTTTCAAACTTCCTTTGATACTCATTAGGAATAGACAAAAGTAGAGTACTTAATGCCTTCCACTCTGTTGCTCTTTCTTTTCTCTCTGCATCAGTCTTTGGTGGTGGTCTTTCTTCCTTTTTACCATCTGCATCCTTAGTATAAACTGGTCCATTAGTAACCACCTCCCACATCATATAATCAGTCAGCAACATGTATTGTCTAATCCTAGTCTGCCATAGCAAGAACTCATCGGGTTTGAGCATGGGGATTTTTGTAGCTTGAATACCTTCCATTGTTTCAGTAGACATGTTGTTGTTTGTTGAAAAAGCTGCAAAATTTAATTACCTTCTTCAAGATCAAAGTAATACCACGCTTTGATACCACTTGATGATCCCAGCTAGAGATCTTAGTATGTATTACTTTGATTGATTATTAATAAGCTTGCGGAATAGTTTATTAATAACTTGAAGAACAAACTTGTATATAACAGAATATCTAACCAAAAGCTTCAATATTATTAACAATAATACGAACACACAATTTGTGTTAGGGTTTACAACCTTGAAGCTAATAACTAGAATGAATTTTTCACACTCTAGGGTTTTACAGGATCTCTATTTATAACATATAGAGTCCTTTACAGAATCAAACTATTATGGAATCATATCTATTCCATAATTCTCTCTATTCAACTATATCTAACCAACAGTGGTTATCTATATCACTAACAGGGGTAGTACTCGTATATTATCTGTTTGTCCCTTACTTTGGATCTAGAACGAACCGAGTCACTCTAATTGCTAGCGGAAATAACAATTAGATTACGAATAATCACACGAACAATCAATACGCAATCAATATCAAACGAACGTAATATTATTGCTTATAGTCGATCAGATTACAGAGAATTTCGACAAATTGCGTTTAGGGTTTCGTCAACCCTAAAACAGAAAACACAAAACGATTTTATACAAAATCTGGCACCTGCGACGTAGCACGCTACGTCGCAGGCCCAAGCCCATGCGACGTCTGCTACGTCGCAGGCCCAATACCTGACGTCGCACCTGCGACGTAGTGCGCTACGTCGCAGGAGTCAGAAATGCTAATCTAAATACAAACTACGAGCTAGACCAACTGACAGACACTAAACATGTACTAACAAACTCCCCCGTGTCTTCAGCTTGGTCTTCAAAAATCTTCTTTAAACCCAGCCCGCAGGAAACTGGCCGTCGGCATGAATTCCATTAGCTACACAAACAGTAACAACATTGTAAAACTGTTGTGCTAGACGTCTGTTGAATTCATTCTTCTGACCAACTCGAATCCGATTATCATAGAGTTTTCTTAAATCTTTTTCATGAAAATTAATCAAACTCATCGGATCATACAGCCTAAACGTTGCTTGCTTCAAATTCCATATACCTCCAACTTCTGGCCACGGTTCAGAATCTGGAACGAAAGTAATAACCGCTTCGCCAGTCTGTGGATCAAGTTCCCATTTCACAAGTCTTCTCAGAAAATAATAAGGAACTGATTCCAGAGGTATCTCAGTCAAACATTTAGCCGGCGAATAGTGAACTTTAACCAAAGGCTTCCTGGTGACTGGATCAATCTTTTTCTTCCATGTATACCGAGTTCCCAACGTCGGCTTCAATTTCGAATAAGTCTTCGATAATACTTCCCGACGTAGACATCTTTGAATGAACTCAGCATAATCATTCTCGAAAGGATTAATCAACTTAAGCTGAGCTAATCGATTAATCTCTCCTTTTGGCAACGTACTCAATCTATCAAAACGCATTCTAAAATACTGAACTCCATCTTCTCTCTTTATCATAAACAGATTCCTTTGACACTTCCAGCTTTTAATAACACCGGTATAATTCCGACTAACCCGGTACACTTGACATTTCACTGGAATAGGAACTGGATTTCGTCCCTTAGGCCACCATTTCTTGTTTCTCTCTCTCTTTTCTTCAGCAGTTAGTTTCTTTGCTGCTGAGTCCGGTGCCTGTGTCTCTGGAGCTGGAGTTGCAGCAGAGCTAGATTCTCCATGTCGCTCTTTATCAGGACTCTCGTCTTCACTTGAATCAGATTCAATAATAGGTGCACCATCATAAGTTTCCCCAGATTGTGCATCATCATATGTTTCATCTTCATTCAACTGCTCTTCTTCAATCGAGACATCCTCGTTCATCTCAAAAACATTCTCTGTCTCTTCCTCAGAGCCAACTCCACTAGCCATCCTTTGAATAAACGATAAGTCCGCAAATGAATAGTCAACAGCCAGCGGTCTCGGTTGCCCTGGAATATCATCAACAGAAAAGTAATCCAAAACAGAAATATTTTCATTAATATTTTCAATTACAGGGTTGGGATTTACAGACGCAGGTTCACTTGACTCTAAAGTGGGTATCCCAGACCCATACTCCCCCGAGGCAAGTAACCTGCCTTCCAAAACATTAACCCTATTCTTCGTTTCCTCGAGCTCCTTCGATTGAACCTCGATCAACGCAGCTTGCTCAGTAATCTTCTCATCCTGAGCCTCCAGCTTTTGCTTCATCAGCTGCATATCTTCCATTATCTTTTGCATGAAAGCTGGAGTCGGTTGAATCTCAAAAGCATCCTGCTGCTGTGGATTGACTGGAGCTCGTGTTGACGAAGAACGACGAACACGACGTCTCGGTTGATAAGTCTCATCAGCAGGATCATCACCATCATGTGTACGCTTTCCCGTATCTCGTGGAGGTACATACTTGCGTCCTTGTCTGATTCGACGCTTAATCCGCAGATATCTGAATGAATCTGAAAGCCTGATACGTTCCATCTCAGAGGGATGCGGAACAGTACCATCAGAATGCTCAGGCGTCGGACCCCCATCCTGAGGTCCTACATTCGCAGTATCTTCAGAATCTGAATTCTCAACCGTATCATGCGATGCTGGATTGTCCGAGTCAACGTGCCCGAACTGCTCAATGTTTTCCAGAAGAGCATCCACGTTCTCCCCCGCAGCTTGAGCAGGTATGTTCTCCCCCGCAGCTTGAACTGGAATGTTCACAAACGGTTGCTGCGGTTGCTGAGGTGCTGGAACATCCATATACTGAGGATCTGGGGGCGGTACATAATTTTCATCAATAATAACACCGAATAAGGGAACATCCGTTGCTGCCGCAACCCCTTTCTCAAAACTTGCACAAATAGTGAAAATCCGACTCATCATCGGTGAAATCTTTAATAGCTGATCGGGATCACCCTGTGCCTGAAGATCTGGATGATGACGATTAATGTGCAACTGAACAAAACGTGGATATAAAATCCATTTCTGATCCCCAGCGTTCGCATTATCAACCATAGCCTTGAAGATAAATCCTGAGAAGTTGAACGGCTTGTTGTATACCAATGCTAACATAGCAGAAGCCAGACTTCGGCTCATACCATCCGTTCCACCTTTCCTATTCCCCAAACAAACGATAATCACGTGCATCAGATATCTCCAAACACGCGTGAGATTCGCTTTCCTGTACTGATCGGAGGGAATTCCTGGATATCCTATTCGTTGCATAGCTCCAGTAACAAAAATATGATCAAAACCGATAGGCATATCCGGCTGATCGTTGAGCTGTAAAAGTTCCCGAATGCTCTGTTCTGTAATAGTGATCTCCGTACCCAGAACGGTAGAGACCAATCGTCTAACGTCGTTTTCAGTAACGACAGTTGCGTTCCTCCAAAATGGGTTGATCAGATTTCCAAAAACCACCGTGGTATCGGAAATAACGTGAGATACCCTAGAACGTCTCAAAAATGCAATCATCTGACGATACGGTGCAGCTTTATCAGAAGTGTCAACCAGATAAGCAGTCGTATTGTGACGAGCTTCAAAAGTCAAAGCCATATCTGCAAAAACAGAAACATATTGCAACTCGAAAAGGGTTAGCAAAAAATTTTACATTTTTTGGAAAAACCTTTTTCAAAATTCCTGGAACTAGCGACGTAGCACCGTACGTCGCATGAACACAGAGCGATGTAGAACTGTACGTCGCCTAAAATCAAAATAAATTGAAAAGCGACGTAAACCCGTACGTCGCATAAAAGTCGAGCGACGTAAAGGGGGACGTCGCATTTTGCAATTTATTGTGAATTTAATCACATTAATTAAAATAGCGACGTAGAGTGCTACGTCGCATCGGACGTCGCATAAAAGGCGACGTAGGGAAGGGCGACGTAGGAATTAATTAATTGCTAATTAGAGCGACGTAGGCGACTACGTCGCATCGTACGTCGCACTGACGAACATTCATTCCCAACCCAGAAAACCTAATTGTCGAATTTAGGGGTTTTCAAAATTGATCACACAATAAGGTACGCCCTACGATGGTGATTGCGAAAACATAAGTTATAACCATTTTAACATCCAATTGACCATCGAATTCAAACCAAAACCAAAACCCTATTAACCCGTAACACATATATAGCGATTAAACATAAAATACACGGTGAAAACAGGTAAATATGGTACCTAAGTGTGCGGAATAACGAGTAGATGAAAACTAAGTGAGTGAATCGGAACGAAAACAGCTACAAATCACAAAAAAACTCGAAGAATTGCTACGTCGCAAATCGCCGGTTGGTACGTCGCAGGCTACGTCGCACGTGAATAGTGAATACTGTGACGAGATACGTCGCAGTGGATACTATTTAAAGTCTAACCCTATATGCGACGTAGGCTGGGACGTCGCAGGCGACGTAGAGCCGGACGTCGCATAAAACAGTTGTGATCCAATTTCGAAATTTTCAAACCGTTTACTCGTTATTTTTAGCAAATAATTTCCAAATAACTCGTGACTTGGGAAAATAACATAGAATAAAAATAAAATAAAATAACTAAACTAAAAATTCTTTTTGGTATTTTCTTAAATTAAACAAAAAATAAAAAATTACTAACACTCTATTTTTGGTGACGGAGTTGCGTTGTCTGATTAGGGATCATATCGGAATAACATGCATTTATTAGGAATAGTAAGTGTTATTTCGATCATCAGTATATTTGTCCACTTTAAATTTACGTGGCACATTTAAAACACCTTTTATAAAAATTATTTCAAGACAATTATTGGTATTGTTTGTCCACCTAAACATGTTACATCCGTATTTGTGAGCTAACCTTTATTGTTAGTATGAATATTAATTTTGAGAAACCGATTATATGATATACTGATAAACTTCAGTAAAACAAACACTGCATATTCACACAAGGTAGAGATTACAAGACCAAGTTTATCTCGGTTTTCTCGTAACATACACTTGATATTTATATTTAGGCATACATCAAACCGACTATGAAGATACTAGTGGCCCCAGATCTGTACAAAGTACAACAGAGAGTCCCTTAGTATGAACATAACAAGTTTGAGACTATTTGCATAACTAATGGAGTCAGGTCTGTACGAGAGTACAACAATAGTCACCATTAGTTAGGCGAATAACCATATTATTACTATATGCCACTTTTACATTTACATGATAATTATGACAGTGTATGACAGTACTTCCATTTATCAATTAAGACTTATGTCATACATCATATAACAATTTTCACAAAATAATAGACAAGTTTTAATATTACTTTTTACTTACTCACAAACCGGTGTTTATCATGCCTACCAATACATCGTATGATGAAGATAATTTAGATAAAAACTGTTTTAAGTGTGTCAGATAAACCTACTGACACATCCAAGATAAACCTTAAAATTCCATTTTGTGCATGTCACCCGATGTACTATCATATCCCAAGTTGTTTACAGACACAACTTCAACGTCTATTTTAAAAATGTAGCAACCTTGCGTTTTCTTTAATACTAAAGAGCATAAAGAGTGGCTGTTGCGATTTTTTTTTTTTTTTTTTTTTTTTTTTTTTTTTTTTTTTTGAATTGAATTTAAAAACTTAAAAATCCAAGTCACAAATCATTTCTTTAACTGAAAGAACCTTAAACCTATCAGATTGACCAGTTCAATAAAACGTGATCGCAAAAAGGCTTTTGTGAAAAGGTCCGCACACTGCTTAAGGGTCTCTATATGTACGACATCTATAAGGTGTTTCTCAAAGCAATCCCGTATAAAGTGGAACCTAAGTTCAATATGTTTGGTCTTAGAGTGCTGTACGGGATTGTGAGTTATAGATATAGCAGCTGTATTATCTATATAAATAGGAGTCATAGAGAGATTGAACCCGTAATCACGCAGCTGATGCTGAATCCAGAGAACTTGAGAACAGCAACTTGCAGCAGCAACATACTCGGCTTCAGCTGTGGAAATAGCAACCGCAGTCTGCTTTTTGCACTGCCAAGAAACTAAGCGCGATCCAAGGAACTGACATCCTCCAGTAGTTGACTTCATATCTATCTTGCAGCCACCAAGATCCGAATCCGAATAGGCAGTTAACTCGAAGTTTTTCTCGTTTGAATACCATAGACCCAGAGATGGCCTAAAAGCGAGATATCCAAAAATGCGTTTTACTGCCTTCATATGAGACACCTTCGGATTTGCTTGAAATCGTGAGCAGAGAGAAACGGCAAACACTATATCTGGTCTTGAGGCAGTCAGGTACATGAGAGAGCCTATCATTGAGCGATAGTCTTTCTCCTTGCAATCTTCATCGTCCTCATTAGGTCCAAGATTGTGTCTTGCTTCAATTGGAGTGCCGTAGTGTTTACAGTTGAGCAATTCATATCGCTTTAACATGTCAGTGACATATTTTGACTGGTGAATATATATTCCATTATCAGATTGCTCAACCTGTAGCCCCAGAAAGAACGTGAGTTCCCCCATAGCACTCATTTCAAACTCAGATTTCATCAGTCCTTCAAAATCTCTGCACAACTGATCATTAGTTGATCCAAAAATAATGTCGTCCACATAGACCTGTACAAGTAACAAATCCGCTCCTTCCCTTTTGATGAAAAGCGTGCTATCAATCTGTCCTCTGTCAAAACCATTCTTCAGCAAATACTTGGCAAGTCGCTCATACCAAAGTCGAGGAGATTGATGAAGACCATACAAAGCTTTCTTCAGTTTGCAAACATGATTAGGATGCTTTGGGTCTTCAAAACCTGGAGGTTGACACACATAAATCACTGCGTCGACATCTCCATAAAGAAAGGCACACTTCACATCAAGTTGATACACGCGGAATCCTTTAAAAGAAGCATAAGCTAGAAAAATCCGAATCGATTCCAAACGAGCAACAGGAGCGAAAACTTCATCATAGTCAATACCCTCTAATTGACTATATCCTTGAACTACCAGACGGGCTTTGTTTCGAATAACAGCCCCACGATCATCCATTTTGTTACGAAAAACCCAACGAGTACCCGTCAAATGAGCACCCTTGGGTAGAGGAACAATTTCCCAAACATTCATCTTGTTTATTTGCTGTAGTTCCTCCTGCATAGCCTCGACCCAAGATGGATCCTTTAAGGCTTGATCAACCTTTTTAGGTTCAATTTGAGACAAATGACATGAATCAATATGTGCAATAAGTCCCAAAAGTTGCTGAGCTGAAGTCTGCTTTGCTTGTTGTCGTGTTTGAACAGATGCATGAGGATCACCAATGATATTATCAATGGGGTGATCCTTATGTATACGAGTTTCTGGTATGGCACCTGGCACAAGATTCACACCTAGATTGTTCAAATCTCCCTCAGTTTCGGGAGTAGCAGCAGACTCAGGAATGGCTATCTCTTCTTCTTCTACTTCATCTTCATGAGAAAATAAGTGAGAGTATGCCATTGTTTCCTCCATTTCATCTTCTTCTTGAGGTTCCTCTAAAGGAGGCATATTCAGATCATATGGAAGCTCCTTTGTGTAGGTATAAACTGTTTTAGAAGGAGCAGCCGAAGATGATGGAGTAGGAGATGGTGTTGATGGTGGTGATTTGGTAGTCGTTTGTGGTTGTGTGGGTGGTGGTGTAGGTTGTGGAGGTGTAGGATTAGTTGGTGGAGGTGCGGGTGTTGCATTGGGAGATGGGTCGGATGGTTTATTAGTAACAGGTGTATCTTGATTAAGATCAAGCTCATGAAGTATAGAAACCAATTCTTCCGTTTCATCTTCTTCCGGAATATTGAAAGAATTGAAGAGGTTTCCATAGTTGAAAAACCAATCCGGACCCGTTCCTTGAGGAGGTTCCGTATACCTTAAACATTTCACTTCAAAATGCTCCTCAATCTGATTCGATGATTTGTTAAAGACTCTTTTGTTCGGAGAGTTGACTGCATATCCAAGAAAAATCCCTTCAACAGCTTTATCACCAAACTTAGAAACCTTATCTTTCGTTATCATGATCAGACATGGACACCCAAATGGTTCTAGGAACTGTAGATTTGGCTTACGGTTATTAAAAAGTTCATAGCACGTTTTGTTCCTTTTCTTAACCGTGAGTACTCTGTTGAGAACATAACAGGCAGTATTAACTGCCTCAGCCCAGAATATGATTGGTAACTTGGAGTCAGCTAACATAGTCCGAGCTGTCTCGATAATTGTCCTATTCTTCCTTTCTGCGACTCCATTCTGTTGCGGAGTCCTCGGAGCACTAAATTGATCCTCAATACCTCTTGTAGCACAAAACAATTCGAGAGTTGAGTTCTTGAACTCAGTTCCATTGTCACTCCGTATCCTTTTCACCTTCAAGTTGCTCAGATTTGCCAACTTGTCCAACAAATACACCAGTATCTCAGGAGTTTCCCCTTTCGTGGTCAAAAAGTAAACCCACGAAAACCTTGAGTAGTCATCAGTAACTACCAAGCAGTAAGACCGACCACCAATGCTCTTTGTAGAAACTGGACCGAAAAGATCCATATGCAGTAGTTCCAATGGAGCATTTATGGAATTCACCTGCTTAGACTTATGGGACTTCTTACGTAACTTTCCTTTTTGGCAGGAGATACAGTCATCCTTTAGAGCAAACGACTGTTTTGGAACTCCTAGCACTAGGTCATTTTTAGTCAAGAAATTCATTTTTCGGAAATGAATGTGTCCCATTCGTCTGTGCCAAAGCAGTGAATCCTTTTCAGAAGCCTTAGACAAGAGACACGTATACTCGTTCGATGTCTCAACAGTTCTCATATTCAAAATGTAGGTGTCATCCTTTCTTGGTGCTCTCAGTAACACCCATTCTTCCGGAATGACATACCCAGGCTTCAGTATCACACATTCAGTCTTTGTGAACGCAGTTGTATAATCCTTATCACAAACCTGTGAAACACTTAGCAAGTTGTGCGTAAGCTGTTCCACGTAGTTCACATTTTCGAAACTAACATTGCCGTTAGTTAACGTTCCTCTTCCAGAAATAGTTCCCCCAGAATCTCCAGCAAAGGCAACATAACCTCCTGCATGTGGTTTAATATCCACAAGTAAGGATACATCGCCTGTCATATGTCGCGAGCAGCCGCTATCTAAATACCATTCACTATCTTTAACGCGTTCTGACTGCTGCAACACACAAATGAAGGAGATTAGTGAGAAACGGTGACCCAAGCCTTTACAGACTTAGGTCGACCGTGGTCATCAACAATAATCACCTCAGATAGGATTTTATCTTTAAACAAATTAGAATTTTTATCTGATGTGTTATTGTTGACGACTGAAGAGTCAACATCAGACTCTTTACGTTTCCAAACTTTTGAAGATTCGGAATCGGTAATAGAAGTAATGTTGGGCTTTTGAATTGGCAAAGATTTTTGCTCAACATTACTTGGTTTCGAAACAGGCTTGGGAGAGTTTGAGTAACGCCTAGGTGGAGATTTAGAAAAAGAGTTTTTATAAACAGATGTCCTAGGCATCTCTCTCCCATATCGCTGATTTGACAGCTTTGGACATTCACGGATTAAATGTCCTTGTTTCTTGCAGTAGAAACAAGAACGAGTCTCAACAAACGGTTGAGGCTGAGGAATTACCACAGGAGGTGGAGAAACATTTCTAGAACATGAACATTGAGTACACGTCTTAGAAAATGTTTGTCTTGGTTGAGAGGTTGATGTTGATGGTTTATCATACGAAACATTTTCATTTACTGATTTTCTTTGCAAAATCTTTACAGGTGACTGTAAAGTTTGTTGTTTCAAGTTTAAAACCTTAGCTTTTCCCTTATTTGGTTGAACCTTAATTTCAGGTTCAACCTTTGAAATCACTTTTTCAGGTTTAAATGCAACCTTCTTAACCTTCGGATACTCCTGATCCGTAATGTCCTCAATCTCAACAATCTCCTCTACACTAACAGGAGATTCATTCTTTACTTCAACATTCTCCTTATCACTAACTGGAGATTCATTCTTAACCTCAACATTCTCCTTAACACTAACAGGAGATTCATGCACTGACTTAACAAACTTTGGCAAGGGGTACTCTGGCCGCTTGGTTTTCTCCTTTGCCGGTTTGTTATGTTTGGTCTCTTTAGCATCTATAGCTTTTAAACCATAAAGCTTGGACCAGTCAACTGGAATCTCTTCAAAGCCTTCCTTAACAGGCAGGGGACAGTGAGTAGTAGGAGGAGGAACTGAGTTGTATCCCAATCCCTCATTCTTCTTCCCTTTAGTACCGTGCTTGCTAAGAATTTCATTAAAGACAACCGTTGAGGAATTTGAACCTAAGATTTTACTCTTATAATTTTCATACTTAGCTTTTAAATCTTTAAGTTCTTTATTTAAAAGTTCAATTTCAATCAGATAGCTTTTAATGGCATCTTCTTGACTAAAAACTTTAGACTTATATTTTTGAGTATCTAACCGATGAGCCTCAAGATGTTTTTCATAAAGTTTCTCATTAGCTTTTAAAAAATTATTTGAGTCGGTTAGTTTTTCATTCTTTTTCCTCAATTCAGCGGTCTCTGTCTGATATGCCTTTAGAGATTCAGTTAACTTAATGCATGAAATACAATTTAACGGTTCATCATGTACCTCATTCACAATGTGAGCCATCAGACACTGTTGGTAATGCTGGGAGACAGGCGTCCAATCTTGACTCGTAGGCTCAAAAGCAATCAGGGCATTATCAGCAATCCCTTTCTTAGTAACTTCCGGTTCTTTGGCCTTTGGAGGAGTAGATGGTGTTGTGAATCCCGAAGCTGGCATTTTGGGTTTCTCGCACTCCCTGGCGAAGTGACCCAAATTTTGACAATTATAACAACGGACTTTACTCTTGTCAAATCCAAAGCCAGTCTTTCCATCACCCTCTAAGCTTTTACGCCCTGTCCTCTGCAAGAACTTTTGAATTCTGCGGGTGATCATTGCCACATTCCAAGTTAAATCCATTTGCTCCAAATCGTCTTCATCAAGCTGAGCATAGTCCTCCTTAGTCAACTCCAAAGTTAGATTCGGTTGAGTAACCAAATCCTTGTAAGAGCTTAAGAAAGCTGTGTAGATGGCAGCTTGCTCCTGAATAGCAGGTGAGACTTGAACCTGTTGTTGATTTGAAGAAGGTCCAGTCATGAAAACAGAATGAATACCATCAGAAGAAGAAGAAGTCGATGAAGCATTTGTATTTGATACAAAGGCAACTCCTGATCCATAATTCTTTCCAGAGTTGATCTTAACACCATACACACTAGGATTCTGAACAGCAGAACCAGACCTAGTTTCTTTCTTCTTAATCTCCATCGCGTGAGCTTGAAGATCCCCTATCAACGCATCCAAAGACATGTTTGCAAGCTCTTCATTTTCCTTTAAAAATTGAACTTTAATGTCCCAAGAACTCGGCAACACATCCAGCAGCTTCTTATTTACTTCAATTGAAGGAAAAGTATAACCCCCTTCAAACAACTCACCAACTAACCGTGAGTACCTAGTAAATAAAGAAGTCGTGTCTTCATCAGGAAGGATGTCAAAGATATCGTACTGTTTCTTAATCAGTTCGAGCTTTGCTTCCTTGTACTTATCATTCCCTCCACAACGAGTTTCAATAGCCTTCCACAAATCAAAGGCTGTTTCATGAGTTCGGAAAAGCCATAGCACATCCTTGGTTAAACACATTTTAATCATTGAAAAAGATTTTCTTTCAGTATCAAAATCTTTCTTCTCCTCGGGAGACATGGCTTTATAGGGCTTAGCAGGACGAATACCCCGGTATTCTCCGTCAGCTAATGGAGCT
Source organism: Helichrysum umbraculigerum (assembly GCA_949592205.1). NCBI lineage: Eukaryota > Viridiplantae > Streptophyta > Magnoliopsida > Asterales > Asteraceae > Helichrysum > Helichrysum umbraculigerum. The sequence continues at coordinate 139,728,638 of CATIUR010000001.1, read as the reverse complement.
ACATAATGCTCACGTAATGGTCCCCATAATTCTGGACAGTGAAAGTCAATATATTGCTCAACTCGGTCTCTCCAGTACACATAATCCATATCAGCTGTAAATAGTGGAGGTTTATTGCTTGAACCAATGTCATTACTTTGTTTAATCATCTCCCTAAGTCCTCTAATATCCTCTTTATCTGCTGCCATTTTAATTACTTAAACGAAAAAAATCAAACTTCTGATCTTAGCGACGTAGAGGGGTACGTCGCACCAAGAATATGCGACGTAGATGGGTACGTCGCAAAAAGAATATGCGACGTAGATGGGTACGTCGCAAAAAGCAAAGGATTCAATTAAGAATCAGAAAATGCGACGTTGAAAGGTACGTCGCAGAATCAGGCTACGTCGCAACGCAGCGTCGCAGAAGACTAATTAAAGTCAAAATAGCGACGTAGAGAGGTACGTCGCAACGGTACGTCGCACGAACTAATTAAAGTTCAAAAACACTACGTCGCACGCGACGTCGCAGCTTACGTCGCTATGCTACGTCGCAAAACGCGCTGAGCAGCGGCCAAAAACCCTAAAAACGAATTTTTAACCCTAAAACCAAAACCACGAATGTCGAACGACTGAAACCTTCAAGAATCCCAATAATACTGATCGAAAACCTGTAAAAACACAAAACAAACGTAATAAACACGAAAACTCACGAATATCACGTTCTTTTATATCCCAAACTCGATCCGAATCGCCAAAACGAGCATTCACTGCTCTGATACCAGTTGTTTGTCCCTTACTTTGGATCTAGAACGAACCGAGTCACTCTAATTGCTAGCGGAAATAACAATTAGATTACGAATAATCACACGAACAATCAATACGCAATCAATATCAAACGAACGTAATATTATTGCTTATAGTCGATCAGATTACAGAGAATTTCGACAAATTGCGTTTAGGGTTTCGTCAACCCTAAAACAGAAAACACAAAACGATTTTATACAAAATCTGGCACCTGCGACGTAGCACGCTACGTCGCAGGCCCAAGCCCATGCGACGTCTGCTACGTCGCAGGCCCAATACCTGACGTCGCACCTGCGACGTAGTGCGCTACGTCGCAGGAGTCAGAAATGCTAATCTAAATACAAACTACGAGCTAGACCAACTGACAGACACTAAACATGTACTAACATTATCAACAGTGGTTGAGTACTTAATGCAAAATACAAACTACACACTAACAGTGGCACTGTTAGACAAACTACTTGACAGCGGCAGCTACTAACTAGCAGTGGCAACTACTAACAGTGGTAGTACTTCTAACAGCGGCACAATACTTGTATTCTGAGCAAATCTAGCAGTGTCTCAGTTCTCAACAGTTTTGTATTTGGATATGCTTTAAGATTCTGCAGGTAACTTCGGGATCTTCAACTGATGCTATGTTGGTGATATTGAGTTTGAGGATAATTGGACATATCAGGTTCTGGGGGCAAGTCAGGATCATAGATGTAGTCTATCATTAGAATTTTTTGCAGAAGGATCATTGTTGTTGCGATATTTTGAGGATCCTAAAGCATAAGCGAAACTGAAGGATATGCACGGAGGAATCTGCGGAAACTATCCTGGGGGCATACGTGGAAACGTTCAGAACCGATGCATCCAATTATCTATCAGTGATCAATGTTTAATTGGCGTGGATGCTGGAAGACGGGCCATGTTGATGGGGAACTACTTTCAAGATCCTGAAATGCTACTCACCTAAAACTCTATCATGTGTAAGTTGAGTATTTATATTCAACATAAAAAGGTACACCTATGATCCTTAAATTTTTATTAATTTTTATATTATTTACTATATATGTATGTGTGTATCATAATTATATATTAATATATGAATGAATTTCTTTCATAATTATTATTTTTCATTCGAATCTGACACTGACTTAAGCATCAGATGAGTGTTAGGTAAACTAACACCCACCTTTACCCAAGATCTTGTGTTTGTTGTAGTTCATGCATCTAAGGATCATGGAATGAAGATTAGGGGTTGGCCACCTCTCATCCGTTAAGAATCCCAGCGATTCTCTAAGGTTTAGAGGTTTGCTGACGCATAAACACCTCTCTAAGAATTTGGGTTTCCACACCCCGCCGGGTGTGCACGATGTTTGATTATAGTGTCAGGGTTAGGGAATCGTGGTTGCCTCGGGTGCCCGACAACTTCATTTCCATTGGCCTATAAATCAAACTCTTCTGATTGTCGGCACTGAGTGCACTAGGTGTCGACCTAAGGTTTGTGTCGTTTTCACGTCACTCTAAGGTTTGTAATGTTTTCACATTACCTAAGGTTTTGGCGTATTCACGTCACTAAGTACATAAGGCTTGTAATGTTTTTACATTATCTATTACGCAAGGTTTGTAATGTTTTCACATTACCAATTGGTTAGGCATATTCATGTCTCAAATGGCTTGGCTCACGAATCAAACGGTTGTAATGTTTCTACATTACCAAATGGTTTGGTATTTACATGTCACGAAAATTGATTTATCAAAAGTTTTCTTAAGGTTTGTAATGTTTTATACATTACCAAAATATTTTTATTGGCGTACGCCGTAAAATTTTCAAATGGTTGTAATATTATCATATTACCAAAATATTTTTCGAATTTAATCCAAAGATCATGATTGTTATAATGTTTTCACATTATTCAAAATTTGTGACATTTTCGAAAATGACTGCAATATTTTTTGCATTAAAAATCTTGACAACGTTTATGTCTTTTTTAAAAGATAAATAAAAATCATAATATTTTGATACTATAGAGATAACATGAATGTTTTCATGCCATCACAATGATATATTTAAGGATCGATGGATTATCCCAAGAAAGAGCTTGATATTTTCTTTGAATATATCAAGATTTGTTTCAGGATCCTGAGATGCAGGGATCTTGAGCCAAAGATCATGAAAATGATCGTGATGTTTACAGGTTATTCGAAAGACTTTGACACTATTGTGTCATCATAAAGTGTTATTAATGTTTTCACGTTACTTTGGCAATTTTGATGTTGTCATATTACAGGATATAATCATCATCGTTGATGGTTTTTAATATGTTTCTCAAGCTGAAGTATGTTTCAGGATCCTGAGATATGGGAATCCTGAGTATGAAGTTATTTCAAGTTTTTGGAGGGAATCTCCTCAGAATCCTTGAGGTATAAGTAAAGTAGGCATGTGATGGGGGAATCCTCCCATTATCTTGAAAGACCTACAGATATGATCGGAATAAACATATATTGGGGGAATCTCCCTAATATCCTAAAAACAGGTTATCTCTAGTACATCCTGAGGGAATCTCCTCAGGATCCTGGTCATAAGAATAAAACAGATACATACTGGGGGAATCTCTCCAGTATCTTGAAGACAGAGGATCTATAAATCCTAATTTTATTGGTAGCCTTGGTTTCTTTGGCTTCCTTCCTCTTTGAGTATCTTGAATAACTTTTCAAGATTCCGACATTACTTAGGAATTTTACGATTGAAAGTCTGTTCCAGGATCCTAGAATATTGGAATCTTGGGAACAAGATTATTTCAAATATATCTTGAGGGAATCTCCTCGGGATTCTGAGAGTATAGATGAAATAAACATGTATTGGGGTAATCTCTCCAGTATCCTTGATATAGAAGATAAATTGAAGATGATAACACACATCAAATGAGAAGGCAGCCTCCCTGCTCCCTTTCTCTCCATCGCTTTCATCCTTGGTGAGTTTTGCTCACTACCATGAGCCTATATTTTTAGAGTGTTCAGCAAGATCAAGAGGAGCCTCCATATGCTCTTTCTCTATATTCATCGTCCAAGTTTGAGCCTTGCTCATCACAAAAACCCATCTCCTTAGATGGTATCTATTCGATTCACACCACCCTTAGTTTCGTTCAATACACTCTAATGGGTTATCCACGTACATTACGGAGTGTAAGGAATCGATCCAAGCCAACCCACGCTTGGGATTAGCTTATCCTGAATGAAAATTCAACGTGCATAAATTAAAATGTTCAAAGTGACTAAGTGGTCAACATAAACCACTTGAACACCACCATGGCTAACCATATCAGGTTAACCTTATTATTGGCACAGCCCAAGTATGTATAACTATTTTGGTCAAAAATTACACTAAGCAATTAAGTGATCAAATATAGAAAAGTGAGGTTGGGTGCTATAAATTACTTTCAAGATAATTACGCTTTTACACGATTATCTATATGAGTAAATGACAACTTTGAACGAAAATTATGCCATGAATCCTTGGATTCGTGGATCCTTGTTAAAAATGTGTTTAACGGTGAAAACAAGTGTTTGTAAATAAGATTATTCTAAAAGTTTAAGTAAAATGTAAAGTATTTTCAGGATAATGCAAGTTATGCAATAAATATATGATCGCAATCAATTAAAATGCATGAAACAGAATAATAATTCAATTATTGCGATAAAAAGATGATTAGAAACAAGATAAATACGTATCTTTATGATAAATGTAAGATAAAATCAGGATAATGCAGAATATATGATCAAAGGATCAATGGAATGCAAATTAAACAACGAAAATACAAAATAAATGCGATCGACACAAGGATGTACGAGGAAAGCCCTTGATTAAGGTTGATCGCCGGCATAAAACCTCGGGAAGGAACAATCGTTCCTTGCCTTTGATGATTTTATTACGTAAACTCAGGATAATTACAAACTATGAGCACAAAGAAGATCAACTAAGTATTCGGGTGAGTAATTTGATGAGAAATGGTTAAGTGTTTGTGTGGAAGGTGTTTGAGCAGAGTGTTAATGGGAGTAAAAAGTGAGCTGAAGTTAGCCTAATGATCATCTTTGCCTCGTATTTATACTAAGGCTACATAACAAATAATTCCTAAAAATCAGGGATCCTCCGAGATCTTCGGGATCCTCTCCGAGATATCTTGAGCTTCTACAACGTTCATATTGACCAAATGTGGAACACATGCTGAATTATCCTTGAAATAGTCTCCTTCCAAGCATTTCGGAGGTGGTTATCCATCCCTCAAACCGCGTATGATCTGGTCAAAAGGAAAGAGAACAACAAGGTAGTAATACATGATCCTGAATATATCCTGGATCCTGATCACCCGGGATCCTGAATATCCAAGATCCTGAATATAAACTGACAAATAAATATTAGTAACATCTGATCCCGAGATACTTAATGTATTCGGGATCCTGACCATCTGAGATCCTAAACATATGTGAGATCCTGAGTATGTCTAAGATTTCTATAGTACTCAGGATCCTAAATACTCATCCATAACCCGGATCCTTGATCCAAGAAGGATCCTAGATAAATCTAAGATCTTAATAACCTGTATCATATAAGCATAGAATCTCAGGATCCTTAGTCTTTGCTTTATCCTGAACATATGCATGATCCTAAATATAATTTTCAATAGTAACTAGAGACTTTAGGATCCCGTATCCTAACTATAAAATTTACCCCCAAACAATTGCCCCCAAGTTGTGTTATCTTCAGGACCCTGATGGTGACACAACTTCTAAAAATAAATATTAGATAAATGAGGCAAGATATTACCGTGCATTGGTAACCATGTCCACGTTGATTGAATTTTTGATAAACATAAACTCTTTCATACCTCATTTGCATGACTTCAAACTTCATAATGGCTTGGGCTACCTGTTCTTCGTCAAGTTTCAATGAAAGATACCACAATGATTTTAAAAACTGATAAACATACCTGAATCCTGGGTTTAATCTGATGTTAATATCGCTCGGTCAAGATCCTGTGAAACATTTTCATGTGATACAACCCAATGGGTTTGTTTCCTCGAGCTTCCTTTCACCATTTTCTTGATTATTCTGGGACCAAGCTATGTTACTCCCAAACTGTACTCATGACTTGGCGTAGCTTTTTTATTTATCCAAAGCATCATGGATTTCCATGACCTTGATCATGGCGTTTCTTCAAAAATCTCTGCAAATCAACCATCTTCAGGATACTGAAGGGATGCCCCCATTCCTGTCAATGTAGCTGTGCCAATAATGAGGTCAACCTAACACGGTTAGCCATGGTGGTGTTCAAGTGGTTTATCCTGACCACTTAGTCTTTTTGAGCCTTCCAATTTCCGCTTGTGGAACTTTTATCCAGGATAAGCTAATCCCAAGTGTGGATTAGCTTGGTTCGATTCGTTACACTCCGTAATTTACGTGGATAACCCATTAGAGTGTATTGAACGACACTAAGGGTGGTGTGAATTGAATGGATACCATCTGGTGAGATGGGTTTTAGTGATGAGCAATGTTCAAACTTGGCTGATGAATATAGAGAGAGAGAGAGAGAGAGAGCATATGGAGGCTCCTCTCGACTCTTGTCGAACAATCTGAAAAGATAAGTTCTTGGTAGTGAGAAAAACTCACCATGGATGAAGGCGATGGAGAGAAAGGGAGCAGGGAGGCTGCCTTCTCATTTGATGTGTGTTATCATCTCTTATTTATCTTCTTTCTTCACGATACTGGGGGGATTCCCCCAATATATGTTTATTTCATTCATGCACTCAGAATCCTGAGGAGATTCCCTCAAGATATATAAATAATCCTGTTCCCAGGATTCTAATATTCTAGGATCCTGGAACAGACCTTCAATCGTAAAATTTCTAAGTAACGTCATAATTGTAACAACCCCAAATTTAGGGTAAATTTAAAATTTTCCTAATTACGTGTTTATTACTTGTATATAATATGAAATAGGATTATATACATTACTTACTTATATATATGTATATGGATGGAATATATGTATATATACGCACATACGATTCGTACATATCGTATAAAACAACAATTGTACAAACTTGCGTACACAGATAAAACAATTATTAAATAATGTGAAATTATTTAATTACTTTAATTATTACTTCATATTATGTTTCTAATATAACGGAAAACGTACGTTTTGATTAAAACGTTACCGAGCTCTCCGAAAACTCGACCAACCGACAAAACAAAACTAAGTTATGTTTTATAACTTGAAAACTAGTATTTTATTAAAATGCTTCAACTTAATTATCGAGTAATATTTCGTATTTTAAAACGTATATTTAATCGCGTATAAAATGATTTTAACGTTTAAACGACCGGGGAAACGAACACCGCACGGAGCACAAACACGAGGAAGCAAAAATTGGTGAGACCACACCCTGGTGGCCCCACCCAAAACCGGCCAACAAGGAGGGGACATCACCCCCCTCCCTTTTTCACTTACACACACAAACACATACCCATACTCCATCACTCTCAAATCTCTCTCTAACTCTCATTCTCTCTCTCTAAATCGGTACTCCCTCTCTCTAGAAAAACGCCACAAAAACTCCTTAAAACACCTAGCTCGTTTGGAGGAAAGTGATCACCGCAACGAGGACTACAACTTCATCTTTTCGGTTTCTTGATTCGACAACTTTGTAAGTTTTCCGGCGACCCGAAACTTTTCCGATTACTTTTATTTTGCTAGATTATTGTTCCCCTAGCTTAGTAATGTCCGAATATATAATCTAAACTCGTTTTTGAACACGTTAACGTAAATGTCGGTTTTGGTCATTTTAAAGAAAACGACACCACAAACCTTAAAAACGACTACAAATAGTTATTATGGACTTACTATAACATATTAAAACTAGTATAAAAGTTCTAGACCCAACGGAAACCGGAAAATACGTTTTCGGAAACTAAATTTCCGAACAGACCTCTTGTGTCGCATCGGACCAAAACTTCATACGACACAACACTGTGTCGCATGTTATGTCGTACGTTATGTCGCAATGTATGCGACATAACGCTTATGTCGCACTATATGTCGTACCATCTACGACACAAAATTTACCTATCGCTTGATTGCGACACAACGACTATGTCGTATCATTGTGTCGTACCCTTGTCTGCGACACAACCATTGTGTCGCATAAACACTAAATCAGAAACAAATCCATACGACACAGACCTTATGTCGCATACGGTCTGCGACACAAGCCTTGTGTCGCAGAAAGCCCAGATCAGAAAACAAAATATATTCTAAGTGTTGGAATCACTTTTTCAACTACTAAATCAAATACGATGTTACTTATACCTGAAAATACTATACTTTTGAAAGTATACAACAACACTTGAATACGTACAAGACTATACTAAACTAAATGTGAGATTTCACTCACACACGCGTACGAGATTACACTTGGATATACTTAGGAGATTACACTCCAACGAATTTACTCTTGTACACTACATGGGATTGCACCCGATACAAACTTACAAGTTCACTCACTAGTTACGTGCTGGATTACACGTTAACTGATACGAACATACATACGAATACTTACGAGGTTTCACTCGTACCCTTTGGGGTTTAAGCCCATTGGAACTTACGCTAACGATACATGTTGTAATACAAACAAACGATCATACGCGTATACTTTACAACTGTACAACTACTATGAATACATAATAATAATGGATGGAATTATTATTACACAACGATAACAAACGGACCGTACAACTTTTATACAAACTACGATTTACAAACGAATACAAACTTACAAACAAACTAATGGACATTAACTAGTTTGGGAACAACTAGCATGGATACTTTACAAGTATTCTATTTACTTACTAAACCTTATGCGTACTAGGACGCTAAGGGTTGCTAGTTCGGGATACTACTTGCTTACTTACTGCATTGTCTGCCAGACTCAGGTGAGTCTTACAGCCCCTACTTTACTGTTTTATACTCAGGGGTGAGATGCATTACTGTTTTACATGAACACACAAAACTTACTTGCTGCCATGATTTACTTACTGTATGAGATTACGAATACGCCAACTGCATGAGTTTACGACTAATCCAATGAAATCCTCCTGAACCATAGTTGTTAGTTATGTGATAAGCGCGAGTTTTAGTATATGGATCCATATGGGACTGACAATCCCCGCCCGGGGTAGCAAGCACTACCACGAACCGATCCTGTAGAAACGGGCGTTTCTTACTCGTTCCGTATGAATGTTTTGGATTACATTCATGAGGGGGTACCTATGTTTACTGTACGTTAAGCTTCAACTATGGTGGCTCATGGCAATTGTATCAAACGGTTAGCATAACCTGCAACCACCACTTATTAAAACTTAAGTTAACGATGAGCATAACCTGTGATCGTTACTTACTGGCTGGCTATGATTTACAAATACTACTTGTGTGTTCAAACTGTTTACTTACTTACAAACCTGTGAGATTCACCAACCTTTTTGGTTGACCGTTTTAGTAATGCTTCTCAGGTACACAGCATCAGTAGGGATGCCCAGCAGGATAAGCTTACTTAGCTCGAGTCACACGCATTTACAAGCTTGGAGATTTTATTACATTACTTTTGTACTTACTGTTATGTATTAGAATCTCTAGGAATTTACTTGAACTCGAGCTTGTATTTTGAAACTACTTATGTATTAATGTAATAACTTTTCGAACGTCTCATTTAGAGTCGTTCACTGTATCCTTTGTGCTTGTGATTATTGATTAGTAACACCCAAAACGTCGCTTCCGCAAACTGTTAACTTTGGGGGTGTTACAGATTGGTATCAGAGCCTAAGGTTATAGTGAACTAGGTTGCATTTAGTGGGCCTAGACTATGACCGTTAGGCAGTATTCCTCATTAGGTATAACTGGTTCAGGAATTACAGCATACAAGTTTAATTTAACATAGCCTGATCAACTATGTACAATTAAATGAAGATGATGTGAGTTCTGAAAGGGGTTATGTTGAACCGGAATGCATTAGCTGACTCTGACCTCGAGAGAACCGGGACTTTTACGTGATTGTGCTAGACACGAACTAGGCGGTTATGTGATATATATATATATATATATACATAGGCCTCTTTCCCCGATACGATACTCTCTCGACTACTACGAAATTCACTTTCAAATTTTATCAAACAAACGACAACCCGACTCTCGTCGTTCCATCCTTATTCGATTTTTATAAATTCACAACTACCGACTTACGTCCGAAGACTTCCACACCGTTATAACTGACAACCATAGTTACTCGAACGTCCTTCGATATAAATATCGAGACCTTGTCTTCATTTACTATTCCTACCTAATTCGACGTTTATACCATTCCACAACGTACCCCACCGTACCGTTATATGTATCCCAATAAAATCATTTTCAACTCAAGTCTCCGTCAGACTTCAAATTATACAACCGATTTTTAACATCAAAATTTTATAACAAATGTATTTTTGTCAAACATGTTATAAAATTTCTTACAAAATGTTTTATAAAATTTTCAAAAATTTCGAAACTGTATAAACTTATTTATAACCCACAAACTTTGAACCAATTTCAACCGTTGACGAAATTTCTTTAAACGTACTAAATCATCACCGCCATAATTCTTATTCAAATCCTCACATGTTTTTATTATTGTTTCAAGGAACATGCCTCCTCGACGTCAAATCATGCTTACTGAAGCCGAAGTAGCGGGTATAATTGCCCGTAGCGTGGCTCAAGCCCTAGCTACCCGAACATCAACCCCTGGTAGCGAAGATACAGCTACTAATGTGTCGCACCCCCAAAACACGTGGCAGCGGAAACATGAGGTGTCATGGGGGCGCCGACCAAATCAAATATCATTACACAAAGATTAAAGCAAACGACCTCTATATGAGACGTTTGAAAATATTACATTCCATAATTCAAATTTGTTTACAATAGTTGTACAAAACATTTGGAGTTCGCATAATATAAGTTGAATTACAAAGTTACTAAATATAGTAAAATGCAATCTAGATCCTGAGATGTTGAAAAATATGCGACTCGAGTTAAGCTATCCATAGCTTCCTACTGCGGCGGGTTACCTGAGAAATACATACTAAAAGGTCAACATAAAGTTGGTGAGTTCATAGAGTTGTTTAAATGTTGGTATAAAACCCAATAGTATGAAACACGAGTTATGAAACACAAGATTTTAATCGTTGTATCATTCAACAATGATAAGTAAATGTATCGTTAACAAACGATAGGTAAATGTGTTGAGTAAATGTATCGTTAACAAACGATAGGTAAATATGTCATGTAAATGTATCGTTAACAAACGATAAGTAAATATGTAGTTGCACGAATGCAAAATATGTATACCATTTGCCATGAGCTCATAGTCCGAAGCTTAACAATGTGTGCCGTGCCTCTTTCGAGTACACGATCGTGGGTGCCCCAATGCAAGTGTCTAATCCGGTACACTCGTTATGAACAAATATTAATACGTCCGTTTGACTGGTTAGCGCGACTAACCCGGACGGGGATTGTCAGTCCCAAATAGATCTATTTACTAATATTCACGCTTTAGCAAAACTAACAAACTATGATGTGTAGGGCCTTTGTGGATTAGTGTGTAACTCATGCAATCCGTATAGCGTTGTTTATGGTACTTGTGTTCATAAAAGCAGTTGTGTAATTCAAATGTATACAAAGCAGTTGCAAAGCAATTGTATAAAACAGTTGTAGTATGTATTCTCCCCCAAAATAGTTATAAAACTGTAAAAAGAGGGGCTATGAAACTCACCTGAGTTCTAGCAAATAGCAAGCAAGCAATATCAATTAGCAAGCAAAGTGTGATCCAATGTGTAGCCTTTTAACGTCCTAAACGTATAAGGTTGTATGAGTAGATGTCTTAAAAGATCATCTATGTAAGTGGATGGTTAATGTCCACTTAATTCACAATGTAGGTGGAGGGTTAATGTCCACCTAGAGCTAGTTCATCTAACTAGTATGTCCATATAAGTTGTTCAAGTTCGTTTACTAAAAATGTGTACGACCCGTTGGTGAAAGTTTGTAATAATAATTCAAAGTATTATTATTGTTAAGTTCATCGTGTTGTATACTTCTCGAAGCACCTGTGTTTCATATATGAATCTACATCATAAAGGTTTGATCTTTGTAGGTGTTTATTGCTTTTATATATGTCCGAATGTGTTAAGGCTCGGAATTTAGAGTCCAAAATGTGATTTTATGAGAATTAACTAAGGGTTAAAAAGTCAACTCTCAAGGTCAAAAAGTCAACTGAAAAAGGTCAACTCCTAAGTCAAAGTCAACTCGGAAGTCTTCAGTTCGCAAGTCAAACTGAACTCGCAAGTCTTCAGTTCGCAAGTCAAACTGAACTCGCAAGTCTTCAGTTCGCAAGTCAAACTGAACTCGCAAGTCAAACTGAACTCGCAAGTCAAACTGAACTCGCAAAGTCAAACTGAACTCGCAAGTCAAACTGAACTCGCAAAGTCAAACTGAACTCGCAAGTCAAACTGAACTCGCAAGTCAAACTGAACTCGCAAGTCAACTGAACTCGCAAGTCAAACTGAACTCGCAAGTCAAAGTCAACTCGCAAAGTCAAACTGTTGTGTTTTTGCTTTGTAAACATGGTCAAACGGGCTCGGTTTGACCCGAAATTTTTAGGGAAGCCTTAGATATGTTCAAAGAGTCTCCAGAAATTTTGGTTCGAGTCGGGGTCGTTTCGAGATGTCGGTTTTTAAGTTTACACCTTAAACTTCAAGATTTAATGTTTTCGGTTTATGTCGGGTCATTACGCCAACTGATTTCACCTATCTATAGTCCAAATCAAACTTCCAAATTTTTACCAACTGATTTACTAAGTGTCTTGACTAACATATCAAATTTTCAGCTTCTAACAAGTCCATTAACATAGTTAAATAAAGCCGCGTAACAACCGAACACATTTTATCGAAAAACTTCCTGGTCAGTCTTATAAATCGGATCGTAGAGAAAAATGAGTACGTTTCTGGAAAAAGTGTAAAACATGAAAGTTGTAGATCTTTTCAATACGCAAATTTTAAAAAAAAATGCATCTTCTAACTCTCAGTATTTGATTTTATACGAATATTTTTGTGAACTGTCGATTTCTAGGCAGATTTCATGCATGTTCTTGTTTGCTTTATAAAAACGATTTTCAACACCAAGTTTGGACATAATCATGATAGATGAACACTATAACATCATAATCAGTAGATTAAAAGTAAGATAAGTAAAAGGTTTGATGATTTATACCAAGCAAATGATGAAGAAAAAATGGTGGTGATGAAATGGAGCTTGATTCTTGTTTCTTCTTCTTCCTTGTTCTTGATTAATGGTGGTGATCAATGGTGGTTTATGGAGGTGTTTGGGCTGTGTTTTTCTCCAGAAAATGAGAGAGAGTTTTGAGAGAAACTTGGGGAAAGGAGTTGAGTGTGAAATGAAAATGGGAGTGAAGTGTGTGTAAGTGGTGATGAACATCATCATGACTTTGCATGTAATAAGAGAGGAGGAAGAAGGGTGGTGGCACATGGGGTGGCCGGCCCCCATGTGGTCCCACAAGGGGTATTTTGGTCATTTCACATTTCAAGCTTAAATCGTTGCGTTTTACGTTCGTTTACCCGATTGTTTAAACGTTTATTTATATGTTAAACGTTTTATACGCGTTTTTAAGTGACGACATAAATTTCGATATTTTTGATTGAGACGTTTATTGAAATACTTGAAAACATTTATAAAAATGTCCCGTTAATTCGTCGGCCTCGATTTGCGTGTTTGTTCTACGGCGGTTTAATCGCGTAACGTTATTTTGAGTCGTTTAGGTTAACGATATAATTTGGATAAATTTCCATTGAAGTATTATTTAAAATACTTAATTTAGGTTGTCAATTTAATTATTGACGTTCGTTTGGTTGTCGAAATAAATTCGCGCGTTATCGTTGCGTTTGAGACGTTTTAACCGAAACGTCTAGGTTTTTCGAGTATTATTTTAGCAAAATAATAGATAATGATAAACAACTTCTAAAAATAGATTAAAGTTATTTATAGAAATGTTTTCACCAACGTCGTATTTAAACTGTGTCGGACTCCATCCGATAATAAAGTGTACGATTTAAACAAATCGCAAATGTGTGCAAATATAATAACATATATTAATACACATAATGATACACATAATTCACCCTAATTACATGTATTAGCACAATGATTAGGAACTAACAGTAGCCCTAATTGGTCGGGTGTCACATTCTCCCCCTGTTAGGAGAATTTCGTCCCGAAATTAGCTTGTTGCCGTGGTCTGAGGGGCATCTAAGAATAGATGTGGATGTTTTAGTCGCATTTGGTCTTCCCGTTCCCAAGTGAATTCAGGACCGCGCCTAGAATTCCACCGGACTTTAACGATGGGAATACGACTATGTTTCAATCGTTTGACCTCACGGTCCATGATTTCTATCGGTTCCTCTACAAAGTGGAGTTTATCGTCGATATGGATTTCGTCGAGAGGAACAACAAGTGTCTCATCAGACAGACATTTCTTTAGGTTAGAAATGTGAAAAGTATTGTGCACGCTACTGAGTTGAGGGGGTAGCTGCAGTCGATATGCCACCGGACCAATTCTTTCAAGAATTTCAAAAGGTCCGATGTACCTAGGGTTTAGTTTGCCGCGTTTACCAAAACGAATGACACCTTTCCAAGGTGATACTTTCAAGAGTACTCGGTCCCCAACCTGGAACTCGAGCGGTTTGCGTCTCACGTCAGCATAACTTTTCTGACGATCACGGGCGGCTTTCAGCCGGTTTTGAATGGTCACGATTTTCTCGGTCGTTTCATGGATGATTTCAGGACCAGTGAGTTGGCTATCGCCGATTTCGGTCCAACAAATGGGTGATCGGCACTTTCTCCCATAAAGTGCCTCAAAAGGTGCAGCATCAATGCTGGTGTGGTAACTGTTGTTGTAGGAAAACTCACACAAAGGTAGGTGGTTTTCCCATGTGTTTCCGAAGTCGATTACACATGCTCGAAGCATATCTTCAAGAGTTTGAATGGTCCGTTCACTCTGACCATCGGTTTGCGGATGATAAGCAGTACTCAAATCAAGGCGAGTACCAAGGGCTTTCTGCAGTGTTTGCCAAAATCGAGAGGTGAAGCGGCTATCTCTATCGGAGATGATCGAGATGGGTATGCCGTGTCGTGCTACAACCTCTTTGATGTAGATGCGAGCCAATCGCTCCATCTTGTCGTTTTCTTTGATGGCTAGGAAATGGGCGGATTTTGTGAGACGATCTACGATCACCCAAATGGTATCGCAACCGCTCGGTGTTTTTGGTAGCTTGTTGATGAAGTCCATGGTTATGTTTTCCCATTTCCATTGAGGTATCTCGGGTTGTTGGAGTAACCCAGAAGGTTTCTGGTATTCGGCCTTAACCTTGGCACAGGTTAGACACTTACTAACATACGTGGCTATGTCAGCTTTCATGTTGGGCCACCAATACCGTTGTTTGACGTCATGATACATCTTGTCAGAACCAGGATGTATGGAGTACCGGGATTTGTGAGCTTCGTCCATGACCAATTCTCGTAGGTTCCCAAAGTTAGGTAACCAAATTCGGTTGGAGAAGTATCGGGTTCCATCGGATTTGATTTCGAATTGTTTTTCCATGCCTCGCAAGGCCTCATTTTTGATATTTTTCTCGTTGAGTGCTTCGAGTTGAGTGGAATGAATTTGAGCAATAAGATCGTTGTGGATGGTTAAACCAAGGGCTCGAACTCGAAGGGGTTTCACTCGTTCTTTACGGCTTAGGGCATCGGCAACAACGTTAGCCTTACCCGGGTGGTATCGGATTTCACAGTCGTAGTCACTAAGTAACTCGACCCAACGACGTTGTCTCATGTTTAGGTCCTTCTGATCAAAGATATGTTGAAGGCTTTTGTGGTCAGTGAAGATAGTGCACTTGGTACCATATAGGTAGTGTCTCCAAATTTTGAGCGCAAAAACAACGGCTCCTAATTCGAGATCGTGAGTGGTATAGTTTTTCTCATGGATTTTCAGTTGCCGGGAGGCGTAAGCGATGACCTTATCACGTTGCATTAACACACAGCCTAGTCCTTGATGTGAGGCGTCGCAGTAAACTACGAAATCATCGGTGCCTTCGGGTAAGGATAGGATTGGTGCACTGCAGAGTTTCTGTTTAAGGAGTTGAAAAGCCGACTCCTGTTTGTCGGTCCAGTCGAATTTCTTGTCTTTCTGAGTCAAGGAGGTTAATGGTTGAGCAATTCGGGAAAAATTCTCGATGAATCGCCGATAATACCCGGCGAGACCTAAGAATTGTCGGACCTCGGTTGGAGTGGTTGGTGCTTTCCAGCACTTGATGGCCTCGATTTTTGCTGGATCAACACGTATCCCTTGGCTGTCAACGACATGCCCTAGGAATTGTACTGTTCGCATCCAGAACTCACACTTGGAGTACTTGGCGTATAGCTCCTCGTGTTTGAGTAATTCCAAGATAGTTTTGAGGTGTTGGCCATGTTCTGTTTCGTTGCGAGAGTAGATCAAGATGTCATCAATGAATACAATGACAAACTTATCTAGATATGGTTTGCACACCCGATTCATAAGATCCATGAATACAGCCGGTGCGTTAGTTAGACCAAAAGGCATCACTTGAAATTCGTAATGCCCGTAGCGGGTTCGGAAAGCGGTTTTCGGGATGTCGGCGTCTCGAACGCGAAGTTGGTGATAACCAGACCGAAGGTCGATCTTTGAGTAAAAGCTCGAACCTTGAAGTTGGTCAAACAGGTCGTCGATTCTAGGAAGTGGGTATCGGTTTTTGATAGTGAGTTTGTTTAGTTCACGGTAATCGATACACATGCGGAAGGATCCATCCTTCTTTTTAACGAATAGGACCGGAGCTCCCCAAGGTGAGGAACTTGGTCGAATAAATCCCTTGTCCAGGAGTTCCTGTAATTGGGTGGATAACTCCTGCAACTCGGATGGGGCTAATCTGTATGGGGCTCGTGCCACGGGTGCAGCACCGGGCACAAGGTCGATTTGGAACTCGACTTGTCTAGGCGGGGGAAGGCCTGGCAAGTCTTCGGGAAAGACTTCAGGAAAGTCTCGTACAATGGGTACATCTTCGAGTCGCTTTTCAGCCGACTTCTTTTCGGTTACATGAGCAAGGATTGCTGGGTAGCCTTTCCTCAGGTACTTTTGGGTTTTCATACACGAGATGATGTTTAAGTTTCGCCTACCAGTCTCCCCCTGTATGATCAAGGTTCCACCGGTAGCGAGAGGTATACGTACAATCTTTTCAAAACAGACAATTTCAGCATGATGCTTGGACAACCAGTCCATGCCTACGATGACATCGAAGCTCCCGATTTCAACAGGGATAAGGTCTATGGGAAACAATTCATTGGCGAGGTTTAAAGTGCAATTAGGTATCACACTATCGGCCTCGATCAGTTTGCCGTTAGCTAACTCTACAGTGTACTTAGCATCTAGGGCAATGGGTGTTATGTTGAGAAGTGAAATGAATTCATCAGATATGAAGCTTTTATCAGCTCCGGTATCAAACAAAACAGTAACGGTTAAATCATTGAGGAGAAACATACCGGTTACCACATTGGGATCCTGGCGGGCTTCTCCTGCGTTGATGACGAAAGCGCGACCGCGGGGGTTGTTGTTATTGTTGTTGTTTCTGTTGGCGTTGTTGTTGCGTTTCGGGCAGGTGTTTCTAAAATGGGCAGTGCTGCCACACTCGAAACAAGCTTTTGGTGCGTTGGGTTGGTTGTTTGGGTTGGCATTTGTGGGTTGAGTTCGGCAATCTTTGGTTAGATGTCCGTAGCGTTTGCAGTTACCGCATTGGTTACCACACGGACCATCATGGTGTCGATTGCAAGAGGAACAGTAAGGTTTCTTTCCTACGTATGCTTTCTTATCCCCAGATCCTGAACCAGAAGTGTAGGCCTTTACAGTCTCGGCCTTTTTGTTGGTTTGTTGTTGGTTGCTGTTGTTCCCAGACCATTTTCTTTTGTTGTCCCCTGTGGTTTTCACGGTGGGTGCCCCACGGCGGACAATTTGAGCCATAAGCTCGTGTGCCATGCGGACGGCACTCTGGATGGTCCCGGGTTTGGAAGAGATGACATTGCCTTGGATGGAATCAGGTAGTCCCCAAATGTATCTTTCGACACGTTTGGATTCAGGGTCCACCATAGATGGACAAAGAAGAGCAAGCTGGTGAAATCTGGTTGTGTAGCCAGTAATATCATTTCCTTGAACTGTGAGGTTCCAGAATTCATGTTCGAGCTGTTGGAGTTGCTCGCGCGGACAGTATTCTTCCCTCAACAAGTTCTTAAGTTCGTCCCAAGATATTTGATAAGCAGCATCAATACCCTGAGTTTGGGCGTATGTGTTCCAGAAAGTGAGTGCACCCTCAGCTAGAGTGTAGGTAGAGAATTTGACTTTGTTCTCTTCTTGACAGTTACTTATTCGGAAGACTGACTCCATTTTCTCAATCCATCGCATAAGACCGACGGCTCCTTCGGTTCCTTTGAAATGGAGAGGTTTACAATTCATGAAATCTTTGTGGGTGCAGGGCTTTGGCACAGGTGGGTTGTTGCCTGTCCCTCCAGGGTTTCCTTGGTTCGGATTGGGATTGTTTCTGGCAGCTTCTAGAGCTGCTTGGACCCTCTGATTGACGAGTTGCTCGATGTCAGCGGAGTTCATTTGACGTTTTGGTGCCATGATTCTGAGATAAAGAGAATACGAGGTACATAAGATTTCAGTGAGTAAGATCTTAAAATCTTTGCAGGTGTACACAAGAAAATAAAACAAGTATGTACAGCAAGATATTCAATAAAACAAGGAAGCAAATTTTTATAACCACACCGAGGCGCAAGTTTAAACGGTTACAAAATTTAGGAATTTCACAAAACATGCCGGGAATTGTTACTACCGGCCTTATTACTAGAGTTTACAAAAGACAACATAAGATAGATTAGTCGGGCATATCCCGCCTCGATAGGTTACAAGATAAAGATCAAACTAGTTCTAACGCAAGTTTATTCGTTCCATTAGTGTGACAAGTCGGTCCACGTTTCTTGCAAGTCTACCAGCTTGTCGGGCGTTATCCTCAGCCAAGGTTAATCGTTGCTCTAGTACTCGGGTGTACTCTTCAGCTTCCCGTGAACGTTGTTCACATTCTTCTAACCTTGCTTGAAGAAGGTCAACCGCGCCTCTGTCGTCAATGACGTGTTGGTGCATCATTTCTAGAGTGTTTGTCATGTTTTCTTGGTCTTGAAACGGTTGTGCAATGCGGTCATGTGATTGGCGCAGCCAGTACATTTGCACTATGTATTGTTCTCGTTCCAGGTTTTCAAGTCTTGCCTCATGGCGGTGAAGTCGAGCAGCTAACACGGGTACAGTGTGGTGTATTGGTTCCTGGGTGTATAGAGAGATGTCCATGGAATCATCGAAAACCTCCATGTTTTCCTCAGACCTCCAAGTATTTAGAGTTGTGGGTAGCCAGTCCCATCTACGAGGGTATGATGGACGGCGGGTGGTATTAGCAATGGAGTTTGAGTAAGGGTTGGCTCGAGATGATCTGGTACCCCTTGGGTGAGTACGTAACACTCGGGCTTCGCCAGTGATGTAGTGAAGTCATTCAGGAGAGTTTGGTGCTGAAGACATAGTAACGATTTCCTCAGTAGCGGGTCGTGTTTGGGCTTCGTTCTCAGAGTTGGGAGACGTAGCGGTGGGAGTGGTTGCCATTTTCTGTGGCAAGGAGTTTTAGTATACGTAAGGTTAAGGTTATATAGATACAATAACCTAGCACATAAGCACGTATAAGGTTGGTCCCGTTCTATCCTCGGTCAAAGCCTTCTAATGCATTCCCATCCACCATAACCATTTCAGGTCTTGCATCGATTCTTGTTTAATTGTACATAGTTGATCAAGCTATGTTAAATTAAATTCAAATGATGCAATTGCTGAACCAGTCATAACAAATGAGGAATACTAACCTAACGGTTATAGTCTAGGTCACTAATGCAATCCTAGTTCGCTATAACCTTAGTCTCTGATACCAATCTGTCGCACCCCCAAAACACGTGGCAGCGGAAACATGAGGTGTCATGGGGGCGCCGACCAAATCAAATATCATTACACAAAGATTAAAGCAAACGACCTCTATATGAGACGTTTGAAAATATTACATTCCATAATTCAAATTTGTTTACAATAGTTGTACAAAACATTTGGAGTTCGCATAATATAAGTTGAATTACAAAGTTACTAAATATAGTAAAATGCAATCTAGATCCTGAGATGTTGAAAAATATGCGACTCGAGTTAAGCTATCCATAGCTTCCTACTGCGGCGGGTTACCTGAGAAATACATACTAAAAGGTCAACATAAAGTTGGTGAGTTCATAGAGTTGTTTAAATGTTGGTATAAAACCCAATAGTATGAAACACGAGTTATGAAACACAAGATTTTAATCGTTGTATCATTCAACAATGATAAGTAAATGTATCGTTAACAAACGATAGGTAAATGTGTTGAGTAAATGTATCGTTAACAAACGATAGGTAAATATGTCATGTAAATGTATCGTTAACAAACGATAAGTAAATATGTAGTTGCACGAATGCAAAATATGTATACCATTTGCCATGAGCTCATAGTCCGAAGCTTAACAATGTGTGCCGTGCCTCTTTCGAGTACACGATCGTAGGTGCCCCAATGCAAGTGTCTAATCCGGTACACTCGTTATGAACAAATATTAATACGTCCGTTTGACTGGTTAGCGCGACTAACCCGGACGGGGATTGTCAGTCCCAAATAGATCTATTTACTAATATTCACGCTTTAGCAAAACTAACAAACTATGATGTGTAGGGCCTTTGTGGATTAGTGTGTAACTCATGCAATCCGTATAGCGTTGTTTATGGTACTTGTGTTCATAAAAGCAGTTGTGTAATTCAAATGTATACAAAGCAGTTGCAAAGCAATTGTATAAAACAGTTGTAGTATGTATTCTCCCCCAAAATAGTTATAAAACTGTAAAAAGAGGGGCTATGAAACTCACCTGAGTTCTAGCAAATAGCAAGCAAGCAATATCAATTAGCAAGCAAAGTGTGATCCAATGTGTAGCCTTTTAACGTCCTAAACGTATAAGGTTGTATGAGTAGATGTCTTAAAAGATCATCTATGTAAGTGGATGGTTAATGTCCACTTAATTCACAATGTAGGTGGAGGGTTAATGTCCACCTAGAGCTAGTTCATCTAACTAGTATGTCCATATAAGTTGTTCAAGTTCGTTTACTAAAAATGTGTACGACCCGTTGGTGAAAGTTTGTAATAATAATTCAAAGTATTATTATTGTTAAGTTCATCGTGTTGTATACTTCTCGAAGCACCTGTGTTTCATATATGAATCTACATCATAAAGGTTTGATCTTTGTAGGTGTTTATTGCTTTTATATATGTCCGAATGTGTTAAGGCTCGGAATTTAGAGTCCAAAATGTGATTTTATGAGAATTAACTAAGGGTTAAAAAGTCAACTCTCAAGGTCAAAAAGTCAACTGAAAAAGGTCAACTCCTAAGTCAAAGTCAACTCGGAAGTCTTCAGTTCGCAAGTCAAACTGAACTCGCAAGTCTTCAGTTCGCAAGTCAAACTGAACTCGCAAGTCTTCAGTTCGCAAGTCAAACTGAACTCGCAAGTCAAACTGAACTCGCAAGTCAAACTGAACTCGCAAAGTCAAACTGAACTCGCAAGTCAAACTGAACTCGCAAAGTCAAACTGAACTCGCAAGTCAAACTGAACTCGCAAGTCAAACTGAACTCGCAAGTCAACTGAACTCGCAAGTCAAACTGAACTCGCAAGTCAAAGTCAACTCGCAAAGTCAAACTGTTGTGTTTTTGCTTTGTAAACATGGTCAAACGGGCTCGGTTTGACCCGAAATTTTTAGGGAAGCCTTAGATATGTTCAAAGAGTCTCCAGAAATTTTGGTTCGAGTCGGGGTCGTTTCGAGATGTCGGTTTTTAAGTTTACACCTTAAACTTCAAGATTTAATGTTTTCGGTTTATGTCGGGTCATTACGCCAACTGATTTCACCTATCTATAGTCCAAATCAAACTTCCAAATTTTTACCAACTGATTTACTAAGTGTCTTGACTAACATATCAAATTTTCAGCTTCTAACAAGTCCATTAACATAGTTAAATAAAGCCGCGTAACAACCGAACACATTTTATCGAAAAACTTCCTGGTCAGTCTTATAAATCGGATCGTAGAGAAAAATGAGTACGTTTCTGGAAAAAGTGTAAAACATGAAAGTTGTAGATCTTTTCAATACGCAAATTTTAAAAAAAAATGCATCTTCTAACTCTCAGTATTTGATTTTATACGAATATTTTTGTGAACTGTCGATTTCTAGGCAGATTTCATGCATGTTCTTGTTTGCTTTATAAAAACGATTTTCAACACCAAGTTTGGACATAATCATGATAGATGAACACTATAACATCATAATCAGTAGATTAAAAGTAAGATAAGTAAAAGGTTTGATGATTTATACCAAGCAAATGATGAAGAAAAAATGGTGGTGATGAAATGGAGCTTGATTCTTGTTTCTTCTTCTTCCTTGTTCTTGATTAATGGTGGTGATCAATGGTGGTTTATGGAGGTGTTTGGGCTGTGTTTTTCTCCAGAAAATGAGAGAGATTTTTGAGAGAAACTTGGGGAAAGGAGTTGAGTGTGAAATGAAAATGGGAGTGAAGTGTGTGTAAGTGGTGATGAACATCATCATGACTTTGCATGTAATAAGAGAGGAGGAAGAAGGGTGGTGGCACATGGGGTGGCCGGCCCCCATGTGGTCCCACAAGGGGTATTTTGGTCATTTCACATTTCAAGCTTAAATCGTTGCGTTTTACGTTCGTTTACCCGATTGTTTAAACGTTTATTTATATGTTAAACGTTTTATACGCGTTTTTAAGTGACGACATAAATTTCGATATTTTTGATTGAGACGTTTATTGAAATACTTGAAAACATTTATAAAAATGTCCCGTTAATTCGTCGGCCTCGATTTGCGTGTTTGTTCTACGGCGGTTTAATCGCGTAACGTTATTTTGAGTCGTTTAGGTTAACGATATAATTTGGATAAATTTCCATTGAAGTATTATTTAAAATACTTAATTTAGGTTGTCAATTTAATTATTGACGTTCGTTTGGTTGTCGAAATAAATTCGCGCGTTATCGTTGCGTTTGAGACGTTTTAACCGAAACGTCTAGGTTTTTCGAGTATTATTTTAGCAAAATAATAGATAATGATAAACAACTTCTAAAAATAGATTAAAGTTATTTATAGAAATGTTTTCACCAACGTCGTATTTAAACTGTGTCGGACTCCATCCGATAATAAAGTGTACGATTTAAACAAATCGCAAATGTGTGCAAATATAATAACATATATTAATACACATAATGATACACATAATTCACCCTAATTACATGTATTAGCACAATGATTAGGAACTAACAGTAGCCCTAATTGGTCGGGTGTCACATAATGGACCACAACCCAAAACCTGCACCTACAAGGACTTCCATAACTGCAAGCCGCTGAACTTTGCAGGAACTGAAGGAGCAATCGGTCTGATTCGATGGACCGAGAAAATCGAATCAGTGTTCCTCATCTGCAACTGCAAGGAAGAGGATAAAGTTAAATTCGCCGCCAGCACCTTTTCTGACACCGCCCTTACTTGGTGGAACACTTATGCGCAAACGGTGAGCATTGCCGATGCTTACAAACTACAGTGGGATGAACTAAAGAATATGCTGAGGGGCGAGTACTGCCCAAGAGATGAGCTGAAGCAACTAGAGTTAGAATTCTGGAATCACAAGATGCAGGGTGACGACATCACCGGATACACCAACCGCTTTCACCAGCTGGCACTTTTGTGCCCATCCATGGTTGATCCTGAATACAAAAGGATCGAAAAGTACGTTGACGGACTTCCCGAGCGACTACAAGATTTAGTAACTTCGTCCAAACCGGGAACTATTCAGAGCGCCATTCGTATGGCTCATGAGTTAACGGCAAATTCTGTCCGCCGTGGCTCGACTTCAACCCCGTCTGCGAGTAACAAACGTAAATGGGAAGTGAGTCCCCACTCATCCAACCCGACTTCTGACAAGAAGCTTGCAATTGTCAACGTCAATGACTCAAGGGCTTACAAGGGGAGCAAGCCTTACTGCTCCAACTGTAATCGCCATCATAACGGCTCCTGTCCCTGCACTAAGTGCAAGAAATTCGGGCACCTGGCCCAAGACTGCCGAACCAACCCCACTGGTACTGATACTTCTGCACCCAAGACCTGCTATGAGTGCAACGGTACCGGGCACTTCAGGAAGGATTGCCCTAGGCTGAAACCCCGAACCAACAATACAAGGAGTAGAGCTTATGTAATCAATGCTAGGGAGGATGACCCAAATCCGAGACTCTGTGATTTACTCAACCCGGGTACGCTCATTCTTTGACTACCCGAATCTGTTTTCTCATAAATCTCTCGCTTAATGACTTGTGTATAACTGTAATTATTCTGTGTGTTTTCCTTGATCCTAAGTACACAATAGGATTAGGAAACGACCGACTACTTAAACCCCGACAACACAATTTGCCTTACACTTTAGATACAGTAACCCAAACTCCCTTCCCAATTATCTCACACTGGTTGAGACCGGGAACTCGTATACTATTCGTTACTTTGAACAGATAAATTAATATAACTTCACTTACTTGAGGCAAATTCTTAAATAGAACACTTATTTCGTAGGAAATGACAACTCACTCCGTCAACAACCCTACTTTGCAAAATGAACTGCTCAGTGAGGAACCGAAGATGTTTCCTTACCTCCTCGAACTCGAGTGTGATACAGAACACTCCGCTGAATCAGCAGCAGCACCTGCCTCTCCTGCTGCTCTAACTGCTGCAAAAGCATCAGTTGATGAAACCTTGACTGCTGAATCAGTCAGCCACCTTAACCAAACTATTGATTCGCTGCGAAAACAACTTACTGAAGCACGGGAAGACATTGATGACCTACGACGAATTGCTTTCCAAAGTGACATACGTATGCGTGAGTACGAACTACGTTTGATAGCCTTAGAAAACCCTGTTTCACCATCAACTTCACATGGTACTCCTACTGAAGGGGATACCGACACTGACTGTACGTCACCTCCAGCAAAAAGGGTGAAGATTACTCCCTCCAACTCTTCAGGAAACTACTTGGGAAAGAAACCATACTGTTCTAAGTGCACTCGGCATCATGAAGGACCGTGTACCATACCCATCGGTCGATGCAAGTCCTACCCTAAGAGTACTAACTCCCCTAAGACGAAGCTGTGCTTCAACTGCGGGAGTGCTGGCCATCTCAAGGCCAAATGTCCACTACCTCCAGACAACAAAATTTAGGGTACGTTACCACCTGACAACTACTTGATCTCAAACGCTGTAGGACCTACCCTACAACTGTAGGCTGCTAGTACACAATTGTAGCTACCTGACTAGTATAGAACTACCGATTACTACTTCGAACAAATTTCGGGACGAAATTTTCATAACAAGGGGAGAATGTAACAACCCCAAATTTAGGGTAAATTTAAAATTTTCCTAATTACGTGTTTATTACTTGTATATAATATGAAATAGGATTATATACATTACTTACTTATATATATGTATATGGATGGAATATATGTATATATACGCACATACGATTCGTACATATCGTATAAAACAACAATTGTACAAACTTGCGTACACAGATAAAACAATTATTAAATAATGTGAAATTATTTAATTACTTTAATTATTACTTCATATTATGTTTCTAATATAACGGAAAACGTACGTTTTGATTAAAACGTTACCGAGCTCTCCGAAAACTCGACCAACCGACAAAACAAAACTAAGTTATGTTTTATAACTTGAAAACTAGTATTTTATTAAAATGCTTCAACTTAATTATCGAGTAATATTTCGTATTTTAAAACGTATATTTAATCGCGTATAAAATGATTTTAACGTTTAAACGACCGGGGAAACGAACACCGCACGGAGCACAAACACGAGGAAGCAAAAATTGGTGAGACCACACCCTGGTGGCCCCACCCAAAACCGGCCAACAAGGAGGGGACATCACCCCCCTCCCTTTTTCACTTACACACACAAACACATACCCATACTCCATCACTCTCAAATCTCTCTCTAACTCTCATTCTCTCTCTCTAAATCGGTACTCCCTCTCTCTAGAAAAACGCCACAAAAACTCCTTAAAACACCTAGCTCGTTTGGAGGAAAGTGATCACCGCAACGAGGACTACAACTTCATCTTTTCGGTTTCTTGATTCGACAACTTTGTAAGTTTTCCGGCGACCCGAAACTTTTCCGATTACTTTTATTTTGCTAGATTATTGTTCCCCTAGCTTAGTAATGTCCGAATATATAATCTAAACTCGTTTTTGAACACGTTAACGTAAATGTCGGTTTTGGTCATTTTAAAGAAAACGACACCACAAACCTTAAAAACGACTACAAATAGTTATTATGGACTTACTATAACATATTAAAACTAGTATAAAAGTTCTAGACCCAACGGAAACCGGAAAATACGTTTTCGGAAACTAAATTTCTGAACAGACCTCTTGTGTCGCATCGGACCAAAACTTCATACGACACAACACTGTGTTGCATGTTATGTCGTACGTTATGTCGCAATGTATGCGACACAACGCTTATGTCGCACTATATGTCGTACCATCTACGACACAAAATTTACCTATCGCTTGATTGCGACACAACGACTATGTCGTATCATTGTGTCGTACCCTTGTCTGCGACACAACCATTGTGTCGCATAAACACTAAATCAGAAATAAATCCATACGACACAGACCTTATGTCGCATACGGTCTGCGACACAAGCCTTGTGTCGCAGAAAGCCCAGATCAGAAAACAAAATATATTCTAAGTGTTGGAATCACTTTTTCAACTACTAAATCAAATACGATGTTACTTATACCTGAAAATACTATACTTTTGAAAGTATACAACAACACTTGAATACGTACAAGACTATACTAAACTAAACGTGAGATTTCACTCACACACGCGTACGAGATTACACTTGGATATACTTAGGAGATTACACTCCAACGAATTTACTCTTGTACACTACATGGGATTGCACCCGATACGAACTTACAAGTTCACTCACTAGTTACGTGCTGGATTACACGTTAACTGATACGAACATACATACGAATACTTACGAGGTTTCACTCGTACCCTTTGGGGTTTAAGCCCATTGGAACTTACGCTAACGATACATGTTGTAATACAAACAAACGATCATACGCGTATACTTTACAACTGTACAACTACTATGAATACATAATAATAATGGATGGAATTATTATTACACAACGATAACAAACGGACCGTACAACTTTTATACAAACTACGATTTACAAACGAATACAAACTTACAAACAAACTAATGGACATTAACTAGTTTGGGAACAACTAGCATGGATACTTTACAAGTATTCCATTTACTTACTAAACCTTATGCGTACTAGGACGCTAAGGGTTGCTAGTTCGGGATACTACTTGCTTACTTACTGCATTGTCTGCCAGACTCAGGTGAGTCTTACAGCCCCTACTTTACTGTTTTATACTCAGGGGTGAGATGCATTACTGTTTTACATGAACACACAAAACTTACTTGCTGCCATGATTTACTTACTGTATGAGATTACGAATACGCCAACTGCATGAGTTTACGACTAATCCAATGAAATCCTCCTGAACCATAGTTGTTAGTTATGTGATAAGCGCGAGTTTTAGTATATGGATCCATATGGGACTGACAATCCCCGCCCGGGGTAGCAAGCACTACCACGAACCGTTCCTGTAGAAACGGGCGTTTCTTACTCGTTCCGTATGAATGTTTTGGATTACATTCATGAGGGGGTACCTATGTTTACTGTACGTTAAGCTTCAACTATGGTGGCTCATGGCAATTGTATCAAACGGTTAGCATAACCTGCAACCACCACTTATTAAAACTTAAGTTAATGATGAGCATAACCTGTGATCGTTACTTACTGGCTGGCTATGATTTACAAATACTACTTGTGTGTTCAAACTGTTTACTTACTTACAAACCTGTGAGATTCACCAACCTTTTTGGTTGACCGTTTTAGTAATGCTTCTCAGGTACACAGCATCAGTAGGGATGCCCAGCAGGATAAGCTTACTTAGCTCGAGTCACACGCATTTACAAGCTTGGAGATTTTATTACATTACTTTTGTACTTACTGTTATGTATTAGAATCTCTAGGAATTTACTTGAACTCGAGCTTGTATTTTGAAACTACTTATGTATTAATGTAATAACTTTTCGAACGTCTCATTTAGAGTCGTTCACTGTATCCTTTGTGCTTGTGATTATTGATTAGTAACACCCAAAACGTCGCTTCCGCAAACTGTTAACTTTGGGGGTGTTACAATAATCTTGAAAAGTTATTCAAGATACTGAAAGAACAAGGAAGCCAAAGAAACCAAGGCTACCAATTAGGATTTATATATTCCCTATCTTCAGGATATTGAGGAGATTCCCTCAATATATATTTATATCATACTGATGACTAGGATCCTGAGGAGATTTCCTCAGGATATACTTGAAATAATCTGATTTTTAAAATACTGGGGAGATTCCCCCAATACGTGCTTATTCTGATCATATCTGTAGGTCTTTCGAAATAATGGGAAGATTCCCCCATCTCATGCTTACTTTACTTACACCTCCAGGATTCTAAGGAGATTTCCTCAGAGAACTTGAAATAACTTCGTACTCAGGATTCCCATATCTTAGGATCCTGAAACATACTTCAGATTGAGAAGCATATTAAAAACCATCAATGATGACGATTATATCCTGTAATAGCATCAAAGGTCGCCAAAGTAACGTGAAAACATTACTAATACTTTATGATGACACAATAGTGTCAAAGTATTCCAAATAACCTGTAAGCATCATGATCATTTTCATGACCTTTTACTCAGGATCCTTGTATCTAAGGATCCTGAAACAAATCTTGATACGTTCAAAGAGAATATCAGGATTTTGCTTGGGATAATCCAGTGATCCTATAATATAACATTGTTAGAAGATTTTGATAACATAAAACATTCATGTTATCTTCGTAACACCAAAATATTACAATTTTTGTTTAACTTTAAAAACGACATAAAATCTGTCGAAAATATTGTAATAATTCCTGAAAATGTCAAAACTTTTGAATAATGTGAGAACATTATAACAATCATAATCTTTGGATTAAATCCGAAAAATATTTTGGTAATATGATAATATTACAACCATATGAATCTTTTATGGCCTATGCCAATAAAAATATTTTGGTAATGTGTAAAACATTACAAACCTTAAGAAAACTTTTGATAAACCAATTTTTATGACATGTAAATGTCGAACCATTTGGTAATGTGAAAACATTACAACCGTTTGATTCGTGGGCCAAGCCATTTGAGACATGAATATGCCTAACCAATTGGTAATGTGAAAACATTACAAACCTTGCGTCATAGATAATGTAAAAACATTACAAGCCTTGTGTACTTAGTGACGCGAATACGCCAAAACCTTAGGTAATGTGAAAACATTACAAACCTTAGAGTGACGTGAAAACGACACAAACCTTAGGTCGGCACCTAGTGCACTCAGTACCGACAATCGGAAGAGTTTGATTTATAGGCCAATAGAAATGAAGTTGTCGGGCACCAGAGGCAACCACGATTCCCTAACCATGACACTATAATCAAACATCGTGCACACCCGGCGGGGTGTGGAAACCCAAATTCTTAGAGAGGTGTTTATGCGTCAGCAAACCTCTAAACCTTAGAGAATCGCTGGGATTCTTAACGGAGGAGAGATGGCCAACCCCTAATCTTCATTCCATGATCCTTAGATGTATGAACTACAACAAACACAAGATCTTGGGCAAAGGTGGGTGTTAGTTTGCCTAACACTCATCCAATGCTTAAGTCAGTGTAAGATTCGAATGAAAATCATAATTATGAAAGATTTTCATTCATATATATTAATATATAATTATGCTACACACATACATATATTGTAAAGAATATAAAAATTAATAAAAAGTTAAGGATCATAGGTGTAACTTTTTATGTTGAATATAAATACTCAACTTACACATGATAGAGTTTTAGGTGAATAGCATTTCAGGATCTTGAAAGTAGTTCTCCATTAACATGCCCCCATTTTTCAGCATCCACGCCAATCAAACATTGATCAGAGATAGATAATTGGATGCATCGGTTCTAAATGTTTCCATGTATGCCCCCAGGATAGTTTCCGCAGATTCCTTCGTGCATATCCTTTAGTTTTGCTTATGCTTTAGGATCCCCAAAATATCGCAACGACAATGATCCTTCTGCAAAAAATTCTAATGATCGACTACATCTATGATCCTGACTTGCCCCCAGAACCTGATGTGTCCAATTATCCTCAAACTCAAGATCACCAACATAACATCAGTTGAAGATCCCGAAGTTACCTGCAGAATCTTAAAGCATATCCAAATATAAAACTAGTCTAACTATCCTTAGGGTATATTTCCAATGATGATTAGTAACTAACATACACCTATATGTTTTACACCGACATCCTTAGTTAATCCTAAACCTTCAACTGGTGTTTCATAATCCGTTTCATTATTGGCACTTTAAAATTTATAATCAATATCCTGTTGCATGTCATACCTTTAAGGTGATTTTAATACCATATCTAAGCATATTGTATCTATATTTTATTTTAAAGATCGCCAGTAAAGTTTACTCAAAACATAAAGTTTTATCATATTTCTATAATCTCATTATAGGATTATAAACATCTAAATTCCGAGATCATTTAGTTATTCAAACTGGCATTCCTG
Source organism: Helichrysum umbraculigerum (assembly GCA_949592205.1). Classification (NCBI taxonomy): domain Eukaryota; kingdom Viridiplantae; phylum Streptophyta; class Magnoliopsida; order Asterales; family Asteraceae; genus Helichrysum; species Helichrysum umbraculigerum. Next base: position 139,697,720 of record CATIUR010000001.1, on the reverse strand, counting down.
GTTTTTATATTTAATTGATTAATCTTATCATGCATAGAATGTAATGCAAACATAAAAAATTTTAAGATAAGAGTACCTGGCATCAGCATCTAGTAGACTCTTACTTAAGTAATAGATAAGAAGTTGCTGACCTTTCAGGATCTTTAACTTATGCAGCATCGTTCATATTTCGGGATACCTCTACGTTTACGAGTAAGGATTTACCAATTAGGTTTGTATTCCACCACCACGTTTGCCAAGATCATGAATCTTGCTTCCTTGAACATATCAGCATACAATAACATACGTCCTATCCTTTTCCACCTTAGGATCCTCAGAATGGAGTCGCATTTCTTTGATACCTTATCTGATTGTAGCCAAGAAATCCATGCCTTTTTCCATTGATTACTATGCTGATGGAGGCTTGGTAGTAGATTTCATTGATGTTGTGTAGCAATCCTTCGCTTCCCATTGATCGCTATTAATCTTGACCCTTCGATGTAAATTGGCAATTTGATCTCGCCAATTGTATTATTTGCTTCACCACCGAATCCTACCAACACAGTGGACTTGGAGATGATCTCAGATTCTGGTATGCCCATTTTCTTCAAAGTCTCCAAGCGGATGATATTAATCGAGCTTTCACCATTTATCAAGATCCTTGGCATCTGACGGTGGTGATCTTGCTCTGTGTGGGATCCTATGATTATCCTGAGCTTCGGGATCCAAAGCCTTATCATGATCCCGACCGTGATCCTTCTTTCTTCCAAGTAGCTCCTTCAAGTATCCCTTGCTGAGCAGATGGCTGATTTCCTTTCTAAGGGGTATGCAATCCTCAATTACGTGACCGAAATCCTTATGATATGCGCACCACTTAGTATTATCCTTCCAAGCGACGGCTTTATGATTTCTTTTTGGCCATCTCGCCTTATCTCCAAGATCCTACATAGCACATAAGATACCTGTAGTGTCAACAGAAAAACAATAATCAGTTAGCTTAGGATATTCTTTGTCATCCTTTCCAATTGCAATGACCCGACGATCCTCATTTCTGGCATAAGACTTGTTCCTGTTGGATCTGTACGAGGATGATTCTGATTTCCTGTTGGGCATGTCATATGTTGATGAAATTTCCACCCTTTTCTGGATCAAAGCGTCCTCTTCTAGCCTTATGAACCTCAGAGCTCTATTCCTGACTTCATCAAGCTTTCTGCAAGGATTCATCACAAGATCCTCATAAAATGGAGAATCCCTATTGATCCCCATCTTAAAGGCCTGTGCTGCAGTAGCCATATCTAGGTTAGGTATATCTAAAGATTCCCTTCCAAATCTTCCTACAAAATCTCGAAGAGACTCATTAGCCCTTTGAACAATTCTATATAAATCAATGGTTAATTTTTCAAATGTTCTACTACAAGAAAATTGATTATTAAATAAATTAACCATATGAGCAAACGAAGTAATAGAATAGGGAGGAACGTTTAACAGCCATTTTAAAGCGGATCCTGTCAGAGTTGATCCAAATCCTTTGCATAAGCACGCTTCTTTGAGATCAGCAGGAATCGGAATGATCTCCATCCTTTCCCTATATTGGGCGATGTGCTCCTCAGGATCCGTCATTCCATCGTAAAGCTTCATGCTAGGAGTCTTTAATCTTTTCGGGATCTCAGCATCACAAATCGGTGGTGCAAATCTCGAGATCCTATGGGCTGATGGAGCGACTTCAGGAATAGGTTGAACAACACCAGGAACACTTGATATCATGTCTTTCAGTTTCTGCAACTCCCTTTTTATTATAGGGCTTACTCCAGGATCCTGCACATTGTTAGTGCCAAAAGAACAACCATAAGATATATTACCACTGTTAGGCGACATGATTGAGGATCCTGGAGTCTGCTCAGGATCCCGAGGTGTCAAGATCCCAGTAGTTCCTTGCATGGCAATGCAATCTGCTCCAATACTTGCAAATGCTGGAGTGTTGAAATCCAGGATCCTGCTCCGAAAAGGAGTAGTATCCTGATTAGGGGGAGTGTTGATTCTTCCGCTCAAGCTTTCAAGATCCTTCTTCAGGGCCTCGTTACTCTGTTCCACACGTCCTAATTGCTCATTCACCTGTGAAAACAAAGCCATAATATTCCTGTTAGAAATAATAACGGGGTCCTGATCTGTGATCCCGGATCCTGAGAAGGTAGATCTTGTGGAAGCTGTCCTCCTATAGATATTCTCTGGTCCCTGTTGTGATGACGATAGAGGGGAAGCAGGAGTAGATTAGTCATCACAGATGTCGATGATGGCACAATAGAAGATATAGGTTGTCCTTGTGTCGACATTTTTGACAAAAACCTTTGAAAAAAGTGATTTAACAAGGATTTTAACAAGAATTTGATTATGAAAAGCACTGTAACACCCCTAAATTTGATGATTTGCGGAAGCTTGATTTGGGTGTTACTAATCAATAACAAGGCACAAAGATATACAGCAAACGACTCTATATGCGTCGTTTTAACAAAATATATTGATAATTGAAATGTTTACAACATTTTGAAGCTTTACATAGCTCGAGTTAAATAAAAGGAGATTTCAGTACATAAGTACTTGTACAAAATATACTAATGCAAGAAAATCTCGATCGTCTGTATGCTGACTCGAGCTAAAGTCCTGAAGCAGAAACATCCTACTGCTTGGTACCTGCGATATATGCTAAAAGGTCAGCTATAAAGCTGGTGAGCTCACAGGTTTGAAATCAGTTATTATAGTATGAACCGCAAGATTTAAATAATGAATTGCATCCAGCAATTAAATAATGAATTGCATCCAGCAATTAAATGATAGTCATCGTGTATACAGCCATGAGCACATAGTTGAGCTTAACTCGAGGGCCGGATCCCCTATAGAGAATTCCGGGCGAGGTGCCTCCACGAATGCCTAATCCACATTCGTCTTCCCAAATATTAGTACGTCCGTTTACCCGGTTAGTGCTTGCTAACCCGGACGAGGTGGGTCAATCCTATATGGTACCATATACTAATATTCACGCTACAACGTATTAACAACTATGCTGACGGAGGACTTTAAATGATTAGTTTCGAAAAACTCATGTAGTATATGAAAAGTTGGTACTTGCGTTCACATGTTAAAAGTTGAGCAGTATATCACACCCCTGAGTAAAACAGTAAAAGAGGGGCTATGAGACTCACCTGAGTCTGAAAGCGTTTAAACAAACGTAAGTTGATTAGCCGAGTATGAAGTCCAAAGACTTGTAACCTGAGGGTGTCCACGACACGCGATGGTTATAAACATGATTGGGTATCTCAAAAGATCACCCTTGTAGTTGTTACACAACTATATATATGTCCAAATTACTACGATTTGGTTGATTTGTTAAGTGTTTGAAAACATGTACGGCCCGTTGGTGACGGATTTGAAATAATAAACTTTAAGTATTATTATCATGCATTTGGCGTTTTGCACTTAAAAGTGTGTCCCAATGTGTTTTATAAGTCGTATCGTATAAGTGTTTGAGGTTATATAGTTCCGACACTTAGTGAGATTGAAATTTGAAAACCTGCTGTTTTATGCGACACAATCATGCGACACTAAATGGGTTATGAGACACAAGGGTTGTGTCGCATAGGAGTGCGACACAATGTCCATACGACACAAGGGTTGTGTCGCATGGATGCGAAATGCTGATTCAACAGCGACATAGTGATTGTGTCGTATGGGGTATGCGACATAGTGGTTGTGTCGCAGGGCTTACGACACTGATTATCAGGTACGACACATCGTACGACACAAGGGATTTTATGCGACACAAAGGCCAAAATACGACACAACATGCGACACAAGGCTTGTGTCGCATGGATGAACACCAGCCCAGAAAGTCCGGCTGTCACGATAATTCCGGCCAAAAATCCGTTTTAAACTCGTTTTTAAGCTATGAAATCGTGTTATATACTTAGTAAGGGACATATATATGTTATATAAACAACCACAAGTGAAAATACTAAGAATCGAGAGATTTCGGGATTTTGTCGGAAACTTACAAATTGCCGAAATGAAAATCCGGAAAGGTAGCGTTGTAGATCGTCGCGAGGTGGTCGTGAATCTCTAAAAATATTGATGATACGGTTGCGTTTCGTGGTGTTATTTGCGATTTTTAATGGGTTTGGGGTGTTTTGGTGAAAGAGAGGAAAGAAAAGAGATAGAGAGGAGAAAGAGATGAAATGTAGAAAAAGGTGGGAGGTGGGGGTTTTATCCCCACTTTTCAGTTTCTCGCCCCGCGTTCCGCGTGGTGTTCGTTTGCTTCGTCGTTTAAACGTTAAATAATTATTTATATTTTAATTATACTTTTTAAATTACGATTTATTACGCGATATATTATTTAAATATTTTACAAATCAGTTTATATTTGTGTTATAAAACGTAAGTTAGTTTATTTAGTTTGCGCGTTTTAATATTTTGAATTGTGTAAGTTCGGTTTGTACGATACGAATGAATACGAAATATTATCAAAATAATATTTTTTGATATAAAAGCGTTATTTAATAAAATGGGTCACCAACGTCCGTATTAAATTGAATCGAAATACATCCGATTTAAGTTGCGTACGATTTAATCAAATCGCATTTTCGTATATATTCAACGATATATATAATTCGATACATTAATTAGCCTAACACAGAACTAATTACATGTATTAACATATGATTAGGCACTAATTACTAGTCCTAATTTGGCGGGTGTTACATTCTCCCCCTGTTAGAAGAATTTCGTCCCGTAATTTAGCTCGAAGTCGTGTTTGATGTAGAATCAGTGAAAAGTTGAGGATATTTGAGTCGCATTTGCTCTTCCCGTTCCCAGGTGAATTCCGGACCACGCCGCGAATTCCATCTGACCTTTATGATGGGAATACGACTTTGTTTCAGTTGTTTGACCTCACGGTCCATAATCTCAGCGGGTTCCTCAACGAAGTGAAGTTTATTGTCAACACGAATTTCATCTAGTGGGATAATAAGTGTCTCATCAGACAGACACTTCTTCAAATTTGAAATATGAAAAGTGGGGTGCACGCTGCCGAGCTCGGATGGCAGCTGCAATCGATAAGCTACGGGGCCAATCCGTTCGAGGATCTCAAAAGGCCCGATATACCTGGGATTTAACTTCCCGCGTTTGCCAAAACGGATGACGCCTTTCCGAGGCGATACTTTTAAGAGTACTCGATCCCCAACTTGGAACTCGAGTGGTTTGCGTCTCACGTCAGCATAACTTTTCTGACGATCACGTGCGGCTTTGAGTCGGTTTTGGATTTCCACAATTTTCTCAGTGGTGGCGTGTATGAGTTCAGGACCAGTGAGTTGACTATCTCCCACTTCAGTCCAACAGATCGGTGATCGGCACTTACGACCGTACAGTGCCTCAAAAGGTGCAGCCTTAATGCTGGCGTGATAGCTGTTATTGTACGAGAATTCGCACAACGGTAGATGTTTTTCCCAGTTTGTACCGAAATCAACTACGCAGGCGCGTAGCATATCTTCCAGGGTTTGGATGGTTCGTTCACTTTGGCCGTCGGTTTGAGGATGGTATGCGGTACTCATATCAAGACGAGTACCCAAAGCTTTTTGAAGTGATTGCCAAAAACGAGAAGTGAAACGGGCATCTCTGTCAGAGATGATCGAGATTGGAACGCCGTGATGAGAAACGATTTCCTTGATGTAGATTTGTGTAAGGCGTTCCATTTTATCGTTTTCCTTGATTGCCAGGAAATGAGCAGATTTGGTGAGACGATCGACGATCACCCATATGGTATCGCAACCGTTCGACGACTTGGGTAGTTTGGTTATGAAATCCATGGAAATTTGTTCCCATTTCCATTCAGGGATTTCAGGTTGTTGGAGTAAGCCAGGTGGTTTCTGATGTTCGGTTTTGACTTTCGAGCAAGTAAGACACTTGCTGACATAAGTGGCGATTTCGGCTTTCATGTTTGGCCACCAATAAAATTCCTTGATTCCGTGGTACATCTTATCGGATCCCGGGTGGATAGAATATTTAGACTTGTGAGCTTCATCCATCACCAAGTCTCGTAAGTTCCCGAAATTAGGCAACCAGATTCGGTTTGAGAAATACCTAATCCCGTTAGATTTGATTTCGAATTGTTTGTCAATACCCCGTAAGGCTTCATTTTTGATGTTTTCAGGTTTCAGGGCTTCGATCTGAGCGGTATGAATTTGAATAGTAAGATCGTTATGAATGGTCATACTGAGGGCTCGGACTCGAAGTGGTTTCGGTCGTTCCTTTCGGCTGAGGGCATCGGCTACAACATTAGCCTTCCCTGGATGGTACTTGATCTCGCAGTCGTAATTGGTAAGCAACTCGACCCATCGACGTTGCCTCATATTGAGATCCTTCTGATCGAATATATGTTGGAGACTTTTATGATCGGTAAAGATTGTGCACTTAGTGCCGTAGAGATAATGTCTCCAGATCTTGAGAGCAAAAACGACAGCTCCAAGTTCGAGATCATGGGTGGTGTAGTTCTTTTCGTGAATTTTCAGCTGTCGTGAGGCATAGGCAATGACTTTGTCTCGTTGCATCAGCACGCACCCGAGACCTTGGTGAGAAGCATCGCAGTATACCACGAAGTCATCGGTGCCTTCGGGTAAGGATAGGATTGGAGCACTGCAAAGCTTTTGTTTCAGAAGTTGGAACGCTGACTCTTGTTTATCGGTCCAATCGAACCTTTTGTCCTTCTGAGTCAGTACCGTGAGTGGTTGAGCTATTTTGGAGAAGTTTTCGATAAATCGCCGATAGTACCCAGCAAGACCCAAGAATTGACGTACTTCAGTTGCAGAGGTGGGTGCTTGCCAGTCTTTGATAGCCTCGATTTTTTTGTTGGGTCAACGTGAATTCCCTGACTGTCGATTACGTGACCAAGGAATTGAACAGTTTGGATCCAGAACTCACATTTAGAGGATTTTGCATACAGCTCCTCGTGTCTAAGTAGTTCAAGGATGGTTTTGAGGTGTTGCACATGTTCTTGCTCGTTGCGCGAGTAAATGAGTATGTCATCAATAAAGACGATGACAAACCTATCGAGGTAAGGTTTGCACACCGATTCATGAGGTCCATGAATACAGCCGGTGCGTTGGTTAGACCGAAGGGCATCACTTGGAATTCGTAGTGCCCGTAACGAGTTCTGAAAGCAGTTTTCGGAATATCGGTGTCGCGAACTCGTAATTGATGATAGCCAGATCGTAGGTCGATTTTTGAGTAGAAACTTGAACCCTGAAGTTGGTCGAATAGATCATCAATGCGAGGAAGTGGATATCGGTTTTTGACGGTCAATTTGTTCAACTCTCGGTAGTCGATGCACATTCGGAATGAACCGTCCTTCTTTTTAACAAACAAGACCGGAGCTCCCCAAGGTGAAGAACTCGGTCTGATGAATCCTCTATCCAGAAGTTCCTGTAACTGAGCAGACAACTCCTGAAGTTCGGATGGGGCTAAACGGTACGGTGCGCGGGCCACCGGTGCGGCACCCGGCACGAGATCAATTGAGAACTCAACCTGTCTAGGTGGAGGTAAACCAGGTAGTTCTTCCGGAAAGACTTCGGGAAAGTCTCTAACAATTGGCACATCTTCAAGTCGCTTCTCCTCCGACTTCTTCTCTGTGATGTGTGCGAGTATTGCAGGGTAACCCTTTCTCAGAAATTTTCGGGTTTTTAAGCAAGAGATGATATTGAGTCCCGTCCCACCGGTCTCCCCCTGTATGATCAAGGTTCCACCGGCAGCGAGTGGAATGCGGACAATCTTGTCGTAACAAACGATTTCAGCTCGGTGTTTGGACATCCAGTCCATTCCAATGATGACGTCGAAACTCCAGATTTCAATGGGTACAAGATCGATTGGAAAGGTTTCGTCAGCAAGGTTTAAATTGCAATTAGGTATCACACTATTGGTTTCTATAAGTTTCCCATTTGCTAGCTCTACAGTGTACTTAACATCTAAGGCAACAGGAGTGATGTCAAGTAATGGGCAAAAATCATCGGAGATAAAGCTTCTATCGGCACCAGTATCAAATAGAACAGAAGCATGTAAGTTGTTGAGGAGGAACATACCCGAGACCACATTCGGGTCTTGGCGGGCGTCCCCAGATTTGATGACGAAGGCTCTGCTTCGGGTGTTGTTGTTGTTGTTACTGTTGCGGTTGTTGTTGTTGTTGTTATTCTTCAGCTTTGGGCATGTGTCCCTGAAATGCCCGGGTTTCCCACACTCAAAGCAGACTTTGGGTGGTCTGGTGTTGTTGGAATTGTTGTTGGCAGGAGAATTGCAATCTTTGGTGAGATGGCCGTACCTCTTGCAATTGTTGCAAAAGGGACCACAGGAGCCTTCATGGTGACGGCTGCACTTGGAACAATAGGGTTTGCTCCCAGTGTAGCCCCGTGTGATGTCGGTGGTGGTGTTGTAGGCTTTGATGGTGTCGGGTTTCTTGTTTTGTTGGCTGGAGTGGTTATTGTGGTAGTCGGACCACTTTCATTTGTTGTTGTGGGAGGATGAAGTAGGTGGTTCAGAATCTTGGCTCATGGACATCAAGTCTTGGGCCAATAGGATTGCACCGTCAATGGTGGTTTGGTTGGAAGAGGCGACATGTCCCCGAACAGGCTCAGGAAGACCAAGGATGTACTTCCTGATTTTATCAGGTTCGGTGCTTACCATGGCTGGGCGGAGGGCGGCAAGTTGTTGGAATCTGGTGGTATAACCATCGATATCACCACCCTGAACCTTTAGGTTCCAGAACTCCTCGTCTAGCTTTTGGAGTTTGGCGATTGAGCAGTATTTGGCAGTGAGTTTTGCTTTCAATTCCTCCCAAGTTAGTTGGTAGGCAATGTCAGCACCCACTGATTGGGTATATGAATTCCACCACGAGTGGGCATCATCTTCGAGAGAGCAGGTGGCGAAGTTTACTTTGTCGTTCTCCGCGCATTTACTGACACAGAAAACAGTTTCCATCTTCTCGAACCATCTGATAAGTCCGATAGCTCCTTCAGAACCTTTGAAGCTAGAGGGTTTGCAACTTTGAAAGTCCTTGTAAGAACAAGGTTTAGCAGTAGTGGTTTCAGCGGCATCGCTGTTTCTGGTGGAATTTTGAGGAGTATTCCGAGCCAAGGCTTCAGTAACAGCCTGGGTTATAAGGGATGTAAGCTGAGCATCAGTGTATGGTCTTGACTTTGGCGGCATGATTCTTCAATAAAAGAAATGAAGATACGTGAGATTTTGTAGGAAAGTTGTATTTGTTATAGATGTACATGTATAAAAGCAGTAATACATGACATCAACATGGTAAAATGACAATTAATATGAGTTGAAACAACAAGGAATATTTGATAGCTAATATGAGTTCAAAGGTTACATCCTATGGATGTCTTACAAAAGGCGTCGGGAATTGTTACATCCGACCGAATTATAGAGTAGCGCTTAGATAGTTACTAGATTACAGAATAGATTACAAGGCAAAGACTACACTAGTCTTAACGTAGATTAATTTGTTCCATCATCGTGACAAGACGGTCCACAGTGTTTGCAAGTCTGCTAGCTTGTCGGGCGTTATCTTCTGCTAGTGCTAGTCGTTGTGTTAGTCCACGGGCATACTCTTCTGCTTCATGTGAACGCTGTTCACATTCTTCCATCCTTTGTCGCAGGAGGGCATTTTCCACGCTTATCTCTATTACTTGGTTGCGAAGGACATCCATGTTGTTGTTTGTGGTTTCTAGGTCGTCGGAGACTTGTTCGATGCGTTCAAGAGATGTAAGTCGCCAGTTTTCGTTGGTTTCTTGCAACACGACATCCATGGTGCGAAGTCGCTGCTCGTGTTGGTTCACCCTAGCAGCTAAGGCCGGCAAGGTGAAGTGAGTGGGGTATGGGCCAGCTCGAGGCAATCTGGCATTCCTCCTAGCTACCCTGGGGTTCTGCGACCCAGATTGAGAGCGAGATGAATTGGGTGGGATGTTTGCCATTTCTGAGATAAAGCGTTAAAGAAGGTGAGGCCTATATTCATATAGTTCCTATATAATATAGCCTATTGAGTGTCTAGCATAAACATGTTTAAGTCTCGGTTCTCTCGAGGTCAGAGTCTTCTATTGTACCCTGTTCAGCCATAACTACTTTCAGATCTTACATCATCTTTGCTTAATTGTACATAGTTGATCAGGCTATGTTAAATTAAACTCGTAGGATGTAATCACTGAACCAGTTATACCTAATAAGGAATACTGCCTAATGGTCATAGTCTAGGCCCACTAAATGCAACCTAGTTCACTATAACCTTAGGCTCTGATACCAATCTGTAACACCCCTAAATTTGATGATTTGCGGAAGCTTGATTTGGGTGTTACTAATCAATAACAAGGCACAAAGATATACAGCAAACGACTCTATATGCGTCGTTTTAACAAAATATATTGATAATTGAAATGTTTACAACATTTTGAAGCTTTACATAGCTCGAGTTAAATAAAAGGAGATTTCAGTACATAAGTACTTGTACAAAATATACTAATGCAAGAAAATCTTGATCGTCTGTATGCTGACTCGAGCTAAAGTCCTGAAGCAGAAACATCCTACTGCTTGGTACCTGCGATATATGCTAAAAGGTCAGCTATAAAGCTGGTGAGCTCACAGGTTTGAAATCAGTTATTATAGTATGAACCGCAAGATTTAAATAATGAATTGCATCCATCAATTAAATAATGAATTGCATCCAGCAATTAAATGATAGTCATCGTGTATACAGCCATGAGCACATAGTTGAGCTTAACTCGAGGGTCGGGTCCCCTATAGAGAATTCCGGGCGAGGTGCCTCCACGAATGCCTAATCCACATTCGTCTTCCCAAATATTAGTACGTCCGTTTACCCGGTTAGTGCTTGCTAACCCGGACGAGGTGGGTCAATCCTATATGGTACCATATACTAATATTCACGCTACAACGTATTAACAACTATGCTGACGGAGGACTTTAAATGATTAGTTTCGAAAAACTCATGTAGTATATGAAAAGTTGGTACTTGCGTTCACATGTTAAAAGTTGAGCAGTATATCACACCCCTGAGTAAAACAGTAAAAGAGGGGCTATGAGACTCACCTGAGTCTGAAAGCGTTTAAACAAACGTAAGTTGATTAGCCGAGTATGAAGTCCAAAGACTTGTAACCTGAGGGTGTCCACGACACGCGATGGTTATAAACATGATTGGGTATCTCAAAAGATCACCCTTGTAGTTGTTACACAACTATATATATGTCCAAATTACTACGATTTGGTTGATTTGTTAAGTGTTTGAAAACATGTACGGCCCGTTGGTGACGGATTTGAAATAATAAACTTTAAGTATTATTATCATGCATTTGGCGTTTTGCACTTAAAAGTGTGTCCCAATGTGTTTTATAAGTCGTATCGTATAAGTGTTTGAGGTTATATAGTTCCGACACTTAGTGAGATTGAAATTTGAAAACCTGCTGTTTTATGCGACACAATCATGCGACACTAAATGGGTTATGCGACACAAGGGTTGTGTCGCATAGGAGTGCGACACAATGTCCATACGACACAAGGGTTGTGTCGCATGGATGCGAAATGCTGATTCAACAGCGACATAGTGATTGTGTCGTATGGGGTATGCGACATAGTGGTTGTGTCGCAGGGCTTGCGACACTAATTATCAGGTACGACACATCGTACGACACAAGGGATTTTATGCGACACAAAGGCCAAAATACGACACAACATGCGACACAAGGCTTGTGTCGCATGGATGAACACCAGCCCAGAAAGTCCGGCTGTCACGATAATTCCGGCCAAAAATCCGTTTTAAACTCGTTTTTAAGCTATGAAATCGTGTTATATACTTAGTAAGGGACATATATATGTTATATAAACAACCACAAGTGAAAATACTAAGAATCGAGAGATTTCGGGATTTTGTCGGAAACTTACAAGTTGCCGAAATGAAAATCCGGAAAGGTAGCGTTGTAGATCGTCGCGAGGTGGTCGTGAATCTCTAAAAATATTGATGATACGGTTGCGTTTCGTGGTGTTATTTGCGATTTTTAATGGGTTTGGGGTGTTTTGGTGAAAGAGAGGAAAGAAAAGAGATAGAGAGGAGAAAGAGATGAAATGAAGAAAAAGGTGGGAGGTGGGGGTTTTATCCCCACTTTTCAGTTTCTCGCCCCGCGTTCCGCGTGGTGTTCGTTTGCTTCGTCGTTTAAACGTTAAATAATTATTTATATTTTAATTATACTTTTTAAATTACGATTTATTACGCGATATATTATTTAAATATTTTACAAATCAGTTTATATTTGTGTTATAAAACGTAAGTTAGTTTATTTAGTTTGCGCGTTTTAATATTTTGAATTGTGTAAGTTCGGTTTGTACGATAAGAATGAATACGAAATATTATCAAAATAATATTTTTTGATATAAAAGCGTTATTTAATAAAATGGGTCACCAACGTCCGTATTAAATTGAATCGAAATACATCCGATTTAAGTTGCGTACGATTTAATCAAATCGCATTTTCGTATATATTCAACGATATATATAATTCGATACATTAATTAGCCTAACACAGAACTAATTACATGTATTAACATATGATTAGGCACTAATTACTAGTCCTAATTTGGCGGGTGTTACAAGCACCACTTGCCCCACGGTGGGCGCCAAACTGTTTTGGTCAAAAATTACACTAAGCAATTAAGTGATCAAATATAGAAAAGTGAGGTTGGGTGCTATAAATTACTTTCAAGATAATTACGCTTTTACACGATTATCTATATGAGTAAATGACAACTTTGAATGAAAATTATGCCATGAATCCTTGGATTCGTGGATCCTTGTTAAAAATGTGTTTAACGGTGAAAACAAGTGTTTGTAAATAAGATTATTCCAAAAGTTTAAGTAAAATGTAAAGTATTTTCAGGATAATGCAAGTTATGCAATAAATATATGATCGCAATCAATAAAAATGCATGAAACAGAATAATAATGCAATTATTGCGATAAAAAGATGATTAGAAACAAGATAAATACGTATCTTTATGATAAATGTAAGATAAAATCAGGATAATGCAGAATATATGATCAAAGGATCAATGGAATGCAAATTAAACAACAAAAATATAAAATAAATGCGATCGACACAAGGATGTACGAGGAAAGCCCTTGATCAAGGTTGATCGTCGGCATAAAACCTCGGGAAGGAACAATCGTTCCTTGCCTTTGATGATTTTATTACGTAAACTCAGGATAATTACAAACTATGAGCACAAAGAAGATCAACTAAGTATTCGGGTGAGTAATTTGATGATAAATGGTTAAGTGTTTGTGTGGAAGGTGTTTGAGCAGAGTGTGAGTGTTAATGGGAGTAAAAAGTGAGCTGAAGTTAGCCTAATGATCATCTTTGCCTCGTATTTATACTAAGGCTACATAACAAATAATTCCTAAAAAGCAGGGATCCTCCGAGATCTTCGGGATACTCTCCGAGATATCTTGAGCTTCTACAACGTTCATATTGACCAAATGTGGAACACATGCTGAATTATCCTTGAAATAGTCTCCTTCCAAGCATTTCGGAGGTGGTTATCCATCCCTCAAACCGCGTATGACCTGGTCAAAAGGAAAGAGAACAACAAGGTAGTAATACATGATCCTGAATATATCCTGGATCCTGATCACCCGGGATCCTGAATATCCAAGATCCTGAATATAAACTGACAAATAAATATTAGTAACATCTGATCCCGAGATACTTAATGTATTCGGGATCCTGACCATCTGAGATCCTAAACATATGTGAGATCCTGAGTATGTCTAAGATTTCTATAGTACTCAGGATCCTAAATACTTATCCATAACCGGGATCCTTGATCCAAGAAGGATCCTAGATAAATCCAAGATCTTAATAACCTGTATCATATAAGCATAGAATCTCAGGATCCTTAGTCTTTGCTTTATCCTGAACATATGCATGATCCTAAATATAATTTTCAATAGTAACTAGAGACTTTAGGATCCCGTATCCTAACTATAAAATTTACCCCCAAACAATAACATTGACAGGAATGGGGGCATCCCTTTTGGATCATGAAGATAGTTGATTCACAAAGAATAATCAAGAAAATGGTGAAAGGAAGCTCAAGGAAACAAACCCGTAGGGTTGTATCACATGGAAATGTTTCACTGGATCTCAACCGAGCAATATTGACATCAGATCAAACCTAGGATTCAGGTATGTGTATTGGTTATTAAAATTGTTGTGGTATTTTTCGTAGAAACTTGACAAAGAACAGGTAGCCAAAGCCATTATTGTAACACCCCTAAATTTAATGATTTGCGGAAGCACGATTTGGGTGTTACTAATCAATAACAAAGCACAAAGATATATAGTAAATGACTCTATATGCGTCGTTTTAACAAAATATATTAATATTGAAATGTTTATAACATTTAAAGCTTTACATAGCTCGAGTTTAAATAAAAGGAGATTTCAGTACATAAGTACTTATACAAAGTATACTAATGCAAGAAAATCTCAATCGTCTGTATGCTGACTCGAGCTAAAAGTCCTGAAGCAGAAGCAACCTACTGCTTGGTACCTGCGATACATGCTAAATGGGTCAGCTAAAGCTGGTGATCTCACAGGTTTGAAATCAAGTAATCAAGTATGAACCGCAAGATTTAATAATGATTTGCATCCAGCAAATAAAATGATAATAATCGTGTATACAGTCATGAGCACATAGTTGAGCTTAACTCGAGGGCCGGGTCCCCTATAGAGAATTCCAGGCGAGGTGCCTCCATGAATGCCTAATCAACATTCGTCTTCCTAAATATTAGTACGTCCGTTTAACCGGTTAGTGCTTGCTAACCCGGACGAGGAGGGTCAATCCTATATGGTACCATATACTAATATTCACGCTACAACGTATTAACAACTATGCTGACGGAGGACTTTAAATGATTAGTGTGTAAAACTCATGTAGTATATAAAAGTTGTACTTGCGTTCACATGTTAAAAATAAGCATTGTATCACACCCCTGAGTAAAACAGTAAAAAGAGGGGCTATGAGACTCACCTGAGTCTTGTGAGTTTAACTTAATAAACTTGAGTTGATTAGCCGAGTAATGAAGTCCAAAGACTTGTAACCTGAGGGTGTCCACGACACACGATAGTTATACACATGATTGGGTATCTCAAAAGATCACCCTTGTAGTTGTTACACAACTATATATATATATATATATATATATATATATATGTCCAAATTACTACGATTTGGTTGATTTGTTAAGTGTTTGAAAACGTGTACGGCCCGTTGGTGATTAATTGTAATAATAGTCCTGATGTTATCAGATTGATTTCGAAGTGTTATACTTGAAATGTATATTCCATTATGTTTGAAAAGTTGTATCATATAAGCGTTTTGAAGTCATACAAGTTTGACACTTGGTGAGAAATGTGCTTACGGAATCTAAGTACGGGGGTCCGGGGGCAGCGCCCCTGGCGGGGTCCAAGGGGCTGGCCCCTAGCTGGGGTCGAGATGCCAGGTCAACTCGAAAAATTTTTATTTCTACTATATTGCTTTGGTGGAAAACGCATCTGGGATCTGAATTCGGGTAAAATCGAGTGATAAATTTTGGGTCTCGACACTTAGTAAAAATCGGAGTTTTCTGTGTTTTGCGACATAATATGCGACACAAAAGTTTGTCATGCGACACAAGGGTTGTGTCGCATAGGAATGCGACACAAGAGCTTAGCGACACAAGGGTTGTGTCGCATAAGTGTTCGATGCTAAATCAATAGCGACATAAGGTACGACACAATATTGTGTCGCATAGGATACGACATAACTGGCTTCATACGACACAAAATACGACATAGAGGATTTTATACGACACAACATGCAAAATACGACATAACATGCGACACAAGGCTTGTGTCGCATTGAAGAACACCAGCCCAGAAAGTTCGACTGTCGAGATTTTTCCGGCCAAAAACCCAATTCAAACCCGTTTTTAAGCTATAAAATCGTGTTTTACACTTTGTAATGGACATATATAAGTTATATAAACAACTAACAAGTGAAAATACTAAGAATCGAAAGGTTTCGGGATTTTGTCGGAAACTTACAAAGTGGCGAAATGGAAATCCGGAAAGATAGAAGTGTAGATCATTGCGAGGTGGTCGTGAATCTCTAAAAATATTGATGATCCGAGTGCGTTTCGTGGTGTTATTTGACGATTTTGTGAGTTTGTGGGTGTTTGGTGGTTTTGGAGAAAAGAAAGATAGAGAGAGAAGTTGGGAGGTGAAAATGAAAGGGAAAGAAAGAGAGAGGTGAGGTTTTGTTGAAAGCCTCACCTTTTTCAGCTCCGCAATTGCGCTTCGCGCGGTGTTCGTTTTCCCGTTTGTTTAAACGTTAAATAATTATTTTATTTGTGTAGTTATAAGTAATTAAAATACGAACAATCACGCTTTATTTTTATTAAAATATTTCACTAATTACGATATATTTGAGTTGTAAAATATAATTTAGTTCGTTTTATTTGTTTGCGTTTTTAATATTTTTAATCGCTTGCTTCTTGTTTGTACGATATGGATTATAATTAGAATATTATCAAAATAATATTTTTGACATACTGTTATTATATAATGTCACGTCATTTAATAAAATTGGTCACCAACGTCCGTATTTAATTGAACCGAAATACATTCGATTTAAATTGCGTACGATTTAATCACATCGCATTTTCGTATATATTCAACCATATATATTTCGATACATTAATTAGCCTAACACATAACTAATTACATGTATTAACAGAGAATTAGGCACTAATTACTAGTCCTAATTTGGCGGGTGTTACAATTATGAAGTTTGAAGTCATGCAAATGAGGTATGAAAGGGTTTATGTTTATAAAAAATTCAATCAACGTGGGCATGGTTGCCAATGCACGGTAATATCTTGCATCATTTATCTAATGTTTATTTTTAGAAGTTGTGTCACCTTCAGGGTCCTGAAGATAACACAACTTGGGGGCAATTGTTTGGGGCTAAATTTTATAGTTAGGATACAGGATCCTGAAGTCTCTAGTTACTATTGAAAATTATATCTTGGATCATGCATATGTTCAAGATAAAGCTAAGACTAAGGATCCTGAGATTCTATGTTTATATGTTATAGGTTATTAAGGTCTTGGATATATCTAGGATCCTTCTTGGATCAAGGATCCCGGTTATGGATGAGTATTTAGGATCCTGAGTACTATAGAAATCTCAGATATACTAGGATCTCACATATGTTTAGGATCTCAGATGGTCAGGATCCCGAATATGTTAAGTATCTCGGGATCAGATGTTACTAATATATATTTGTCAGTTTATGTTCAGGATCTTGGATATTCAGGATCCCGGGTGATTAGGATCCTGAATATATTCAGTATCCCAGGATCATGTATTACTACCTTGTTGTTCTCTTTTGTTTTGACCAGGTCATACGCTGTTTGAGGGATGGATAACCACCTCCGAAATGCTTGGAAGGAGACTATTTCAAGGATAATTTAGCATGTGTTCCATATTTGGTCAATATGAACGTTGTAGATGCTCAAGATATCTCGGAGAGGATCCCGAAGATCTCGGAGGATCCCGAAGATCTCGGAGGATCCCTGATTTTTAGGAATTATTTGTTATGTAGCCTTAGTATAAATATGAGGCAAAGGTGATCATTTTAGGCTATCTTCTGCACATTCTCTACACTCAATTACATCCATACTCTGTTCAAATACGTTGATACACTAACACTTAACCATTTTCTTCACCGAATCACATACAAATTCACTTAGTTTGATCATCTTTGTGCTCTTTAGATTGTAATTTTTCATTTTTACTTAATAAGATCAACAAAGGCAAGGATTGATTGATCCTTCCAGAGGTTTTATGCCGGCGATAAACCTTGGTCAAGGGCTTTCCTCGTATATCCTTGTGTCAATCGCATTTACTTTACGTTTTCGTCGTTTATTTTTTCATTTCATTGATCTTTTGATCATAGATTCTGCATTATCCTGATTTTATCTTACATTTATCATTAAGATACGTATTTATCTTGTTTCTAATCATCTTTTTATCGCAATAATTGCATTATTATTCTGTTTCATGCATTTTTATTGATTGCGATCATATATTTATTGCATAACTTGCATTATCCTGAAAATACTTTACATTTTACTTAAACTTTTGGAATAATCTTATTTACAAACACTTGTTTTCGTTATTAATCATCTCTTTAACAAGGATCAACGTTTTTATAGACATAAACCATGTTTTTCATTCAAAATTATTATTTACTAATATAGATAATCGTGTTTCCACGTAATTATCTTGAAAGTAACTTTAAGCACTATACCTCACTTTCAAAGTTTGATCACTTAATTGCCTTGGGTAATTTTTGACCAAAACAAAATATATCGTATCCAGTAAGATGATGAGATGCTATAACTACTAAACTCAAAAAAGTAATAGCGTTTAACTCGTCTCCTGGGGAACAAACGGCAAGGACAGCTTGCAGAGTGCTCTGCATTGCCCCATTACTAACCACAATCTGGTCAGGTGCATACAAAATTATTGAATACAACAAGCTCCATCAATCTTAAAAAAAAATAAAGAACATTAACTTAGATACACAATATAGTTATAAGATATACCTTACAATGACTACCTTGATGTGATTCTCACCAAACCCATCCAGCCTCCCTTGAAATTTTCATTTCTAATTTGTAATAGAAGTATAAATTGTTGGCACCCAAATTTGATCTTAACCTAACTATATAATTAATAGGTTGAGTTTGAAAAGTCACATTGTGTACCTTGGTATAATCAGGAACAACCTCATCCTTGAATTTTCCATATGAAGTTGTTATAGAAACACACCTATGAGACTCGAACTATACAAAATATTGAATTTGCAGGGCAAAATTGTTGTTGGATATATGCATGCCTAGTATATGTTTTGTCCAGAACTGATCACCAACAGTTTGTTGTATATATCTATAACAAAGTAGGTTGCAGCCATCATTTTCAAGATTCGTATAAACTTGAAGCTAACGATTAGTCTTTTTTCTATACATGTTGCCAAAAATCAAATTTTAGATGTCTAACCTGGTGTAGGATTGTAGAGGATGAATTACACATCCATCAGAAGTTCTAGGTTTGCTTAATACACTCCATTTGAACTTTCAACAAATCTTTATCACCAAACAGACCAAAAATCGAAAAGAAAAATATATAATCGTTAATATATCAAGATTTCAAAAATAAATTGAATGTAGACATTGAAAATTTCAGCACTTACAAAGAAACTATTTTCTTATGGTGATTGAGTCTAAATAACTTGAAGAGGATATCAAGCAAGTTTTCAAATTGACAATGTAGCTGGTACATAAATATTTTGAGTGGGTCTAACATCGCATAGCCATTTTACCCATTCAAATAGGCAAATTTATACCTTAAGAAAACATGCTAATTAGGACATATTTATTTCAGTCGCATTAAGAGTAGCATGTAGATGAAATAAATAATTAATCAGTTGAATTAACCATCCATGCACCTCGTGAATACAAAACTGAACTTTGACTTTAAGAAGTCAAAGCAACTTTCAAAATTGACTCAAAAACATCCTGTGATGCATCTCTGCTTGTATTATCCACTTCCAGGCCTCTAATACCAAAACTATGGCTTCTCAAGACTGCACGTATGTATCCAAAAATCATCACTAAAGTTACCAAAATGTTAATAAATTAATAATTGGACTATTGTTAGTCAAACTATAGCTTTCTACCATTCCTTTTACTCGGACTCTATCTCTCCCATTAGACTTCTCATAACTTATGTGTGACACCCGTCAAATTAGGACTAGTAATTAGTGCCTAATCAATTGTAATACATGTAATTAGTTCTGTGTTAGGCTAATTTGTGTATCAAATAATATATATTGTTGAATATATACAATTATGCGATTGATTTAAATCGTACGCAATTCAAATCGAATGTAATTCGATTCAATTTAATACTGTAACAACCCCAAATTTAGGGTAAATTTAAAATTTTCCTAATTACGTGTTTATTACTTGTATATAATATGAAATAGGATTATATACATTACTTACTTATATATATGTATATGGATGGAATATATGTATATATACGCGCATACGATTCGTACATATCGTATAAAACAACAATTGTACAAACTTGCGTACACAGATAAAACAATTATTAAATAATGTGAAATTATTTAATTACTTTAATTATTACTTCATATTATGTTTATAATATAACGGAAAACGTACGTTTTAATAAAAACGTCGCCGAACTCTCCGAAAACTCGACCAACCGACAAAACAAACAAAGTTATGATTTATAACTTGAAAAACTAGTATTTTGGTAAAATACTACAACTAAATTATTGAGTAATAATTCGTAGTTTAAAATGTATATTTAACCGCGTATAAAACTATTTTTACGTTTAAACGACCGGGGAAACGAACACCGCACGGAGCGCAAACACGGAGGAGCAATATTTGGTGAGATCCACACATGGTGGACCCCACCATGGCCGGCCCAAGCAAGGGGGGGGGACAACACCCCCATGCTTTCTTTTCTTCTCCCACACAACACTCAAACACCCACACCTCAATCACTCTCTTCTCTCTCTCTATCGGTCACTCTCTCTCTCTCTAAAACCGATTACAAAACGCCATAAAAACACCATTAAAACACCTCGGAGGTCCATACCCGTTTGGAGAAAAGCGATCACGAGAACGAGGGCTACAATCGTATCTTTTCGGATTTTCGTTTCGACAACTTTGTAAGTTTTCCGGCGACCCGAAACTTTTCCGATTACTTTTATTTTGCTAGATTATTGTTCCCCTAACTTAGTAATGTCCAAATATGTAATCTAAACTCGTTTTTGAACACGTTTACGAAAATGTCGGTTTTGGTCATTTTAAAGAAAACGACACCACAAACCTTAAAAACGACTACCAATAGTTATTATGGACTTATTATAACATATTAAAGCTAGTATAAAAGTTCTAGACCCAACGGAAACCGGAAAATACGTTTTCGGAAACTAAATTTCCGAACAGACCTCTTGTGTCGCATCGGACCAAAATTTCATGCGACACAACACTATGTCGCATGTTATGTCGCACGTTATGTCGCAATTTATGCGACACAACGCTTATGTCGCACTATATGTCGTACCATCTACGACACAAAGTTTACCTATCGCTTGATTGCGACACAACGACTATGTCGTATCGTTGTGTCGTACCCTTGTCTGCGACACAATCATTGTGTCGCATAAACACTAAATCAGAAACAAATCCATACGACACAGACCTTATGTCGCATACGGTCTGCGACACAAGCCTTGTGTCGCAGAAAGCCCAGATCAGAAAACAAAATATATTCTAAGTGTTGGAATCACTTTTCAACTACTAAATCAAATACGATGCTACTTATACCTGAAAATACTATACTTTTGAAAGTATACAACAACACTTGAATACGTACAAGACTGTACAAAACTAACGTGAGATTTCACTCACACACGTACACGAGATTTCACTCGAAAATACTTAGGAGATTACACTCCAACGAACTTACACTTGTACACTACACGGGATTGCACCCGATACGAACTTACAAGTTCACTCACTAGTTACGTGCTGGATTACACGGTAACTGATACGAACATACATACGAATACTTACGAGGTTTCACTCGTACCCTTTGGGGATTAAGCCCATTGGAACTTACGCAAACGATACATGTTGTAATACAAACAAACGATCATACGAGTATACTTTACAACTGTACAACTACTATGAATACATAATAATAATGGATGGAATTATTATTATACAATAATAACAAACGGACCGTACAACTTTTATACAAACTACGATTTACAAACAATTACAAACTTACAAACAAACTAATGGACATTAACTAGTTTGGGAACAACTAGCATGGATACTTTACAAGTATTCCATTTACTTACTAAACCTTATGCGTATTAGGACGCTAAGGGTTGCTAGTTCGGGATACTACTTGCTTACTTACTGCATTATCTGCCAGACTCAGGTGAGTCTTACAGCCCCTACTTTACTGTTTTATACTCAGGGGTGAGATGCATTACTGTTTTACATGAACACACAAAACTTACTTGCTGCCATGATTTACTTACTGTATGAGATTACGAATACGCCAACTGCATGAGTTTACGACTAATCCAATGAAATCCTCCTGAACCATAGTTGTTAGTTATGTGATAAGCGCGAGTTTTAGTATATGGATCCATATGGGACTGACAATCCCCGCCCGGGGTAGCAAGCACTACCACGAACCGTTCCTGTAGAAACGGGCGTTTCTTACTCGTTCCGTATGAATGTTTTGGATTACATTCATGAGGGGGTACCTATATTTACTGTACGTTAAGCTTCAACTATGGTGGCTCATGGCAATTGTATCAAACGGTTAGCATAACCTGCAACCACCACTTATTAAAACTTAAGTAAACGATGAGCATAACCTGTGATCGTTACTTACTGGCTGGCTATGATTTACAAATACTACTTGTGTGTTCAAACTGTTTACTTACTTACAAACCTGTGAGATTCACCAACCTTTTTGGTTGACCGTTTTAGTAATGCTTCTCAGGTACACAGCATCAGTAGGGATGCCCAGCAGGATAAGCTTTCTTAGCTCGAGTCGCATGCATTTACAAGCTTGGAGATTTTATTACATTACTTTTGTACTAGTTGTTATGTATTAGAATCTCTAGGAATTTACTTGAACTCGAGCTTGTATTTTGAAACTACTTATGTATTAATGTAATAACTTTTCGAACGTCTCATTTAGAGTCGTTCACTGTATCCTTTGTGCTTGTGATTATTGATTAGTAACACCCAAAACGTCGCTTCCGCAAACTGTTAAATTTGGGGGTGTTACAGATTGGTATCAGAGCCTAAGGTTATAGTGAACTAGGTTGCATTTAGTGGGCCTAGACTATGACCGTTAGGCAGTATTCCTCATTAGATATAACTGGTTCAGGGATTACAGCATACAAGTTTAATTTAACATAGCCTGATCAACTATGTACAATTAAATGAAGATGATGTGAGTTCTGAAAGGAGTTATGTTGAACCGGAATGCATTAGCTGACTCTGACCTCGAGAGAACCGGGACTTTTACGTGATTGTGCTAGACACGAACTAGGCGGTTATGTGATATATATATATATATACATAGGCCTCTTTCCCAGATACGATACTCTCTTGACTACTACGAAATTAATATTCCTTAACATTTCATCGAACAAACGACGACTCGATTCTCGTCATTCTGTCTTTATTTAACTTTTATGAATTCACAACTACCGGCTTACGTCCGAAGACTTCCACACCGTTATAACTGACAACCATAGTTACTCGAACGTCCTTCGATATAAAGATCGAGACCTTGTTTTCATTTACTATTCCTACCTAATTCGACGTTTATACCATTCTACAACGTACCCCACCGTACCGTTATATGTATCCCAATAAAATCATTTTCAACTCAAGTCTCCGTCAGACTTCAAATTATACAACCGATTTTTAACATCAAAATTTTATAACAAATGTATTTTTGTCAAACATGTTACAAAATTTCTTACAAAATGTTTTATAAAATTTTCAAAAATTTTGAAACTGTATAAACTTATTTATAACCCACAAACTTTGAACCAATTTCAACCATTGACGAAATTTCTTTAAACGTACTAAATCATCACCGCCATAATTCTTATTCAAATCCTCACATGTTCTTTATTATTGTTTCAAGGAACATGCCTCCTCGACGTCAAATCATGCTTACTGAAGCCGAAGTAGCGGGTATAATTGCCCGTAGCGTGGCTCAAGCCCTAGCTACCCGAACATCAACCCCTGGTAGCAAAGATACAGCTACTAATGGACCACAACCCAAAACCTGCACCTACAAGGACTTCCATAACTGCAAGCCGCTGAACTTTGCAGGAACTGAAGGAGCAATCGGTCTGATTCGTTGGACCGAGAAAGTCGAATCAGTATTCCTCATCTGCAACTGCAAGGAAGAGGATAAAGTTAAATTCGCCGCCAGCACCTTTTCTGACACCGCCCTTACTTGGTGGAACACTTATGCGCAAACGGTGAGCATTGCCGATGCTTACAAACTACAGTGGGATGAACTGAAGATCATGCTGAGGGGCGAGTACTGCCCAAGAGATGAGCTGAAGCAACTAGAGTTAGAATTCTGGAATCACAAGATGCAGGGTGACGACATCACCGGATACACCAACCGCTTTCACCAGCTGGCACTTTTGTGCCCATCCATGGTTGATCCTGAATACAAAAGGATCGAAAAGTACGTTGATGGACTTCCCGAGCGACTACAAGATTTAGTGACTTCATCTAAACCGGGAACCATTCAGAGCGCCATTCGTATGGCACATGAGTTAACGGCCAATTCTGTCCGCCGTGGCTCGACTTCAACCCCACCCGCGAATAACAAACGCAAATGGGAAGTGAGTCCCCACTCATCCAACTCTACCTCTGACAAGAAGCTTGCAATTGTCAATACCAATGACTCAAAGGCTTACAAGGGGAGCAAGCCTTACTGCTCCAAATGTAGCCGCCATCATAACGGCTCCTGTCCCTGCACTAAGTGCAAGAAATTCGGGCACCTGGCCCAAGACTGCCAAACCAACCCCACTGGTACTGATGCTCCTGCACCCAAAACCTGCTATGAGTGCAATGGTACCGGGCACTTCAGGAAGGATTGCCCAAAGCTGAAAACCCGAACCAACTACACGAAGAGTAGAGCTTATGTGATTAACGCTAGGGAGGATGACCCGAATCCGAGACTCTGTGATTTACTCAATCCGGGTACGCTCATTCTTTGACTACCCGAATCTATTTTCTCATAAATCTCTCGCTTAACGATTTATGTATAACTGTCTATTATTCCGTGTGTTTTCTTTGATCCTAAGTACTCAATAGGATTAGGAAACGACCGACTATACGAATTCCGAAGATATAACTTGTATTACACTTAGACAACCAGTAAACAAACTCTTTCCAAATATCTCACACAGGTTGAGACCGGAAACTCGTATATTATTCGTTATTTTAACAAGTCATCCAATAGAACTTCACTTGCTGGTAACAATTCTTAAATAGAATAATATTTTCGTAGGAAATGACAACTCACTCCGTCAACAACCCTACCTTGGATGATGAACTACTCAGTGAGGAACCAACGATGTTTCCTTACCTTCTCGAACTCGAGTGTGATACAGAACACTCCTCTGAATCAGAAATGGCACCTGCTGTTCCTGTTGTTCCAACTGCTGCAAAAGCACCAGTTGATGTAACCTTAACTACTGAATTAGTCAGCCACCTCAACCAAACTATTGATTCTCTGCGCAAACAACTGACTGAAGCACGGGAAGATATCGATGACCTACGACGAATTGCCTTCCAAAATGACATACGTATGCGTGAGTACGAACTACGTTTGATAGCTTTAGAAAACCCTACTTCACCACCAACTTCACAAAGTACTCCTACTGAAGAGGATACCGACACCGACTGTATGTCACCTCCAACAAAAAGAGTGAAGATTACTCCCTCCAAAACCACCGGAAACTACTTGGGAAAGAAACCTTTCTGTCCCCAATGCACTCGGCATCATGAAGGACCGTGTACCATACCCTTCGGTCGATGCAAGTCCTACCCTAAGAGTACTAACTCCCCCAGGGCGAAACTCTGCTTCAACTGTGGGAGTGCTGGCCATCTCAAGGCCAAATGCCCACTACCTCCAGGCAACAAAAGTTAGGGTACGTTACCACCTGACAATTACTTGATTCCAAACACTGTAGGATCCACCCTACTACTGTAGGCTACTAGTACGTATTGTAGCTACCTAACGAATATCAAACTACCGATTACTACTTCGAACAAATTTCGGGACGAAATTTTCATAACAAGGGGAGAATGTAACAACCCCAAATTTAGGGTAAATTTAAAATTTTCCTAATTACGTGTTTATTACTTGTATATAATATGAAATAGGATTATATACATTACTTACTTATATATATGTATATGGATGGAATATATGTATATATACGCGCATACGATTCGTACATATCGTATAAAACAACAATTGTACAAACTTGCGTACACAGATAAAACAATTATTAAATAATGTGAAATTATTTAATTACTTTAATTATTACTTCATATTATGTTTATAATATAACGGAAAACGTACGTTTTAATTAAAACGTCGCCGAACTCTCCGAAAACTCGACCAACCGACAAAACAAACAAAGTTATGATTTATAACTTGAAAAACTAGTATTTTGGTAAAATACTACAACTAAATTATTGAGTAATAATTCGTAGTTTAAAACGTATATTTAACCGCGTATAAAACTATTTTTACGTTTAAACGACCGGGGAAACGAACACCGCACGGAGCGCAAACACGGAGGAGCAATATTTGGTGAGATCCACACATGGTGGACCCCACCATGGCCGGCCCAAGCAAGGGGGGGGGGGACAACACCCCCATGCTTTCTTTTCTTCTCCCACACAACACTCAAACACCCACACCTCAATCACTCTCTTCTCTCTCTCTATCGGTCACTCTCTCTCTCTCTAAAACCGATTACAAAACGCCATAAAAACACCATTAAAACACCTCGGAGGTCCATACCCGTTTGGAGAAAAGCGATCACGAGAACGAGGGCTACAATCGTATCTTTTCGGATTTTCGTTTCGACAACTTTGTAAGTTTTCCGGCGACCCGAAACTTTTCCGATTACTTTTATTTTGCTAGATTATTGTTCCCCTAACTTAGTAATGTCCAAATATGTAATCTAAACTCGTTTTTGAACACGTTTACGAAAATGTCGGTTTTGGTCATTTTAAAGAAAACGACACCACAAACCTTAAAAACGACTACCAATAGTTATTATGGACTTATTATAACATATTAAAGCTAGTATAAAAGTTCTAGACCCAACGGAAACCGGAAAATACGTTTTCGGAAACTAAATTTCCGAACAGACCTCTTGTGTCGCATCGGACCAAAATTTCATGCGACACAACACTATGTCGCATGTTATGTCGCACGTTATGTCGCAATTTATGCGACACAACGCTTATGTCGCACTATATGTCGTACCATCTACGACACAAAGTTTACCTATCGCTTGATTGCGACACAACGACTATGTCGTATCGTTGTGTCGTACCCTTGTCTGCGACACAATCATTGTGTCGCATAAACACTAAATCAGAAACAAATCCATACGACACAGACCTTATGTCGCATACGGTCTGCGACACAAGCCTTGTGTCGCAGAAAGCCCAGATCAGAAAACAAAATATATTCTAAGTGTTGGAATCACTTTTCAACTACTAAATCAAATACGATGCTACTTATACCTGAAAATACTATACTTTTGAAAGTATACAACAACACTTGAATACGTACAAGACTGTACAAAACTAACGTGAGATTTCACTCACACACGTACACGAGATTTCACTCGAAAATACTTAGGAGATTACACTCCAACGAACTTACACTTGTACACTACACGGGATTGCACCCGATACGAACTTACAAGTTCACTCACTAGTTACGTGCTGGATTACACGGTAACTGATACGAACATACATACGAATACTTACGAGGTTTCACTCGTACCCTTTGGGGATTAAGCCCATTGGAACTTACGCAAACGATACATGTTGTAATACAAACAAACGATCATACGAGTATACTTTACAACTGTACAACTACTATGAATACATAATAATAATGGATGGAATTATTATTATACAATAATAACAAACGGACCGTACAACTTTTATACAAACTACGATTTACAAACAATTACAAACTTACAAACAAACTAATGGACATTAACTAGTTTGGGAACAACTAGCATGGATACTTTACAAGTATTCCATTTACTTACTAAACCTTATGCGTATTAGGACGCTAAGGGTTGCTAGTTCGGGATACTACTTGCTTACTTACTGCATTATCTGCCAGACTCAGGTGAGTCTTACAGCCCCTACTTTACTGTTTTATACTCAGGGGTGAGATGCATTACTGTTTTACATGAACACACAAAACTTACTTGCTGCCATGATTTACTTACTGTATGAGATTACGAATACGCCAACTGCATGAGTTTACGACTAATCCAATGAAATCCTCCTGAACCATAGTTGTTAGTTATGTGATAAGCGCTAGTTTTAGTATATGGATCCATATGGGACTGACAATCCCCGCCCGGGGTAGCAAGCACTACCACGAACCGTTCCTGTAGAAACGGGCGTTTCTTACTCGTTCCGTATGAATGTTTTGGATTACATTCATGAGGGGGTACCTATATTTACTGTACGTTAAGCTTCAACTATGGTGGCTCATGGCAATTGTATCAAACGGTTAGCATAACCTGCAACCACCACTTATTAAAACTTAAGTAAACGATGAGCATAACCTGTGATCGTTACTTACTGGCTGGCTATGATTTACAAATACTACTTGTGTGTTCAAACTGTTTACTTACTTACAAACCTGTGAGATTCACCAACCTTTTTGGTTGACCGTTTTAGTAATGCTTCTCAGGTACACAGCATCAGTAGGGATGCCCAGCAGGATAAGCTTTCTTAGCTCGAGTCGCATGCATTTACAAGCTTGGAGATTTTATTACATTACTTTTGTACTAGTTGTTATGTATTAGAATCTCTAGGAATTTACTTGAACTCGAGCTTGTATTTTGAAACTACTTATGTATTAATGTAATAACTTTTCGAACGTCTCATTTAGAGTCGTTCACTGTATCCTTTGTGCTTGTGATTATTGATTAGTAACACCCAAAACGTCGCTTCCGCAAACTGTTAAATTTGGGGGTGTTACAAATACGGACGTAGGTGAACAATTCTATTAAACAATAAAATATTATTTAATAACGCTATTATACCCAAAATATTATTTTGTTAATATTTCGTATCTATTTCGTATCGTACAATTAACAATTACGCGATTAAAATATTAAACGCGCAAACGAATTAAAACAAATATAAGTCATATTTTGTAACTCAATTATAAAGTATTTGATGAAATACTTCAACAAAAATATCGAATAAATATTCGTATTTTAAAACTTGCATTTAAACGCGTATTAAATAATTAAACGTTTAAACGAGCGGGGAAACGAACACCGCACGGAGCGCAAACGCAGGAAGCAAAAATTTGGGACACACCCACATGGGTGGGCCCCACAAAAACCGGCCAAGGGGTGAGGGGGTCAAACCCCACCCCATTTCCTTCCCCACATCTCATTCTCATTCTTTCTCTCTCTCTCTTTCTCTCGTTTTCTCTCAAAACAACACCACCATCACCTAAATCCACCAAAAACCACCACCATCTCACCTCAAATCATCTAGCTCGTTTGGAAGAAAGAGATCACGGAGTCACGATCTACATTTCTATCTTTTCGGATTCTCCTCGCGTAAAGTTGTAAGATTCCCGACAAATCTCGAAACTCTTCGATTTTGTATATTTTCACTTGTATATTGTTTGTTTAAGCTTAAAATGTCCAAATATGGGTTGGGTAAAAGTTTCGGGCCTAACGGAAACTGGAAAACTCGTTTTTGAACTCAAAATTTCCGATAAGATGTAAGTGTCGCACGGACCAAAGCAGTGATGCGTCACTTCCTTAAGTGACACATTAAGTGTCGCTAAAAGCCCTAATTTTGCGTCACTTGCCTAAGTGCCGCAAAAAGCCCTCTTTTCCCGTCACTGCCTAAGTGATGCAAATTCAATACCCGACACTCCAAACCGGCACTCCTAGCGGCACTTGTTTAAGTGTCGCCTATAATTGAAATCTGATTTCATACGACACTCGCCCTAATGACGTATAACCCTGATACCGTCACTGACACCCGACACTTCCTTAAGTGTCGCCCACTGTGCGTCACTTCTACAAGTGACGCCACTACGTCAGAAATTGCCATTTTATGCGACACTTCCTGAGTGTCACCTAAACCCTAAGTGTCGCTATAAGTGACGCTAATAACAGAAAGGTTGCAACTCTTTTTCACACTAAGTGTCAAACTCATATAATCTCAAACACTTATACGATACAACTTCTAAAACACTTTGGGACGTACTTTCAAGTATAATATTTCAAAATCATAATAATAATGTCGAGATTATTATTACAAACAATCACCAACGGGCCGTACACGTTTTACAAATATTCAAACAATCAACCAAATCGTAGTCATTTGGACAAGTTAATCAACCAAATCGTAGTAATTTAGACATTCTAGTTGGATGAACAACCACAAAGGTGATCTTTATAGATACCTACTCATGTTAATAACCATCGCGTGTCGTGGACACCCTCAGGTTACAAGTCTTCGAACATCACTACTCAGCTAATCAACTCAAGTTTATTAAGTTAAACTCCCAAGACTCAGGTGAGTCTCATAGCCCCTACTTTACTATTTTCATCAGGGGTGTGATACATTGCTCGACTTATTTACATGTGAACGCAAGTACAGTCAAATCAAATACTACATGAGTTGTTTTCAACTAATCAATTTAAAGCCCTATACAACATAGTTTGGTAATACATCTGTAGGTTGAATGTTAGTATATGATATCATATAGGATTGACAATCCTCGTCCGGGTTAGCAAGCACTAACTGGTCAAACGGATATATTAGCATTTGGGTAGACGAGTGTAGATTAGGCACTCGTAGGAGGCACCTCGATCAGAATTCCTTCATTGGACTCGACCCTCAAGTTAAGCTTAGACTATGTGCTCATGGCTGTATAACTTTTATTTTGCTTTATTGCAACTTAAATTCAATTAAATCTTGCGGTTCATACTATATGTTTTGACATACAAACCTGTGAGCTCACCAGCGTTTCGTTGACCCATTTTAGCATGTATCACATGTACTCAGCAGTAGGTTGAACTGCCCGATCAGTATACTTAGCTCGTGTCAGCATACAAACATTCAGAGATTTAGCTGCATTATTATATTTTGTATAAATTAATTATGTATGTACATCTCTCAATTTCAAACCGAGCTAATGTAAACAATACTTTTGATGTAAACTTTTGTTTTATCAATACAAGTTGTAAAACGAAGCATATAGAGTCGTTCCTATATATCTTTGAACTGTGATTACCGTTTTAGTCGCGCCCCGACCCGAAACGCTTCCGCACCATAATTTGGGGGTGCGACATTATGCCTCTTTTTGATCTTGACTTAATTATGCTCAAATGGTCAAGTTGATAAACGAAAGTCAAACTTGGCCACTTTTGTATTCTTGCCCACTGCAAATAACTAATCAATTTGTTATCAACTACCAATAATAACTATCTAACATTAGTAGTTAACATTAGTCCAACATCATAACTATCTAACATGTTCTACTATTATACGTACATAGATGACTGTTTTTAATGAGGATCAGTACTCAAGTTTTAAAATTTCAACTCATAAAAAAAGTTTGTATATTTATATCAAAAGTCATGCTAATAGATCCACAATTAATACGTTTCATTGTACATAGATACGCATAGAAAGTTACCTTGCTCTAACACAAGGCATAGATCGGGATAGGTTGATGTAATTGCAGAATAATGGGTTCCCCTGTGCCGCATACGTGCAGATATATATACAGATTATTTGAACAAATTTTTCACTGGAATGTTATTTTTGGAAGCACAACATAAAAAGATTACTATAACATATTCTAACTGGGGAAAAGAAACGTTAACCTCCACTTTCAAACATTCCATTACCATGAATTTTATCTGGAAAATTCACACATACAAAATGACTTGACACCTCATCATATTACTATCATTCCATATCTCAAACATTAAATTGGAAATTCATACATACAAAACGAATTGTATCAACTACCAATAATAATCCCACGTGGTTATCATAGACTTTCCAACGTTGACCTCACCCAAATTATGACAATATTTACTATTATGGTCAATCTAACTGTCCCTTGTTTGACCCGATAAATTTTCAACAATTCCCTGTGCACTTCTGTAATCACAAAATCCAAATAAATGATACTACTATCCCTAATATAGTTTCTCTAAAAAGTTCATTAAATCCACAGTATGATCCTTAATTCCAAACTTTCTAAACTTGATAAAATAGCCATTTTGACAGGCAAAGGTCAACCTGTACCATTTTTCCAGTCCTACAAACACTGTATTAGCCATCTTCTAGACTTCAAAATTACTCAGCATAATGTATCAGAAAAAAATATACCTGGAGCATAACAAAGCTAAGCAAATTGGAGATAATGAGAAACTTACTTCAGAACCTATACATGTTTGGTAAATTTCAATGAGGCACTGATACTTGCTTTCAACCATGGCACTGTTTTGATGTGTTGCACCAATATCTGCACTAAGACGACATAAATTTATATTATGTATAATGTTCCACAATTAAACGTTTTGGGTCAACCACGACTTTGATCCATTTTGCACAAAAAAGTACTCATTTTTATGTGAACCCATGTTAAGATGTTAACAAAAATCCCACCCCGCCAATTTGGCCAGCTTCAACACTACATATTTTCAACAACATTCAACGTCCAAAGTGACAGATCAAAATGACCAAGGTTTAAAAAACAACATATTTGCAATATAATAAACTGCACATGTTGTAGTGAGTTTAGCAGAGAAACAAACTGAAAAGTGCATCGTCAACATTTTGAAAAGGGAAAATCATATAATGTGTGTCGGTATCTAGAGTACAAAAACTGGACTTTATATATCATAGTACATGCTTTGTTCCCACTAAATCTGTAGAATTAGGACCAATTGAACATTTGTAATATAGCAAAATCTATGGAATTCCTACATGAAACCATAGATGAAATATATAATATGTATCTCACTTTGTTGACTATAACTACAAAATGTACATGGTCCCAAATTTATAGGCATCACTTTACACGTAATTGCCGCCGATTACATTCACTTTTTATTAAAAGACACCACATCATGTATTTGAAAGCATTAATTCCCCTTACCGTTTCTGATTGTTACAAAGACGTGTTTACACCAGATTGTATAAACTCTCACATGTTGCACCCATTAGGTGATGATTAAATCAAATCTCACTATTTAAGTTCAATGGCAAAATGGGTATAAGTGGAAGATCTTTGACACAAAACTCTTAGTTCAAAAGCTTACCTCTTTGACATGGTACGGCTCATAGCAGAATGTAAAAATGTTAATGTTCAACTATTAGTTCAACAGCTACCCCTTAGGCGATCAATGATTGATTTTTGCTTAGTCTGTAGTAAATCTGATGATATACATGATGTACCATTAATCAGATCAAAATAGTTAGTACACATATCTAGCCGAAAATTATTTCAATACATGCGGAGAATAAAAGAAAAACCTGAGTTGCTCCCTTGGTTGAATTAATCAAAAACATGCGTA
Organism: Helichrysum umbraculigerum; assembly: GCA_949592205.1. Taxonomy (NCBI): domain Eukaryota; kingdom Viridiplantae; phylum Streptophyta; class Magnoliopsida; order Asterales; family Asteraceae; genus Helichrysum; species Helichrysum umbraculigerum. Next base: position 139,664,074 of record CATIUR010000001.1, on the reverse strand, counting down.
CAGTCTGTAGTCTGATTGAGGGCTTGTTTCAGATGAAGAGGATGCATGCCATCGTCAACAGATTTATTTTGAAACTCCTAGATATGTTGAAAGTTTTGATATATGCGGGTTACTGACTTGTAAGTCTATTTCAAAGCATAAGTAAAAATTAACAACATGCTACACACATCTTTGTATCGAAACGCTTCATAGATTCAATCATATAAGACATTCTACTGATGTTAGACATTTCATGGATTTCCACATAATCAGACTACAATGTGTTTCAAAATAGACCTGTTCCGGTATCATGGCATCACTTTACACGGATTTGTAACTGATTACATTCCAAGGAGAATTAAGTATTTGATGCGGTTGCAGTGTCGACTTCCCAGTATTTGATTAATACCTGCAGAAACACATACAGATTATTGAAACCTCTATCTACTTTTAACAGATACATACAGTACAAACATAATGAATTCCGACATGTCAACATTCAACACAAATACTGTAGATGATTACTATTTATATAAAGCATATCAAACTTTCATTTAAGCAATTAATCAAACACTTGGTGTGCTTCTGAAATTCTGCGTACATGATACAATCTATAAGTGAAATTCATATTCCAAAATTCAGAACCATAACCAAATACTATAATTAATAGACTAAAATATGTAAGAAGTTAAATCGAAATACATCAATCAGTTGGTAATTTTTAGACAAATTGAAACAAATGGAGAATCAGAAAAGGATAACGCACCTGTAATACCCAAGAAACAACGTTAATTCAACGAATTTTTACTTGAGTGATGCGAAGATGGCTGAAGTATTACCCGATCGTTCGTGCGATTCTTCACCGTTCGTTGAATTCTTCGTTCGAAAAATTAAATTGGGTATTGGGAAGCTGATCAGTGCTTAAAAACCAATCGATTGATTGCTCTGAGTATTGAGTTCTTTGGTTGATATGGTAAGCCCTTGGTCGATTTTGTTGAAACAAATGGGAAAGCGGGTTTTGAACCATATAAGGGCATAAGGGCATTATTAAAACAAATTAGTCCATAAAGGATTAAGATTAATTAATCATGCTGATAAGTATGATCAAGGGCTGTAATTAAGTGATCTAAAACAATGAAAGGTGAGGATTATGTTTCAAAGGGTAATTAAGGAGATGATTAAGTAATAAGCACTCTCTTTTAATAGATAAGAGAGAAGAGAGAAGAGAGAGATGTAACTAAAAGATTTTATTATTGAAATTGTAAATGAACTATGATTAAATTGAGTTTTAATATAGGGATAATAAATAATCCATGCAGCATAATCTTTTTTTTTTTTTACTTATTTACTATCCCTCCAAATATTGACCGTAATATCTAAGAAGAAAAAAATAAGAAAACAATATTGCACATTTTAATAATAAAAGTCTTACTTATGTGTATTATGTGGGCAATGCCAATATATCTAAATTTTTAGATCGTTCCTTACGGTGTCCTCGTCTTTTGTCTTACTTTACGTCCCATGAAAGACGTCATAGGCACGACGTCATTTTGGGCTCCGTCCTGGGTGGTGATGCATGTTTTTTTCATTTCATCTTGTAATAGCTTTTCCAAAAGTGCGCTATTCATCTTTCGTTAATAATAATGCATGTTTTTTTTTCTAGGAAGAAAAAAACAAGGAAAACAAATTGTTCGTAGTTCGATTACATAAAGTAAAAAGAAAACATTTTGCAGATTAATAAAATGAAATCCTCGTATTGGTTAGCTTTCATAATTAACTTGAACTGTTACAAACATCCCAATGTAAAAATGTAAAATATGTTATGATATAAGATATATACACATGCCTATATTTGGTTGCCACTTTTGTCAATGCTAGATCAATAATGTGTTAGTAACTTGGCCCCCTAATTACCCCAAAGTATGAAATGTATAGTGTATGCAAGTAGTATAAATACTACATTATTTGAATGAGAAAATTGCACCTCATGATACACTTTCATAAGTGATATCTTTATACACTCCATCTTGTTCTTCTTTTCTTACTTAAAAGTTGTTATATTATATTGCTAATAGAGCCTTAATTATAGTTAAATTACAACACGTTATCAGCACGAAAGTTCTCTAATTAAGGAAGATCAAAGCAATCCATATTAATCAAGATAACTAGTCAAGCTACAATATGTCAAGCGTTGCAAAGACAGAATTTGAAACAACTCAATGCAAATGGAATGAATTATATGTCTTGGACTCTAGATATGCAATCAAAGCTTGAATCCATGGGTATCTTGGATACCATAAATGAGAACAATGACAGTTCATCAAAAGATAAATCAACGGCATATGTTTTCCTTCGTAAGCATATTGATACTATGCTAAGACTTGAATATCCAAGTGTTAGAGACCCAAGTGTACTTTGGGCAATTCTCAAAAGGAGATTTAACATTCAAAAGGAAGTTTTACTTCCAACTGCAAGAGATTAATGGAGGAACTTAAGGTTCCAAGATTTTAAGAAAGTAAATGAATATAGCTCAACTATGTTCCGTATAGTTGCCACACTTAATTCAGTGGAGATCGTGTAACCGATGAGGATATGTTGGAGAAAACTTACTCCACATTTCATTCATCAAACATTAATTTGATGCAGCAATATCGGTTAATGAATTTCAAAAAATACTCCGATCTCAATGCATTTCTTCTTATTGCAGAACAGAATCAAGAGCTTCTTATGAAAAATCAGGCTCGTCCAGCAGGTTCCCTAGCATTAGCTGAGGCAAATGCTACAAATAAAGATGATTCAAAAAATAATACAAATAAAAGGGGACGGGGACGAGGCCGTGGCACAAATTATCGTGACAATCACAACCATAATGGTAGTCGTAACTCTAACAGTAATTCTCGTAGACGTGGACGTGGTCGTGGTTATAAAAGTAATTACCACAATGGTCAATATGATAACAAGTCCCAACCGCAAAGAAGGAATCATGATGCTGGAGCAAGCACTTCTAAGAACTCTGATGACATCTGTTATAGATGTGGAAGTACAGGGCATTGGTCTAAAATGTGTCGCAAACAGGAGCATCTTTGTAAGCTCTATAAGGCATCCATTGCCGGGAAAAATAAAGAAATGAACCTTGCTGATGACCTTGAGTTCACAAATGTTGAGATGAATGCTGCAGATTACTGCAATGACATTGACATATGAATCAATGTGGCTATCAATAATCTATCATAACTATGTTGGTTTTTCATAAATGTATTTCCCTTTTATTAGTTATGTTTTCCTAACTATGTTTTCCCTTTCATGACTAGCTTTTCATTTCATGTAATATATTTTTGAAATAAGATGTATCTTTTATTACATTCTTCTTATTACTTATATACACTCGTTATAATATTTTTATATTTGAAGTTTGATATGAAGTACAACGGGCTAGATCATAAAGCAAATGGTGGAGATCTATGTATACCAGATAGTGGTACAACACACACTATTTTGAAATCTAAGAAATATTTCTCTGAATTGAAACCAACAAAGGCAATAATACATATAATATCAGGCCCTGCAGATTTGATAGAAGGAGTTGGAAAAGCCAGATTTACATTGCCAAATGGTACCAAGTTTTTAATAGAGAATGCTTTATTCTCTCCAAAATCAACGAGAAATCTGTTGAGTTTTAATGACATACTCCCTCCGTCCCAATTCTATTGTCCCCAGACAAAAAACACGCAGTTTAAGAAAATATAATCATCTCTCTTACTTTTTGATAAGATGACAGTTTTACCCTCTACTTTTTACCTACTTTTTTGTCTTATATATACACACTAGGGGTAAAAAAGAACTTTATCTCCTTATTCTTATCTATTTATGGAAGTGGACAATTAATTTGATACAGCCCAAAATGGAATATTGGACAATAGATTAGGGACGGAGGGAGTATATCTTAATGGATATGATCATAAATCTGTGACTACAGATAATGGGAAAATATTTGCACATTACTGATAAGAATAATGTGCTGGAAAAATTTCCAATGCTTAATTCTAGCTTACATTATACACATATAAATGTAGCAGAATCGCATATGCTAGTTAAAGAAAAGCATAGTGATCCTAGTATGATCAGTTTTTGGCATGACATATTAGGTCATCCAGGATCTACAATGATGAAGAGAATAATAGGAAGTACCCATGGACATCCATTTAAGGATCAAAAAATCTCACATGATAAAATGAGTCCATGTACATCTTGTTCTATTGGAAAACTGATTGTGAGACCTTCACCACTTAAAGTTGAAAATGAATCACCACAGTTTCTTGAAAGAATTCATTTTGATATATGTGTACCTATTCATCCACCATCTGGACCATTCAGATACTTTATGGTATTAATAGATGCATCAAGCAAATGGTCTCATGTGTGTTTATTATCAACTCGTAATATGACATTTGCAAAGTTTCTTGCACAAATTATAAAATTACGAGCACACTTTCCTGAGCATGCAATTAAAAAAGTAAGACTTGATAATGCAGGTGAGTTTACGTCTCAAGCATTCAATGACTATTTCATGTCTGTAGGAATTGTTGTTGAACATCCAGTTGCTCATGTTCACACACAAAATGGTTTAGCTGAATCATTGATTAAACGTCTCCAATTAATTGCTAGACCTTTGATAATGAGAACAAAATTGCCAGTGTCTATTTGGGGACATGCAATTTTACATGGTGCATCATTAGTTCATATTAGACCAAGTGCATATCATCAGTATTCTCCTCTACAACGTGCCTTTGGGCAAGAACCAAATATTTCTCACCTAAAAATATTTGGTTGTGCAATATATGTCCCATTGTGTAACATCAGTCTTAAAGATCTAAGGGTATTCTGGTTATTTTCTTAGCTTTAAATTGTTATTTAATATGTTAGAAAATTTGTTTCAATTTGAGTAATTGTGACTAGTAAATTATTAATTGTTTTAACTTTTTATAGTTAACGGTAAAATAAAAGTGTTGGAATCGTAAATGGTTTTTAGGTTCCAGACAATAGATGGAACGGGGACTAGTTTTAAGTGAATACGGAGTCGGTTAAAAAGTTTGGCCGACCTATATTAACCAACTTTCCCAAAATGGAAAGTTAGTTCTTGAAAACCTAAGAAACACAAAACCTAAATACCTAATCACTAAAAAACTCAAAATTTGAAATCAAAATCTGGAATAAGATCTTGAAATTGTGTTCTAATCATCCTCATCATCATTATAATTTGTAAGTTTGTTAACTTTTCTATTTTAATTATGATCATGAATTTGATTTAAGTGAAGTTGATATGTTATTGTACTTGTAAAGAGTTAGTAGATGATATATGATGCTTTGTACTAGTTTTGCTATGTTAAAATGATCATGTAATCTAATCTTGTGGTTTGTATGGTGAAAAACAGAGCTGGGGTTTGGTCTGTTGTAGGTCACTGGAAGGTGGGCTTACCCGGTGGGTAAACCCACTACCCGGCGGGTAAACTTGTTTAATGGGTAATCCGGTGGGTAAAAACTATCCGGCGGATAGACTTAGTGTAAATTGTAAACCGCGAAATGGACTTGGTTTGGGCTTAGGCTTACCCGGCGGGTAACCCCTCCTATCCGGCGGGTAACCGTCTGGTAGGCAGATTTAAGTTTAAGTTTTAAATATGATGGTTTTTGTGTATCATGATTATTAAACCATGTTTCTAGTGATCTTTGCTTAAGTTGTATGCTTATATTATATAAGTATTGTATATGATTAAGTTATGAAATGCTTATTGGTTATGGTTATACACTTAATATCAAGTGATACTCCAATTATGAAATGAGTACTAATTTGTATTCGGTTGTGTTTTCAGATCAACCAAAGACTCAGTAAAATAAGACCTCTGAGTTTGGATCTTGAAATATTCAGGTGAGTGGACTTGTGACTCTCAGTGTAAATTGGTGTAACATATTTGGTTACTACGAGTAAACCCGGTTATGATGTTATAGACTGTTAGTCTAATTTGACACGTGTGACTATGTGATACTTGGCCTTGGAGGCATTATGTTATGGGAGGTCAACTATGGTTGGACTTGATTGCTATAGGTTAGTCAACGTGGGAATTGTGAACATATGTTGTGAATGGATCCTATGTTGATTGAAGATAGCAATGAGTTATCGGTAAAACCACTGCGTGGCCTGTAGTTGGTTACAAGTGTTACTTGGAGGACCACCGCGGCAATGAGGGTTCCTCAAGGACCACCGATCATCTGAGATGATTATGTGTTTACCATTATTTGTTGTAAACAGATTATTAAGCTGAGTTAGACTGTTATTTACTTGTCTATTCACTTAGCTTCATGCTAATCCCACCACTATCCTCTTGCAGGTTATGTTTGATATGTTTTGGACAAGAAGTTGTATTGGGAAGAATGTTTGACGACGATGTACTTTGATAATGTTTTAAACTTATGTCGTGTTGTGCTTTGAAAGGTTCTATAACACCCAGTTGCTGTATAATGTTGAATACACTTTAATTTTGTTATGTATTGGTTATGTCATGTAATTTAATAATATGGGGATTTGCGCTTCCGGTATGTATAAAAAAAATGTCTTCAAATGAGGGGTGTTATAATTTGGTATCAGAGCATAGGTTTGGGCGAATTGAATAGTTGTAAGTTGTTCAGTCCCAAATCTATATGAGTCAGTCAAACATTCTGAGATGTGGGATTAGTTATGATATGATAATTGGTTAGTATGTTAGGTACTAACAATTAACGAGTTGTGAGATGTGTTGTGATTATAGATATGGCAGGTAATGAACAACCGACCAATACTCTCAACAATGCCTCTAGGATCGATGTTCTACATTCTGAAACTCATAATGAGAGACTTGAGCATTCTGGTACTTCTGTCCCGGGGTTTGAGGAAACTGATAGGGGTGATTATATGCTGCAATTAGAAGATGAACTGCAAGAACTTCGCAGATTTAGACAGAGAACTTTGGAGGTTGAATCCTCACAGCCAGTTGAAAGCAGTATTCCACCACCTGTGGTATCATCTTCTCAGATTCCAGTATCCTTACCGTTTTATTTTCAGACTACTACTCCATTAGCATCGTCTGGGCCTTACAGTTATCAGTTACCATGTAAGTCCCCTAGTTTTAGGATCGATAACTTCGTTATCTGTAGTATTAAGGTGCGGAATCCCTCAATACGGTGTTATCTTACTAACAACGAATATGTTCGTATTGCGTTTTGTAAGACTTAGCTTTAAACGATAAATCGTCAAAACCTAGTCGTAGGTTATGTTTTCTCTGGTTTTCTGGAATCGCAGAATGTAAAAGTATCAAAAGTGTTAAGGTTTTTCACGATTGAAAAACCTTTTATATTTTGTCTCGGCTCGCATAGGCCTATGAGTTCGGTCCAACTCGCAGCCCAAGTCAGCCCAGTGACTCGGCTCGCCAAACTCAATCTACGCGAGTTCAGATCTCACCTCACAGCTCGACTCGCTGCGACCTGAGATCTCGACTCGCTACGCATCAAACGTCTATTATTTATTTTGTATTTAATTATTCGTCTAACTTAACAAAACAATATGTTTAACGAATATCACTAACAAAACAAATATTCTTTTACAAATCCAAACCAATATACAAACACAATAATAATTACACTAGTCCTATTTCAAGCTAGATCTGTTGTCACACTCTATGTCCCAACATACCAGTGTTTCCACCATTATCTCAGCAACAGCAAAAGGTGTGTTCTTTTAAAACCTTTATGGCCAGTAAACCCTTAGAATATTCAGGTAGCAGTAATCCTTCTATGACTTTGGATTGGTTGCGAGATATGGAAAGAAAATTTGAGGTTTGCAGGTGTGAAGAAGAAGTTATTGTCCCGTATGCTACTCAACTTTTGAAGGGACATGCCATGACATGGTGGGATTCCATAACTGCATCCTTAACTTTACAACAAAGAGAATCCATTCGTTGGTTAGACTTTTACAATGAAATGTGTAAACAGTTTTGCTCTATTTGATATGTCTAGAATCAGACGTGAGTTCATGGATTTACACATGACAGATCAAATGTCGATTGATGATCTTATTACCCAGTTTTCTGAAAAGTTAAGATTTGTACACCAATGGGTTCCGGATGATAAAACTAGGGTTGAGCATTTTGTTGGAAACTTACCTCCACACTACCGAACAACTGTAAGATTAGCAGGTTCTCTTCCCCATGCTTTTAATTTAGCTCGGGCAGTAGACAGTGACATTCGAGCTCGAACTTTACAAAATAAGGAGAAAGCCTTGCAACGATCCAAAAGTGATTCAGGTAAAGGTAAACAGAAAAGTCAAGATAATCAGTAGAGCCGGAGACCTAATACCGGTAGTGGTTCGGGTGATAGACCTTGGTGTGCTAGATGTAAATCCAGTCATTCTAGGCCGTGCACATTACAGACTTCTCGGTGTATTAAATGTGGTGCATTTGGGCATGCTATGAAAGTTTGTACGTACCTAAATTTTGTGTGCCGGAACTGTTATAAAGAAGGGCATCGATCATGAGCTTGTCCAGAGGCTAAGAGATTTGGAATGGGTGTGGTCGGTGGGTCATCATCTTCAGGTTAAAAGTGGAAGAATCCGCCACCTGCTACTGGGAGAGCTTTTCAAATGACAGTCGATGAGGCTGTCACTACTGAGGACGTCATTACTGGTACTTTTCTCATTAATTCTGTACAGCACGTGTGTTATTTGATTTTGGAGCCAATTGTTCTTTTATATCTGTGTATTTTTGTGATAAATTGAAATTGACTCCTTCCTTGATTGCTAATCCTCTTGAAGTAGAAGTAGCTGACGGTAAATTGGTTCCTGTTACCACAACGGTGACTGGAGCTAGTATACTGATAGAGGGCTATAGTTTTCTGGTTTCTTTTCTTTTGATGCCAATTCCTGGTTTCGATGTGATTATTGGTATGGATTGGCTGAGTTATAATAAAGTTGATATTTCGTGTCATAAGAAGTTGATAAAGATTCCTGTATCTGATGAGTCATATGTCGTGGCTCGAGGGGATCGGGAGAAAGGTAGTGTTCCTTTGATTTCCTTGATGAAAGCTAGAAAATCTCTAGCTAAAGGTTGTGAGTCCTACCTAGCCTATGTTGTTGATGTTAAATTAGAAAGAAATCTATCTCTGATGTCCGGGTGGTTTCTGAATACCCGGAGGTTTTCCCTGATGAATTGCCTGGTTTACCACCAATTAGGGAGGTAGAATATCAAATTGACTTGATTTCTGGTTCAACTACAGTAGCTAAGGCTCCTTATAGATTAGCTCCTTCTGAAATCCGGGAAATGATGAACCAAATCCAGGAATTTTAGATAAGGGTTTCATTAGACCCAGTTCTTCTCCTTGGGGTGTACATGTTTTGTTTGTGAAAAAGAAAGACGGTACCCTTCGTATGTGTATTGGTTACCGGGAACTGAATAAAAGAACTGTTAAGAATAAGTATCCTCTGCCTCGAATTGATGAATTGTTTGATCAGTTGCAAGGGTCTTCTTACTTTTCTAAGATTGATTTGAGATCAGGTTATCACCAGGTGCGGGTCCGTGAAGAAGATATTTCTAAAACAGCTTTTCGCACCAGGTATGAGCACTATGAGTTCTTGGTTATGCCTTTTGGGTTGACAAATGCTCCTGCTATTTTTATGGATCTGATGAATCGGGTATGTCGACCTTTTCTTGATAAGTTTGTGATCGTCTTTATCGATAATATTTTGATCTACTCTAAATCTGAAGCTGAACATGAAATGCACCTGCGTATGATTCTTGAGACTTTGAAAAGAGAACACTTGTATGCTAAGTTCTCTAAATGTGAGTTCTGGCTTCGGGAAGTTTAGTTTCTGGGTCATGTGATTTGTAAATATGGGGTAAAAGTTGATCCATCTAAAGTAGAAACTGTAATGAATTGGAATGCTCCAAAGAATTCTTTTGAAATTAAGAGTTTTCTTGGATTAGCAGGGTATTACAGAAAGTTTATTAAGGATTTCTCAAAGATTGCTGGTTCATTAACTAAATTGACTCGTAAAGATGTTAAGTTTCAGTGGGATAAACAGCGGGAATCAGCTTTCCAAACTTTGAAATAGTTGTTGTGTCAGGCTCCAGTGTTAGCATTGCCTGAAGGTTCTGATGATTTTGTGGTATATTGTGATGCTTCGTATGCTGGATTGGGTTGTGTGTTGATGCAGCGAGATCGTGTAATTGCTTATGCTTCTCGTCAGTTGAAAACTCATGAACAGAATTATCCTACTCATGACTTGGAACTTGCGGCTGTTATTTTCGCGTTGAAAATTTGGAGACATTACTTGTATGGCACCAAATGTGTTGTTTGTACTGATCACAAAAGTCTTCAGTATATGTTTACTCAGAAAGAATTGAATATGCGTCAACGCCGATGGTTGGAATTGATCAAAGATTATGATTGTGAAATCCGATATCATCCGGGGAAAGCCAATGTAGTTGCGGATGCTTTTAGTAGAAAAGGTACTTCTAACAGGATTTGTTTTATGCGGTTAGAAGTTTCTTCTGATTTGATAGAACAGTTAAAGGCTGCTCAGTTGGAAGCATTGCAGGATCATAATTTAAAATCAGAAATCATGTTGAAAAGAAAAGACTTATTGATTGATGATGCTCGGGGTTTGAAAACTTTTCAGTCTCGAGTATGGGTACCACTGATCGGAGGACTTCGTGAGTTGATTTTGACTGAAGCTCACCAGTCTCGTTTATCTGTTCATCCAAGAAGTACCAAAATGTATAATGATTTGAAACCGCTTTATTGGTGGCCGACTATGAAAACTGACGTGGCTTGAGTTGTTGAAACTTGTCATATATGTTCTCAGGTCAAAGCAGAACATCAGAAACCGTATGGTTCTTTGAGACAGTTGGAGATTCCTGAATGGAAGTGGGAACACCTGACAATGGATTTTGTTACTAAGCTACCCCGAACGCCACGTGGTAGTGATATGATTTAGGTGATTGTTGATAGATTGACTAAGAGTGCTCACTTCGTGGCTACCAGTGAGACGGCATCTTTGACCCGATTAGCTCAATTGTATGTTAATGAAATTGTCTCGAGACATGGAATTCCTTTATCTATTGTTTCTAACAGGGATTCTCGGTTTATATCTCGATTTTGGCAAAGTTTACAGCATGAGTTGGGGACCCGAGTGAATCTAAGTACAGCTTATCATCCCCAGACAGATGGCCAGTCAGAGCGTACTATTCAGACTTTAGAGGATACGCTGCGTGCTTGTGTACTGGAATATGGTGGTTCTTGGGATTCTCATTTACCATTGATTGAGTTTGCTTATAATAACTCTTATCACTCTAGTATTGGTATGCCTCCGTATGAAATGTTATATGGTCGTCGTTGTAGAACACCTACATGTTGGTTAGAAGCTGGTGAGAAACAGTTTACTGGTCCAGACATTGTTCAAATTACAGCCGAAAAAGTTGCAATTGCACGTGAGAAACTGAAAGCTGCTAGAGACAGGCAGAAACAATATGCTGATCCTCGTCGTCGACCGGTTTCATTTGTTGAAGGTGAATTGGTTTATCTCAAAGTTTCTCATTGGAAGGGTGTGATTCGATTTGGTAAGCGAGGGAAACTTGCTCCCAGATTCATTGGTCCATTCAAAATCCGACAGGTTGTTAATGATCAGACTATTGCTCTAGATCTTCCTTCGGAATTGTCTGGTATTCACGATACTTTTAATATATGTTATTTGAGGGAATGTAATGTGGAGGATCAATCCCAAATCCTTCCATTGAAAGATATGAAAGTTGACCAAAGTCAGAAGTTGGTAGAAGAGCCCATTGAACTTTTAGATAGAAAAGTGACCAAACTGCGTAAGAAAGAGATTCCTATGGTTTTGGTTAAATGGAAACATAGTTTAGGTCCCAATCTTACGTGGGAAACTGAGTCTAGCATGAGATCGCGATACCCTAGTTTGTTTGAGCGAGAATAGATTTCGGGGACGAAATCCTCTTAAGGAGGGGAGATTTGTAACATCCGTCTTAAAGATCTAAGGGTATCCTGGTAATTTTCTTAGCTTTAAATTGTTATTTAATATGTTAGGAAATTTGTGCTCAATTTGAGTAATTGTGACTAGTAAATTATTAATTGTTTTAACTTTTTATAGTTAACGGTAAAATAAAAGTGTTGGAATCGTAAATGGTTTTTAGGTTCCAGACAATAGATGGAACGGGGACTAGTTTTAAGTGAATACGGAGTCGGTTAAAAAGTTTGGCCGACCTATATTAACCAACTTTCCCAAAATGGAAAGTTAGTTCTTGAAAACCTAAGAAACACAAAACCTAAATACCTAATCACTAAAAAACTCAAAATTTGAAATCAAAATCTGGAATAAGATCTTGAAATTGTGTTCTAATCATCCTCATCATCATTATAATTTGTAAGTTTGTTAACTTTTCTAATTTAATTATGATCATGAATTTGATTTAAGTGAAGTTAATATGTTATTGTACATGTAAAGAGTTAGTAGATGATATATGATGCTATGTACTAGTTTTGCTATGTTAAAATGATCATGTAATCTGATCTTGTGATTTGTATGGTGAAAAACGGAGCTGGGGTTTGGTCTGTTACAGGTCGCTGGAAGGTGGGCTTACCCGGATGGTAGACTTGTTTAATGGGTAATCCGGCGGGTAAAAACTATCTGGCGGATAGACTTAGTGTAAATTGTAAACCGCGAAATGGACTTGGTTTGGGCTTAGGCTTACCCTGAGGGTAACCCCTCCTATCCGGCGGGTAACCGTCTGGTTAGGCAGATTTAAGTTTAAGTTTTAAATATGATGGTTTTTATGTATCATGATTATTAAACCATGTTTCTAGTGATCTTTGCTTAAGTTGTATGCTTATATTATATAAGTATTGTATATGATTAAGTTATGAAATGCTTATTGGTTATGGTTATACACTTAATATCAAGTGATACTCCAATTATGAAATGAGTACTAATTTGTATTCGGTTGTGTTTTCAGATCAACCAAAGACTCAGTAAAATAAGACCTCTGAGTTTGGATCTTGAGATATTCAGGTGAGTGGACTTGTGACTCTCAGTGTAAATTGGTGTAACATATTTGGTTACTACGAGTAAACCCGGTTATGATGTTATAGACTGTTAGTCTAATTTGACACGTGTGACTATGTGATACTTGGCCTTGGAGGCATTATGTTATGGGAGGTCAACTATGGTTGAACTTGATTGCTATAGGTTAGTCAACGTGGGAATTGTGAACATATGTTGTGAATGGATCCTATGTTGATTGAAGATAGCAATGAGTTATCGGTAAAACCACTGCGTGGCCTATAGTTGGTTATAAGTGTTACTTGTAGGACCACCGCGGCAATGAAGGTTCCTCAAGGACCACCGATCCTCTGAGATGATTATGTGTTTACCATTATTTGTTGTAAACAGATTGTTAAGCTGAGTTAGACTTTTATTTACTTGTCTATTCACTTAGCTTTGTGCTAATCCCACCACTATCCTCTTGCAGGTTATGTTTGATATGTTTTGGACAAGAAGTTGTATTGGGAAGAATGTTTGACGACGATGTACTCTGATAATGTTTTAAACTTATGTCGTGTTGTGTTTTGAAAGGTTCTATAACACCCAGTTGCTGTATAATGTTTAATACACTTTAATTTTGTTATGTATTGGTTATGTCATGTAAATTAATAATATGGGGATTTTGCTTCCGGTATGTGTAAAAAAAAAATGTCTTCAAATGAGGGGTGTTATACATTGCACCACCACAACGTACAAAAATGGGTCCACAAAGGAGATTGGGAATATATGTTGGGTATGAAACATCCTCCATCATAAGGTATCTTGAACTTTAACAGGTGATCTTTTTACAACACGTTTTGCTTATTGTCATTTTAATGAGGAAAATTTCCCAACACTGGGAGGAGAAAAGAGAAATCAAGAAAAAGATGTTTCATGGTGTGAACCTTCATTGTTGTATCTTGATCCTCGCACTAAACAAAGTGATACTGTAGTTCAAAGGATCATGCACTTGCAAGAAATTGCTAATCAGATACCTGATGCATCTACTGATATAAAGAGAGTGACTAAATCTTATATACCGGCTGCTAATGCTCCAGCCCGAGTAGACATTCCAAATTAACAAACTGATGATAAAGTCACTAAAGAATCTAAAGCACGTTTGAAACGTGGAAGACCAATTGGTTCAAAGGATAAAAATCCTAGAAAAGGAAAAGGATTAGAACATGCAATTGACTATACGGATGATGTGTTTGAAGAAACACAAAATGTGGATACTTCCCAAAGAGAGGAAGTCAATGACAAAAATAAAGAAGTCGCTATCAATTATGGTCACACAAAAATATTATGGAATCGAGTTGAAATGAAAAATGTTGATGAAATATTTTCTTATGCTATTGCATGTGACATTATTGTTGGAAATGATGATCCTGAACCAACATCCGTCATGGATTGTCAAAATAGACAAGACTAGAATAAATGGAAAGAAGCAATACAAACGGAATTAAATTCGCTTAATAAAAGAAGTGTTTTTGGTCGTATTGTTCTCACTTCTAAAACCATTAAACCTGTAGGGTACAAATGGGTTTTCATAAGAAAACGAAATGAGAAAGATGAAATCACAAGATACAAAGCTAGACTTGTAGCTCAAGGTTTTTCTCAAAGACCTGAAATTGATTATGAAGAAACGTATTCTCCTGATATGGATGCAATCACGTTTAGATATTTGCTAAGTCTAGCAGTATCCGAAATCCTTGAAATGCGTCTTATGGACGTTGTTACAGCTTATCTATATGGATCATTAGATAGCGATATCTATATGAAGATCCCAGATGGATTTACAATGCCTAGATCATTAAGTGCAAAACCTAAAGAAATGTATTCCATCAAACTACAAAGATCTTTATATGGGTTGAAACAATCGGGACGCATGTGGTATAAACGTTTAAGCGATTACTTGATGAGTAAAGGATATACAAATAATCTTATTTGTCCACGTGTCTTTATTAAGAAAACAACATTTGGATTTGTGATCATTGCTGTCTATGTTGATGATCTAAACATCATTGGAACGAATAAAGAAATCCATGAAGTCATTGTGCATTTGAAAAAAGAATTTGAGATGAAGGATCTTGGAAAAACCAAATACTGTCTTGGTTTACAGATTGAGCACATGCCTAATGGAATACTTGTTCATCAGTCAAATTACACGCATAAGGTATTAAAACGTTTTAATATGGACAATGCTAAACCTTTAAGCACTCCAATGGTTGTTAGATCACTTAATGTGGACAATGATCCATTTCGTCCTCGCGAAGAAAATGAAGAGGTCCTTGGACAAGAAGTACCATACCTTAGTGCTATTGGAGCACTTATGTATCTTACAAATTGTACTAGACCTGACATTTCTTTTGCAGTTAACATGCTTGCAAGGTTTAGTTCAGCACCAACGAAAAGACATTGGAATGGGATCAAGCATATATTTCGATACCTACGTGGAAGTACTGACTTAGGTCTATTTTATTCTAACAATTCAAAGCAAGGATTGGTTGGTTATGCAGATGCAGGTTATTTGTCTGATCCTCATATAGCTAGATCTCAAACTGGATACGTATTCATGAATGGAGGCACTGCAATTTCATGGCGTTCTCAAAAGCAATGTTGCAACATCTTCAAATCATGCTGAGGTCATTGCATTGAATGAAGCTAGTAGAGAGTGTGTATGGTTAAGGTCAATGACACAACTCATTTTATCCTCATGCGGACTAGAGAATGAAAAGATGCCAACTGTGATTTACGAAGACAATGCAGATTGTATTGCACAAATGAAAGAATGGTATATCAAGAGTGACAGAACTAAACATATACCTCCAAGATTCTTTTCATACACTCAAGACATTATCAAGAATAATCAGATTGAGATGCAATATGTTCAATCAAGCAATAACTCAGCAGATCTTTTCACGAAGACACTTCCAACTGCAATTTTCAGAAAGCACGTTCATAGTATTGGAATGCGACATGTTCAAAACATGTAATGCATTATGGTTGTCTACATGAGGGGGAGTCAACTATACGGTGCACTTTTTTTCCCTTAGCTAAAGTTTTTTCCCACTGGGTTTTCTTTAGCAAGGTTTTTAACGAGACAGTATTTCAAAGTTGACTTTACATTGAAAAGTAACAACCAAGGGGGAGTGTTATGATATAAGATATATACACATGCCTATATTTGGTTGCCACTTTTGTCAATGCTAGATCAATAATGTGTTAGTAACTTGTCCCCCTAATTACCCCAAAGTATGAAATGTATAGTGTATGCAAGTAGTATAAATACTACATTAGTTGAATGAGAAAATTGCACCTCATGATACACTTTCATAAGTGATATATTTATACACTCCATCTTGTTCTTCTTTTCTTACTTAAAAGTTGTTATATTATATTGCTAATAGAGTTTTAATTATAGTTAAATTACAGCAAAATAAAGGTTTTTGATCAATTCAAAAGGAACATAAGCAGCCACCCAGGCCTAAAATTGCAATTGCCCCAAACATGAACCACCATAACTATTACATCACATCGCACGTGAAAAAAGAGGTCATCACGTGCCCCACTACAATAATGCTTACTTTCATGTATATATTCCCCATGGTTACCACGACGATTAAGACACATACACAATTTTCTATGTTTGATTTTTTCCTAAGAGCATCCCAACGTATTAAATTGATTTTTTATCTCATTTAAGTAATTAACATTATATTAGGTGGATCGTTTTGTGTTTACATTATATTTTTTCAACAGATTATCCAATCTTGTGTATACAAAATATATATCTACAGATAAATTATATTATATATATTTTGCTCACTTTTAAGTTTTAGCCCTATCTTTTTTATTACCTTCACATGATAACCACAGTCAAACAGTGCAGCTTTCACCCACCCGTTATTCCTTGCTCAACATGATAACGTTTTTTTAATGGCCATGTTCTAACTGTGAGCATTTTTGAAAAAGTTAACTGAAACAGAACGAGTAGCTAATTAGTATTCTTAAGTAAAAAATCTATATATGATGCTTAGTAATTTACTTTAATCCAATATTAAACCATTTGCAACGCGCTCGTGATGAGTTCCATTCTGGCCTGAAAACGCACAATACTCGCAATGGGCATCGTGGTGCGGAACGTTGTGGTTGAGAAAACGGGTGAGTGAAAGCCATTATGTGGGCCGCAAGGGTTTTTTAGTCCATCTTCTTTTCTTCTTGTTTTATTCTAACCAAACTTAATTTAGTTGGACAAACCCTTTACAGCATGGTGTTACCATTGCAAAGGTTGTAAGATAATACCATATTATACTAACGTAACACTCAATCACTCATAACATGGTGTTACAATTGCAAATGGTATTAGTTATTTTGCTATTTAAAACTTTTAAATATGAGATTAAATATTGAATAATTAATGGAAAATAAAAATAAAAAAAATAGGACCAAGAAGAAGATTCACGCGCCAACGGAGTATCAGGGAACACATGTTTTAATCCCCTGTCAAAAAATGAAGCATGTCCGACTGCAACACTTCCACCTCACTAAATTAATTAATTTTTTATCGAATTAAATCTTAAATAGCAAAACACAAACACACTCTCATCCTCACAACTTCCCCACTTCATATATCCATAATTATAATTCTAGAGAGAGAAACAACAACAGAGAGAGACAGAACAGAAGTGTGTATGTTATGTATATGTGATCTAAATAATGAAAGGGGATGTTGGGGGAAAGATGGTAATCAAGTCCAAATTGAAGTGGGTAGGTTTAGTTGGACTTGTACTCTCTGCTTTATCCCTTTTTACTCATTTCCTTCTTGCTAGGTATTCTTCATCTTCATACACAGATGAACTCCTTACTGAGTATCAAGCCATTACTATTTTTTCTTGGAGACCCATTTTTGAGAATAATGCAGCAGCAGCAGATCTTTCCCCCAATGTAATTTTACTCATTTCCCACTTCCAAGATCTCTCTCTATTTATTTTTTTTGCTTAAAGTTTATGTCTTTTTTGTGAATTTTGCATATTAAAATGAATCTTGACTGTAGGGTTTGCCTTTTCTTTTTTTGTTACTCAAAAAGAAAAGTTTTTTAGTGTTTTTAATAGTCAAAGTTTGTATTTTTTTTCTTTTAATCTGGGTTGTTTCTTTTATAATTGTTGAAGCTAATTTGGTTTGATTTAATTCTTGTGCAGAGTAAATTGTATAGAAGATTATGGGGACCTGTTAGACGTTTTGAATCTTTACAACCGCATGCTAAACCTAGAGAACACTATGCAGGTTTGTTTATTTCATGAAATTTGTCTATTTATCTTATTTTATTACAGAATTCATGGTTATTTTGCACAACTCGTGATTTAATTACTGGAACCATGTGAAATAAATGCATAGAATTTGTATGGTTTGACTGCTTTTAGTTAGAAAGCCCTAAAGATTGAAGCTTGAAGTTGCAAGTTGTGTTTCACAGTTTCAGAATGCAGATTCTGATTAGATTGAACTTTCAGTGTGTTTTGTTCTGTATTCTAGCTTATTATGCTGCAATTTTGAACCAAAATTCATACTTCCCAAATCCCCTCTTAAGGTTTTAGGCCTTCTAGGGTTGTAATGAGCATATATATATATATATATATTATAGAATTGAATAAAAAGATGTAAATCAGTGTAAAATGATTAAATACATGGGTTGTAGTTCCAACTTTAAACGCCGGACCTGTAAACAACATTTATAGGCTGATATGATTGTTTTCTATGTGTATTATGGTCCCTTCAATTTAAATTTCGCAGTTGTTCTGATATTATTCATTTATCAGTGCCAGTTTCAGAATCAGATAGATTTATTTTTGTACGGATACGTGGAGGCTTTCATGAGATCAGGAGCTCGGTGAGTACATTTTCAATAGCATCAATCGGTAGTTCGATACCACATGCACTTTTATTCTTTGCGTTAAACTGTTACCCCTTTGTAGATATGTGATGCTGTTGTTATCGCTCGGCTTCTAAATGCTACGTTAGTGATCCCAGAAATCCAGTCGACCACAAGCAGCAAGGGAATCAGGTCTCTTTTTTGCTTTATTCAATTAAAGAGGTTCTGAAGGTGTATGCTCATAAATATTAAACGTTTTTATATTAATGTTATTTGCAGTGCTCAATTTAAGAGTTTTGCTTATCTTTACAATGAGGATCAGTTCATGGCAGCATTAGCGAATGATATAACAGTAGTAAAAACACTTCCCAAAACTCTTAAAGGAGCTAGAAGAAAGAAAGAGATTCCATCATTTAAAGTGGCCAACTCACAATCTCCCTATTATTATTTACATCATGTTCTCCCGGTTTTAAAACGCCACTCTGTGGTTGAACTTGTTGTTTCAGATGGTGGATGCTTGCAGGTAATTGTACTACTACTTTTTAAGTTTAAACTTTATTCACATGTGCAATAGAAGTTATTAAAGCTCATGAAGTTGTTGCTTTGCAAGCATATCTTCAAGTTTGAATTGTGTTTTCTATGTGATGGAATAAAATTTTCTAATAGATTTGATGTTTATCTTTCTGTGATTGTGGTGCATATTCCGAAGGCAATACTACCTCCAGATCTTGAGGAATATCAACGGCTGAGATGTCGTGTTGCATTTCATGCTTTAACCTTCCGACAAGAGGTCCAGGAACTGGCAACCAAGATTTTGCATAGGTAAGTTATCATCACGTATTTCTAAGTTTCCGTGAAGACTCGTTTTAGCCATGACCTGGGTAGTACAATACAACCAAGAAATGAACCATTGCTATCCTAGTTATCATCCATGATTGTAAATCAGTCATAATTGATGGTCTTCAGGTTAAGGGCTCCAGGAAGGCCATTTATAGCATATGACCCAGGGATGACAAGAGATGCTTTAGCATACTATGGTTGTGCTGAACTCTTCCAGGTACTTAATTTAATTTATTTCGCCTGTATAGTTGAATAGTGTCTCCATGAATTTAGAATGGCTATTGGAATAATGTTTTTATTAATGTGTTTTATGTGTATATGAAGGATGTGCATACTGAACTTATCCAGCACAGACGGTTATGGATGTTAAAACGTGGAATTGTGAAGGGCAATCTTACTGTGGATTCAAACACACAGCGTTTAAATGGTTCTTGTCCACTTATGCCGGAAGAGGTAAAGTTTTTAAAGTTATTTTCTTTCAGGATCACAGTACTAGAAATTTCACTGTAAACAAGCTACATAGTATTCATCAATCTTGCAAAAATGAAAAAGAAGAATAACCATTTTACTCTTTAAGTGAATAAAGATTGTGGACAGAAAACATTCAGTACAATTTCTTTTACATTTATATATAAACAAATTGTAGTGTTAGTTTTTTTGGTATTGTCACAATAAAGACTAACAAAAAAACTAGTATTATGGTTAAAAGGTTGTGAATACTTTCTCAAGAACACAAATCCTCGGTATAGAATAAATGACATTTTTAAGGACCGTTTCCCTATCCTTTTGGAATCAGGTGTCCATCTGACATCGAAAGTCCAAATGTTGTTGAAGGTATGTATTTGTTTTTTCTGCAGATTGGCATCATCCTTCGTGCATACGGATACTCTTGGGACACAATAATCTACATATCTGGAGGAGAGGTCTTTGGTGGTCAAAAGAAATTAATACCATTTCACGCAATCTTTGAAAATGTAGTTGATAGGACATCCCTTACTACACCTTGGGAACTGAACAAAATATATGGCCGTGAAGCCAACCTTGTTGACAAATATACAAAAACCCCACCTTCTGCTGAGAAAGAAATGAAATATGAATCTTGGAAGACATCAGGTCAACGCCCTCGGCCACTGCCGCCACCTCCTGCTAGGCCAAAGTCCTATAACATCGAAGGGTGGTGGGGTTGGGTGGCTGAGAGTGATAATGAGCCTGAAAGTACTGTGATCGAGTTGAGGACTAATGCTCATAAGCTGTTGTGGGAAGCAATTGATTACATGGTGTGTGTTGAAGCTGATGTGTTTGTTCCTGGTTTCGACCGTGATGGTAAAGGAAGGCCTAGTTTTGCAAGTCTAGTGATGGGCCATAGACTTTATCAATCTGCTACAGCTAAATCGTTCAGGCTAGACAGGTAATTATTCTTTCATGAGTCGTAATTAGTTATTTATTCTGGAATTTAAATGACGATAGTTAACATCCTTAGTTTCTAACGGTCAGATCGGATCGAATTTTGTGGTATTGTCAATTCAAACACTTTAAATGTCTGACTTTTAGGAGGAAACCTTGTGATGACGAGACCTATGGTTTGGTAGTTGTATTTTAGAATAATGCCATGGAAGTAAAAAAATGGAATTATGTGGTAATTTTGACAGTATATCTGGCCCCGTGCAACTATAAATGTCTAATATACGTTCTTTCATGATAGAATAAACTGACTGTAGAGTGAATAGGTATATGGTTTTAAATGTTGCAAGCAAGCGATGTAATCCTGTGGGAATATTGACTATTCAATTCGTTTGAAGTTTGAATTTTGAAACATTTTTTACTTTTCATCCAATTCTTGATTACGTTTGCACAATGAGAAGTAAAATATTGCTTTTGATTAACCAGGAAAGAAGTAGCAAAACATATGGAGGATATCAGTGAGCATATGTATGAAGTCAACCAGACCTGGATCAAATCAGTGAGAAGTCACCTGAGTAAAAGCTTGCTTGACGGATTAACAGAAGAATCAAAAGTATCAAAATCGTTATCTTTTCTCTCTTTCCCAGTTCCGGAATGTTCTTGCCTCAGATCCGAGTCAAATGGCGCATCATCTCGTGCTTCCACTTCCCAACTTCCCGCTGCTCTTAAAGTTGCACGTTCTTGTCCTGCGTGGATGGGTAAAGATGTAATTTCAAGTCCAGGTGACAAGGAAAACGAAGATGATCTTGATGATGATGATTCTGGACCTTTTAGTTTGCTTTTTCGACCTAGTGGTGGTGGTTCTAGTAATAGAAATATTGTAAGTAGTGGTGGCAGAGGTGGTGGAGAGATGATGAGCAGCAAAGAAGAGACTCAGATGGAAGATCAAGAGGAAATGGATGGTGGCGATCGTTAGATGATGGAGTTAGTAGATTCCCTAATCGTAGCCTAACTTTAGTTTTTTGTATAGTTAAAACACATTGTTGGTGGTTAGACTGTTCTAATTTGTAAGTACAGTTTGACTTCTGCAGTCAAAGCTGTTGTATTTTAACTGTATAATTTATAAGAATATTTTGTAAACTTATTAGAACCAATATAATATCTACATTCATTCTCAATAAGCGACATAATTTGGAAATGCACCGGTGTATTCTATTTGCAGTATTCCAGTTTTGAGTCTTTGAGGTTAGATAATTGACCTTCTGGTCAACACACATTTCATCAGATAACAGTGTTTATCTTACAAAATTAGATATTGGGTCTAGAATGGGTATGAATATTCTAAACGGGTATGGATACA
Source organism: Helichrysum umbraculigerum (assembly GCA_949592205.1). NCBI lineage: Eukaryota > Viridiplantae > Streptophyta > Magnoliopsida > Asterales > Asteraceae > Helichrysum > Helichrysum umbraculigerum. Next base: position 139,641,508 of record CATIUR010000001.1, on the reverse strand, counting down.
GATACACTAAAACCCGGCGGAACCCGACCCATTGGCATCCATAATCTAAGCATTGTAAATAATAAGCTGATAAAAGAATTTAAAAAGGCAGTGGTAATGGTACAGATACATTAAAACCCGCCGGAACCTGACCCGTTGGCATCCATAATTCAAGAATTGCATATTAGAAGTTCATAAAAGAATTCAAAAAAGGGCGTTCGTATAAGAATTTAAATCACTGGGCGTCGGAATGAAGTCATAAATTTTTTGGAATTGAAAATAACTTGGCTTTTTCAGAAAAAATAAAATAAAGAAGATTGTAGGAAGAGTTTGAATTATGGAAGAAATAATTAAGTATTTATTAAATTAAAATTTCCATAAAATATTTGGAGGATTATATACAATTAAAGAAAAATTAGAGGATTTATATTGTAAATATTGAAGGGCCTATATTGTAAATATAGAAGGGTATATTAGTCTTTTAGTCATATAAAAATAGGATTAATGATGTCATTAAATAAATGAATGATTAGATCTTAATTGTTGATCTCCAACTAATTACTATTATTCTTTCAAGATTTTTCTTTTATATATATATAAGATAGATTTGTTCATGTATACTTGTATTATTATTATTATTTTTTTAAATTATATGTTGTTTGACTTATTTTAAGCATTTAAGTTACAAATGTACTATCTAGACACTTAAAATTCGTAGACAAAAATTAAATATGTAAATCAAATACAAATTCAACGGCTTATAAAAAGCAGAGTTAAGACATCATCAATCAAAATCAAATTTAATTAAAATCAAATTAGGTCCCTCTAATTAAACAAAAAATTATAACCTCTATTTTAGTTAAGGAATCACCACCCGTATGTATACACGGGTTTAAGATCTAGTTAGAACCAATATGATATCTACGGTCATTCTCAACAAGCGACATAATTTGGAAATGCACCGGTGTATTCTATTTGCAGTATTCCAGTTTTGAGTCTTTGAGGTTAGATAATTGACCTTAAGAAGGTCAACACACATTTCATCAGATAACAGTGTTTATCTTACAAAATTAGATGAAGATGGAGTTGAGATTTAATTTTTTTAATCATAAGAAGTGTTAAAAAGTTTAACACTGAGTTCAATTTTTTGGAAGAGTGTTTCAGTGTTAAACTTTGTGTAAAAAATTGTTCACAAAATATTTTTAAACCAGTAAAATCAAAGAAAAAGAATTTCAGCGTTTAAAACTCAACATTAGGCTTTAACTTCGGGCTTCAACTCCGGTGGGGAGTGGTTGCCTGGCATTAAACTGAAGCAACATTAGGCTTTAACTTCGGGCTTCAACTCCGGTGGGGAGTGGTTGCATGGCATTAAACCGCCTTTAACGCTCAACATTGGGCTTTAACTTCGGTCTTCAACTCCGGTGGGGAGTGGTTGTCTGGCATTAAACCGCCGCTGAAAAATGCCCCTCCACTCACCTTGCTCTTATAGTGTGGATATGACATTGTGTAGCTATCAAGTTTTTAAATTTTTAGAAGGGAAATATAATAATTTAATAATTAAAGGACGGAGATTCTTTAAAAAAAAGGGTTGAAAAGCTTCTGCTCAAGAGATTATATTTAAAGAAGTCCTACAAACTTTTTTATACGCCAAACAAGGGTTGTGAATCTATAAAAGACGGAGTTTCATATTAATTAAAAGTTCAAGCTCCTACCATCCTCCGTAATCTCTTAGAAACTCTGTTGCCAAACACAACCAAAAGTCATTGCACATTTCATCAAGTAACTAGAAGACTCTAGAACAGCTTTGACATGAAGATTTACAGAGAACCAAAAAGATGAGCAACAATTTGAATAAGGAAATTTGCAAGTATGAATGAATTTCAAAAAGTATACAAATACTTTTTACGGAAAATTTCATAATTTTTGTACCCAGATCCCATTCTTTGTCAACTAGTGCTTAAATGCTCTTCTTTTGGCATAGATACTGCTGCCTTGAGCAGAAGGACCAAGCTGATTGTCAGTTAGCTGATGGCCATGATCATATTGGAGACAGATGACCAATACGAACAGTTCAGTAGATTGAAGCGTCAAACCGTGGCTCATAGAAGCAGACCTGGCTGTTATATGACTGTAGAGCGCAGCCAGCAATCCAAGACCACACCTTCTTATCAACATCAAAAAGCAGACCTTTCCCTTGATTCCAAGATGTAAAACAAATCAAGTTATCCTGCCCAAAACACTCAAACCTCTCTGCCGATAACCTCAAAAGAGCTCTAAAGTACCTTGGTGGCATTCTACTTATTTCAATCCAATTAACTTTCGCATGATCTAATTCCCAAATTCTCATACTTTGAAGGGTACTATAAAGACCGATTCTTCCAACCAAAAACAAACGCTTCTGTGTACCTGCAACCAGATACCCATCCAACAATGATCGTGGGAACTTTGCAGGTATATGTTCCCAGTATCCTGCATCCAACCGATACATCATCAAACCAAGAGGCGAAATTGTTTCCAAATACAGTCTCGAATCACAAAAAGCCATCTTTGATGAACAAAGATTTACAGCAGGCATCGTTTGATGAAGCGACCAGCTGTCGAGCTTCGAATCGTACACCTCAGTTGGAAATGAGTTGTCTCCGTAGATATCACTAGCAGCAATAACCTTAAAAGATCGTTTCTTTCTATCGACAACCATTATCAACTGTCTCTGCTGGTTATAATGCATATTCGGTAGCACTCTCCAACTTTGCGTTAGTGGATTACAAATCAATGTTCTGAAAGTCAAACCATCAAGTCCCGAGAAGCAAACAAGCCCGCCCGACGACCCAACCAACCAAAACGCCCATTGAGGCAAAAATGTAAAGGGAATCTTAAACCACTGTTTCAACGGCAAGCTAAAAACAGAACATTGCGGTGTTTGTAAATTCTTCCAAAATGTAAGAAGACAAGGTCCATGAGACGGAACTTGTGAATGAAACTTGAGAAAACTATTATCCTGTAATATCGAATTCCATCTCTTACAAACTGAACGAAGACGAAATATCATAAAAGGCGGAACCCTAGCTAAAATCTCATTCAATAAATCTTCAGGTAACATAGCCCATATATTATCTTCCATATGAACATCAGGCTGAGTAGCTTTAGCAAATGTAGCAATCATTTCCTCATCTAAACCTCTTGGTTTCGTCTTAATAACTTTCTGTCTAGACGGACTTGTGTTCCTAAACCCTAGTCCCGGGGCAATCGGGCTCGTATTTCTAGAACTACTTCCACCAAAGTAACTCAATTGTCTCCCCTCATCCTCACCTAAATCTCTAGAACTAGAATCAGAAGCATCACCCATTCCTACCACCATCTTTTGAATAACCTAAAAAGTAAAAAATCCCCAAATTTTACAGTCAATGATCCAAAGAAACCACAATCAGAGATCTAAAGATTCGAATTAATAACTTGGATTGTGGAACTACAAACTTAGACATAAAAACCCTAGATTGTGGGATGCAAAATGGGATCTTTTTTCAATTCCAAAATGGTGCGCGAATTGAATTGAATTGAATTAATTTGAAAAGATAAAGAAAACAAACGGTTAATTGATAAAAGGGGAAGGTTATACCTTTTGACGGGGAAATGGAATTTAGGGTTTTGAGGTATCGCGGTCATCAGAAGGAATGAGTAGCTTGAGATACAGAGAAGCCTAAGCTAGGGTAGGGTGGGTGAGCCTCCATTTTCTGTATTCTTGTGAGTAATTATTTTGGATTTGAGTTTTACAGACAAGTGTGGTTGTTTCTGTAGATCACATTCGATTTTGTGTCGATATGCTCTAGTATGAACTAAAAACTAAATGTTGGATTAAGCCCATTTCTAACTTGCATCACTAATTCAATTCAAGTTAAGAAATATGCCGATCTATCTATAACTAAAGGAGTCCCTTAGTTATAATAGGAGATTGTGAATGTTAACAATATAGCTTTGTCATTTCATAAAATAAATAAATAAATTCGTTACTTCAAAATTGTTGTGAACCAAATAATTTTTATGATTCATTGTGAATGAAAATTGAAGTTCTACTTTTTTACGAAAATATCACTTCTCTTTTCATAAGCTTTCAATAATCACATCGATTCCGGACCATTGATTAAATGGATTCATTAGCATGTGTAGCTCTCACCTAAATGTTGTGTTATCACTATGTCTCAAGTCTACATTACAATTAGAAACATGCAAGATTTTTATGGTTATAAATAAATAATATCATGTATAAAATTAATACTACTAAAGTTTTAGATTAGTTGTAGACTTGTAGGATTGTCATCCTAAAAGGGAAAAAAGCTCTAGTGTGTTGTTTATCATTGTTGCTGCGTAAACAAATTAATTTGAAATTAGAATTCGAATGTAAACAAATAAGTAATTGAAAAGAAAGTTATTACATGCCCCTGAGGGGATTCCAGTATCGAACACATTACCTGGCTTTACATCAAATATATATTTAACAAAAATATATATTGCAAAATTTTAAAATTACCTCATGTTGACACTGCACATAATGTCTAATCATTTAAATGTGCATGCAAACTTTTCTTTTAATTTGTTACAATATTTTTTTTTTTGGGTAAAGTTGTTACAATATTTTTAGTGATACTAAATCAATAGCACTAACTGTAACTTTTTACCTTTTTACCATCAAAAGATTAGTGCTAATGTGCTATCTACGATCTACCTAAGGATATTTTGATTTTTTACCATCAAAATGTTCAATTCGATCAGGGAACAACAATTTAAATTATTTAAGAAAAACATAACTTAACTTTTAAAACTTGACTTCTAGTATGTAAAAAATCCCGATTAACAATCAAAAGGATTCATCATATTGAACAATTTTATAAAGTTTATTTATCCTTGTACACATTTTATAAAGTTTAGTTACCGTTAATACATTACGTATAGTTAGGGTTGATTTAGGTAACCATTTTTTGATCGTTCATTAAATTAAACATTTTGTAAAAGTTTGATGCCCTTACTATCTATAAATTACCCTTAAAATTAAACTTCGGGTGGATAACATATGCATTTCTAACAATTATGACTATATTCAGAACATAGTTGATGTGATTCAGATGGTTGCTAAAAGAATGCATGTCATGATTTCAAGGGTTTAATCTTGTAGCTTAGGGATAACGTGTATAAGAAAATTAGAGTCCAAAACAACCTAGCTGTATGCAACCGGTTAATAAAATAGGAAAGTATTTTGAATTTTGATGATTTATATTCAAAAATATCACTGATCGAAGAAAATATGTTATTGGTGAAATTATTTTACTTTCAGGTTTTATATACTTATCTTCCAACGAATTGAAGATACTCAAGCAGTCAAAGCGTACGTCCTCCGAAGAAATATAAACAAAGTAGTCACTTTTGGTTTTAAAAATCAACTATTTGTATGGATGCTATGGAGTTAACTAACTAACACAACTTTTATGCAAACGATTTTTTTTTTTTTTCGGTTAGAGGTTCAAATGAGTAGATACGAAGTACCAATTTTCCTTGCTCAAAAGTAAAACCTACATATTCAAAACCTTGTTTATGTAAAAATGATAATCTCAATAAAAATTATATAACATAAAATCTAAAGAATATCGTCAAAAAATCATCGCAATTCTCTCGGTCTCTTCTTATTCTGCTTACTACTCTTACCTTCCCTAGCCCCACAACATCGAATATGGCGGAATGGCAGTAAGAATTTTTGGGCACAACCAATATTCGTTTGATAACATCCTATACATTTCTTTTTGTTTGTGTTTTTGGTTTGATAAGATAGCTTGGATAGCTTGGTATCCAAACTGTTGATTGAAGAAAATCTGAGGGAGACACATGATATGTATGTAGTACTTCTACGTGTTTGAACAATTGCAACTTTGGGAGCCTGCGTGTCTAGCTCTACGTTAGTGGATTTACCTCTTCTCTCTGAATGTGTAAATGATTAAATATCATGAGAAATTGATGGGTATAATATATCATTAAAGCTTGGTTAATAAAAACTCCACATAATTTCTCATGAGAAATAGATGAGAAATATCCTAACTTGTTGTCCAGTGATTATCAATATCAATACCCCTTATAAATATTTTCAATTCTCTATTTTATCTTTTCACCCAATCAAGTAATTAATATGACAATATATTATAATAGGAAGTCTCAAAATCACTACTAGACATCATACGTTCATATTAGATATGTAAACATATATGTTTTGCAGCAAATAATCCTCACTTTTCTACTTAAATGTTTTTCTATTTGATTTTTAATTTTAATTACAATTTTAAACTTATAAATCAATAAAAAGTGGAGTAGCCGTAAGTAGCTTTTTTTTTTGTTTCTTCTATGTTTAATATTGTTGAGGTTTGGAACTTTTAACCTATCTCCGAGTCATTAAAGATGACAACTTAGCGTAGTATATTTGTACATCAATTAGATAATTTGTGATTTCAAATATTCAGTTTTAGAAAGCTGATTTTTTATTTACTAAGTAATTTAGTCATTATAATTCATTATTTAATTATGAAGTACAATTAATATATGTACTAAAAAACCAACATATATTATCATCAAACTTTATCATGTCTCGAATTATGATATATTATTTGCCTCAACTTTGTTATAGTTTCAGATATTTTTTCGTCGATTTCAAACACTTTGCCGCCGCATTATGGAGATAACCTACTAATAAGGAGTAATTACAATGCATTTTTAGCTTTTAAGTAACAATATGTTTCAAAGAAAAACAAAACCTTAAGGTTTACTATATTTGTTGTGGTTGTTATTTTTTAGAAAACTGAAATGCAATCTAGCTTTTGCCTATTAGCAAATTATTCATTTTACCTTTAAATATTAGCAAGTGATAAATACATCAAGCTGATTGAAAATTTTGTTGCATTTGTCACTATCTTTCGAAACCCAAAAACATTTGCCAATGTATCTGGTATGTTTATATGGGCTTTTTGACCTTTTGGTCTTATTTCAAATTTGGGCTGCAACCCATAAGAAAGGGCCCAAGAGAGTCGTTGTTCGGTTCCTTTAGGGTTTCCAATAAATAATTGCTTCAAGTATTAGTACAACGCTTTACCATTTCATTCTCTCTCATTACATATCTTCACTTCTATTTTATGTCTTTCGTTTTCATCTTGAGATTAAGGATGGGCATTTCTTTGTTTGGTGAATGTTACGATCTCACATCGGCCAAGTATGAGATTGGTTGGTTGTTTATAAGTCTAGATGTCCCCTCCTCCTTCAAGCTAGCTTTTGGGAGTGAGTTCTACACTTGGGCTTATGGGCTTGATATGGGCATAGTATGGGTTAGGTTCGTATCAATTGGTATCAGAGCCAATCTTATCTTTCGAGGTTCCAACACCTCGGAGTGGTGGCTTGGACCCGAAAGAGGGTGCCAACCGTGACCAACATAGCCGTGAACAACGAGGACGTTGGTTCTTAAAGGGGGGGGGGGGGTATTGTTACGATCCCACATCGGCCAAATATGAGATTGGTTGGTTGCTTATAAGTCTAGGTGTCCCTTCCTCCTTCAAGCTAGCTTTTGGGAATGAGTTCTACACTTGGGCTTATGGGCTTGATATGGGTCTAGTATGGGCTAGGTTCGTATCAATCAATCAACATGTGAATAGTTTATTATTTAAATGGTCACGTGCTTCCAGAATTAACCAACATGTGAATAGTTTGTTTGCCTACATACCCTTTAACTCTCATTGTTTGGTAAGTATTGGTTCCAGTAAGTGCATGTAGAGAGATCTGAGGTCTAATATCAGTTGGCACAACATAACTACTAGTGTTGATATCTTTTGTGACCAGGAGAGTACTTTTGATCACAATAGAAACACAAACTTTAGCTCTTTTTTTCTCTAATTCTTTCTGAGACAACTGCCTTCTAGGCATTGCAGTTACTAAAGCTTTACTAGTACTAGCTATTGCAGAATTTTTTCTAGCATTTGAAACTGCTGGTGGTGCAGGTAAAACAAAAGGTACATGTGCAGAAGGTAAAGCCAGTGGTTTAGAATGATAAGTATTACTTCTAGGAGTAGGTAATAGTGGAGTATACATGTTTTTCACTGCAACTAGAATTGCTTCTTGCATCTTAGCCAAGCAGTACACATCAGCAAGTGTACTAGGTTTAAACATCCTTATAGCCATTCCAGTTTCTTCTTTCAATCCTCCTATAAACAAACTGATTGCATGCACTTCACTTAATTCGACCTTATTGAGCAAAACCTCAAATAAGTCTTGATATGCTTGTACAGTTGTGATCTGCTTCAGAATTTTCAATTTAACCATCGGATCTTCGAACACATGAACAAACCGCTTCTTGATTTCCCTTTCATACATCTCCCAAGGTACTCCTTCACCATGTCGTCTGATGAATTGTTGATGCCAGTTTAGTGCCTTATCGAACATGTGCATTGAGACGAGTTTAACCTTCTGTTCATTACTATTTCCATCTAACTAAAAAATTGTTGCACATGATACAGCCATCCTTCTACATCATCTCTACTAAATTTCGGAAATTCGAATCGAGTTAATCGGCCGTACTGCTGTTGACCGCCTCTGTTGCCGGCGTTCAACTTATGAAATTCTCCGGTGGCAAATTGCTGAAACAGCAGTAATCCGTTGATGCTGTTGTCTATTCGATCGATTGATTGTTGTATACTGGCAAACATAGCATTTAATTCATTGACGTTGATCAATCCTTGAGGAATATGTAACACCCCCAAATTTACTGTTGCGCGGAAGCAAGCTTTGGGTGTTACTAATCAATAATCAAGCACCAAAGTAAAGCAAACGACATCTATATGTAACGTCGTACAATAGTACAAAAGTATTACATTGTTGAATCATAATAACAAGCTTCGAGTTCGAAAATGGTTTCCTAGAGATTCTAATACATAACTGATATACAAAAAGTAATGCAAAAGAATCTCCACAAGTTTGTATACATGCGACTCGAGCTATCAGTCCTGAGGGTGTGCAGTCCTACTGCTATAATGTACCTGAGATAAATGCTAAAAAGTGTCAACCAAAAGGTTGGTGAATCTCACAGGTTTATTATAGTAAGTCATTTATGAACCACAAGTAAAGTACCAGTAATGCCTTCGAGCATAGTAAGTAAATCAGTAACTCAGTAAATCAGTAGGTCAACACAATTACCATGAGCTCACAAGTTGAAGCTTAACAGTGTAGTGTGAATGGTACAGTCAAGTACAGCATCACGTACCCCCGTGAGTGCTATCTGGACACTCATATGTAACAAATACTAATATGCATGTTTCTACGGTGTAATCCGTGGTAGCGCTACTATCCCGGGTAGGGATTGTCAGTCCCAAATGGATCCATCTACTAGTAATCGCGCTTAAGTCCATAACTAACAACTTATGATAGGAGGATTTCAGTGGATAAAAAGTAACTCATGTAATGTATGTAAAAGTAGTGTATAGCAGTTCAGTACTTGTGTTCATACGTAAAACAGTAGCAAATATCTCACCCCGAAGTAGAAAAACAGTAAAAGCGGGGCTGTAAGACTCACATGAGTCTAGCAAGTATGTTTGTGTAAGCAAACAAGTATAGCGGATGTAAGTCCGTAAGTATGTGTCGGATGTAATTCCGTAGTGTGGTTCTCCGAACCCTGCAATCTTCTGGCGTCTGAAACGCACAAGGTCGTAAACAAGTAAGTAAGTTGGTGTCACGAAGGATCACCCATGCTAGTTGTCCACTCAACTAGGAAATGTCCAAGTATTCGTTTGTACGTTTGTAATCATTTTGTAAATAGATGTGGCCCGTTGGTGATGGAGGTATAATAATAATTCAAATGTTATTATTATGTAATTCATCGTATTAGTATACTTTGTAAGTATATACATAAATTGTTTATTTGTAGTGCGACGTGTAACCGCTGTTCGGATGTAAGTCCGTGTAAGTGTAAACTCGTGCGAGTGTAAGCTCGTCTTATATTCAAGTCGTAGTGTATACTTTCCATAGTATAGTAGTTTTCATGCACTAATTGTGTCGAGTGAAGTAGTTTCATATATACTTCCCAAAGAATATGTATATCATGTAAGTGTATTGTCGTATAAGGTATAGTTGTTGTATGTGTTCAATACTTAGTGTAAAAAGTATTTTAAACTTTCCGTTTCGTGCGACAATATGTATCCCGACAATGACATTCACGGACACTGTTCATGCGACAATTGCATTCTCGGACTACCGTTCATACGACAATGGCATTCACGGAATTTTGTTCATGCGACAATAGGTTCACGGAGCACTGTTCATACGACAATAGATTCACGCAGTTTTGTTCATACGACAATAGCATTCGCGGAGTACTATTCATGCGACAATGATGATGGTATTGTCGCAGGTCTGAAGTTTTTCCGATTTCGTTTGAGTGTTCGTTTGCGTTGACTAAGTCAAATGGGTTCGGTTTGATTCGAAACTTTTAGAGTAGTCTTAAGATTGTTTATAGAGTTTATGAAAATTGTTGGTTTTGCAAAATGACAAAAACAGCCCCTTAGGCTTTGGTTCCAGATTTTAACTCGGTTTCAACCCCCGATTTCTCCCACTTCTAAACCGAACCAAGTCTAACCAAAAATCACCCATGTTCTCCTATATGTCTTGTTCATTTCTGCACTTTATGGTATTTTATAAATTCGTTTACTATTTTAAACAAAAATAAATATGAAGAGTGGTCGGATTTTGTTGAAAACAGACCTCCGTCCAAAGATCGAGTTATTCACAAAAATACGGACATTTCTGGAAATGGTCAAAGAAGAACTTTTTGTAGAGCTCTTCCATACGAAAATTTTGGTGGGTGTTTCGTTGTCTAATTCTTTGTAAAACTTAAGTTATAGCCGAAATGGTGAGACACATTTTCTGGGCAGATTCATGTACTTTGTGTTTATGTTCATACAAACGTTTTTGAGTTACTTTTTGGACATTTCTTGGTTGAATGAGCATATAGACATGTTAATAAGTAGTAACCAAGTAAATCTAAGGAAGAAATAGGCTCAAAATGGTTTGATGATCGATCTAGAGCCGAAAATGTGATGAGGAGGTGACTAGCTTCGTTTCCTTGCTTAAATCTTCGAAAACCGATGGTGGATGATGGAGATGAGTATGGTGGCTTGTGGTGGATGATGGTGGTTGTCTTGGGGCTGAGAAAACCGAAAATGAGAGAGAGAATTTGAAGGAGGAAGTGTGTGAAATAATATGTAAGAGTGAGGGGTTGAAAATGGTAGGGGTGTTCAAAATATCCGAACCCGAAACCGATACCCGATTACCCGAAATACCCGTCACGAAAATACCCGAAATTTTGGATACCCGAAATCCGGATACCCAAAAATTCGGGTTCGGGAATTGGATAGTGATATTCAAAAAAGTCGGGTATTCGGGTACCCGAATACCCGAAAATTCCAAACTTTTTTTTAAATAATATTTTTATGTTGGGTATAATTGGTTTCTTGTCATTGTTACCTTACGTATTCATGTTTATCCCAGGAACGCAAACACATAAAACACATTAGCTTGACTTTCATTTCCAACATTTTATACATATATATATGTATAATATATCTTATTACTAGTTGCAAATATAATGTATTAATTTTGCTTAGAGTATTAGTGAATCTCATTATTGTTTTACAAGGAGGTAGTAAATCAAAGACAATCTTGCATAAAAAAAAAACAAAAAAAAAAAACTTCGGGTATCGGATTACCCGGTATCCGTACCCGAAATTTCGGATACCCGAAGTTCGGGTACCCGAAATTTCGGGACGGGAATTGGGTAGTGAAAATCACTATCCGAAAGGTTCGGGTACCCGAAGTTCGGGTACCCGAAGTTGAACACCCCTAGAAAATGGGGTGGAAATGGGTTGGTTTGAAGTGGCTTATACTTCACTCAAGTATGGGAGACCATACCTTGGCCTCATGGCCGGTTTTGGTGGGTCCCCAAAGGGTGTGGTGAGTTAGATTTTTGTTCCCCAAAGTTGCGTTAAGTCCCGTGTTCGTTTACCCGCTCGTTTTACGTTTTAATTAATCGTATAACGTTTTATTTGATACGTTTTGTTAACGATTTAAAATATAATATTTTCATTATATTCTAAGTTATTAAAATGATATTCGAGTTTTCGTTTGGTCATCGGTCGCGAATCGTTTGTTTATTCGAATTGTGTAACGTTTTAAAACGCTTTAACTGCACGCGTGTAATCACGATATTTTTAGTCAAAGTATTTTATCATAATACTTATTATGAAGTTATAAAAATATAACTTAAGTTCATTTCGTTTGTCGGGCGCGTTTCACGCATTTTCGTTGCGTAAAGTTACGTTTTAATAAAACGTATAATCGTGTAATATATTCTCGTAATATATTAAAGTAAATAATGTTTGTTTGGATAAATCCACATTATTTTTAACGGTTTGTCACCAACGTCCATAGTAAATAGTGTCGGACCTCGTCCGGCTCAAGTGTGTATGATTTAAACAAATCATATAACGTGTATGTAATTACACACAAAGTTACATATATTTAGATTAATATAATACTAAATACATGTAATTACAAGTAGTTTAGGCACTAATCATACTCCTAAAAGTGCGGGTATCACATTCTCCCCTTGTTAGGAGAATTTCGTCCCGAAATTAGCTCGTAGTCGCGGTGTGAGTAGAGTCAGTGAACAGGTGTGAATGTCTCAGTCGCATTTGGTCTTCCCGTTCCCAAGTGAATTCAGGACCTCGCCTCGAATTCCATCGGACTTTGATTATGGGAATACGACTCTGTTTCAGGCGTTTGACCTCACGGTCCATAATTTCCACGGGTTCCTCGACAAAGTGTAGTTTGTCGTCAATGTGTATCTCATCAAGAGGTATAATCAGTGTCTCATCAGACAGACATTTCTTCAAGTTAGAAATGTGGAAGGTAGGGTGCACGCTACTGAGTTGAGGAGGTAGCTGCAGTCTGTATGCTACTGGACCAATCCTTTCAAGGATTTCGAATGATCCGATGTATGTGGGATTTAATTTCCCACGTTTGCCAAAATGAATGACGCCTTTCCAAGGCGAGACTTTCAGAAGTACTCGATCTCCAACCTGGAACTCGAGATGTTTGCGTCTCACGTCAGCATAGCTTTTCTGACGATCACGCGCGGCTTTCAGTCGGTTTTGTATGCCGACGATCTTTTTAGTTGTTTCATGTATGATTTCCGGACCGGTGAGTTGTGTATCCCCCACCTCAGTCCAACAAATAGGTGACCGGCACTTACGACAGTACAGTGCCTCGAAGGGTGCAGCTTTGATGCTGGTGTGGTAACTGTTGTTGTATGAAAACTCACACAAAGGTAAGTGATTTTCCCAGTTTTTACCGAAGTCAACTACGCAAGCTCATAGCATATCCTCCAGTGTTTGTATGCTTCGTTCACTTTGGCCGTTAGTTTGAGGATGGTAAGCAGTACTCATGTCTAAACGAGTACCAAGAGATTTTTGCAAAGATCGTCAAAAGTGAGAAGTAAATCGAGCATCTTAATCAGAGATAATTGAGACGGGCACGCCGTGTCTTGACACGATCTCTTTCAGGTAGATCCGAGTCAAACGTTCTATCTTGTCAGTTTCCTTGATGGCTAGGAAATGAGCAGATTTAGTGAGTCGGTCTACGATCACCCAAATGGTATCGCAACCGCTAGGTGTTTTTGAAAGTTTAGTAATGAAGTCCATCGTGATCTGCTCCCATTTCCATTCAGGGATTTCTGGTTGGTGTAGCAAACCGGAAGGTTTCTGGTGTTCGGCTTTAACCTTAGAGCAAGTAAGACATTTGCCAACGTAGGTAGCAATGTCGGCTTTCATGTTGGGCCACCAGTATAACTCCTTGATGCCATGGTACATTTTGTCGGCACCAGGGTGTATAGAGTATTTAGGCTTGTGTGCCTCGTTCATCACCAAGTCTCGTAAGCTCCCGTAGTTGGGTAACCAGAGTCGGTCAGAGAAATACTTGGCCCCGTTTGGTTTGGTTTGGTTTCCAGTTGTTTATCCATGCCTCGTAAGGCCTCATGTTTCACATTTTCAGCTTTGAGTGCTTCGAGTTGAGCGGTAATGATTTGTATAATGAGATCGTTGTGTACCGTCATGGTAAGCGCTCGGACTCGAAGGGGTTTCACTCGTTCCTTACGACTTAAGGCATCGGCAACAACGTTTGCCTTGCTTGGATGGTATCGAATTTCACAGTCGTAATCAGTAAGTAGTTCGACCCAACGGCGTTGTCTCACGTTTAGGTCTTTTTGGTCGAAGATGTGTTGGAGACTTTTGTGGTTGGTGAAGATTGTACACTTGGTACCGTATAAGTAGTGTCTCCAGATTTTGAGAGCGAATACAACTGCCCCCAACTCTAGGTCATGAGTTGTGTAATTCTTTTCGTGGACCTTGAGTTGTTGAGAGGCGTAAGCAATGACTTTGTCTCGTTGCATCAGCACGCAACCGAGACCTTGGTGTGAAGCATCATAGTATACCACGAAGTCATCGTTGCCTTCGGGTAAAGATAAGATAGGTGCACTGCGGAGTTTTTGTTTGAGCAGCTGGAAGGCTGACTCCTGTTTATCAGTCCAATCGAACTTCCTTTCTTTTTGAGTCAGTGCAGTGAGAGGTTGAGCTATTTTTGAAAAATTCTCAATGAATCGCCTGTAGTATCCGGCGAGTCCTAAGAATTGGCGTACTTCGGTGGGTGTAGTAGGCGCTTGCCAACATTTAATGGCCTCAATTTTCGAAGGATCGACACGGATTCCTTGACTGTCAATCACGTGTCCGAGGAATTGTACAGTTTGCATCCAGAATTCACACTTGGAGAATTTGGCATATAACTCCTCGTACTTGAGTAGTTCTAGAACGGTTTTTAGGTGTTGCGCGTGTTCTTGTTCATTGCGCGAGTAAATCAGAATGTCGTCAATGAAGACGATGACAAACTTGTCGAGGTAAGGCTTACACACCCGATTCATAAGGTCCATGAATACTGCCGGTGCGTTGGTCAAGCCGAATGGCATCACTTGGAATTCGTAATGCCCGTAGCGAGTTCGAAAGGCTGTTTTAGGAATATCTTCGTCACGAACTCGGAGTTGGTGATAACCCGGCCGTAGATCGATTTTTGAATAAAAACTCGACCCCTGAAGTTGGTCAAACAGGTCATCAATGCGAGGTAGTGGGTAACGGTTCTTGACGGTTAACTTGTTGAGCTCACGGTAATCAATACACATGCGGAAAGAACCGTCTTTCTTTTTTACAAACAAGACCGGGGCTCCCCAAGGCGAGGAACTCGGTCGAATAAATCCTTTATCCAGGAGTTCTTGCAGTTGAGTAGACAACTCCTGAAGTTCGGATGGGGCTAAACGGTACGGTGCTCGTGCCACGGGTGCTGCGCCGGGCACAAGGTCAATAGAAAATTTGACTTGTCTAGTTGGCGGTAGGCTAGGAAAGTCTTCGGGAAAGACTTCTGGGAAGTCTTGAACAATAGGCACATCCTCTAGTCGCTTCTCCTCCGACTGTTTCTCCATAACGTGTGCGAGGATTGCCTGGTACCCTTTTCTCAAGTATTTCCGGGTTTTCATACAAGAAATAATGTTAAGTCTCGTCCCACCGGTCTCCCCTTGTACGATTAAAGTTCCACCGGTGACGAAAGGAATACAGACGATTTTCTCGTAACAGATAATCTCGGCGCGGTGTTTGGATAACCAATCTGTCACACCCCCAAAATCGGTAATTGTGTTTATTTAATGTTTAGCGGAGGCAAGTTATAATTTAGCGGAAGCATCTTGTTTAAACAGTTTAACAGCGGGGTGATGACGTATCAATTGTGCATTCATCGTATCAGAGCATATGATCATACAGAACATAATATATTAAGGATGCCAGTTAAATAGTTATTACAAAAGTAGTACGACTGTGTAAGTCGTACAGTAGTAATAAAGTTTAAAACATTTAAGTTTTTCAATACATATGTTAAAATAAGATTTCATAAGTATAACTGCAATGTCTGTAGTAATACAGAGGAAATCCTCAAAAGCTGTCCCATAAAGTATGGCATCCTAAGTAGTCCAGGGTTGTCTTCCTGAATGCATGCGATCCTTACTTACATAGCTAATTTCCTGTAAAACATAGAAAGAAAGTCGTCAACAAATATGTTGAGTGAATTCACAGGTTTTGTATAAATATGTGGTATGTTAAATCATTTATGTTTTAAATTATTGAAATGTTATTCAATAAATAAAGGTTTGCAGGTTTTGCAAATTATAAGATGATAGGGATAGTTACCCTAAAATATAGTTTTATGTGGGTTATTACCCAAATCGTATGTCTGGTTGTTTACCAGAATATAAATATAATCAGTACGTATACTGAAATAAAGCAGTTGTAGGATATGTTCATCCTAAATAATAATCGTGGGAATGCTTAGACTTATAATCCCCTGAAAGGTGAGCTAAACCTCGCAGGTTAAAGTAACGCGACCTAACCCTATAACCAAACCACAACCAAAACTTATGTTTCTTGCCTGAAGGACAGTTAAGTATACGCTCCATCCACAGGAGGGTCGTCACGGCAATAGTACTATTCGTATACTCAGTGGCTAGAGTCACCTAGCTAATGGTTATAGTCTGCATGACATAAGGTCTTTCATGCACACATTTCAAGTCTGGGTCCGTACTAGGATCTGTTGTCTAATTCCCAAAACAGTTGTGAAATAATATTTCATATCAAACAGTTGTATAAAGCAATTTAAAGCATTTATATGGTTTGCTGCATATGTTTGCATGCAGTTTCTATGTTTACACCCCTATGTTTAAAACAGAAAACATTTGTAAAGTAGGGGCTGTGAACTCACGGTGGTTTGCTCGGAAAGAAAGCTAGCAGCCAATCAGCTATAAGCCCAAGGTATGTTAACCTATACAATAAATATATTAACATAAGTACGTTTGATTTGTTTTAATCACTTATGTTAACAGTTTGTTCGTTAGAAGAAATGGTTGATTTCTTTATCATGTAAGTCGTTGTATTTGTAGGTGGCATTGAGTAGAAATATTGTTATTATTTCTTTCATCGTATACTTGGTTAAGTATATGAATCAATATGTAATTGTCTAATTTAACGGAAGGTCGTTTTGTTTCCATTTGTACATATACTTTGTATATAGTTGTTCGTATAATTTGAACGTTATTCAAATATCATTGTTTGTACATATATTTGTTTTATATATGTATTCGTATGTAAATATACTTGTTGTATATTATTAAGTTGTACGTTTGTTAAACGTGTAATCCATTTGCACATATATATGTGAATATATATTCTTAAGTGTCGTATGTATATATGTTTGATCAATACATTGTTTATGTATATCAAAATATATAAGTTTTCATTTGTTTAAGAAAACGTATACGTTTGTGTCTATATATATCGTGTGTCCTCGAATATATGTATATATATTGTAATACGTTGTTTCGTATTTAAAACATGCCGAGTTTTATTTGTTATATAAAACTTGATAATATATTTATTTTGTTTATAAAATAAATATTATTTGTTTTTAATATCATTACATTTGTTTAATAAATGTTAAGAAGTTTAAATGTCCCGATTGTAATCGTTTTCCCAAAACGTATAATTTACAGAGTTCGTATTCATATATATGTCATATATGTATTTATTCATATATCGTTTGTTCGTACGAAATAAATAAGTCCAAAGTCCGTGTCTCGGATATATCACATTAATGTTTTATTAATAGTTTACAATGTCTCGTGAATGTATCGTATAAATGAAATCGTTAATGGGAGCGTTTATGTTTTTAAAGTAAAAGTCAAATTGTTGGTCAGGGTTGGGAATCCGCCGGATTCCCTTGAATCCGCCGGATTCAAGTCAAAATTCGGAATACGCCGTATTCGAGTGAATCCGCCGTATTCATCGTGGTTTTCACGTGGTTTCGTTTTAGGTTGGGGAATACGCCGTATTTAAATGAATACGCCGTATTCATTTGTGTTCACAAGGCTGGTCATGTGAAGGTTTGGGAATACGCCGGATTCGGTTGAATCCGCCGTATTCAATCAAGTTCGGGGGAATCCGCCGTATTCAATCGAATACGCCGGATTCGTTTGTGTTCATCAGATAGTTTGTGTGAAGCTTTGGAATACGCCGGATTCATTTGAATCCGCCGTATTCATCCGTGTCTTTTACTCGTTCATCGTTTTAGCCGAAGATTTGTGTGCGGGTCAGACACGGGAATCCGCCGGATTCTATTGAATCCGCCGGATTCATTTGGTTTTCGGTGGGAATACGCCGGATTCAAAGGAATCCGCCGTATTCGTGGCTCGTTTCAGTCCCCTGTTCGCGTCTGATACAATATATACACGGATCAACTTGGTTCCAAACCATAATACATCAATACCAAACGTTTATTTACGTGTTACATGTCGTTTTTACAAGTCATTACTTCATTTTAACAAGTTTTAGTATAACGATTTTAGTTTTAAAGTTTTGGGTTTTATAAACCATTTTCAAGAACAATCATCAATCTTTCAAATATATATGTTATATGTATAGATTATGATGTTTAAACAAGTTATATAACGAATTTGAAGTAAAGAAATTAAAGGAAATAAGTTTTCTTACAAAGTGAGAAATGGTGAGAATGATGATCGATGATGATGATGTTGCTGGCCTTGGTGTTCTACTTCTGCTACTACTTGTTGCTACTGATCTTGTAAGTTTTTAAGAGAGGAAGATGATAGATGGATTATTGGTGATGTTTGTGAGTGATCAGGAGAAGGAATGGAGGGAGTATAAAAAAAATCAAACGGGTATGGGATTGAAGATCAGAGATGTCTCTGTATTATTGGAGGTTGGTGACCATTTTTGGTACATCAACTTCGAGTACGGGTATAATTATAGCAATATAAAAATAAACATTTTACATTTTTATTTAGTAGGTGTTCTCCTGGTTCGTTATTTATAATTGGTATAATGATGTTATCATTATTTTAAATAGCTGCACAATTTTGTACATCTTACTGCGCGCAGTTAATTGAGCGCCAAATTTCAGTAAATTTAGGACTTCATATTTTGAAGCAATGTTCTAAATGTTATCGAATGAACTAGAAAATTTGCCTTTTTATGATTTGACGTCGTATGCGCGTTTTAGAATTATTTCTGTTCGTGTTATAATACGTTTTATGTTAAACGTAAAATTAGACCTTTATATCTATATGTTATAGATATATAAATACTCGTAATTAATAATTATATTATTAATTATTTTTGTATCACGAAACTTTTGTCATTTATTTTTGTCGGGTTCGTTCCGATACGTTCGTACGTAATTATAATTACTTACGTATTACCTATTACTTTTTGTTTTAAAAGTATCGGGCTTGCTAGACTTACATCACATCAAGAAGTTTTGTTAAAACTTAATCAGGAAATTAGCGTAAGAATGCACATGCTTAAATGTTAATTAATACCTAATTTGGAGAGTTGTCACATTCTCCCCCCGTTAGGGAAATCTCGTCCCGAGATTTAGTTTGTGTCGTGAGTCGTGGTCACGGTTTCAAATAGGTGAGGGTACTTTTTGCGCATTTCGTCTTCACGTTCCCAGGTGAACTCTGGGCCTCTTTTCGAGTTCCATCGAATTTTGACAAGTTTGATCCGACTGTTTCGGAGTTTCTGCGTTTTCGTATCCATTACTTCAAGCGGTTCCTCCACGAAGTTGAGTTTTGCGTCGACGTAGATTTCGTCAGGAGGTATGATTAACGCTTCGTCAGATAGACACTTCTTAAGATTACTCACATGAAACGTGTCGTGAATATTACTAAGTTCTTGCGGCAGTTTAAGCTTATAAGCTACAGGACCAATCCTTTCTAGGATCTCAAAAGGTCCGATGTAACGTGGGTTTAGTTTGCCGCGTTTTCCAAATCGCACAACTCCTTTCCAAGGAGATACCTTAAGTAGGACTCTGTCACCTACTTGAAATTCCAAAGGTTTACGTCTATTGTCTGCATAGCTCTTTTGTCGGTCTCGTGCCATTTTTAATCGATTAATCACTTGAGATATTTTGTCCGTTGTCTCTTGGACTATCTCAGGACCTGACAACTGTCTGTCATCCATATCTGCCCAACAAAGTGGGGATCGGCACTTGCGTCCGTACAACGCCTCGAAAGGTGCCATTTGTATGCTCGTATGATAACTATTGTTATACGAGAATTCGGCTAAAGGGAGATGAACATCCCAGTTTCCTCCAAAATCAATCACGCAGGCTCGTAGCAAGTCCTCAAGCGTTTGTATCGTTCGCTCGCTTTGACCATCGGTTTGTGGATGGTAGGCGGTACTCATGTCGAGTCTAGTGCCTAAAGCTTGTTGCAGTGTTTGCCAGAAGCGAGAGGTGAAACGTGCATCTCTATCAGAGATGATGGATAATGGAACTCCATGTCTAGAAACAACTTCTTTTATGTAGATTCTAGCCAACTTTTCCATCTTATCTGTCTCTTTGATGGCTAGAAAGTGAGATGATTTCGTCAGTCGGTCGACTATCACCCATATGGAGTCTATCCCAGATGATGTTTTCGGTAACTTCGTAATGAAATCCATCGTGATGTGTTCCCATTTCCATTTGGGCAACTCAGGTTGTTGCAAAAGCCCAGACGGCTTTTGGTACTCGGTCTTAACTTTTGCACAAGTCAGACATCTACTAACATAGGTGGCAATGTCTCTTTTCATGCCAGGCCACCAGTAAAATCCTTTCAGATCGTGATACATCTTATCTGCACCAGGATGTATCGAATAATTGGACTTATGAGCTTCGTCCAATACTAGGCTACGTAGCTCATCAACACAAGGAATCCAAATTCGATTCATGAAGTACAATACTCCATTTTCCTTAGACTCCAGTTGTTTCTCCATCCCTTTGAGGGATTCGTCCTTCCTACGTTCTGAAGTAAAGGCTGCTTGTTGAGCATCACGAATTTGGGTAATCAGATCCAAGTGGATTGTCAGTCCTAAGGCTCGAACTTTCCGAGGTTTCAATCTTTCTTTACGACTCAAGGCATCCGCTACTACATTAGCTTTGCCTGGATGGTACTTGATTTCACAGTCGTAATCATTCAGCAGTTCAACCCAACGTCTCTGTCTCATGTTGAGTTCCTTCTGATCAAATATATGTTGGAGACTTTTGTGATCGGTAAAGATCGTACACTTTGTACCGTATAGATAGTGTCTCCAAATCTTAAGTGCAAAAACGACTGCTCCCAGCTCTAAGTCATGCGTCGTATAGTTCTTCTCGTGAATCTTCAATTGACGAGACGCATATGCAATGACCTTGTCGTTTTGCATCAACACGCAACCTAATCCTTGATGTGAAGCATCACAGTAGACAACAAAGTTTTCTACTCCTTCTGGTAAGGATAGGATAGGTGCGGTGCTCAATTTCTCTTTCAGCATTTGAAAAGCATTCTCTTGCTTCTCGCCCCAATCAAACTTCTTGTCTTTTTGCGTTAGGGCGGTAAGTGGCTGAGCTATCTTCGAGAAATTCTCGATAAATCTTCGGTAGTAACCGGCTAGCCCAAGGAATTGTCGTATCTCTGTTGGAGTCTTTGGGGCTTCCCAATTCTTAATCGCCTCAATTTTGGATGGGTCTACGTGAATTCCTTTGTTATTAATCACATGACCAAGGAAATGAACCTCACGCATCCAAAACTCGCATTTAGAGAACTTTGCATAAAGCTTCTCTTTCTCCAGTAATTCAAGAATCAGCCTCAGATGTCGTTCATGGTCTTCCTTTGTTCTTGAGTATATCAAGATATCGTCAATGAACACTATGACGAACTTATCCAAGTAAGGTTTACATACTCTATTCATTAGATCCATGAACACTGCTGGCGCATTCGTTAACCCGAATGGCATAACCAGGAACTCGTAATGACCATATCGAGTCCTAAACGCAGTCTTAGGGATATCTTCATCCCGTACCTTCAGTTGATGGTAACCCGATCTCAAATCGATCTTTGAGTAATAACTTGACCCTTGCAGCTGGTCAAACAAATCATCGATGCGTGGCAATGGGTATCGGTTCTTGATCGTCACTTTGTTTAGTTCTCTATAATCGATACACATCCGCATTGATCCATCCTTCTTTTTGACAAACAACACCGGAGCTCCCCACGGTGAAAAGCTCGGTCGGATGAATCCTAAATCCAACAGTTTTTGCAGCTGTGCAGACAGTTCCTGCATTTCTGATGGAGCTAGACGGTAAGGCGCACGAGCAATCGGTGCAGCTCCCGGCACTAGGTCGATATGAAATTCAACCTGCCGAGGAGGTGGTAACCCTGGTAGCTCGTTAGGAAATACTCCTGGGTATTCTCGTACTACGGCCACGTCGTCTATGCGTCGCTCCTCGGGTTTCTTATCTACAACATGTACCAAAAATGCTTGGTACCCTTGTCGTAGATATTTACTTGCCTTCATGCATGTAATCGTTTTCACCACACGATTACTCTTTTCTCCTTGAACCATCAACATTTCTCCTGACGGTAAAGGTAACCGTACAATCTTCTCATGACAGATGATCTCTGCGCGGTTCAGTGATAACCAATCCATGCCAACCACTATATCGAAGCTCCCTAGTTCTACCGGTAGTAAGTCTATTTTGAAAGGATGTCCTTCTAACGTTAAGGTGCATCCTGGTACTATTTCTCCTGATTCAATCAACTTACCATCGGCTAGCTCTACAGTATATTTGTTATCTAGCTTAAGGGATTCGATCTCTAATAGTGGTCTAAACTCAGTGGACACAAAACTTAAATCAGCACCGGAATCAAACAACACAGAAGCAAAGTGGTTGTTTACAAGAAACGTACCAGTGACTGTGTTAGGATCCTGACGTGCCTCTGGTGCTCCTAACATGAACACGCGTCCACGAGCTGGCTGATTGTTGTTGTTGTTAGCATTGTTGTTGTTGGTTCGGTTGTTGTTGTTACCGCGGTTGTTTCCATTGTTGTTGCGGTTACGAGCGTTGTTGGCGTTACGGTTTTGGTTATTGAGTCGAGGGCATCGGTTTCGATAGTGCCTCGTGTCGCCACACTCAAAACATCCTTGATTTTGGCGAACAGTGTTTCCCTTAGGGGTAGGGTTTACCTTACAGTTTTGGGTTTTGTGACCCCATCCCTTACAGCTGTCGCAAAACCAACACTCACCCTCGTGGTGTTTACTACACTTATCACACTTAGGTTTGTTACCCAAGTATGGCTTTGGTTCCACAATGGTGGCAGCATAAGACTTTGGATGTCCAGATCCTTTCTTGTTGAATTGACCCTGACGGTCACTCCACTTACGCTTCTTACCTCCAGAACTACCAGCTTCAGCACTGCTCGGCTCAACCTTAACCGACACAGTCTTCTTGGTCAGTGTCCCCATTCTAACTGCTTCATCAGTCAAACTCTGCGCTAAGGTAACAGCGCTCCTGAAAGTGTCAGGTTTGGAGGACGTAACTAAACTCCTGATCTGCGGTGCCAGTCCATACACATAGCGTTCAATACGCTTGTATTCAGGTGTTACCATATGTGGCACAAGACGAGCTAGTTCTTGGAACCTAGTTGTGTAACCAGTGATATCAGCACCAATCATAGCAATGTTCCACAGCTCAGTCTCAATTTTCTGCATCTCACTGCGAGGGCAGAATTCTTCCATCATCATACTCTTCAATGTTTCCCATGTCATGGAATAAGCAGCTGGTCGTCCCATCGACTGAACTTGACTGTTCCACCAAGTCAAAGCTTTATCAGCTAGTGTGCAGACAACATACTTCACTGCAGTGTCTGGTAGACAATCACTGATGTCCAACACAGAATCCATCTTTTCTATCCAGTGTATAATACCAATAGCACCTTCAGTGCCACAGAAAGGAGGTGGTTTACATGCCTGAAATGTCTTATATGAACACCCTCGGCGAGTATTCACAACAGTCTCAGCATTAACAGGGGTCGATCCACTGTTATGAATCCCATTCTCGCGGTTTCGACTTGCCTCATACTCGGCAATGCCTTCAGCTATGCGTCTAGCTATTATCTGCTCAGTAGTTTCCTCAGTGTTAGGGGGTGGAATGGTTTCAGATGTAGGAGGTACAGTTGTTTTCTGACTGTTCCTAGTAATTCGTCGTTTTGGCGGCATGATTCAGTTCTGCGATGAATAAAATGCAGAAGTCAATGCCAAGATAATGAATGTGATGAACAAGATTTCACATTGTCTATCAAATGAATAGTATGGAGAATTTGAGAGAATAATGTTTCACATTGTATATCGCACGACTTTGAAACACCCATATGTACTTTGCACAATATAATCACGTTGGCCAGGCGTCATTATATAATGCCAAATACATATTTCTTTTCATCATCGTTTAAGTGCAATCAATGTTTTATGGAATTCAAGATAAGATAAATAATTCATAGTATGGTAGGTTTTCAAAGTTTGCAAGAAATGGCTTCAACAATTATTACTTGATAACTTTTCTATCACCTGTATATAGAGATGAATATAATTCGCACGAATTTTCGAATCGAACCTAAGTTATATTATACATTAACTAGAACGTTCTTACATCGTTTCATTGCAAAACTTGATGATATCTTCTATATCCATCAAGAGTGATTTCCAATACAACACGAGTTGTTACAGTACTAATTAAACTAAACTTAGCTATACTTAGATCCTAACAAAACAATTATATTCCTACGACAGTTCTTCATCAGTTCTTTATTAAGCTATCTTTAGCTATGTTCTCTGTCGTAGCGCAGTTCTTTTCCTTTCACTCCTGGTCCAGGTTAGGAGAGGAGTAATGCGTTTCTAGCATAGTCTTATATCGCAGAGTCGTATGACAGATCACCTCATTCTCAGTTGAGCACTTGCTCAGACGTTTAATCCAATTCTTGACTCTCTTCTTGCGATCACTAGCTACTTTCTTCCAGAAGCGAATTCTATCTCTAACTCGGACAGACATAGGCCTCTTTAGGATTCTCAACTCAGTTTCATAGTTCTTGCATTTAGATGCAAGTTCCCAGTTTTGACCATCTAGCTCTTCAGCTTGGTCTCTAACTCTCTCATATTCCTCTATGTCAATCAATCCAAAGTGGTGGTTTTCAATTTCTTCTTCCACCAGTTCCACTATCGGAATTGTTTCGATATCGACATATACATATTGTATTTGCTCGTCGATGGTTATGTCATCATCTGATGAGTACTCACTTATGACAGGTTCTGCCATTTTTCCAGTTTCAAGAGATCTATAGGTTACAAAGACATATTTCAGTATCCACAATTGTGTAGTATCTATTGTCAATATATAATCCAATCACAACGCACAGTAACATAAACAATAATAATAAACCAAATACATATGTCATATCATATAACTGATCATAGTTAGTTCACAAGTTTTTATACAAAACATGATGGATCTATCCTAGATATCCATCGATCCAAGGACTAATCAAAGCATGACGGGTCTGTCTACACACCGTCGATCCAAATGATATACAAAACATGACAGGTCTGTCTATACCCGTCGAACCAAAGTTCTAAGTCTAATACATAGTATATATACAATCCTAAGTAGGCACATCCCGCCCTACATAGGTCTAACGGAAATACGGTAGAAATGATCCCACGGCTGTCCTCAACACAGCCATCACCACACAAGCACCAACCACAAGCCCTGCAATCCTAACATGTCTCTCAAGTGTCCTCACACGAGCACGTGCGGACTCAACTATCTCCTGGGCAGTAAACACATGGTTCAACAAAAAGTGATGATGCTCATGCATACCAGCCATGTCCCCATACAGACGAGAGATCTCATCCTGTACCTGTCCAAGGTGAGAACCCCTGCTAGAAGTAATACAGAACAATGTACGCATAACAGCAACTAATGTAGGGAGAGTCTGCTCTATCGGCTCTCTAGTGGTAGACAGTGGTGCTGGGGGTCGTGAGGACTCTCATGTCTCAAAAGTGGAGGGAAAACACTCTAATGACCTCCAGTGCCTCAACATAGGAGTCATCCACTCTAGATGAGCAAACCTGGGTGCCCTCTGTGGAGACTCAACAGACTCGTCCGCTGGTGCTAACGGACCTATAGGAAAATCTCGGACACACATCCTCGGTGTCCTCCTATATACAGGCCTGCGAGAAGTCTCACCGGCCTGATGGTGAATACCTGTAGTGATAGGGGTAACCTCATGTGCTGTCGGTGGTGGCGCGATGTAAGCGTCACTAGTGTCGTCTGACATGTCTCTCAAATGAACAGATGACTCATCCCCTACAGTGATCGCGGGACCCTCAAAAGGAGCCTCAGTCGGCTCTTCGTCCGAAGCATAAACATGGTAAACTGATTGACTAGACATACTGTGACAAAGGAAATTGTGTGTGACGTGTCAGTCGTTTGTTAGATGTATGCAAACGTATGTATGTATGAATGCATGAATGTTCTAGCCAAGGCTATAGTCTAGGTCTCTAAGGTTTTCAGTTACCTAAAGACTTCTAGTTCGCTATAACCAATGGCTCTGATACCAAGTCTGTCACACCCCCAAAATCGGTAATTGTGTTTATTTAATGTTTAGCGGAGGCAAGTTATAATTTAGCGGAAGCATCTTGTTTAAACAGTTTAACAGCGGGGTGATGACGTATCAATTGTGCATTCATCGTATCAGAGCATATGATCATACAGAACATAATATATTAAGGATGCCAGTTAAATAGTTATTACAAAAGTAGTACGACTGTGTAAGTCGTACAGTAGTAATAAAGTTTAAAACATTTAAGTTTTTCAATACATATGTTAAAATAAGATTTCATAAGTATAACTGCAATGTCTGTAGTAATACAGAGGAAATCCTCAAAAGCTGTCCCATAAAGTATGGCATCCTAAGTAGTCCAGGGTTGTCTTCCTGAATGCATGCGATCCTTACTTACATAGCTAATTTCCTGTAAAACATAGAAAGAAAGTCGTCAACAAATATGTTGAGTGAATTCACAGGTTTTGTATAAATATGTGGTATGTTAAATCATTTATGTTTTAAATTATTGAAATGTTATTCAATAAATAAAGGTTTGCAGGTTTTGCAAATTATAAGATGATAGGGATAGTTACCCTAAAATATAGTTTTATGTGGGTTATTACCCAAATCGTATGTCTGGTTGTTTACCAGAATATAAATATAATCAGTACGTATACTGAAATAAAGCAGTTGTAGGATATGTTCATCCTAAATAATAATCGTGGGAATGCTTAGACTTATAATCCCCTGAAAGGTGAGCTAAACCTCGCAGGTTAAAGTAACGCGACCTAACCCTATAACCAAACCACAACCAAAACTTATGTTTCTTGCCTGAAGGACAGTTAAGTATACGCTCCATCCACAGGAGGGTCGTCACGGCAATAGTACTATTCGTATACTCAGTGGCTAGAGTCACCTAGCTAATGGTTATAGTCTGCATGACATAAGGTCTTTCATGCACACATTTCAAGTCTGGGTCCGTACTAGGATCTGTTGTCTAATTCCCAAAACAGTTGTGAAATAATATTTCATATCAAACAGTTGTATAAAGCAATTTAAAGCATTTATATGGTTTGCTGCATATGTTTGCATGCAGTTTCTATGTTTACACCCCTATGTTTAAAACAGAAAACATTTGTAAAGTAGGGGCTGTGAACTCACGGTGGTTTGCTCGGAAAGAAAGCTAGCAGCCAATCAGCTATAAGCCCAAGGTATGTTAACCTATACAATAAATATATTAACATAAGTACGTTTGATTTGTTTTAATCACTTATGTTAACAGTTTGTTCGTTAGAAGAAATGGTTGATTTCTTTATCATGTAAGTCGTTGTATTTGTAGGTGGCATTGAGTAGAAATATTGTTATTATTTCTTTCATCGTATACTTGGTTAAGTATATGAATCAATATGTAATTGTCTAATTTAACGGAAGGTCGTTTTGTTTCCATTTGTACATATACTTTGTATATAGTTGTTCGTATAATTTGAACGTTATTCAAATATCATTGTTTGTACATATATTTGTTTTATATATGTATTCGTATGTAAATATACTTGTTGTATATTATTAAGTTGTACGTTTGTTAAACGTGTAATCCATTTGCACATATATATGTGAATATATATTCTTAAGTGTCGTATGTATATATGTTTGATCAATACATTGTTTATGTATATCAAAATATATAAGTTTTCATTTGTTTAAGAAAACGTATACGTTTGTGTCTATATATATCGTGTGTCCTCGAATATATGTATATATATTGTAATACGTTGTTTCGTATTTAAAACATGCCGAGTTTTATTTGTTATATAAAACTTGATAATATATTTATTTTGTTTATAAAATAAATATTATTTGTTTTTAATATCATTACATTTGTTTAATAAATGTTAAGAAGTTTAAATGTCCCGATTGTAATCGTTTTCCCAAAACGTATAATTTACAGAGTTCGTATTCATATATATGTCATATATGTATTTATTCATATATCGTTTGTTCGTACGAAATAAATAAGTCCAAAGTCCGTGTCTCGGATATATCACATTAATGTTTTATTAATAGTTTACAATGTCTCGTGAATGTATCGTATAAATGAAATCGTTAACGGGAGCGTTTATGTTTTTAAAGTAAAAGTCAAATTGTTGGTCAGGGTTGGGAATCCGCCGGATTCCCTTGAATCCGCCGGATTCAAGTCAAAATTCGGAATACGCCGTATTCGAGTGAATCCGCCGTATTCATCGTGGTTTTCATGTGGTTTCGTTTTAGGTTGGGGAATACGCCGTATTTAAATGAATACGCCGTATTCATTTGTGTTCACAAGGCTGGTCATGTGAAGGTTTGGGAATACGCCGGATTCGGTTGAATCCGCCGTATTCAATCAAGTTCGGGGGAATCCGCCGTATTCAATCGAATACGCCGGATTCGTTTGTGTTCATCAGATAGTTTGTGTGAAGCTTTGGAATACGCCGGATTCATTTGAATCCGCCGTATTCATCCGTGTCTTTTACTCGTTCATCGTTTTAGCCGAAGATTTGTGTGCGGGTCAGACACGGGAATCCGCCGGATTCTATTGAATCCGCCGGATTCATTTGGTTTTCGGTGGGAATACGCCGGATTCAAAGGAATCCGCCGTATTCGTGGCTCGTTTCAGTCCCCTGTTCGCGTCTGATACAATATATACACGGATCAACTTGGTTCCAAACCATAATACATCAATACCAAACGTTTATTTACGTGTTACATGTCGTTTTTACAAGTCATTACTTCATTTTAACAAGTTTTAGTATAACGATTTTAGTTTTAAAGTTTTGGGTTTTATAAACCATTTTCAAGAACAATCATCAATCTTTCAAATATATATGTTATATGTATAGATTATGATGTTTAAACAAGTTATATAACGAATTTGAAGTAAAGAAATTAAAGGAAATAAGTTTTCTTACAAAGTGAGAAATGGTGAGAATGATGATCGATGATGATGATGTTGCTGGCCTTGGTGTTCTACTTCTGCTACTACTTGTTGCTACTGATCTTGTAAGTTTTTAAGAGAGGAAGATGATAGATGGATTATTGGTGATGTTTGTGAGTGATCAGGAGAAGGAATGGAGGGAGTATAAAAAAAATCAAACGGGTATGGGATTGAAGATCAGAGATGTCTCTGTATTATTGGAGGTTGGTGACCATTTTTGGTACATCAACTTCGAGTACGGGTATAATTATAGCAATATAAAAATAAACATTTTACATTTTTATTTAGTAGGTGTTCTCCTGGTTCGTTATTTATAATTGGTATAATGATGTTATCATTATTTTAAATAGCTGCACAATTTTGTACATCTTACTGCGCGCAGTTAATTGAGCGCCAAATTTCAGTAAATTTAGGACTTCATATTTTGAAGCAATGTTCTAAATGTTATCGAATGAACTAGAAAATTTGCCTTTTTATGATTTGACGTCGTATGCGCGTTTTAGAATTATTTCTGTTCGTGTTATAATACGTTTTATGTTAAACGTAAAATTAGACCTTTATATCTATATGTTATAGATATATAAATACTCGTAATTAATAATTATATTATTAATTATTTTTGTATCACGAAACTTTTGTCATTTATTTTTGTCGGGTTCGTTCCGATACGTTCGTACGTAATTATAATTACTTACGTATTACCTATTACTTTTTGTTTTAAAAGTATCGGGCTTGCTAGACTTACATCACATCAAGAAGTTTTGTTAAAACTTAATCAGGAAATTAGCGTAAGAATGCACATGCTTAAATGTTAATTAATACCTAATTTGGAGAGTTGTCACACAATCCATACCGACGATTACATCAAAGCTGCCGATCTTGACAGAATATCATCCCGTGAACGTGTATTCACCATCGCGCCTGATTTAACCTTGAACAGAACCCTACTTATCACAATTGAATCAAATTAGTTAGTACCGTTGCCAGGAAACTGGCTCTGATACCAATTGATACAAACTTTCTAGAAATCAATCAGATATGAAGTCAAAATAAATGTACAATCGATTAGGAACACTAGTTGAGAATAGTAGCTCAAAATCAGATTGTAACCGGTCAGTTTATTGATAACTGAATAATAGGAATTGAGAGAGTTCTTACAATTACAAGATTAAGAAATGAAATAGAATGAACTAGCTATATATTCACCAACACTGGTGATTAACATAGTAATTAACACGTCATTAAGGAATTAACCACTCATCTCTCTAAAAGTTGTTCAAAATGAATTTGTTATTTCTGTTTAGCCAAGCACATGCCAGGCACGTGACCATTTAACTAATAAACTTGTATCAGTGACATAAGGGTTGGCTCGATCATTTTATTGTTTTATTTAAAAATATCTTTTTATATAAAATAGTTATAAGTCCCACTTTTGTTTTTCTGCTTTTTTTTAATCGAGTGACGATAAGGTTCACCAAAACTCCATGTTGTTAATATCCGCTGTGTTTTCTAACTCATAATCGGAGTATCGTACCTTTAATCGACGAAAAATATAACTTGTTCTTTTATTTGATTATTATCTCATCTTATACTTGTAGATCTGTTTGATCTGAAGTGATCACGTGAAGATCTGAAATTATCTATGTTATCTTAATTATTATATATGAAGAAAAGAAAAAGAAATAGACCATACGTTTTGTTGGTTTTTCGTGACAAAAATGTTGATCTTGGATCACATTCGATAAAGACTTTCTACTTGGTATGTTCGTGTTAGATCCGTTTTTCAAAATTGTTTAGGCTTAAAATCGGCTTTTACTCTTATGATTATCTGGCTGCTAATACTCCGTATTATTTTACGTTATATGACGTCTTTTATTTTAAAAATTAAATCTTTTCCAATGTAATTTCCCATTTCCAAGAATTTTTTTTTCAAAAAGTTTTTGACTTTCATGTTAATTGTGCATTTTTTGATGAATCTTGACTATGGGGTTTGGTTATATTTTTTTAATACTAGAAAACTGAAGTTGTTAGTCAAAGTTCGAATTTTTTTCATCTGGTTTGTTTTGTATAATGTTTAAGCTGTTTTGGTTGTTCAGATTAAATTGTACAGAAATATATGGGAACCTTTTAGGCATTTTGAATCATTACAGCTACAACCTACATACTAAACATAAAGAGCTCTACACAAGTTTCTTTATTTTAATAATTTTATATCAAAATTCAAGATTATTTTTTACAATCCATGTGATATTTACCTAACCATGTTATAAATAACAATTTGTTCTACAAGTCTCTAAGATTGAAGCTTTGAATTGTAACTTGTAAATACAGTTTTAGAAAGCAGATTTTGATTAGGTTGAATGTAATGCTTGTTGTGATCTTAACTTTTGCTTATTATCTAGTATATGTGAACCATAATTCATACTTCTTGCATTACATCATGTTGACCCATGACACCTTCAATTATTGTATTGCTGCAAAATGTAAAAGACTGTCTTAATAACTGTAGGTTAAACAAAAATATAATTCAAAGCATATTCTCTTATGTCCACCTGTATTTTCATACTTCTTGCATTACATCATGTTGACCCATGACTCTATTAATTATTTTATTGCTGCAAATTATAAAAGATTGTCTTAACAACTTTGAGTAAAACATTTTGCAATTCTAAGCATATTCTCTCGTGTCCACCTGTCTTCGATTCACCATGCTCCATTCCATAGTCCTTGTTGTTGACACCACCGGAGTGAAATTAGCTCTACATGTTGAGCCTATTCTGGTTGTGAATATGAATTCTCCGATCTTCAATTCGAGCAGCAAGTTCATCTATCTT
This sequence comes from Helichrysum umbraculigerum, assembly GCA_949592205.1. Classification (NCBI taxonomy): domain Eukaryota; kingdom Viridiplantae; phylum Streptophyta; class Magnoliopsida; order Asterales; family Asteraceae; genus Helichrysum; species Helichrysum umbraculigerum. The sequence goes on along the minus strand of CATIUR010000001.1, from coordinate 139,609,101 downwards.
GAAATGCATGTTAGTGATTGTTTGGTGCTGGTCATGTAGTTTATCTAGTTCTTTGCGAATTTTTGAAATTTCTTTCTCCTTTTGATCTTCCAAAGTTTTGGCAATATGAAGATTCAAAGCCTCAAAGTCCATATTCATTTTTAGAATAATTGTGTACAAGCTGTTCCGATTTCTCTTTTTTTATTGCAATTTGTCGTTGATAATCTTCACATTTGGCTTTTATTGCAATTTCAGACTTCTCTTTTAACTCGAGAGCTTTATCGGTTAGTTCTTTTTCTTCAATCAGCTTGTTGTGTAGCACTTTGAGTTCCATGAGCTCTTTTGAATCTTGCTGAATTCTTTTATGCAGGTCCCTTAGTCTCATTTTTTGAACAATTGCGGTGTGTTCACACCACAATTCTTTGAATGTTTGTTGTATCGTTACAAGTTGTAAATCATAATCCAGATATTCGGCTAACATTGCACTTTCAAATTGCTCTTTTAATGCCAGTGTTTTAACAGCTTTATTCTTTTCTTCTTTCAGGTGGCTGTACTGCCTTTGTTGCTCCTCGAGTGCCCTTGAAACTCTTTGAAAATTTCGGAAAGGTTCCTGTTATGCTGATTCTTAGTGTTCAAGTTGTTGTTTTCTGTAATCAATCTATCACGATTTTCTTTAACAGTTCTTAGTTCAGCAGCTAAATTATATGTTTTCTCCTTCAGATCTTTGTTCTCTTTTGTAGATTCTTTCAGATCCTTGTTCAACTTATCAATCACCTTAGACGGTGATATGTTGAGTTCAAATTTATCCAAAATTGATTTAGTATTGAACGGATTGGTTGACATTTTCAACCTGAAACTTAAAATGATCAAGATTAGTTTCATCTACATGGTTCAAAATAATTATTAACATTGTATTTTAAGCTTAATTAAATCAAACAATTTTTTATTAAGTACCTGAATTAGATAACAATTACTATACCATACAATCTGTATTCTAAATGTAAATCATATTTACCTGAATTATATAAATTTAACTTATATCTTGTTGTGTTGACATAAGATCAAGATTGCTATTCTTAACATAAAAATCAATATTTAGTTATGAAACCCTAGAACGGTCTAAAAGTTATGTGATAGCAGAAAAATATTGTGATTATTCAAATAAATACGAATTCAGGTTAAAATCAAGTGACAATTTGTGATTATACAAATAAATACGAATTCAGGTCAAAATCGTTCAGAAATTAAACCCTAGAAGTCTACGACCTTACCATTTAATTAAAATTAACGAAATTTTATCAATCTTTTCGGAATAATCAGTTAAAATACCAGATCTTATAAATTTAATTAAAACTACAAGTTTTATTTGCAAACATTCAGGTTTTATTAATTGAATTACCGGATCTTACAACTTAATCAAAATAACAAGTTTTGATTTGCAATAATTCAGGACTTATCAATTAGAATCTTACCATATTTACGTATTTCGTTGAGTTGATTTGGATTTGTAGTAGGAACAGTGCAACAATTGTTACCAGTAATAGCGGATGACGATCGGAAGTTTCTAGAAAAATCAATTCTTTTGAATAATAGGGGGCAAGGAGGGAGAAGTCGTTTTGGAGGTTATACAGTTGTCATATAGTCGGGTGTATTTTTATTAGATTTTCTAATGACTTCAGTAAAATTAACAAACAATTATTTTTGAACAACGCGGCGCAACGTTTTTTTTTATTTTGTGTTTCTTCTTCTTTTCTTTAGAGTTAGGCTCCAATGAAATGAAATGAAAATATATGGGAGTCCTAATTTTTATATACATAAAGATCAAAATTTACTTACAATGAAACATTTATTTAATTATCGTTTAGTGTTTTTTTGAATCTATTCTACAAGTCTGATAGTTAAATAGGGTGTTGAAATATCAAGCAAACCTTCTAAGACTAATTAATTAAAACTAGTATATTACACGTGCTATGCAGCGGAATTTAGTACTTCAACTAGTTCGAATTATGCGTGATTGTTAGTTGATAACATTAATTTGTGCGCATGTAGAGTTTGTGATTCGGGATACGGTAAGTTAAGAGTGAAAAATATGTGAAAATGATGGGGTTATATTGTAAAATGAGAATGACAATTAGACAACTATATATATGAAAATGTTGAGTCTTAATCTTAACAATTTCTATAAATATATTACCAAGATGCTTTATATATTATTAGCATGATGCCCACACAATGCGACGAGAACAACCATTTTATTTATTTTGTTTACGTAGAATACTATATTCATTAACGTAATAATTTTCATTATTAATATAAATCAATCGATTAAACGTCATAGCTCTTGCAAAGGTAATAACAATCAAAGCCGTAGATGAACATGTTAAATGCTTTCTATATAGGTAAAATAAAAATTACTTTTTCTTTACCGTATACACTTGTGCGATTGTGCCCAAATATATATTTAAAATGTCAAATGCATTAAAAGCATACCAAAATGCAAATAATTAGTAATATTGAAATTAAAGAGTTTTCTATTTTAAGCAATTTTCATTTATAAATGTAGGGGTAAATTAGTCTTAATTTTATTTTTAAGATCTTAAAAAATCAACAATGGACATTTTTTATTAATAGTATTAGATATAGATATAGGACGTATGTGTATTATGTTAACTAGCGTAATACCCGTGCTATGCAGCGGAGAGTAGTTAATATTTTATGGTCAAATAGTAACTCAACGATGGTTGTATATATTACCCGTGATAATGAGTTGATCAATAGCTAAATTTTTTTGTATGTAAAGTTCGGCAGTCATAATACAACTGGTAAAAAGTGAAAATGTGAAATTGATAAACTTATAGTGTAGAATGAAAATTAGACAAACTATATAAGAAAATGTTGAGTCTTACTCTTAAAATTTTCTATAAATACAGTAACAACATGCATTATATGTAGTATTGAATAGTGTAGAATGAAAATTAGATAAACTATATAAGGAAATGTTGAGTCTTACTCTTAAAACTTTCTATAAATACAGTAACAACATGCATTATATGTAGTATTGAATGTACCCGTATTGGCGTTTTTAATTTTTTCGTTTAAGTGGACAAATCCATCCCTATATTCAACATTTTTGTCATTTCTTGTCCAGAGTTTAGCATAAAAAGAAAAGAATGGAAGAGAAGGTGATAAGATGGGAATGAAAAGGAGAGAGAGTGATGATTTAGTGTTCCTAAGTTAGAAAGAAATAAAGGGAAAGTGAAAATTTTGTGATCAACAATTTTACAAATTAACTTTAAAAGAAAAAGTTACGTCATTTTAAAAAATTAATATATTAGGTCAAAAAATTTTTGGTAGAAATAATGAAAATAATGCGTGATTAATTGTTCTCTCTTCAAATCTGTCCAATTTGGAAGGAAAGCTATGAAGGAAATATTAAAAGAATTCTCCTTCCCCTTCATTTCCTTTCTCTCAATGAAAAACTCGGGAACACATTCTCCTCTTCCACTTCTTTTGGACTCCTTCCCTTTCTCTCCAAAATAAAACTCTAGAACAAAGCCATAGTCTTACTTCCTTAATAACAAAGAAGTTGATTTATGTAGTTTACAAAATCTTTTGTAACTCATTTTTATACAAAATCTTTTGTAAAATTTTTGCAAGTCTAAATTGTTCATTTTGATGTATCGATTTGATTACTTTTTGTAATTTCATTTTGATGTTTCAATTTCTTTTTAATTCCAAACAACCACGTCATCGTCACCATTACATCTTTTTATCTCACATCATCTTTAACGTCCTAATCAAACAACCATCATTATTATTAAACCCTAGCATTTCTACTTTACATCTCTATATATATATATAAGAAAAACTGTGAGAGAATCTCCCCCCTTAATTTACAACTAATCCTTTATTAACCAGCCCTTAGATACACTAATGATGTCATTAGTCCCTAATTACTGTGTTACAATTTACTAAACTGCCCCTATTAAAAATTAAACACATCATCTGTCTGTGAGGGTTTCTCCATCGCGAACCTCAAAAATTGAACGGGCTGACATTAATCGCAAACCTTGCGACGGCGAACATACCACCATCGCCTGAATCTTAATCGATTGCGACTGAAACAGTTTTATGAGGCACCGGTTTTGAGATTGCCCACCACATATGGTTGTGTTGGTTACACCCACAGATCTCACACAAATGATACATGGTCCCAAATCAGTGAGCCCCAAAATCACAGTAAGTATCCCCAGTTTCGTGAGATTTCATGTTTATGTGAAATTTTATGCACACAATGATTCAGCGAATATTTGTAATATGAAAGATTCTTAAATCGTCATCACAAAGCAGTGATTTGGGTATTGGATTTTGAGTCTTGAAGTATTCTTCATACTTTTTGATGATGCATACAGTGTTGTCAGACCCGGCAATTTGGTTGTTGTTGTTGTATTTTTTTTTTTTTTTTTTAATACAGATTCTACAGCAGATAAACAAATAATATATTGGAAGAGGTAATGGGAAGTGAAAAGGTATGATACTTGCTGCTCAGTTTTTTAGCCCTTGAATTGAATATGAAACCCATATACAACGCTTTTTATTATGTTGGATTTTGATGTGAAGCTTCTCTATTTAAATATGTAACTATGAACAGGTGGTTCTTAGTTGTTTGGTCGCATCCGATCAATTGGTACAAACTCTTTTATGGTTTAGGTTACTCCAAAGCCCCAATGCTAAAAGCAAGTTAGACAATTTCTTTTTTCTTTTTAATATCGCTGATTTGACTCTTTCTTTACCAGGTCCATCTCCTGTAAAAGCTTATTGGTTTGGTTGTCATGGGTGTTTAAGGTAAAAAAAAATCGTACTTGCTCTTTATATAGATGAATAATATAGACTGATATATGCATGCTTATAGATATACAAACTAAAGTAGATTTATGGGGCTTTTATGTTTTTCTACCCGGTAGAAATTGGTGGCCTTGGAATGGCCTTGGTAGAAATTAGTTTGTTATGTTTGTCTACAATTTCAGCCCTAGGCTTTCTTGATACGCTAACAATTTTAGAGTTAGGGCATCATAAAATATGGTTTCAAAGAATTTTCTTGTCAATTTCACTACCACTGTTGCAATACTATATGGCACGTTCGTACTGCTTACTGCACTTTCACTTCCTCCAACTGAAGACAATTACATTTATTCTGCTTTATAAGATGTGTTTATGTATAAAATTCTTAATGGAATTTTTTTGCACTGAAAAATGATGAATTGCTAATGCGCTGGCTATATAACCTCTAATTTGTTTATGGATTTTGGTAAGTACAATGGTTATCTCTATACTATCATCTTTTAAGTGATGATTCTAATACGGGCATTTCTGCGATTGTAGGAAATTTGAACAACTTCGTCTTTATAAAATAACTGTGATGTCATCCAAATTGGATCAGTTAGGCAGTGCATGTCATCCATTTTCTTTTTTCCTGTAAATAAATTTATGTTAAGTTGCTGATGTTCTACAAGTTATTCTCTTGAAAACGTAGGTCTGTGATTGCATAGCTTCAAGTCAAGAACCTGGTTGTTCCTCGATTAATCATAGTTCATAAGCTTCTTTTCTTATCTATTCTTAACATGTAGTCTAAGTGGTTATTTTGTTATGTGCATATAGGCTCTGTCCATTGCAATTGTTGTCATTTATTATATCTGCAAGAGTGTTTCTTGATGCAAAAATTTAGACTTTTAAAAAAACCAAGGAACACAAGTATAAAAGATAATTACTAATGAACTATGCAATCTTTACATCTACTATCTTCATTGGATTTGCAGTTGGATGGAAGTATTACTAGATAGAACTTAAGAGAAAGATAGAGCCAGAAAAACATATGCTAAACCTATAGATGACCAAAAGAAGCATATATAGAGAGGTCATCCACTCAGCCGAAACCGTTAAAGCTAAACAATTGGTATCTTTGTGACAACTATTAGGAGCTACTTACGTAATCAATATTACATATTATAGCGATGATATCTTCCTCATCCCACCCCGAATCAACCGCTGCTGATAATGTAGCAAATTGGAACAATTTTTATGGCAAATTTGACAAAATTTCACCTCCTTTACTATTTTTAAAGCACTGCACGTGCTAAAAAAATCTTATTGACTCTTAAGAGACTATGCTAATATTATGTTTGTAATATCCATCTTTCTTGTGCCAGGTGGTAGACCTCACAAATGTCTTATTATGATCTTTTTTGGACCATTGTTTGACACTTTAATCTTCTGGTAAGTTATTATTCTGTTCTTATACTCCATATATGTTTTATTTATTGTGTGAACCATTTTAAGAGTGCTGTAAGCTTACCAAAAATAAAATTGTTTGAGATGATAATAAATTAATAGCCTTTGTTGAGGCTTAAGATGCAATGAAGGGCAATTGATCTCAATCGTAGACTATAAGTGTACACAATCTTAATGATGTGCTCTAAGATATACTCTCATTTTCTTAGGGTTGTTCTACAAACTCATGAATTGTAGATATAAGTTTTAAAGGTGACATAATCTCTATATCAAATATCAAGTTTTCTACCTCTCTACAGATAACTAAGATAAGCTTTAGACATCCACTTGTCAACCTCTGATTGGTTCTTAAATTAGCTTTCCGTACATGTCATTCCTAGACGATTTATCTGCCACTCAAAATCTACCTACTTTATCACTAATCAGGCAGTTTAGGACATTTTTTTGTCCCCCCTCGGCAGGTCTATGCATTTTATATTAGAATAGTAGCTACTAATAAGTTAAAACAAATGTTTTCCTTAACGGTGTTGATTGCATTAGTTGAAAACATTTTCGAGGGATTTCGGTTTCCTTTTTCTGATATAAGCTGGTGTATTGTCTTTATGGTTCTGCAGTTTGCTATGGTAATGCTCGTCCGTTTTACTTTTTGTCTTTTTTGAAGTTTGAACTGTTGGCGAATATGTTCAAGGTAGCTTTTTAAGTTTGAGTCATTCGACCCGTTTCACTAATTTGGGTTGTTGTGTCGGTTGATTTCTTTTGGTTCTGTTTTGCTGTAAGATATGTGCTACATGCTTTATACTTATTTTGATGTTATACTATTTTATATGCTCCGGTTATCAGGTACTCAACGATAATGTTTAGTTGCCCTGGGTTACAATCAAAATGATGTAGGGATCAAGTTGACACTCCCTCGATGGAATTCTGCATATACAGATCTGTTTGGCAGAATTTAAAATGGTTAGTTATCATTTTATTCAAAATGGTTAGTTATCATTTTTTTTACTACCCTTTATTTTATCATCAAAGTTTTCATTATTTACTATCGGTGATATTCTTGTAGGATACACCCTCACATACCATTACTCATTTGCAGAGCTACTGATACCCAATTTCCATCTGCAAAGGTTTTATTGTGATAGCTTATTGTGTTTCACTTACTAGATTACTTAAAACCTGTTCACAACATCAATGTTGTCATAGTAGGTCATTGTTTCACCAATTTGTCATAGCATCAGTCGAGCGGAAACTATTAACAACACTCCATCAATCCCAACTCGCAAGCTTGCTGAGCTTTCTGACAAAGAAAAAGGTGTTCATCCTCCAACTCACAAGGCTAATCAAAGGGTGGTCCACGTTAAGAAGTAGAAGGCTTGATTGATGAACGTTGGAATAATTGGTTGTCATCTGTATCACCTTTGTTTGCACCAAGTGTCTTAATGCTTTTTCTTTTTGTCGTTTACCCGTGCCTTTAAGCCTTTAACATTTGTGGTCTTCCAGAGTTACTGTCATTTCCGTTTGTTTGCAAACTATTAGTGTTTTTGGATTTTACTTTCTGCCTGCAATGGAATAGTTTATAAATTTATTATTTATTAGATTTATATGTGATACATTTCTTATTTATTAGATTTATATGTGATACTTTAACGAATTATGCATTCGTTACATATAATAATCCTTGCAAGATGCTTATGTCTGTTGCTAAACATTATACAAATATAAATTCGGGCCCGATATACCACCATAGCATTTTTAGATTGCTGATTTACGCAACTGTGATTCCAGCAATGCATGACATCACATTTAAAGTGGCTATTTTTTATTTTTTATTTTTTCTTTTCAACAGTATGTTAAAACACTACCATTTCAAGCAATGTTTTTAAAACCGGAAACCGAACCGGACCGGAGAGGGTCAAAATCCCGGTTGAACCGGTCGGACTGCCGGTCCAAAACCTGCCCAAATCCCGCGGGATTAAAAAAAAAAAAAAAAAAAATTCAAAACCGGTTGAAACCGGTCCGGTTCAACATAAATTGGTAGAGATGAAAAGTTCAATGACTACTGTATTAAAACCATAATCTAAGAGTACAAACTGTTTAAAATTGGTAGAGACGAAAAGTTCAACATAAACCTAATAACAGAATCTAAATGTTAGCTACAACCAGTTACTTATTACCTGTATAGTTAAATGTATTAAATGTATCAAAATATATAAGGATCTTGAATTGTTCATTTGGTTTCCGTAAGGATCTTCAATTCTACTTATTCCTGAAAGATTTGGACTCTGATCATATTTTGTAATTTAGAAAGAGCCGAGTGTTGTATATTGCTACTAATAAGATGATCCACATGCTATACATATTAACAGTGTCAATGTACTCAATTGTATTTATTAATCATGAGATACGTTTACTGTTTTTGGACCCTTAGTTTACCATATAATATTTACAGTTTTCTCCGTAATCGAGCTTAATAAAAGTGAAATTTGTAGCTTATAATGAAATCTGAAAGCCATGTAAACTGCTTAATCCTGCATTTGCGTGCCATTTTTTAATTGCTACTTGATAAACAAATAATGTAGCTTATAACCAGAACTCCATTAGCTATGTCTAAAGTTGGTTTTCATCTGTTAACTTACTTCTTACCAGAGGCTAAAAGGAGGAAATTTCATCTCAATTATTCCATGGTGGGCATGGATGAAGCGGTTCCAGCTTCTCGAAGTCGAACTGCTCAATGGTTATCCAATTACTTCCCTGTATTATCTGCAGTTTTAAGCCATGAAACTTAATTGACTAAAAGTGGGCGTATCTCCTTATTGTTTCATGAATTGTATTTAGTAATCATGAGATACGTTTACTCTTTTAGGAACCCTTTGTTTAGGATAAAACGTTTCCTCGAGATTTGGTTACTGGTAGCTCCAACTAGGCTTCAAGGCTACCAATTTTAGTGAGGAATAATTACATTTGAAGATTCTATGAGATCTTTTGATCGGTGTTGAATGTTTGATGATCTGAAACCTGTGTGATGGTAAACATTATAGTTTGTAAGATTATTGTCAAATGTATTAGTCTTTCTAATGCTAAGACTGATTTTACTTTCTGCAATTACTGTAGCAATTTTATATTTGGTCAGTCAAGTATGTTTTGTATTGCAGGCTGCTTGGTCTGTCCGATAGTTTCTATGATAAAGGTATTTTACAAGACTCAAGGTTTGGTGTAGTTTTTTTTCCTTCAGATCTGGGTCATCAGAAGCCATTGGATTGGCACATGAGGCTAAATATTGTTGTTTGTGTACCATGACTCTTGAGTTCCTTCATTGCAATTTCCAAAAGCTATCATAATAGAACTTCACACCATGAGGAATACATGAGCTTTGCAAAACATATTTACAAGGGAACCCATCAGCCAGGTTCACCATATGTTCTTGTCCACGGAACTACTGCACTAAAAATACTATTTTCTATTGATAGTAAAAAAAAACACCCAAACCAGCCTTTAAGTATCATTTACATCTTTTAAAGTTTGACATCACTTCTTTCAAAATTGTGTATTTTTCTTGTACTCAATTTTTTTTACTGGATCATAGATGCAGATGCATAGGAACGAAGTGATAGTACTAATGACCTACTAAATTGGCCATCACAATCACTAAAATCCATCACATGTATAGGTTCTTCTGCTGCTATGAACGGGTTGAGAACTTTTGAAACTCCTGCGAATGATAAAGGATGCACTTCGGTAGTTGATTTTGAATCTGCTCGGGAAAATGAGCTAAGTATAATTGGTTTTGATTCGCCTAAAAAGCAATTTAAGTTTGATAATATATATAGACCTGAGGACAACCAAGGTTTTCGCGGATGATGGGTAGTTTTATTATATATGCAAAGCTTGTGTGAAGAATCCAACAAAGTGGGAGGATGTTGCTCCTGGAGGACACCTATTTGATTGTCATGAATGTGGACCAATCAACAAAACAAACACCAAGTATGCTTGCAAAAATACTCTTATCAACCTTCACAAATCATCCTTTTAGTATCCTACAATAATAGGTATATTGTTAGAACACTATTATGCCTTTAAAAATGATTTGGCAGATTGTAATGTAACAAAAAGTAAGCTTTCGTTCATTCTTATAAACTTCTAACAAAAAAAAAGCTACAGTTTCTAATTTGTTTCTCAAAAGTACATCAGACCCGTTTTTTAGGAAAAGGCTTCATTTTAGTACAATAGTGGAAAGTCAGAGTGTTTGGGTTAATAGAAACATTTCAAGATTGCCTCACAAATCATTCTTTTAAATAGTCAAAAAACATGTTTCAATGATCCATAACTAAAGTGAAAGTGTTCAGTTTTTATATCTACTGTGTGACCATATTAGGTTTGCATATTTGACGTTCTTGTTTCAAACTAATGATTTTTTAACAACATCGAATGATCCATCACTTCTATGATTTTCCTAACAGGTCATTTTGGGTAATATATTTAGTGTTTGGGGTCTTGAGTTTTCAGTAATCTGTATTATTCGATGATACTTTTTTTTATTAACTTTGGTAACAGTCCACTACAAGCAAGATTTAATATCCTGTTGTATATTCTTTCCATCATTTTGCGCTCTAGCCCTTTAGGTCTCTTTTGCTTATATGAGTATATGGAAAAATGCAGGGTACACACTGCTATTCGTGTGCAAGATTCTACAGGTGCTACATCGTTTTCAATGTTTGGAAATGTCGTGGCAAAGGTCCTTAAGAAAACCGAACATTGGTTGGAACTCTTCATCCTAATAGATTTTATACAAGTTTTTTTAACGGTGTTTGTTATCGACAATGAATGTGCTGGCTATACTGTAGGACGATGCATGGCTGATCCAGAAGTAGTCAGTGAACAGATGGTGAGTCCCATTAAAGCAGATCCAGTATTGCAGGTCAATGTAGGATTGGTTTTGATGGTGATAACTCGTCAAAGTTGATGCTGCTCACTTACACCACCAAGAATTTGTCGATCTCTTTATATTTCTATTCTACTATAATTGTTGTTTTAGTAATGCTACGTTGCAGGTGTATCTATCTTTCTACAGAACCATATTAGGCGAAGAAACGTCAGAATGAGTTGTAGGTGTATCTACCACTGCGGTGGTCACTTTTAATTATTTATGTCAACCATGTCATGTGTTTGAATTCTCTAAGGTAATAGGAATCGGGGTGGGAAAATAGGCGGGTCGGTTATTTGGTATGGTCAAAAAGTGTTTGAGGCATAAACAATGATTGCAAGGGTCAAGTTTGATTGGGTAACGTAACTTTGTTTTATTTGATAGAAAGAGTGTGATCTAATATTTCTTTTCTTTTGCAGCTACTATGGATTCAAAGAAGGCCGCCTCAAGTAGTACCCCTCTCATAGAAAGCTTGATAAACTGAAAATCTCACCCGTTACATACCTAAAGTAGAATTAATGTATCATTCCGCAAATTTTGTAGGTCTTATACTATTTATTGGAAAACAGAAGAAGCAATTAGATGAGTCGTTGTCTTTCAAAGGTTGATGACATTGGAGCTTTAAGGTCTGAACTAATCTTTGTGATATGTCTTTATGTTTTATCACATCAAGCATGAGACTGCAATGACATGATATGTTAAAACATGTGGATGGATTTGAACTCTTAGTAACTGTCATGTGGATGGATTTGAACTCTTAGTAACTGTAAGTCTAATGCAGCTGAATATCTTGGGTTTTTAAAATGCAAGATGCTATAACCTCATGGCCCACTGAATTGAGCGGGTCAAATGAGTTGAAAGTCAACCATAAGGGTTTTTAAATGCTTCAAATCTTTGAAATTGTTTTGTTAAAGAAATTAAATTAGTCTTTTTCACAATGTTTTTTATATGTTTATTACAAAACGTTGAAAACATGTTGGTGCTATCTGACCTGACCCATTTGGACCCGTAACCAAAAATTACCAATTTGACCTTTTACATTTCCGACCAACTCTTCTTCAAGCATGGAGAAATGGGTGGGTGGGTCGTCTCAAGCAAAATATACATTTTTAGTACATATCAATGCTTGCCGATTTAATTCAAATCGCTTCTTTTTTTTTTTGCTCAAGTGTGAAAGTTTTATGCATACAAATATACAACCGCCGAAAGTTTTATCACTTAATGTTAAGTTCTCAGAGTTATGGGTTCAATACCTAAGTGTAATGTTTCGGGCTTATATTAAGCTAACCGGCTCTTAGTGAGGTGTAAGTTACATGCTTCCATTCAACTTTAACTCAGAAGGCTCGGTTTATATTGCTACAGCCTAAACACAAGCATGAATTATTTATAATAAATACCGCGAGTAAATGTTAGGTTAAGTAATGAACACACTTGCAGTGGTGAGGGTATAGAATGAGTCTTTTTAGTCTATATACCGGTAGATACATAGAACTTGTCCATCATAAATACAACTCACTAAAATGTTTTACCCTTGCATAAGCGCAACTTTTACTGGCTGGACTTGAATTTTTTTTTTTTCTTTTTTTTTTGCTCTTTATATGGGTTGGTTGGCGGTGAACCGTGAACGTGTGATCCCATTGATTTCAAGACAGTATATCTACTAGATTTGTCATTGTAGTTGGAATATCAATTACATGTCTAAGATATGCTAAACTTTCATCAATGTTTTTGTTTGTCTACCCATTATGTTTCAATTATGAATAAAGCCACTATTTTTGATGATACATTTTGTAAATGTTAAAAACGTTGATAATAACTACCTATCTAGCTACGATCAATAAATAAATAAATGTATCTCCCTCGATTAAATATAGTTTCTACTATGTCACACCTAAAAATGTCTACTCATGTACCTTAGTAAAACAAAAATATAACACTAACCTATTTATTAGATTTATGAGGTAGCCTGCACCGTCATTGAAAATACAACTTAGTCCCGACGTACATATGATGCAATTTAAATTACTTTTGATGGATAATTTCACGAATTTTGCGGGTCCTACACCGTCATTGTGCGGCACTATGTTTAGTTTCATATTTTTCTTACTCATGCGTAGCATCAATTAAACTTTACATAACTATTTTTAAAACACGCTAACTACAGTAAATCATTGAAGAGTCCCGCAAATTTTGCGGGTTGTAAACTAGTTATCAATAAATTTTACAAGTATATATGACTATGTGAACTTCACAAATACATGCAAACAAAAAACTGTCAATTCCAAATTCAAATTCATCAACAATTAGTCCATGAAACGACCAGATTTATACGCTAGACTTTCTACTGTGATTCTGTCGCACCACCAAATTATGATGCGGAAGCGGGTCAATTCGGGGCGCGACTAATCAATAATCACAAGCACATCAGATACATAATGAACGACCACTATATGCGTCGTTTACAAATACATTGATATTAAAAAGGTTTTACACTGTTACTCCCTCCGTCCCAAAATTATTATCCACCAACAAAAAGCACACATTTTAATAAAAGTAGGACCACAACAGTTTTCAACCACTCAAATAGAATCTGCACCCACTAAACTCTCTTCTTATTGGTTGAAATGTGAAGTGGACAATTATTTTGGGACGTCCCAAAAAGGAAAGATGGACTATAATTTTGGGACGGAGGTAGTATAATATAGTTTACAAAAGCTCCTGAGCCAAAATGATATAGATTATGTGGCATAACTAATTAAATTATACAAAATATAGTAATGCATGACAATCTCTTGATGTCTGAATGCGACTCAAGCTAATGGGAATCCTGAATGGCAGACCTACTGCTGCTGAGAACCTGAGAATACACGCTAAAATGGTCAGCTAAAAGCTGGTGAGCTCACAGGTTTAATGACAAAGTGTAATGTATGAACCGCAAGATTTAAGTATGAATATTTGTAATTAAACAAATAAGTATATGATAAATGATGTATATAACTATCATGAGCACATAGTCTGAGCTTAACTGAGGTGTCAGGATCACAATTAAGTGCCTGAGCGAGGGTGCCTCTATGCGTGTGCCTAATCAACACACGTATGAACAAATGATAATGCGTCCGTTTTGACCAGTCAGTGCTTGCTGACCCGGACGGGGATTGTCAGTTCCATATGGTACCATACACTAACATTCACGCTACAAAGTATTACCAAACTATGCTATTGATGACTTATGATGATTAGATGAATAACTCATACAGAATATAGCGATATTTGATACTTGCGTTCACATGTAAAACAAAACAGCAATGTATTCTCACCCCTAGGTAAAAGCATTTAAAAGGGGGTTATGAGACTCACCTGAGCCTAATGAGTTGCTAACAAACAATAATGATGTTGTTCAAGAGTAATGATGTCGTCTCCAACGACTGAAACCTGCCGGGCGTCCTAAACGCGCAAGGTTTAATGATTAGATGTGGAAACCTGCCGGGCGCATTAAACGAGCAAGGTTTTAATGATTCAGATGTCTCAACAGACCATCTATGCTAGTTGTTCCTCTAACTAGTTATGTCCAAATCGATTGGTTACTGTTTATGTTTGAAATCCAATTAAGTTTGTAGTTTGTAAAAGTGTACGGCCCGTTGGTGACGGAATTGAAATCATATTTTAAAATACAATTTTTGTACTTGTTTCTAGTTGATTTCATGAACTTTAGATACTTATTTAGCTTGAAATTAATCTCAAGGTTAAAGTTTGAGGAAGAAAATATGAAAAGATGGTGCATTTTGCTGATTTGACTATGTTGCACTGTTTTGGCCATAACTCCTTCATACGAACTCGGATTTAGGCGATCAAGCTGCCCAAATGACCGTGACTCAGAGGACTACAAAACTACAAAATATGGTGGGTTGGAAGCATGTCACCTGTCCGGGTGAGGCTTCATACCCGTCCGGGTATATTGCACACACCCGTTCGGGTGAAGAATCATACCCGTTCGGGTTGGATTTGTGTACCCGTTCGGGTGGACAGTCGTACCCGTTCGGGTGGGCTTTCATACCCGTTCGGGTGGAGTTTCATACCCGTTCGGGTGAAGTTTCATACCCGTTCGGGTGAGGTATGTTTTCCAGTCTGTTCGTGCGATTTTTAGTATAACTAAGTTTTGATTCGGTTTTTCGGACATAATCAGTTTGTGGAACAATCAAGCATGCTAATATATGTATTTTAAACATGTAATATCAAAGAAAAAGTGTGCGATTTCTTATGTATAAAATTGTAACCGAAAATGATGATGATGGAGTAAGAAGATGAAGATGATGTTGATGATGATTCCAGCGATGATGATGATTATGCTTGATGCTTATGATCTTGTTGTTGTTTTTGAAAGTGAAAGAGAACCGAGAGAGATAGAGAAAAGATTGAAAAAAAATGAAATGGAAAGGAGGGTGTTTGGCCGGCTTGTAGTCCACGGGCAAGATCCACATTTTGTGGATCTTGTCCAGCCCAATAATGCACGCAGAGTGGTATTAAACCCGTGTTTGTTTACCCGATCGTAAAAGTAGTATAATGTTTTTAATTGGTAAATTTCTAAAAATGATATCGTATTTACTTTTATTTGAAGTATTTTATAAAAATACTTTTAGTGAGATATAAAAATATATCTTTGTTTTATGTTTGAGAGACGGATACGGTTTGAGTGGTTTCGTCGCGTTTGAGTAAAATGAAATAAAACGAAATGTGTTTTATTTTAATCAAAGTGATTAGTAACTATTATTTCCAATAATAATACATTGCTTATGAGTTATGTCATGACCATTTGATTTGTACGATACGAAATACTTTATATATTATATAAATAATATAAAATAAATAATGAGTTATTAAATAATAGTTTCCATATTACTTAATATTTGTTTTTCACCAACGCCGTATAAATGAATCGGAATTTGGCCGATTTGAAAAATGCACGATTAAATATAATCGCGTACTGATATATATTCAACAATATATACATTGATACATACAATTAGCCTAATACATAGCACTAATTACATGTATTTCTAAATGATTAGGAACTAAAAACTAGTCCTAATTTGACGGGTGTTACAGATTCCATTCATTTATTAGAATATTATAAAAGAAAAGAGAAAAAAACGTAATATAATAATAGAAAGACATATTTCTTTTGATCAAACAAACTAAAAGTAAGGGTATATCGGATTATCGGTCATATACGGGTATTATTGGTATAACTCGAGACAATCCCTGCAATCGTTTTTGATTTTTCATTTCATGTACGCTCTACGATTTTACTTAGTGATGTTACGTATCTATATCTATATCTATATCTATACTACTATATAATGTATTTGGACAATTGTCTTAAAAGTGAGCAATAGTAAATGACTATATAGCCCCTCATTTAATTAATATATTATAATTAATATGCAATTATTAACATTTCATTCAATATAGTTAATTGTTAAATTTAATGTATCATAAATGATTTCGGTTTCAAAAAATATACTCTTAAAATTAAATGATTATTCTATAACATCTATAACTCACATAACATATTAATATCTATATCTATAACTTACATAACATATATATAAATATACATAAATAGATATATTTTTCAAATTATAACCTTCTTTTTCTTTATACTAATATATAAGAAGTCGAAAAAATATATGAAACTTATTGAAAATGAGATACTAAAAGTTTCTTTACTAAATATTTAAATTTGTTGTTTAATATCAAATACTTAGATTCAATAATATTCGAGTAATTAAAAAGGTTAATATGAACAAACAGTTAATTTGTTGTTTTTTTAAAAAATAATAACAATAAAATTTAATACGTTACACTTTTAATTAGTACAACATCGAATGCAAATCATACAAACATTTGTTGCAATAATATATATAGTTTTTTTTGTAAAGATCAATAAGTTAATTATTAAAATTAATCGGTAGCTTTGATAAATCGTAACTCAATTATATATACATTATATCTATGCTATATTATAAAGAGTTTGAGGTATAGTCTCAAGAGTGGAAATAGTAAATTACTATCTACCCTTTTAACTATCTAATTCAATTTTAAACAATTAAATTAAATGGAATATATTGTACAAATTAATGTCTCATTATTATTTTCCGCTTACAAATATAACTTCATTAGTTTTTGTTTTTTTCTTGAATGTATTATGTATATCAAGATTGTTTAATATAAGCATTAAATAAAAAGTTATATATTATTTACGAGTTACCATAATTCTAAATTATAAAATAGAGATATTAAAAATTTATTTACTTTTAACACTTAAAACTTTAAAGTGAATCCAAGTGATTATAGAAGTTAATATATCATAGCTATATAAAGGATTTAATCATTTAATTTAAAAAAGTAAAAATTACTATATTATTTTATACAAAGTCAAATGCATAACCTGTAAACATTTTATAGCTATATTAGATATTTGTATCTTAATTATAGCTAACTTTCATAATTATAATCAAGAATTTCGAGGTGGGCCGAGTTAGGTTTACGGGTAATAAGTTCCCAATCTAAACCCAAAAATAATGTGATAGAAAGGTTAATGGATAAAAATGAACAAACCCGGATACAACATGAATGGTGTTGGTTGACCGGTCAAACTGCTGGCATGGACTATAACCCAAACCCAAAAAGAAAAATAAACCAGTCGACGGGTCGAGACTTGAGAATACAACTATTCCTCATTTATTTACGGGTAAAATTTCAAGTAGTGTCTAAAATTATCACCGTAAACATAATCATTTGAAATAAAACGTATATATAATACTGTACAAATTGGTATAACATTATTTTTACCTTTTACATTATGACATGTCGTTGAAAAAAATTACTACAAGTAAATTTTTTTGTTGCCGTTGCATTGCGCGGGCAAAATGCTAGTATTAAATTAATCACCGAAAATGCGAGTTTATTTTATTTTTATGATTTTTAATATTATGTATATGATTGTGATTTTTAAAATCTCATCTAAAACGACCCTCTCTTAATCTAAACGTCTATTTTTTTCTTGGAAGTGGGTTTTTGGTTAAGTAGTTGGGATGATAATGGTGGTGATCGGTGGATTAGGGAAATTCGACCATGGGGGCAAAAAAAGATGTTTAGATTAATAGAAAGACATACTTCTTTTGATCAAACAAACTTAAAGTAAGGGTATATAGGTATAATTGGTATATATGGGTATAATTGGTATAACATAGAGACAATCCTGCAATTCGTTTTCGATTTTTCATTTCATGTACGTTCTGCAATTTGACCTAGTGATGTTACATATATCGAATTAATCACCGAAAATGCGAGTTTATTTTATGTTTTTGGTTATGATTTTTTTGTACTATGTCCGTGATTGTGATTTTTTTAAAGCTCGTTTGAAACCCTCTCTTAATCTAAACGTCTTTTTTCTTCTTCTTTGAAGTGGGTTTTTGGTTCAAGTAGTTGGGACGATGATGGTGGTGATGAGTGACGGATTCAGGAAATTGGACCATAGGGGTAAAAACGTTTTCTTAAAAATATGACGAGTCGATAAAGCGGATTTTGGATAACACAACCGTCCAAAACGCTAGTTAGTAACTTGCATGATTTATTGAAGCAACACGATTTGGTTTTAGGAAGAAAAAATAAGTTCATCATTTATATCATGAAAATCAGAACAAGTATATATAATGCACCCATTTATCTCCTTGTGTATCGTTAGAACTTTGAACACAGCTAGCAGATCGATTAGTTGTTTTGACAAAAAACTTTGATATAGAAAAGAGAGACCAAGATCATGGGTGTGTTTGGTGAAAGCTTGTTGGAGCTTCTATTTGTAGCTTAAAGCTAAAGCTTATATATATTTTTTCTCGAGAAAACACTACACATCCTTAATAATTTCATAATAATATAAGGGTTAATTGTTTCGTTATGTATTTAACTTTACCTCTTTTACTATTGTATGCAACCAACTTTGAAACGTTCTATTGTATGTATCAAACTTTTCAAAAATGTCTATTGTATGTATTGGATGACCATTTTGCTGACGTGGCACCGGTCATGCTGACGTGGCGTTGATTTGTCATCCTACGTGGCGCTGACGTGGCGCTGATTTGTCAGCAAAAAGGTCACCCAATATATACAATAGACATTTTTGAAAAGTTCGATACATACAATAGAACGTTTGAAAGTTGGTTGCATACAATAGTAAAAGAGGTAAAGTTAAATACATAACGAAACAATTAACCCATAATATAACAATAACTATATACTCCCTCCGTCCCATTACAAATGTCCACTTTGACTTTGCACGTAGTTTTAGGATTCTCTACTAACTACACTTTTCACCAATCAAATATTAAATCCACCACTAAAGTCTTTTTTGATTGGTTAAATATCAAAGTGGACACTTGTAATGGGACATTCCAAAATAGTAATGTGGACATTTCAAATGGGACGGAGGGAGTACTACAACTTTCTGAATATAGATGGTACCCGCAGGTCGTGGGCGGGGATCCACTCGACCCATGACCCATACTCACGGATTTTTCTTCGACTCGTAAATGCACGGATTTCCATTGACGGGTTTATTTTTAGAACCATACCTGACCCGTGAATATCCGCACATCACGTGTTTACCCACGGATCATCAAAACATCCAAACAAATTATCATTCTTTAATTTACCATTCAAACTAAAGATTTAAGAATCATTTTTAGTACTATAAATCTCATTCTAGACATTGAGTAAATCTTTAACTTGAACTTTGCGAACAAATAACTAGATGGTTAGTAATCTCGGTATATATTATCAATATCATGGTACATTTATTTAACATAACACGTGATTGTTAACCCCTTTTACATATATGTATAGTTTTATAATAGATTATATCCTATTACGTATAATTATTACTAATATATAATTACCAATGGTGAAGATATATGTAACATCCAGTCAAAAATGACTCAAATTACCGTCCTAATTTGAACTTTAATTACGAAGTATTAAATAATCCGAAACAATTATTTAATAATCACACATACACAAATCTGGTAGAACGCAGAAACCCAAAATAGAATTTGGTGAAAAACATTTTCAAACAAAGTATTATTATTGAGAATAATAATAACGTACTCATAAAATTATTTAAATACATTTTAGATACAGAAAACTATCCGTGTATTTCGAGTTAAACTAAGATATATTTTTATATCTCATTGAAAGTATTTTTATAAAATATTTCAATTAAAAACATATACGAAATAATATTTAGAAAATTATCATTTTTAAATATTACACTATTTAACGATCGGGTACGCGAACACGGGTCGGAAATACCCACCTACCTCAATAATTGAGGCCGGTTATATCAACCGACCTCAATTATTATTCACACACACGCACACATTTTTCATCCTCTCAATCACTCGGCTCTCTCACTCTCTCTCGGCGCTCTCTCTTGCGGATCATCAAACCAACAACACAACATCATCAACAACAACCATTATCATAATCTGGATCACCATCATCATCTCCATCCTTGTTCATCATCATCATCGGATCATCCTCATCACCATCACTTTCGATCTCGATTTTGATTTGTAAGAAAACTTTAAACTTTACTTTAATTTAGTGTTTACAATACGTAGTATAACATGTAATACCATTGTACTAAGTTATAGTATGCGGAAATTGGAATTAAAATTGGTTTTGTAAACTTGCTGCTCGAACAGAACTGAAAACCAGTAACTACCCGGCGGGTACCCATAGTACCCGGCGGGCATCCCTAAAAATCTTCGAATCCGGCGTATTGGATTGAATACGGCGTATTCAAACTAATACGGCGGATCTCCAGGACCCTAATTTACACTAGGTGCATAATGGAAAACTAGGTGCATAATGGAAAACTAGGTGCATAATGGAAAAACTAGGTGCATAATGGAAAACTAGGTGCATAATGGAAAAACCAGGTGCATAATAGAAAACTAGGTGCATAATGGTTTGAACTAGGTGCATAACGCGTAGTAACTATATAGAGAGTCACTAAATGATATGGAAAACATTTAGAACGATAAAAATACTTTTATACAAACTATGTTTTGGTATGTATATACGTATATGTATAAATTTACGATAACTATATATATATATATATATATATATATATATATATATATATATATATATATATATATATACAAAATCAACATTCGTAACAAACAAATTATGTTTTTGAAAAGACAACTACAATTATATGTATATATATACATATATTCAAGGACAACAAGTAATATATATAAGAATATATATATTCAACTAATAAGTATATCGATATATATACTTACGTGCAACGAATGATTTATTAAACGTACACTTACAATTATATAATATCGTGCGTATAGGACATTAGGAGATTACTGTTGGAACACGCACGTACATTAGGATTGCTTGCTCATCAGGTGAGTCTCATGGCCCCTTTTCACTGTTTTACTTTGGGGGAGATGCATTACTTGCTTTACTCGAAAACATGTAATTACACACTTGATTACAAACTGATTTACTGGTATATCGATTGCATGAGATTATTTAATCCAATGAAGTCCCTTTAATCATAGTCGTCAGTTATGGTCTTAAGCGCGAGTACTAGTAAATGGATCCATTAGGACTGACAATCCTCACCCAGGGTAGCACGCACTACCCCGAACATACAGGTATAAATGGGTGTTTCTTACTCGTTACATATGAATGTTCTGGATTAGCATTCACGAGGGCAAAATCACTGATTGTTAAGCTTCGACTATGGTGCTCATGGCAATATATACGGAAACTATTGCGACTGTGCAATATTTACTCAACGATTTTACAAGCTGATGTGTTCAAACTGTTACTTACTATAAACCTGTGAGATTCACCAACCTTTTGGTTGACCTGTTTTAGTAATGCATTCTCAGGTACACAGCAACAGTAGGGTTGATCAGTACGGATGGCCCAGCAGGATATGCTTTAGTAGCTCGAGTCGCATGCACTTACACATATGAAGATTTTACTTGCATTATCTTTTGTATAATGATTATGTACTTAAAATCTAACAAAACAAGTTGCGAACTCATCAATGATGTATTACTTTTGAAAACTTATGTATTAATGTAACTTTTTCTACAACATCTCATTTAGAGTCGTTTGCTTGTACTTTGGGTTTGATTATTGATTAGTCATGCCCCAAAACAGTCGCTTCCGCAAAGCATTAAATTGGGGGTGTGACAGATTGGTATCAAAGCCTAAGGTTATAGCGAACTAGGTTGCATTTAGTGGGCCTAGACTATGACCGTTAGGCAGTATTCCTCATTAGATATAACTGGTTCAAGGATTTCAGCATACGAATTTAATTTAACATAGCCTGATCAACTATGTACAATTAAATGAAGATGATGTAAGATCTGAAAGGGGTTATGTTGAACAGGAATGCACTAGTTGACTCTGACCACGAGAGAACCGTGACTTGTACTTGTTCTGTGTTAGACACAACTAAGTGGATAATAAGTATATATAGGTTACACCTATATGGTTAGGCTTATTAATATCTTTCGATATTTAGTAACACACTTACGGTACGAATACACTTTAGGATAGGCCTATGGTAAGTTGATCGAATCAGGAAAAGAGTACCGGGATGTGCCCTGACAGAGAGGGTCGTCTCTTCGAAATAGACTTACCCTAGGTAGAGATTAAAACTTCGACACCTTATTCTGCACAAACTGGTCATCAGAGGACCATCCTTCGCTCACCCATCAGTTTTAACATTCGAATCCAGTATTCCTCTAAGTACAAATCTTTTCCTATCTCCTTATCACATTCCGCAAAACTACTGATATCTGTTCGGATGTAATATCCTTTTTCACTTTTGAAAACTCTAATCCTCGTAATCATTTGAACTCGCAAGTTGGATGATTACAATCACTGTTATTCCACACTATTGATTGTCACTTGTGTTGTGATATATTACTGTTATATATGCAACTACGATGATCATATTCTTATACAAAACTCTGACATGTCCCTTATCTTCATTGAAGGAACATGCCTCCACGACGCCAAAAGTTCACTCAAGCTCAGGTTGACCGACTGGTGGCTGATGCAGTACTTGCCGAACGACAACGATCTGAAAGTGTCGAAACAACACCAAATGCCCCTGTAGTGAAACCTTGCACCTACAAAGACTTCCTTAACTGCAATCCTCTGAATTTCAACGGCACTGAAGGTGCCATTGGGTTGTTGAGATGGCTGGAGAAGACAGAGGCAGTCTTTCGCATCTGCAGCTGCCCTGAGAACTGTAAGGTCAAGTTCTTCACCTACACTTTCATGGACGATGCTCTGACATGGTGGAACACTTATGCCGACTCCGTGGGTCAAGACATTGCTCTGGAAACTCCCTGGGATGAGCTGAAGAAAATGCTCAAGGATGAGTATTGTCCTAGGGATGAGATTCAACAGCTTGAGGCGGAATTCTGGAATCTCTCCACTCAAGGGAACGACATAGCCAGCTACACTTCTCGATTTAATCAGTTGGCGCACCTGTGTCCATCTATGGTAGATACAGAATCTAAGCGAATTGAGCGCTATGTCTGGGGACTTCCTTCTCAAATTCAAGGAATGGTTACTTCGGCCGATTCTTCTACATTCCACGGCACTGTGCGTATGGCGCATAAGTTGATGGCGCAAATTGTTCGCCAAGGAAAAATTGGCGACAAAAATACTGAAAACAGCTCGGGAGATAACAAGAAGAAAGCTGATGGAAGCTCTGGAAGTCAGAGCCAAGCTAACAAGAAGCCTGCAACTGCTCAGGCCAACACCTCTGAATCCAATGACAAGAAATAGTATAAGGGAAGAAAGCCCTATTGCTCTAAGTGCAAACTTCATCATGATGGTCTATGTCCTTGCACCAAATGCAAGTGGTTTGGACATCTGACCAAGGACTGTAAAGAAACCACCACTGGTACCGACACCTCTGCACCCAAAACCTGCTATGAGTGCAATGGTACTGGGCATTTCAAGAGAGACTGCCCAAAACTGAAGGACAAAAACAACAACGCTGCTAAGGGCAGGTTCTATGTACTTAATGCTGAAGGTAATCACCAGAACCCTAGACTTATTGACTTACTCAACACGGGTACGTACATTCCCGGATAACCAAACTGCATCTGTATTACTTACTTGAATAGGTACTATTACTGCTTAGTACTTTATGTGTTTCCTTAGATTCTAAGTACAAATAGAATAAGGAAATTGGCGAACTATTTCAGGTAGACAGTATGAAACCGATGGAATCGGTAATACATACAAGTATGATTAGGCTATTATGGGATATTGGTATATATACATACATAGGCCTAGACTACGTACTACTCACTAGGCTATTATATACTGGATGTACAGGAATAGGCCTTTACTCGATGATACCCTTGAGACCATCTACACCATTATAAACGACAAACATAGCTGCTACAATGTCCTTTGATACGAATATCGGGACTCTGTTTTAAACTGCTACTGTCTACAAAATTTTTATGTTTACAACGTACTCCGTCGTACTGTTAGGCGAACCCTAGGAAAATCATTTTCAACAATTTTAACATGCTTTTACCCCGAAACTTTTCATGAATTCTGTTTTTGAATAGATTCTGGTAAACAAGATTTCAAAACATTGTCGCTGAAAAAAAAAAAAAAAAAAAAAAATTTCAACCAAACTATTTATTGATTAAAGTTTTCATCAAACTTCCAAATTTTCAATCGACTTTCACTGTCAAAATTTTCTGACAAATGTGCTTTAACAAACATGTCGCAAAATTTCTTACGAAATGTTTTAAAGAACTTTCAAAACTTCAAAACCGTTCAAACTTGCTTACTGTACACAACTTTATACAAGATTTCAAACTTTGAATGGTCAACAAAATTACACAGTACACAATGACTTCCTTGCTGTTATAGGAACAAAACTTACCAGAATCTGAATAGGGATGCGATTATGGTAACTCGCTAGCAACCTATCTGCTTTCATACTACTTACTTGATAAACTTTACTTGCTACTTGATACTTGTTAGGTTTTCCCTAGATTCTAAGTACACTAAAGAGTTAGGGGAAAATGACAATTTAGATTCTATAGTTTATATATGAGACGAGGTTTGGCTTGCATAAGTATTGGGATAACAAATCCTACATTGTTTTATACCGGAAAACATACCGGTTAATATTTTTATATATACAATGGGTCACATCTCATATAAAGCTAATGTAGGCTAAACATTTCGTTTCTATATGAGGCTGATAGAGTCTAAGGTGGGCTACTAGTGCAAAATGTAGCTGTACTCTAGCAATTGGCTAAACGACAAACTTTGTCCTACCGACAAAACAATCAAGGATTTACTGAATTACTTTAGGCTACTAGTACACATTGTAGCTACTCCCTAGTGATCGACTTGACTGATCATGTAGGCACAATAGTCAAAACATCTCGAAACTTCATTTCGAATTTCTTAGTTGCCGGAAGGGCAATAGTTCAACAAGGGGAGATAGACAACTCAAGATAGGTGTTGTCAGACTTACATAGATAACACGCGAACTATAACTTGAATACAACGATAAATACTACGAAAAAATTTCGGGACGAAATTCTCCTAACAAGGGGAGAATGTAACATCCGGTCAAAAATGACCCAAATTACCGTCCTAATTTGAACTTTAATTACGAAGTATTAAATAATCCGAAACAATTATTTAATAATCACACATACACAAATCTGGTAGAACGCAAAAACCCAAAATAGAATTTGGTGAAAAACATTTTCAAACAAAGTATTATTATTGAGAATAATAATAACGTACTCATAAAATTATTTAAATACATTTTAGATACAGAAAACTATCCGTGTATTTCGAGTTAAACTAAGATATATTTTTATATCTCATTGAAAGTATTTTTATAAAATATTTCAATTAAAAACATATACGAAATAATATTTAGAAAATTATCATTTTTAAATATTACACTATTTAACGATCGGGTACGCGAACACGGGTCGGAAATACCCACCTACCTCAATAATTGAGGCCGGTTATATCAACCGACCTCAATTATTATTCACACACACGCACACATTTTTCATCCTCTCAATCACTCGGCTCTCTCACTCTCTCTCGGCGCTCTCTCTTGCGGATCATCAAACCAACAACACAACATCATCAACAACAACCATTATCATAATCTGGATCACCATCATCATCTCCATCCTTGTTCATCATCATCATCGGATCATCCTCATCACCATCACTTTCGATCTCGATTTTGATTTGTAAGAAAACTTTAAACTTTACTTTAATTTAGTGTTTACAATACGTAGTATAACATGTAATACCATTGTACTAAGTTATAGTATGCGGAAATTGGAATTAAAATTGGTTTTGTAAACTTGCTGCTCGAACAGAACTGAAAACCAGTAACTACCCGGCGGGTACCCATAGTACCCGGCGGGCATCCCTAAAAATCTTCGAATCCGGCGTATTGGATTGAATACGACGTATTCAAACTAATACGGCGGATCTCCAGGACCCTAATTTACACTAGGTGCATAATGGAAAACTAGGTGCATAATGGAAAAACTAGGTGCATAATGGAAAAACTAGGTGCATAATGGAAAAACTAGGTGCATAATGGAAAACTAGGTGCATAATGGAAAAACCAGGTGCATAATAGAAAACTAGGTGCATAATGGTTTGAACTAGGTGCATAACACGTAGTAACTATATAGAGAGTCACTAAATGATATGGAAAACATTTAGAACGATAAAAATACTTTTATACAAACTATGTTTTGGTATGTATATACGTATATGTATAAATTTACGATAACTATATATATATATATATACAAAATCAACATTCGTAACAAACAAATTATGTTTTTGAAAAGACAACTACAATTATATGTATATATATACATATATTCAAGGACAACAAGTAATATATATAAGAATATATATATTCAACTAATAAGTATATCGATATATATACTTACGTGCAACGAATGATTTATTAAACGTACACTTACAATTATATAATATCGTGCGTATAGGACATTAGGAGATTACTGTTGGAACACGCACGCACATTAGGATTGCTTGCTCATCAGGTGAGTCTCATGGCCCCTTTTCACTGTTTTACTTTGGGGGAGATGCATTACTTGCTTTACTCGAAAACATGTAATTACACACTTGATTACAAACTGATTTACTGGTATATCGATTGCATGAGATTATTTAATCCAATGAAGTCCCTTTAATCATAGTCGTCAGTTATGGTCTTAAGCGCGAGTACTAGTAAATGGATCCATTAGGACTGACAATCCTCACCCAGGGTAGCACGCACTACCCCGAACATACAGGTATAAATGGGTGTTTCTTACTCGTTACATATGAATGTTCTGGATTAGCATTCACGAGGGCAAAATCACTGATTGTTAAGCTTCGACTATGGTGCTCATGGCAATATATACGGAAACTATTGCGACTGTGCAATATTTACTCAATGATTTTACAA
Source organism: Helichrysum umbraculigerum (assembly GCA_949592205.1). Taxonomy (NCBI): domain Eukaryota; kingdom Viridiplantae; phylum Streptophyta; class Magnoliopsida; order Asterales; family Asteraceae; genus Helichrysum; species Helichrysum umbraculigerum. The sequence continues at coordinate 139,581,298 of CATIUR010000001.1, read as the reverse complement.
GCTGATGTGTTCAAACTGTTACTTACTATAAACCTGTGAGATTCACCAACCTTTTGGTTGACCTGTTTTAGTAATGCATTCTCAGGTACACAGCAACAGTAGGGTTGATCAGTACGGATGGCCCAGCAGGATATGCTTTAGTAGCTCGAGTCACATGCACTTACACATATGAAGATTTTACTTGCATTATCTTTTGTATAATGATTATGTACTTAAAATCTAACAAAACAAGTTGCGAACTCATCAATGATGTATTACTTTTGAAAACTTATGTATTAATGTAACTTTTTCTACAACGTCTCATTTAGAGTCGTTTGCTTGTACTTTGGGTTTGATTATTGATTAGTCATGCCCCAAAACAGTCGCTTCCGCAAAGCATTAAATTGGGGGTGTGACAGATTGGTATCAAAGCCTAAGGTTATAGCGAACTAGGTTGCATTTAGTGGGCCTAGACTATGACCGTTAGGCAGTATTCCTCATTAGATATAACTGGTTCAAGGATTTCAGCATACGAATTTAATTTAACATAGCCTGATCAACTATGTACAATTAAATGAAGATGATGTAAGATCTGAAAGGGGTTATGTTGAACAGGAATGCACTAGTTGACTCTGACCACGAGAGAACCGTGACTTGTACTTGTTCTGTGTTAGACACAACTAAGTGGATAATAAGTATATATAGGTTACACCTATATGGTTAGGCTTATTAATATCTTTCGATATTTAGTAACACACTTACGGTACGAATACACTTTAGGATAGGCCTATGGTAAGTTGATCGAATCAGGAAAAGAGTACCGGGATGTGCCCTGACAGAGAGGGTCGTCTCTTCGAAATAGACTTACCCTAGGTAGAGATTAAAACTTCGACACCTTATTCTGCACAAACTGGTCATCAGAGGACCATCCTTCGCTCACCCATCAGTTTTAACATTCGAATCCAGTATTCCTCTAAGTACAAATCTTTTCCTATCTCCTTATCACATTCCGCAAAACTACTGATATCTGTTCGGATGTAATATCCTTTTTCACTTTTGAAAACTCTAATCCTCGTAATCATTTGAACTCGCAAGTTGGATGATTACAATCACTGTTATTCCACACTATTGATTGTCACTTGTGTTGTGATATATTACTGTTATATATGCAACTACGATGATCATATTCTTATACAAAACTCTGACATGTCCCTTATCTTCATTGAAGGAACATGCCTCCACGACGCCAAAAGTTCACTCAAGCTCAGGTTGACCGACTGGTGGCTGATGCAGTACTTGCCGAACGACAACGATCTGAAAGTGTCGAAACAACACCAAATGCCCCTGTAGTGAAACCTTGCACCTACAAAGACTTCCTTAACTGCAATCCTCTGAATTTCAACGGCACTGAAGGTGCCATTGGGTTGTTGAGATGGCTGGAGAAGACAGAGGCAGTCTTTCGCATCTGCAGCTGCCCTGAGAACTGTAAGGTCAAGTTCTCCACCTACACTTTCATGGACGATGCTCTGACATGGTGGAACACTTATGCCGACTCCGTGGGTCAAGACATTGCTCTGGAAACTCCCTGGGATGAGCTGAAGAAAATGCTCAAGGATGAGTATTGTCCTAGGGATGAGATTCAACAGCTTGAGGCGGAATTCTGGAATCTCTCCACTCAAGGGAACGACATAGCCAGCTACACTTCTCGATTTAATCAGTTGGCGCACCTGTGTCCATCTATGGTAGATACAGAATCTAAGCGAATTGAGCGCTATGTCTGGGGACTTCCTTCTCAAATTCAAGGAATGGTTACTTCGGCCGATTCTTCTACATTCCACGGCACTGTGCGTATGGCGCATAAGTTGATGGCGCAAATTGTTCGCCAAGGAAAAATTGGCGACAAAAATACTGAAAACAGCTCGGGAGATAACAAGAAGAAAGCTGATGGAAGCTCTGGAAGTCAGAGCCAAGCTAACAAGAAGCCTGCAACTGCTCAGGCCAACACCTCTGAATCCAATGACAAGAAAGAGTATAAGGGAAGAAAGCCCTATTGCTCTAAGTGCAAACTTCATCATGATGGTCTATGTCCTTGCACCAAATGCAAGCGGTTTGGACATCTGACCAAGGACTGTAAAGAAACCACCACTGGTACCGACACCTCTGCACCCAAAACCTGCTATGAGTGCAATGGTACTGGGCATTTCAAGAGAGACTGCCCAAAACTGAAGGACAAAAACAACAACGCTGCTAAGGGCAGGTTCTATGTACTTAATGCTGAAGGTAATCACCAGAACCCTAGACTTATTGACTTACTCAACACGGGTACGTACATTCCCGGATAACCAAACTGCATCTGTATTACTTACTTGAATAGGTACTATTACTGCTTAGTACTTTATGTGTTTCCTTAGATTCTAAGTACAAATAGAATAAGGAAATTGGCGAACTATTTCAGGTAGACAGTATGAAACCGATGGAATCGGTAATACATACAAGTATGATTAGGCTATTATGGGATATTGGTATATATACATACATAGGCCTAGACTACGTACTACTCACTAGGCTATTATATACTGGATGTATAGGAATAGGCCTTTACTCGATGATACCCTTGAGACCATCTACACCATTATAAACGACAAGCATAGCTGCTACAATGTCCTTTGATACGAATATCGGGACTCTGTTTTAAACTGCTACTGTCTACAAAATTTTTATGTTTACAACGTACTCCGTCGTACTGTTAGGCGAACCCTAGGAAAATCATTTTCAACAATTTTAACATGCTTTTACCCCGAAACTTTTCATGAATTCTGTTTTTGAATAGATTCTGGTAAACAAGATTTCAAAACATTGTCGCTGAAAAAAAAAAAAAAAAAAAAAAATTTCAACCAAACTATTTATTGATTAAAGTTTTCATCAAACTTCCAAATTTTCAATCGACTTTCACTGTCAAAATTTTCTGACAAATGTGCTTTAACAAACATGTCGCAAAATTTCTTACGAAATGTTTTAAAGAACTTTCAAAACTTCAAAACCGTTCAAACTTGCTTACTGTACACAACTTTATACAAGATTTCAAACTTTGAATGGTCAACAAAATTACACAGTACACAATGACTTCCTTGCTGTTATAGGAACAAAACTTACCAGAATCTGAATAGGGATGCGATTATGGTAACTCGCTAGCAACCTATCTGCTTTCATACTACTTACTTGATAAACTTTACTTGCTACTTGATACTTGTTAGGTTTTCCCTAGATTCTAAGTACACTAAAGAGTTAGGGGAAAATGACAATTTAGATTCTATAGTTTATATATGAGACGAGGTTTGGCTTGCATAAGTATTGGGATAACAAATCCTACATTGTTTTATACCGGAAAACATACCGGTTAATATTTTTATATATACAATGGGTCACATCTCATATAAAGCTAATGTAGGCTAAACATTTCGTTTCTATATGAGGCTGATAGAGTCTAAGGTGGGCTACTAGTGCAAAATGTAGCTGTACTCTAGCAATTGGCTAAACGACAAACTTTGTCCTACCGACAAAACAATCAAGGATTTACTGAATTACTTTAGGCTACTAGTACACATTGTAGCTACTCCCTAGTGATCGACTGGACTGATCATGTAGGCACAATAGTCAAAACATCTCGAAACTTCATTTCGAATTTCTTAGTTGCCGGAAGGGCAATAGTTCAACAAGGGGAGATAGACAACTCAAGATAGGTGTTGTCAGACTTACATAGATAACACGCGAACTATAACTTGAATACAACGATAAATACTACGAAAAAATTTCGGGACGAAATTCTCCTAACAAGGGGAGAATGTAACATCCGGTCAAAAATGACCCAAATTACCGTCCTAATTTGAACTTTAATTACGAAGTATTAAATAATCCGAAACAATTATTTAATAATCACACATACACAAATCTGGTAGAACGCAAAAACCCAAAATAGAATTTGGTGAAAAACATTTTCAAACAAAGTATTATTATTGAGAATAATAATAACGTACTCATAAAATTATTTAAATACATTTTAGATACAGAAAACTATCCGTGTATTTCGAGTTAAACTAAGATATATTTTTATATCTCATTGAAAGTATTTTTATAAAATATTTCAATTAAAAACATATACGAAATAATATTTAGAAAATTATCATTTTTAAATATTACACTATTTAACGATCGGGTACGCGAACACGGGTCGGAAATACCCACCTACCTCAATAATTGAGGCCGGTTATATCAACCGACCTCAATTATTATTCACACACACGCACACATTTTTCATCCTCTCAATCACTCGGCTCTCTCACTCTCTCTCGGCGCTCTCTCTTGCGGATCATCAAACCAACAACACAACATCATCAACAACAACCATTATCATAATCTGGATCACCATCATCATCTCCATCCTTGTTCATCATCATCATCGGATCATCCTCATCACCATCACTTTCGATCTCGATTTTGATTTGTAAGAAAACTTTAAACTTTACTTTAATTTAGTGTTTACAATACGTAGTATAACATGTAATACCATTGTACTAAGTTATAGTATGCGGAAATTGGAATTAAAATTGGTTTTGTAAACTTGCTGCTCGAACAGAACTGAAAACCAGTAACTACCCGGCGGGTACCCATAGTACCCGGCGGGCATCCCTAAAAATCTTCGAATCCGGCGTATTGGATTGAATACGACGTATTCAAACTAATACGGCGGATCTCCAGGACCCTAATTTACACTAGGTGCATAATGGAAAACTAGGTGCATAATGGAAAAACTAGGTGCATAATGGAAAAACTAGGTGCATAATGGAAAAACTAGGTGCATAATGGAAAACTAGGTGCATAATGGAAAAACCAGGTGCATAATAGAAAACTAGGTGCATAATGGTTTGAACTAGGTGCATAACACGTAGTAACTATATAGAGAGTCACTAAATGATATGGAAAACATTTAGAACGATAAAAATACTTTTATACAAACTATGTTTTGGTATGTATATACGTATATGTATAAATTTACGATAACTATATATATATATATATACAAAATCAACATTCGTAACAAACAAATTATGTTTTTGAAAAGACAACTACAATTATATGTATATATATACATATATTCAAGGACAACAAGTAATATATATAAGAATATATATATTCAACTAATAAGTATATCGATATATATACTTACGTGCAACGAATGATTTATTAAACGTACACTTACAATTATATAATATCGTGCGTATAGGACATTAGGAGATTACTGTTGGAACACGCACGCACATTAGGATTGCTTGCTCATCAGGTGAGTCTCATGGCCCCTTTTCACTGTTTTACTTTGGGGGAGATGCATTACTTGCTTTACTCGAAAACATGTAATTACACACTTGATTACAAACTGATTTACTGGTATATCGATTGCATGAGATTATTTAATCCAATGAAGTCCCTTTAATCATAGTCGTCAGTTATGGTCTTAAGCGCGAGTACTAGTAAATGGATCCATTAGGACTGACAATCCTCACCCAGGGTAGCACGCACTACCCCGAACATACAGGTATAAATGGGTGTTTCTTACTCGTTACATATGAATGTTCTGGATTAGCATTCACGAGGGCAAAATCACTGATTGTTAAGCTTCGACTATGGTGCTCATGGCAATATATACGGAAACTATTGCGACTGTGCAATATTTACTCAATGATTTTACAAGCTGATGTGTTCAAACTGTTACTTACTATAAACCTGTGAGATTCACCAACCTTTTGGTTGACCTGTTTTAGTAATGCATTCTCAGGTACACAGCAACAGTAGGGTTGATCAGTACGGATGGCCCAGCAGGATATGCTTTAGTAGCTCGAGTCGCATGCACTTACACATATGAAGATTTTACTTGCATTATCTTTTGTATAATGATTATGTACTTAAAATCTAACAAAACAAGCTGCGAACTCATCAATGATGTATTACTTTTGAAAACTTATGTATTAATGTAACTTTTTCTACAACGTCTCATTTAGAGTCGTTTGCTTGTACTTTGGGTTTGATTATTGATTAGTCATGCCCCAAAACAGTCGCTTCCGCAAAGCATTAAATTGGGGGTGTGACAATATAATTATTAGTAATCTCGCTATATTTTATCAATATCATTGTACATTTACCTACGGGTAAATAGAATGGGTCTAGTGGGTTAAAGGATCGGATTTTACCTAAGACGGATTGTGAATACTCGCGACCCGCCCATCACTCGTCAAATATAATTGTTGGTAATTTTAGCGTAATTGAGATTTAGATGAGACCAAATAATGGATATCATTTAAAGTTGTAATACGGATTAAGAGGTGCGAAGTGCCTCATGTTTCGAACATGGTGGGAGTCAAGGTTTGTATTGTGATTGTATAAGAACCGCACCGAATGAATGAAATATCATTTGGTGCTCCTTATCTGTTGAAATAATCTGCTTAGGAAATAACATGCTTAGCACCGATTAAAAAGATATTCATTCGGTGCTGCATGAGTGCTGAGCAGGAATGAAAAGTTGCGACTTTTCATGAACCATTGCGAATTTTCACAAACCATTGTGACTTTTCATGGTGTCTAACTATAATAGAACCTTTTGTAATCACCAGGGATAACTTGTATCTATTTATATGTCATTTGTGAGTGTGTAAAAGATAACTTGATCGATCTTAATGATCTCTTGATCTTATGATTATATCATTTGGTCTTAAAAACACAAAACCAATACAATCTCTTTGTTTATTATCTTGTTACTCGTGCCTAGAATCAAGAGGGATACTTTGTCTTATCCGAGTGATGATTTTGTGTAACCCAAGGCATGATAGGGTCGAATTACTTCAATCTGAAAGTGTCTTACACGATGCAAAGTATATATCAAGATTCTATATTGATTATAATTAACTATATTAATATTTCAACAATGATTGAAGTATTTTTGTTGATAATCATGGGCGTTGAATGTAACATCCTCTCTTCGCGTCCGGCAATTTCTAATTTTAAATTGATATATTTAATTTTATTAGAAATTATGTGATATTATTGTTTTATTTCGAAACTTAGATTAATAAGTCCCAGGACTTATTGTGACTAGTAAATTGTTGATTGTTGTAATTTACTATAGTTGACGGTAGAATAAAATAAGTTTCTCTCAAATGGTTTTTAGGTTCCAGGCAATAGATTGAAAGTGGATTAGTTTTAAGTGGATACGAAGTCGGTGTAAAATCTTAGCCGACTTATATACCTTACCTTTTAGGAAAGTTTCTTACTTTCTCTATTTGGAAACCTAGAACTAAAACCCTTAAACCCTAGAACAAAACCAAAGTTAAATCACAAACAAAACTTGTTGATTTGGAGCTGTGATCTTTTGCAAGTATAATCACCATCTAATTGCTATCACCACCTTCATCATACAAGTGTAAGTATGGTTATTTATGAATCTAAGTAATTGATTAGTTTATAAATTCGAATTGGTAGTTGATAGTTGCTAATATATGATGATTGTGATGATCATAAACTGAGTTAGGGTGATTCTGATTATGAATTCTTGTTCTTGAACATGATATTAAGTGTTCTTATTGTAATGAATTTGGTTTTTTAACTTTGATTATGTAAATTGTTAATAATATGTGAATTGAAGCTTGAATGATGCTTTAGTGTATGTATATGGTTGTATTTGAGTGTTTAGTAACTTGAAAACTGAGATTCATGTGATTGAAATGGTGATATAAGAATTTGAGTTCGAGCTGTGTGTTTGCAGGACAGTATAGGGGCTGAAAAACGTATTGAACGCGATCCCAAACCCTTGCCCGGATCGCGTTGCCTAGTGAAAATTGGTTACAGAACATTTTCTTCTTGTGAACGCGATCCAGCCCATGTTTCCGGATCGCGTTGCCAAGTGTAAATTCGTCACAGAATGTTTTCTTCTGTGTAACGCGATCCCACCTAACCAGACCCGGATCGCATTTGTCTTTATAATTTTGATAATTATGATAGTTTGTGGATTTGAGCTTATACAATAAATATAAATATTATTGTTACTTATGTTTGGAATTGATTAACAATGTGATTACTTATGTAATGTGTTTAATTACATAATTACCATTAGTTGGAAACAAATTATTAACTTATGATTGATTTTGTGTTCTCAGATAATTCAAGGGCTCAGCGAGATAAGACTGCTGAGTAAGTAACTGAGACGAATCAGGTGAGTGGATTTGAAACTCACAGTTTGGTTTGGTTGAGTCGGTTTGATTTCGATCAGTAATTATAGGATTACTATTGATAGAATGTTAACTTTGAAATGACATGCTGTAACATCCTGTTTCTGGGCCTGGAAATAAATTGTATTTTATTAAGTTTAAATGGTTTATTTGAAAATAAACGGTTAAAAGAGTCACAGGTTTTATTGTGACTAATAAAATATTGTTTGTTTTAAATAAACGAAGTTGACGGTAAAATAAAAGTATTTTGACTTTCGGGTATTTTCGGGTTCCAGACAATAGGCTAGGAAGCGGGTATAATTTACACCTAATATTAGATGGGGCGGTGGGAAAGATCTGGATCATTTCACCTACCTTTCCATTTTGTTTTCATCTATTTCTCTCTATATCAATTTCAAAGAAAAAAATCAAAGAATCATAAATTGAAGGTTAAATCTAGCAAAGGGAAATTGATCATCATCATCATCATCTATATCATCTTCATCATTAGATTGTAAGTGTTTTGGTGTTCTTAAGTTCATTTTAGTGAAATTGGGTATATGATGAATATTGGTGTTTGGTATGAATTGAAGCTTGTAAATTATGTTTTGTTAATTACTTGTTGATTATTCGTTGATATGAGTTGATTGCATGATGATTATGTGCTAGAATTAGTTGTGTTTTTGATAGTTAGTTCATAAGCTAGGTTTTGGTAATTTTGGAGTTTAATGATGATTGATGCTTGAATTAGATGTTAGAATAGGTTGTTTGATGTTAGTATATGTTTGTAGTAAAAGTTGTGGTCATTTTCCTTGGTAAATTCGAGTTGTAAACTGATTTTGGTGAAAAATGGAGATTTGGTTCGAAAATGGATTATGCAGGAAAACTGACCTGCAAGTGCAGGTCTGGAGGAGGAAGCCGGCGGCTTCCTGTTAAAGCCGGCGGCTTCAGGGGGTCAGCCGGCGGGTGGAGGACTCTAACCGGTGGGTTATGTAGGTCTTAAAACTCAAATTAAGTTCTGATGTGCAAAACGTTAATTCACCCGGCGGGCCAGGGTGCCAAGCCGGCGGCTTCCAGGCCAAGCCGGCGGCTTCCCTGCCCAAGCCGGCGGCTTCTAGGGTGGTTTCAGCAACTTTAAATTTTGATTGTATAATTAATTGATAAGTGTTTAATTATCGTATGTTAAAGCCTGAATTAGTTGAATGATATGATAAATAGTCTGTGTGGTTTGTTATATAACATAAATGGTTAAGTGATATGATTGATATGAGATTATGATTTGGATTAAGTATTGAACAAGATACTAACTTGTTATCTTTGTTGTTTCCAGATAAGCGGACGGCCACTCAGTAAGATAAGACCTCTGAGTTGGCAATCAGGCGTAAATATTTGGTGAGTGGAATTGTATTCCTCGGTTCAATTCCGTTGTAACGAGTTTGGTTGCAACGGATGAACTTTCGGTTATTGGTTTGACTTGTTATCGGTTATTGGTTAATACATTGACATGATTGTTGATATTGTGATTTGGTTTACTTGGTTATTATTGGTATTAATTGTTAGCATGATGATTATGCGGTTTGAATAGGTTAGCTACATATTGTCATGACTATTATGAAATATGTGATGCTTGGGCCGTTTGGCATATGTGATTTCAGAGGTCAACGCTGGTTGGGTTTGTGGCTATTGTTGGGCTGCCTGGGTTTCCCGATACATGTAGTTGAGGGATGAATCCTTGTCAGTGAAGATAGCTTCAAACTATCGGTAAGCCACTGTTGGGGCCGGCAGTGGTTGTAGGCTTTCGCTGGTTGGCTAACCAGGGGCCGCCGGTCCTCTTTGACGATACGTGTTTATGATTGCGAAGCTTTAGGCGGTAATCATAATTTGTGTGATTGTTGTTTACGATGCTTTAGGCTGTAAGCATTTTTTTTTTGTTGGTTTGGTTTGTGCGTTGTAGGCTTGTTATTTCTGAATTGAACCGTCGGTTACGGTTCCATTCACTTAGCATTGGCTAATCCCTCGTTGTTAATCTTTTTGCAGGCTTTTAATAGGTGTGGACCGGGTTGTAGGTGCTTAATGAGATAATTGACTGTCATAGCGCTTACTCTGACAATTTTGGGGAATCTAACTTTTGGTTTTGAATAGTTTTCTTAATGCCCGGTTGTTTAAGTAAATGTTTGTAACTAAACTTATATATGTGTGTAAATGTTTTGAAAACTTGGTACTTTTGAACTTATGTAAATCGGTAATTATGTTTTGGGGACGCGCTTCCTACGAATAGTATATAATATAATATGTTTTGGTTTGCGTAAGGAAATGGGCCTTACACATGCCATTTGATTGGTGGTTTGATTAGCCTGTGCGCTTGAATGTTGAATACAGAGGTCAACTAGATTGTCGGTTGGACTTGATTGCTATTGTTGGTCAACACAGGGTTGCGTACATGTGTTGATGAAAATTAGCATTAAGTTAGCGGTTAATCACTGTTTTGGCCTACAGTTGATTTAAGTGTTCTGATGGGGCCACCCGGCACAGGGTCCTTAGGAACCACCGTTCCTCTTGACGATATTTGTTACATTATTGATTGTGAACAGATTGCTAGCTAAATTGAATTGTAGTTGATTATTCATTTACTTAGCTTTGTGTTAATCTCTCAATTTACTTCCTGCAGGTTATGTTATTATGTGGGTAGTCAGGAAGGAATGTTTTGATGCTGGGAATGTTTGAAACTATCAACTCTGATCAAGTTTGTTATAAATGATGTTTTGTAATATATAATGCCCCGGTTTGTAAACAAGTTAACTGTGTTTGGCTTAGTAATAAACAGGTTGTATAAATGTTTGTGAAAATTTCAAGCAGAATTCTAATAAAATATGTATTGTAAGTATACGCTTCCGTGAAACATAATATAATGTTGTAGTTTAAATGAGGGGTGTTATATTGAATCTGTCAAAGGGATGTCTTAATTCGGAAAACTAGAGAAGCACTTGGATTCAAGAAGATTGAAATGAAGGAAGAATGATTGCGGGTTCCATTGTTTTATAGATACGCATATTCTATTCATCTATAATCTATATTTATAATCTATAATCTATAATCTATAATCTATAACTACTTATAATGCATGTCCAAGTATTGAATCTTAAAACTCTTAAATTAGATAATGCCAATTTTGCCCCTCTTACATCTCCCCTTTTACTCAACATTCCATTAATACCCTCATCCTACTATCTATTATCAATTACTACTTATTCTCCACTAACTAAACTTCCATTAATACCCCTATCCCATTATCTATTATCTATTACTACTTATTTTCCACTAACTACACTTTTCATCCATATTAAATCTACCCAAGTCTTTTTTGATTGATTAAATATCAAAATGGATACTTATAATGGGACATCCAAAAATAGTAATGTCGATATTTTAAATGGGACAGACAATATGTTTTTATTTTAAAACATTCACTCGCACCTCCATCCACCGTCACTACTTTCACCGTTGCATTTGCGCGGGTATTGCGCTAGGCTTTTTATATTGAACTATGACATTTATGAGTATGAATTGCATGATATATATATATATATATATATATATGTTGATAGATTGTTATGTGGCATAACATGATAATTCTATGTGCTTCTTACATGATCTTGCTGTTAGATGTGATTTATGATTTATGTTCATTATGTGGATACGTACACGGTGGCAGATCCAGAATTTGGGATGACCAGTGGCGGGAGTTCCTTAATTTTTGTTAACACGTAACACAAAGAAGAGATGCAACAAAAAAAATGTAATTTTTATATGAAATTTACACTGCGTATGACGAAAGAACTCGTATTGACTGTTACCCCTACCTTTTTAATGGCTCCGCCCCTGTGCGTACATGGGTTCCTGTTTTAATTATTAAATCTATTTTAATGACAATCAATGATGGTTCAAGATGATAAGGAACTTCCGGTAAGGAAAATAATTAAATCATGAATTCTCTGAAAATTTTAATCTAGTGGATGAAGGTTTTTATTTATTTTGTGAATCATGGGAATTTTACAAATTAGTATGTGTTATTTTAATTAAATAACCCATGGTCACATGCGTGTGAATCCTTTGTTTTGAGTATTACACATGCTTTCTCTGAAAATTTCTCCATAGATTATGGATGGGTTAATGTACAAATTCGTTACTGTACTTGGCCAAAATGTTCATTTGGGTTACTGTACTTTTAAATTATGCAATTGGATTACTGTACTTTGTAAAAGTGTTCAATTAGGTTACCAAATTTTCGCCATAGTTCAATTAAGTTACTGTACTTGTAAAAATGTACATAACAATGTGCAATTGGGTCACTAAACTTTTAACCAAAATTAAGCAAAAATAGGCGTGGTGACAGTTTTTGAAAGTACAGTAATCCAATTGCATATTTTAAAAGTACAGTAACCAATATGAACATTTTGGCAAAGTACAGTAACGAATTTGTACATTAACCCATTATGGATCAATTTATGATGAATTGTGTAAGAACACAATTTCATGTGAAGTCTGGCTGCAAAATGGTTCATCGTTATGTCATGTATTATTATATATATTACTTCATCCATTTCATTCCAAATGTACTCCTTACTATTTTGAGTTGTCCCAAATAAGTGTCAACTTTTATATTTCAACCAATTGAAATAGACTTTTGTGGGTAGATATGTTATTTGATTGGTGAAAAATAGTGGAGAATCCGAAAACTATGTGCAAAGTCAAAGTGGACATTTTAACTGGGACGGAGGAGTATTTCAAAAAATATAGAAATATAGATGATGGTGAAAGTAACGGAACCTAGTTTTTCAATGGAGGTTGTCCTGGGAATTTTCTTTGCACTTCATTGTAGGGTTAATACACATATAGTACTAAACTATGCTAAAATGTTCACTTGAAATAGTCATATATCTTCACAATTTAACCTAACCATTAGCGAACTTATAGGTTCCACCGGTTAATCAACTGAGTTGGCTAAAAATTTTCTATGTGTACATACAAAAGAAAAGAAAAATTAAACAGTAAATATATATTAAGATTTTTCTAAACCATTACTTCATTTATATTTTATATGCATAGTAATCCCTGTTGGAGGAAACCGTGTAACAGGGTAAGATTTCAATGACCGGATATCCCTTTGAATCGTGTTATCACTTTCTGAAAACAACAATTCGACCCTATATGCCTTGGGTTACACGAATTTTTTTTTTTGGGATAAGACAAAGAGTGGTGTTCTTGTTTTAGGCAACAAAATAAAACCCTGGTGCTAGAGAGTACTTCTTCTTATGTGTGTTTTTCTCATGTGAAATACTTATACTTATAAGAGCACCCAACAATCCATGGAGTTAATTGGTGTTAATTGTCCAATTAAATCTACCATTGATCTCTTACAATTCCAGCCTTTTGATATTCATAATCATTAAGACTATAAAATCCTATCAGTTAGGATAACCAACAGTCACAATGGGTCATAATACCCTCTTGACTAATTCAGTCCATTTCAGACTATTAAGCCACTACATAGTCTATTTTGGACTAAGTCGGACTTCCGTCTTAATTAGACTAATTCAGTCCATTTCAGACTATTAAGCCACTACATAGTCTATTTTGTACTAATCCAGCCTAAAATAGACTAATGTCTATTTTTGACTATTTTTGTCTCCTTTAGACTCATGACTGTTTTCACAATTGCTTTGGGTCAGGGATGTTATTGACTTGATGGGCGTACACTCCGTACCTCCTAACCCATTACCAAGTCAAATAACCATATCCCTCAATTACACTAAATTACTAACAATCCTTCCCAATTTAGTGTAATTCCTTTACATGAGATAATCAAACAAAACAAACTTATGCATAAATGAAAATGTCTTGAAGATTGAATTTCCTTCTTAGTACATTACACATTCCAAATATTCGAGAATCGGGGTGTTCTAAGAATTGAACCCTTCAACCCATTTGAATACCTGAAGATAATATACACACAAGTTTTCAAATACTCTAAAGCGATCTTGACACTATACAAGTCATGTGTCCATATTTATTCATGAATGTTTCAAAGCATAAAGTCCAAAGCTTTTTGAAGCGGCAAAACTTCACATTCACATAGGTAGTTCCTTTCCGTCATGCACCTGCTCTTGCACTTTTTCAAAGGAGCTATTAAGAAATTAACTTCAACCTAACTTCAGCAGGTCCGAGCACATAACCTTGGAATGACATATGTAAAAACATGTGCTCCAATTTCTAAGTGTAAGCTTTCCACATTGAATTCAGCTCCTAATTCATATCAGGAGGGAATTGGGTGTCTTACCATTAGAAATTTATTTGGACTTTAAACCCATCCCTAATGCAGACTTATTAACCAAGTCTCTAGCTAATCCCTTCGTCAAGTGATCAGCTAAATTCTGTTGTGACCTCACAAACTCTACAGAAATCACCCCATTCATGATTAGTTCACGAATCATGCTATGTCTAACACCTAAGTGTCTAGACTTCCCATTGTACATTTGGCTATAAGCCTTTGCCAATGTAGCAGCACTATCACAATGGATAGAAATGGGCGCTATAGGTTTAGGCCACAATGGAATCTCATAAATCAAGTTTCTAAGCCATTCCGCTTCTTTACCAGCAGCAGCTAATGCAACAAACTCAGATTCCATTGTTGAGTTAGTAATACATGTTTGCTTCTTGGAAGCCCATGAAATGGCACCTCCCCCAAGCAAGAACACCCAACCACTTGTTGAAGAATGATCTTCAGCATTGGATATCCAACTCGCATCAGAATAACCTTCTAAAACCGAAGGATATCCAACATAAAATAAACTATAATCCATAGTTTTCTTTAAATACTTTAGTACCCGCCTAATTGCTTGCCAATGATGAGCACTAGGTTTACTTGTAAACCTACTCAATTTTCCCACAGCAAATGCAATATCCGATCTTGTACTTGTCATGGCATACATTAAGCAACCAATCACCTTTGAATACTCAAGTTGTGATACAACATCACCTTTATTAGGTAAAAGCTTCATGCTTGGATTCATTGGAGTACTCACAGGAGTACAATCAAAACAGTTGAATTTCTTAAGTACCTTCTCAATGTAATGAGCTTGAGAAATTGAAATTCCATTGTTTTCACATTTAATCCTAATACCAAGGATAACGTCAGCCTCCCCCATATCTTTCATGGAGAACTTTGATGACAAAAACTCCTTTGTTGAGTCAACTTGATCTTGATCAGCCCCAAAGATCAACATGTCATCAACATATAGACAAATGATGACTCATTTACCGGATTCGTCAAATTTGCTATATACACATTTGTCGGATTGGTTTATATTATAACCACTTGACAAAACCACTTCATCAAACTTTTGATGCCATTGCTTAGGTGCTTGTTTCAAACTATATAAAGATTTAACAAGTTTACACACCTTGTTTTCATTACCCGGCATGATGAAGCCTTCCGGTTGTCTCATATAAACCTCCTCCTCCAAGTCACCATTCAAGAATGCAGTTTTCACATCCATTTGGTGAATCACAAGATTGTGAATTGCAGCTAAGGCAATCAACAATCTAATAGTGGAGATACGAGCAACCGGAGCATAAGTGTCGAAATAATCAATTCCCGATTTTTGTCTAAACCCTTGAATGACTAATCTTGCCTTGAACTTTTCAATAGTTCTGTAACACCAGCCAAATTAGGTCTAGTAATTAGTGCCTAATCATATGTTAATACATGTAATTAGTTCTGTGTTAGGCTAATTGATGTATTGAATTATATATATTGTTGAATATATACGAAAATGCGATTTGATTAAATCGTACACAAGTTAAATCGAATGTACTTCGATTCCATAAATACGGACGTTGGTGACCAGTTTTATTAAGTAACACTATTATGTTAAAAATATTATTTTGATAATATTCTAAATATTAAACCATATCGTACGAACAAGAATCAAGTGATTCAAAATATTAAACGCGAAAAACAAACAAAACGAACCAACTTATGATTATAATTCAAATATAAATAAATTTGAAAAATATTTAAATAAAATATCGCGTAATAAATTCGTATCTTAAAACTTAACATTTAATATGTAAAATAATTATTTAACGTTTAAACCACGGAATAAACGAACACCGCGCGGGCCGCGTTTACGGAGACCGAAAAGTTGGAGGATAAACCTCCAACTCCCACTCTCTTTTCTCACTTTCCCATTTCTCTCTCTCTCTTTCCCCTCATTTTCTCTCAACTCACCAACACCACCACCATTATCATCACCATCGAAAATCACTAATAACACCCCGAAACTCACTCGAATCACCTCGGCGCTTTGGAAAACAACGACCACCGCATCACGATCTATCATCCTATCTTTTCGGATTTTTGATCCGACACTTTGTAAGTTTTCCGACAAATCCCGACACCTCTCGTTTTCTATTATTTTCGACTTATAATTGTTTGTTTAAGCTTATAATGTCCATATTTGGGTTGGGTAAAAATATTGGATCGAACGGTGGCCGGGAAACTCGTTTTTGACACAAAATCCGGCCAACAGCCCGTAACGTCGCATCTGGCCTGGAGCCTTTGCGACGTCGCGTATAACGTCGCACATAACGTCGCATTGAATTGCGAAGTCGCACACAGCGACGTCGCCTACTACGTCGCTAGAATCAACAACGTCGAGTATAGCGACATCATCCTTAACGTCGCATTGAATTGCGAAACGTCGCCTTTAGCGACGTCATGCTCAACGTCGCAATCCTTACCTGCGACGTCACACCTAACGTCGCACAAACCAGGACTTGAAAACTCAGATTTTTACTAAGGGTCGAGACCTAAAATTTTAACACCTGATTTTACCCAAATTCGGATCCAGATGCGTTTTTCGTCAAAGCAATATAGTAGAAATAAAAATTTTCCAAGCTGACCTGGCAGCTCGACCCCAGCCAGGGGCTCTGCCCCTTGGACCCCGCTACCAGGGGCGCTGCCCCCGGACCCCCGTACTTAGATTTCGTTGACACATTTCACACCAAACATCAAACTTGTATAACACTTTGAAACTAACAAAATAACATCAAGATCATTATTACCAATAATCACCAACGGGCCGTACGCGTTTTCAAACACTTAAACTATCCACCGAATTGGGAACATTTGGACATTATAGTTGGACGAACAACTACAAGGTAGTCTTATTAGATACCTTCGCATATTATAACCATCGCGTGTCGTGGACACCCTCAGGTTACAAGTCTTTGGACTTCGATTCTCGGCTAATCATTCTCAGTTTATTTTCATAAACTCAACGACTCAGGTGAGTCTCATAGCCCCTCTTTTTACTGTTTTACTCAGGGGTGTGATATATTGCTCTTTTTTTTTTAACATGTGAACGCAAGTACAAACATTTCATATACTACATGAGTTTTTCACAACTAATCGATTTAAGTCCTCCGTCAGCATAGTTGTTAATACGTTGTAGCGTGAATATTAGTATATGGTACCATATAGGATTGACCCTCCTCGTTCGGGTTAGCAAGCACTAACCGGGTAAACGAACGTACTAATATTTGGGAAGACGAATGTTGATTAGGCATTCGTGGAGGCACCTCGCCCGGAATTCTCTATAGGGGACCCAGCCCTCGAGTTAAGCTCAACTATGTGCTCATGGCTGTATACACGATTATTATCATTATCAATTGCTGGATGCAATTCAATTATTTAAATCTTGCGGTTCATACTATATTACTTGATTTCAAACCTGTGAGCTCACCAGCTTTAGCTGACCCATTTAGCATATATCGCAGGTACCAATCAGTAGGTTGCTTCTGTTTCAGGACTATTAGCTCGAGTCAGCACACAGACGATTGAGATTTTCTTGCATTAGTATATTTTGTACAAGTACTTATGTACTGAAATCTCCTTTTATTTAAACTCGAGCTATGTAAAGCTTTAAATGTTGTAAACATTTCAATTATCAATATATTTTGTTAAAACGACGCATATAGAGTCGTTTACTATATATCTTTGTGCTTTGTTATTGATTAGTAACACCCAAATCGTGCTTCCGCAAATCAATCAAATTTGGGGGTGTTACAGATTGGTATCAGAGCCTAAGGTTATAGTGAACTAGGTTGCATTTAGTGGGCCTAGACTATGACCATTAGGCAGTATTCCTTATTAGGTATAACTGATTCAGTGATTACGTCATACGAGTTTAATTTAACATAGCCTGATCAACTATGTACAATTAAGCAAAGATGAGGTAAGATCTGAAGGTAGTTATGGCTGAACAGGGTACACTAGAAGACTCTGACCTCGAGAGAACCGAGACTTAAACCTGTTTATGCTAGAAACTCAATAGGCTATATTATATAGGAACTATATGAATATAGGCCTCACTCTTACTAACGCTTTGTCTCAGAAATGGCAAACATCCCAACCAATTCATCGCGCTCTCAATCTGGGTCGCAGAACCCAAGGGTAGCTAGGAGGAACGCCAGGTTGCCTCGAGCTGGCCCGTACCCCACTCACTTCACCTTGCCGGCCTTAGCCGTTAGGGTGAACCAACACGAGCAGCGACTTCGCACCATGGATGTTGTGCTGCAGGAAACGAACGAAAACTGGAGACTTACATCCCTTGAACACATCGAACAAGTCTCCGAGGATCACGAAACCACCGTTAACAATGTAGACATTCTTTTCAACAAAGTGGTGGAGATAAGCGTAGAGACCGCCCTTTTGAAACACCGGCTTGAAGAATGTGAGCAACGCTCACGGGAAACGGAAGAATATACCCGTGGATTGGTACAGCGACTAGCACTGGCTGAAGACAACGCCCGACAGGCTAGCAGACTTGCAAACACTGTGGATCGTCTCATTGAAATGATGGAGCAGATTAATCTACGTTAAGACTAGTGTAGTTCTTGTCTTGTAATCCATCTTGTAATCTACTAACTATCTAAGCGTTACTCTATAATTCGGTCGGATGTAACAATTCCCGACACCCTTTTGTAATGCATCCGTGGGATGTAACCTTTGAACTCATATTATCTAATCAAATATTCCTTGCTGTTTCAACCCATATTAATTGCCATAATTCTTTTTCATATTGATGTTATGTATTACCGCCTTTATACATGTACATCTGAGATAAATACAACTTTCTTACAAAATCTCATGTATCTTCATTTCTTTTATTGAAGAATCATGCCGCCAAAGACAAGACCATACACAGATGCTCAGCTTACATCCCTTATAACCCAGGCTGTTACTGAAGCCTTGGCTCGGAATACTCCACAAAATTCCGCGAGGAACAGTGATGCCGCTGAAACCCCTGCTGCTAAACCTTGTTCTTACAAGGACTTTCAGAGCTGCAAACCCTCAAGCTTCAAGGGTACTGAAGGAGCCATCGGACTAATCAGATGGTTCGAAAAGATGGAAACTGTTTTTCGTGTCAGCAAATGCGCGGAGAACGACAAAGTAAACTTCGCTACCTGCTCTCTCGAAGATGATGCCCACTCTTGGTGGAACTCATATTCTCAATCCGTGGGTGCTGACACTGCCTACCAACTAACTTGGGAGGAATTGAAAGCAAAACTCACAGCCAAATACTGCTCAATCGACAAACTCCAAAAACTGGACGAGGAGTTCTGGAACCTAAAGGTTCAGGGTGGTGACATCGATGGTTATACCACCAGATTTCAACAACTCGCTGCTCTCCGCCCAGCCATGGTAAGCACTGAAATTGATAAAATCAGGAAGTACGTCCTTGGTCTTCCTGAGCCTGTTCGGAGGCACGTTGCCTCTTCAAACCAAACCACCATTGACGGTGCAATCCTACTGGCCCAAGACCTGATGTCAATGAGCCAAGATTCTGAACCACCCACTTCATCCTCCCACAACAACAAAAGAAAGTGGTCCGACTACCACAACAACCACCCAAACCAACAAAACAAGAAACCCGACACCATCAAAGCCTACAACACCACCACAGACGTCAAACGGGGCTACACTGGGAGCAAACCCTATTGTTCTAAGTGCAGCCGCCACCACGAAGGTTCTTGTGGCCCCTTTTGCAACAATTGCAAGAGGCATGGTCATCTCACCCAAGATTGCCGCTCTCCTACTAACAACACCAGAACACCCAAAGTCTGCTTTGAGTGTGGGAACCCCGGGCACTTCAGGGACACGTGCCCAAAACTGAAGAATAACAACAACAACAACCGTAACAGCAACAACAACAACACCCGAAGCAGAGCCTTCGTCATCAAATCTGGGGACGCCCGCCAAGACCCGAATGTGGTCTCGGGTATGTTCCTCCTCAACAACTTAACTGCTTCTGTTCTATTTGATACTGGTGCTGATAGAAGCTTTATCTCCGATGACTTTTGCCCATTACTTGACATCACTCCTGTAGCCTTAGATGTTAAGTACACTGTAGAGCTAGCAAATGGGAAACTTATAGAAACCAATAGTGTGATACCTAATTGCACTTTAAACCTAGCTGACGAAACCTTTTCAATCGATCTTGTACCCGTTGAAATCGGAAGTTTTGACGTCATCATTGGAATGGACTGGTTGTCCAAGCACCGAGCTGAAATCGTTTGTTACGATAAGATCGTTCGCATTCCACTCGCCGTCGGTAGAACCTTGATCATACAGGGGGAGACCGGTGGGACGAGACTCAATATCGTCTCTTGCTTAAAAACCCGAAATTTTCTGAGAAAGGGTTACCCTGCAATACTCGCACACATCACAGAGAAAGAGTCGGAGGAGAAGCGACTTGAGGATGTGCCAATTGTTAGAGACTTTCCCGAAGTCTTTCCGGAAGAACTACCTGGTTTACCTCCATCTAGACAGGTTGAGTTCTCAATCGATCTCGTGCCGGGTGCCGCACTGGTGGCCCGCGCACCGTACCGTTTAGCCCCATCAGAACTTCAGGAGTTGTCCTCCCAGTTACAGGAACTCCTGGATATAGGATTCATTAGACCGAGTTCTTCACCTTGGGGAGCTCCGGTCTTATTTGTTAAAAAGAAGGACGGTTCATTCAGAATGTGCATCGACTATCGAGAGTTGAACAAATTGACCGTCAAAAACCGATACCCACTTCCTCGCATTGATGATCTATTCGACCAACTTCAGGGTTCAAGTTTCTACTCAAAAATCGACCTACGATCAGGCTATCATCAGTTACGAGTTCGCGACACCGATATTCCAAAACTGCTTTCAGAACTCGTTACGGGCACTACGAATTCCAAGTGATGCCCTTTGGTCTAACCAACGCACCGGCTGTATTCATGGACCTCATGAACCGGGTGTGTAAACCTTACCTCGACAAGTCTGTCATTGTCTTTATCGATGACATACTTATTTACTCGCGCAACGAGCAAGAACACGCGCAACATCTCAAAACAATTCTAGAACTACTTAGACACGAGGAGCTTTACGCCAAATTCTCTAAGTGTGAGTTCTGGATACAAACCGTTCAATTCCTTGGTCACGTGATCGACAGTCAGGGAATTCACGTTGACCCATCAAAAATCGAGGCTATCAAAGACTGGCAAGCACCCACCTCTGCAACTGAAGTACGACAATTCTTGGGTCTTGCAGGGTACTATCGGCGATTCATCGAAAATTTCTCCAAAATAGCTCAACCACTCACGGTACTGACTCAGAAGGACAAAAGGTTCGACTGGACCGATAAACAAGAGTCAGCATTCCAACTTCTGAAACAAAAGCTTTGCAGTGCTCCAATTTTGTCCTTACCCGAAGGCACCGATGACTTCGTGGTATACTGCGATGCTTCTCACCAAGGTCTCGGTTGCGTACTGATGCAACGAGACAAAGTCATTGCCTATGCCTCACGACAGCTGAAAATTCACGAAAAGAACTACACCACTCACGACCTCGAACTTGGAGCTGTCGTTTTTGCTCTCAAAATCTGGAGACATTATCTCTACGGCACTAAGTGCACAATCTTTACCGATCATAAAAGTCTCCAACATATATTCGATCAGAAGGATCTCAATATGAGGCGTAATAAATTCGTAATAAATTCGCGTAATAAATATTTAAATTCGTATCTTAAAACTTCGTATAAATATTTAAATAAAATATCGCGTAATAAATTCGTATCTTAAAACTTAACATTTAATATGTAAAATAATTATTTAACGTTTAAACCACGGAATAAACGAACACCGCGCGGGCCGCGTTTACGGAGACCGAAAAGTTGGAGGATAAACCTCCAACTCCCACTCTCTTTTCTCACTTTCCCATTTCTCTCTCTCTCTCTTTCCCCTCATTTTCTCTCAACTCACCAACACCACCACCATTATCATCACCATCGAAAATCACTAATAACACCCCGAAACTCACTCGAATCACCTCGGCGCTTTGGAAAACAACGACCACCGCATCACGATCTATCATCCTATCTTTTCGGATTTTTGATCCGACACTTTGTAAGTTTTTCGACAAATCCCGACACCTCTCGTTTTCTATTATTTTCGACTTATAATTGTTTGTTTAAGCTTATAATGTCCATATTTGGGTTGGGTAAAAATATTGGATCGAACGGTGGCCGGGAAACTCGTTTTCGACACAAAATCCGGCCAACAGCCCGTAACGTCGCATCTGGCCTGGAGCCTTTGCGACGTCGCGTATAACGTCGCACATAACGTCGCATTGAATTGCGAAGTCGCACACAGCGACGTCGCCTACTACGTCGCTAGAATCAACAACGTCGAGTATAGCGACATCATCCTTAACGTCGCATTGAATTGCGAAACGTCGCCTTTAGCGACGTCATGCTCAACGTCGCAATCCTTACCTGCGACGTCACACCTAACGTCGCACAAACCAGGACTTTAAAACTCAGATTTTTACTAAGGGTCGAGACCTAAAATTTTAACACCTGGTTTTACCCAAATTCGGATCCAGATGCGTTTTTCGTCAAAGCAATATAGTAGAAATAAAAATTTTCCAAGCTGACCTGGCAGCTCGACCCCAGCCAGGGGCTCTGCCCCTTGGACCCCGCTACCAGAGGCGCTGCCCCCGGACCCCCGTACTTAGATTTCGTTGACACATTTCACACCAAACATCAAACTTGTATAACACTTTGAAACTAACAAAATAACATCAAGATCATTATTACCAATAATCACCAACGGGCCGTACGCGTTTTCAAACACTTAAACTATCCACCGAATTGGGAACATTTGGACATTATAGTTGGACGAACAACTACAAGGTAGTCTTATTAGATACCTTCGCATATTATAACCATCGCGTGTCGTGGACACCCTCAGGTTACAAGTCTTTGGACTTCGATTCTCGGCTAATCATTCTCAGTTTATTTTCATAAACTCAACGACTCAGGTGAGTCTCATAGCCCCTCTTTTTACTGTTTTACTCAGGGGTGTGATATATTGCTCATTTTTTTTTACATGTGAACGCAAGTACAAACATTTCATATACTACATGAGTTTTTCACAACTAATCGATTTAAGTCCTCCGTCAGCATAGTTGTTAATACGTTGTAGCGTGAATATTAGTATATGGTACCATATAGGATTGACCCTCCTCGTTCGGGTTAGCAAGCACTAACCGGGTAAACGAACGTACTAATATTTGGGAAGACGAATGTTGATTAGGCATTCGTGGAGGCACCTCGCCCGGAATTCTCTATTGGGGACCCGGCCCTCGAGTTAAGCTCAACTATGTGCTCATGGCTGTATACACGATTATTATCATTATCAATTGCTGGATGCAATTCAATATTACTTGATTTCAAACCTGTGAGCTCACCAGCTTTAGATGACCCATTTAGCATATATCGCAGGTACCAATCAGTAGGTTGCTTCTGCTTCAGGACTATTAGCTCGAGTCAGCATACAGACGATTGAGATTTTCTTGCATTAGTATATTTTGTACAAGTACTTATGTACTGAAATCTCCTTTTATTTAAACTCGAGCTATGTAAAGCTTTAAATGTTGTAAACATTTAAATTATCAATATATTTTGTTAAAACGACGCATATAGAGTCGTTTACTATATATCTTTGTGCTTTGTTATTGATTAGTAACACCCAAATCGTGCTTCCGCAAATCAATCAAATTTGTGGGTGTTACAAGTTCCATCTACCATCGTCTTCTTTTTGAAGATCCATTTGCAACCTAAAGGCTTGCAACTCGGTGGTAGATCAGACTGCGACGGAGCACCCAACGTCGCACAAAACATAAACTAGAAAACACATATTTTTACTAAGTGTCGAGACTCTAAATTTTATCACTTGATTTCACCCAAATTCAAGTCCAGATGCGTTTTTCCTTAAAGCAATATAGTAGAAATAAAAATTTTCCAAGCTGACCTGGCAGCTCGACCCCAGCCAGGGGCTCTGCCCCTTGGACCCCGCCAGGGGCTGCCACCCCTTGCACCCCGCTAACCAGGGGCGCTGCCCCCGGACCCCCGTACTTAGATTCCGTAAGCACATTTTTCACCAAGTGTCGAACTTATAAAACTTCAAACTACTATACGATATGACTTCTCAAATACATTGGAACATACTTTTCAAGGATAACACTTCGAATCATAATAAGATCATTGAAATCTTTAATTTCCAATAATCACCAACGGCCCGCACGCGTTTTCAAAACATAATTCAAAATCAAACAAGTCGTTGTAACTTGTATCAATTAAATCAAACAAGTCGTAGTAACTTGTAACAATACAATCAACCAAATCGGGGTAATTTGGACATCAAGTTAAACAAACAATTTCAATGGTAGTCTTTCTAGATACCGGTACAATTAATAACAATTCAAGTGTCGTGGACACATTCAGGTTTCAAGACTTTGGACACCAATTCACAGCTAATTACTTCAAGTTTATTAAATTAAACACTTCAAGTCTCAGGTGAGTTTCATAGCCCCATTTTCACTATTTTACAACTAGGGGTGTGATAATACTGCTCTGTTTTGTTTTACGAGTAGAACGCAAGTACCCAACCTTCAAATACTACATGAGTTTCAAGCTAATCAATTTAAAGTCCTCTATAGCATAGTCTCTAATATTTTAGCTTGAATGTTAGTATATGATATCATATGGGATTGACAATCCTCATCCGGGTTAGCACGCACTAACCGGTCAAACGGATGTATTAGCATTTGGGAAGACGAGTGTGGATTAGACACTCGTAGGAGGCAAATCAGTTAGGTTTCCTTAATTGGACCTAGCGCTCAAGTTAAGCTCAGACTATGTGCTCATGGATTGTATAACTTTTATCATGCTTAATTGCATTTTAAATTCAATATAAATCTTTGCGACTTTCGCAATTTAATGCGACGTTGTGGGTGGCGTCGCTATACGCGACGTCGCAATTTAATGCGACTTTGTGACTGACGTCGCACCATGCGACGTCACGAGGGGTTTTGCGACGTTGAAGCTGACCCATTTTAGTATATATCACAGGTACCCAGCAGTAGGTGGACTGCACAGGCAGGGACTATTAGCTCGAGTCAGCATACATACAACTAGAGATTTGATTGCATTATTATATTTTGTAAAAAGTAATTATGCCATATAATCTCTCAATTTCAGGAGCCGAGCTAATGTAACCTTATTTTGATGTAAACGTTTATTCTATTAATACAAGTTTAAAACGACGCATATAGTGGTCGTTCATTATATCTTATGTGCTTTGTATATTGATTAGTGACACCCAAATCGAGCTTCCGCAAATCATCAAATTTGGGGGTGTCACACAGACAACACCCAAGTGTTGTTGCCCATGATGGACTCCATCTCATCATTGATTGCTTCCTTCCAAAAGGCGACATCTTGAGACTTCATTGCTTCATCAAATGTTTTGGGATCATCCTCAACATTAAAGCAATATGAATATTGGGTAGAAACCTCATCTCTTGAACCTTCAATCAAATATAATTGAAAATCAGGCCCAAATGACTTTGGTTTCCTTACTCTTTTGCTTTTCCTAAGTTCAAGTGACTTATCCTGAGTCACATCCGAACTTACCTCCTTATTAGTTCCGCTATAGCTAGGAACCATATCCTTTGGTCGAGATATAAATGAGAAGCGATTCTCATCAAAGATTGCATCCCTTGATTCAACCACGGTGTTAACCGAAACAGAATCATTAGGTTCAATAACATAGAACCTATAGGCCTTGGAATGCTCAGCATATCCAATAAATATGCAATCAATACCTCTTTCACCTAAACTTTTCTTCTTGGGATCAGGATGTCTTACAACAGCCCTACAACCCCATACCCGAAGATAGTTCAAGTTTGGTTTCCGTTTATACCAAAGTTCATAAGGAGTAATCTTGTTCCTTTTATTAGGAACTCTATTAAGCAAATAACAAGTTGTTAGCATAGCTTCCCCCCAAAATCCATCACTAAGGCCCGAATAGGATAACATGGAATTAACCATTTCCTTAAGGACCCTATTTTTCCTCTCCGATATACCATTTTGTTGAGGAGTATATGGAGCGGTAGTCTCATGAATTATACCCACGGATTGAAAATAAGTTGGGTCAATATATTCACCTCCCCTATCCGTTTTTAGCCTTTTAATTGATGAATTAAGTTGTAGTTCAACTTCAGTTTTATATGTTTTAAACTTATCCAAAGTTTCATCTTTAGAATGTAACAAGTAAACATAACAAAATCTAGAAGCATCATCAATAAATGTAACAAAGTATTTTTTATTGCCCAATGATGGAGTCCCATGCAAATCACATAAATCACTATGTACTAATTCCAAAATTTCAGAATTTCTAGTTACATTTTGAAAAGGTTGCTTAGTGATTTTAGTCAACATACATGTTTTACATTTTTCATGGTTCATGTCAAAAGCTGGTATTAATCCATCTTTAGACATATCTTGCATTCTTTTAAAATGCACATGTCCTAACCTAGCATGCCAAAGAGTTGAGATATTTGTGCTAGAACAAGTCATAAAAGTTGAATCAACATTCATATGATTAATATTAAGTCTAAACATTCGGTTACAAAGATAACCAAATCCAACAAACATACCATGTTTTGATAAAACAAACTTATCAGACTCAATGACTTGTTTGTACCCACAATTATTCAACACACTACTAGACACTAGGTTTTTACGAATTTGGGGTACATGTAAAACATCAAACAAAGAAACAGTTTTTCTCGAACTAAATTGCAAATCCACACTTCCACGTCCATGAACAGGGGCTGTTGACTCATTTCCCATATGAAGAATTGATCCATCATCCAATGACTCATAAGTCTTGAACCAACATCTATCCTTGCATACATGGGTAGTAGCACCCGAGTCAACCCACCACGCAATGTCATCATCATGCACAAAATAAGCCTCGGAAATATATGATACATAATAATTTTGAACCAAATTATTATTCATAATCTGACCTTTCGAGTTTTGGTCCTTAGACCTATTGCCCGAACCGCTTGTGCTAGCTCCATTGGTGTTTTTATGACCAATATTTCTAGCCCTACAATCCCGTTTCAAGTGTCCAGAATTACCACACTTCCAACAAGTCAATTTAGACTTTTTATTAGGATTAGGCTTGTGGTTGTCATGATATTTGCGTTTTCCCTTTTTGTCATTGTTGCCGGTGGATTTATGATGTTCCACCATGTTAACCGAAGAGGTTTCAACAGCATTTTTGCCCTTTGGCTTGTCAATTTCCTGCGCCCTGAGAGATTCCTCAATACGCAAATGACTGCCCAACTCAACAAGAGTTAACTCTTCCTTCTTATGTTTCAAAGTATGTTTGAAATCTTTCCAAGAAGGAGGGAGTTTGTCAATGACACATGAAACCGAAATGGATTCATCCATGTTTATCTTGTGTTGTATGAATTGCCCAAGTATACGACGAAGTTCATTGTATTGTCCCATGACCGGTCTAGAATCGACCATCTTGTAATTATTAAAATTACTCACAAGGAACTTTTTACTAGAAGCATCTTCAGCCATATACTTTGATTCCAAAGAATCCCATAGTTCTTTGGCAGATTCATGATTTTGATAAATGTCAAAGAGAGAATCAGCCACACCATTGAGGATTAAACCTCGAGCGATGTAGTCATCGTTTTCCCACTTGCCCCTTAGCCGAATCTGTTCCACAGTAGCATCATCACCACCATCTTCAGGAATTGGTGTACTAAGAACATACACCACGTTCATACTTGAGAGGAAGAAATGCATCTTCTTCTGCCACCGACGAAAATCCACCCCTTCAAACTTATCAAGTTTGAAGAAGTTAGCCGTCATATGCTTCAAAGTAGCGGCCATTGAAATCACCAGAAATTGTTGTTTTCGATTGTTGGAGGAAACCGTGTAACAGGGTAAGATTTCAATGACCGGATATCCCTTTGAATCGTGTTATCACTTTCTGAAAACAACAATTCGACCCTATATGCCTTGGGTTACAAGAATTTTGTTTTGGGATAAGACAAAGAGTGGTGTTCTTGTTTTAGGCAACAAAACAAAAACCTGGTGCTAGAGAGTACTTCTTCTTATGTGTGTTTTTCTCATGTGAAATACTTATACTTATAAGAGCACCCAACAATCCATGGAGTTAATTGGTGTTAATTGTCCAATTAAATCTACCATTGATCTCTTACAATTCCAGCCTTTTGATATTCATAATCATTAAGACTATAAAATCCTATCAGTTAGGATAACCAACAGTCACAATGGGTCAGAATACCCTCTTGACTAATTCAGTCCATTTCAGACTATTAAGCCACTACATAGTCTATTTTGGACTAAGTCGGACTTCCGTCTAAATTAGACTAATTCAGTCCATTTCAGACTATTAAGCCACTACATAGTCTATTTTGGACTAATCCAGCCTAAAATAGACTAATGTCTATTTTTGACTATTTTTGTCTCCTTTAGACTCGTGACTGTTTTCACAATTGCTTTGGGTCAGGGATGTTATTGACTTGATGGACGTACACTCCGTACACTCCGTACCTCCTAACCCATTACCAAGTCAAATAACCATATCCCTCAATTACACTAAATTACTAACAATACCAACTATGTATATGATGAAAGTAAAGTGGACATTTGTTGCTAATAAAAAAAAAGGTAAAAATTGAGAAAGTGAGAGTGTTTGCTAAAAAATGCTCACTTCATCCCACTCGAAATGTCTACATTTCTATTTTTAGTTGTCCCATTTCAAGTG
The DNA here is from genome assembly GCA_949592205.1 of Helichrysum umbraculigerum. Classification (NCBI taxonomy): domain Eukaryota; kingdom Viridiplantae; phylum Streptophyta; class Magnoliopsida; order Asterales; family Asteraceae; genus Helichrysum; species Helichrysum umbraculigerum. Next base: position 139,551,809 of record CATIUR010000001.1, on the reverse strand, counting down.
TTCTTTCCTATCTCAACCAATCAAAAATGGTTTTAATGGGTATATATGATATTTGATTAGTCAAACTTGTAGTTAGTGGAGTTTGTGCCCAGTCAAAGATGACACTTGACTGGGACAGAGGGAGTATATGGGTAAGGTTCAGAAGGGCGACCCCTATTTGATGAGTAGTAAGAGCATCCCCAATGCATTTTATAGTTTTGAGTATAAAGTTTTAACACATCACCTTTACATCTATTTACACAAAGCATCATGAATGCATTTTAAATCTTTACAGCTTTACATAGATATAAAATGCATGTTACGTGGTAAATAATTATATCGATTGAACATAAATAGTTATAAAAGGAAAGGAATCAATGGTGGGGGCCACCATAGCGTATAGAGTGGAGTTTAAAGAATTCTGGATTTTGCTTCGTGCGCTCAAACATGTGACACACTATAATGCATATTTTAACTTTGAACTATGCCACATAATACTTTGAACTATGCCATCTAAGTGCATTGGAGATGCTCTAAGGGTAGCCAACTCTCCATCTAAACCATTAATTTCTTCAATCAACGGACTAGATTTCCTCCATTTTTAAGGGATTGGTGTCTATTTGGTAGAAAACTTCTCTGACACAAACTAGCTAGTGTAAACCGGCTCGTTCACTAATACTTAAATCTTTAAAACTTACATCAATATTTATTCATCCCAAATAGATCATATTGTAAATCCAAGTAATTAACAATACACATTATGCACTTGTGTTCCCAGACAAATCATCTCGTGAATCCAATTTATTAATTGGCTCAAACCCCTACTGTTAATCGTTAACCATACTTCATATCATTACGGACATTTACCAGAAAGGAGAGTTATTCCCTCTGCCCATATTGTAACAAAACAAGAAATACACAATTTAAGAAAATAGAAAAGTGAACAAATAAATTAGGGCGAAAAGAGTAAATTAGAACCCCACTCCTTATTGTATTGCATGTAGTATGTTTAGCAAAACTAACTATAGCTGAAGGTGCACTTATAGCTAAAGCTGCACTTATAGCTGGAGCTATAAGCTAGAGCTTACTATTTATAAGTGTTTCGTAAACAATCTAGAGCTTAAAAATGTAAATTGACATAAAATGATAAAAAAAAAATATATGATATACAATGATATAAAGGGTATTTATGTAAAAGGATAAAATATATATGATATAAATATATAAGGGTATTAATGCCATTTCACATTTCATAAACTTAAAGTTTATTTTTGTGAAAGTTTTGTATAACAAACAAGATTAGAAGGTTGAGATTATTAACAAAATAAATTTAAGCTACCATAAACTCGTGTGTCAATCACAATCAATTTCGGGTTACAGTTATAAAGAAAAAATATCGGTAGGGGCATTTTGGAGATTTAACAAAAATTCAAATTCACAATGGCAAACGAATTACACGCCGATTCTCCGCTTTCGTCACAAATGCCGGGCAAACTCCTTATTTTGGAAAGACGATTATCGCTCAATTATTAAAATTAAAAAATTAATTAAACTATTACTGTTTTCGTATTGACAAAGACTAATGACACACAGCCAATTGGAACAACACTTTTGGAAACCGTTTGCTGTTGACGAACCGGAGCTAGGGTTTTGTAAGCTAATTCAGTTTTACTTACAATTTTGTGTATATATATTGTAGTTTTGACTGTAAACGATAACGTCTGGTGAATTTAGGGTTACAGATGTGCTGTGAAGCGAACATGTTGAGTTTGACGTAGAAAAAGGAGAAATTAGATTGGGAGGTTTACTTAGGAACAAAATGGGGAGTGCGTCGAGGCTTATAGTGGACGCGTTGCTACAACGGTTTGTTCCGCTTGCTAGACGTCGAATCGAAACAACACAATTGCATGTAAGCATGGTTCACTGACTCACTACGCTGTTTGGATTGATTGAAGTTCCATATACGCTTGAATTAATGTCCAATTGATTATCTGTTGTTGAATTGAAGTTTTAAGTTAGCTCGAGTATTTGGAGGTTCCATTTAGTGATAGCTACATGCCTACATGATTACATTATGCAAATGATCACTTGAAAGTGTTATTGTTGTAAAGCTGAAAACACTAATATAATTTTGTTTTGTGCTTTTAGAACAATGTTTGCAACTGCTATGCTCGTGATAACTTGATTTATGTAGCTGTTGATAACGATAATTGTGAATCTGTACCATGCATGCTTTGTTGCTTATACTGAAATAATTTGTTTAGTGGATCTTCAAATGAATGTATTGTCAAATTGTGGGGGAACTACAGGATGGACAATATTTTCAGCCCTCAGATCCGGCATATGACCAAGTGTTGGACTCCTTAGCTTTGATGGCTCGACACATGCCTGCACCTCTTATTGAAGCGCTTCTTCGCTGGAGAGACATGTGAGTTATTTTCTGTTTAATATTGATATATGTGAGCCTGTGAAGGATATGTTCTCATATTGATATGCATATGTGACATGTCATGGCCTCATGGGTGTTTTCCCCTGAAATGTTTCCACTGATTAGTTTAAAAAAACATAATCTGCACTAGAGACATTAATAATGTAGTAACTATTTGGTGAAAACAGAAATAAAGATGAGTTTACTAAACAAAACAGCATTGATACAATTTAGACAGTTGAAGATTGGACTCTAATATGATGTAACAAGCCTCTTATGGGTCTCAACTTCCAACACCAGAATTAAATCAACGATCACATACTTAATTTGATGAAAATTAAATGAATGGCTAGCACCTAATTTGCTAAAGAGAGTCCCATCAATGTATATCACACTTCTTCAGTCCATTATATATCTTGCATTATCAATAGACATATGTTCTACACAGTTGCTTATGCTGCTTTCTGGCTTCTTTTGCAGAGAATCCCCAAAAGGTGCAAATGATACGTCTACAGTCCAAAAAAAGGTTCGTATGACTTTATATATAGGTGTGGGTCTTCTTCAAGAAAACTTAAATGTGTACTTCCAAAATAATGTCATATTAATTCAGATTGTTAACATTCTTTATCTTTATCTTTAAATTTAATAAAAGAATCATCCTCTTCATATCAGCTATCCTTCTTGGTCTTTCTTGTGACCTGCACCCTTTATGTGAGTTATGAGATGGTGCGGCTATGACACTCCTGCCACATTAAATTTCGAAACTTATAGTGTATGCATGGCCTTATCTCCATGGTCATAGTATATATGGTTTATGTGACAAGTTATCTGGTGTTAAGTATTTGGAATTTGCTTGTTTGCAATTATAAACTTACAATTATGCTTCTGCTTGGATCAGCTTGCAGCGGAGTGCATTTTTTGCTCGGCATGCATTCGCTTCGTGCAGTGTTGTCCACCTGAGGGACTTACAGGTTTGGCATTTGCAACATTGTGTATCCCTGTAAGTCAAGTCAATTGGTTCTCAAACTATATATATACTTGCTGTACTTACAGAAAAACTCTGGATCGGGCTTGAACATTTTGTTTTTGATTGGTTGATCAATGCTGATAGGTAATTTCAAGTTGGCTTCAGAAGCTTCAACATAAGTTATCTAGTTATGTTATTTTTAGCTCGGTGTAGTTTATGTCATGTGGGCTTGATGTGTTTATGTGATAGAAGTGGGCGGCTAAGACAAGTAATAATTCTCATGGCAGATACTTTTATATGGTCCTAGCTGAAAATATCTTAATTGCAGGGTTGTGAGTCAGGTTGAATATCCCTCATTGGTTAATTTGCGCGGGCTTCTTCTAGACCTAGTTGCAAAGCTTGTAGGTGCTCTATCACAGATCAGGTATTTAGTAATTGTAAATCAGTCTTGAAATGCCAGTGATGATCACATCGGTGCATCAAATTACTGTTGAAGTTAGTTTTAGTTTAAGAACGTTTGCTTCTCCCCTATAGGTTTAGTCCTGTAACTGAACGTTTTTTCATGGAACTGAATGCCCGTCGGAGTGACACTGGTGGTGCTCGAAGTGAAACCCTTAGTATCATTAGCGGCATGCGCCATCTAAGGCTTGGGGTATGTGACCCGTGCTCCTTCTAAATTTAAATCTTTTTTGTCAATTAATTAGTAATAAATTCAGGTCAATACGGAGGGTGGTCTTAATGCATCAGCTTCTTTTCTGGCAAAAGCGAACCCTCTTAATCATGCTCCCACCAAACGGAAAAAAGAACTTCACCATGCGCTTTGTAATATGCTGTCAAACATTTTGGCACCACTTGCAGATGGCTGTAAAGGTCACTGGCCTCCTACTGGTGTGCAACGTGCACTTACTGTGTGGTATGAAGCTGTTGCACGGGTAAGGATGCAGATTATTCATTGGGCAGATAAACAGAGCAAGCATATACCTGTAAGTTATAGCTTAATGGTTCCGTGGTTCCTTTTTCTTACCTTGCCTTTCTCTATCAGTGTGTTGCAATTTTGACCTATTTACTAATGAATGGTTTGATTCGGATTATGTTTATCTTAACACTTTAAATGGGTAACATACATATCTTTCTTAAAATCAACGGGTTGAAAGTTGCCCAAAATGTATATTTAGTACTCAAAAAGCACCTAAATCATGATATTTAAACAATTACACTTTTACGATATAATATCATTTTTATAATAATTTTTGACTCACTATAAATCACAAAAATGAAAATAGTAAAAAGATGTGACGAAGTGTCTCAGGGGTTCAACCCAATCTGATGACCTGTTTCGACCATGCCAAGATTTACCCATTTTGACCTGAGCCCATTTTTGGTTTTACTTAATCCGTCCGACCAGCCCATTGCCATGTCTTTGAATCTCTGATATTGATGTTTACTTTTTCCGTTTGACTTAGATTTGAGTTATCGTTATAGCTTCATATATTCAATTATTTTCTCTTGGATTGATCCTATGAATTGTTCTTTGTGGTAGGCCGCTTACCCTTTAGTAACTTTGCTTCTCTGTCTTGGTGATCCTTTTGTTTTTCTTGGTAACTTTAGTCCTCATACGGAGCAACTCTACAAGCATCTTAAGGTAACTTTACATGCACACTGTTTCTCCATCTTATTTTTTCACATGAAACAATATATGCTTTTTACAGGATAAGAACAACCGGTTCATGGCACTGGATTGTCTTCACCGTATTTCAAAGTTCTATTTGAGTGTTCATGGGAAGTCCCAACCATCAAACAGGGTATGGGACTACCTGGACAGTGTGACGGCGCAACTTATTACAATTCTTAGGAAAGGGATGCTTACACAGGATGTCCAACATGATAAGCTTGTTCAGTTGTGTGTTACTGTAGGGGAACATAACCTTGATTTTTGCATAAACCATCTGATATTGGAAATGCTTAAACAAGATAGTCCAAATGAGGCAAAGATCATTGGTCTTCGTGCTTTACTTGGCATATCAACGTCTCCAACAAATGAGCATGTTGGTCTGGAAATCCTTCACGGTAATTAATCAATTGTTTGTATTATTTCAAATGTTTCTTTTTGAGCTTGCTTTGACTATCCTTGGTCAACATTGGCAGCTCAGGACTTAGGCCACTACATTCCGAAAGTAAAGATTGCAATCGAGTCTATATTGAGGTCATGCCATAGAGCTTACAATCTGGCTCTACTCACTTCTTCGAAGACAACTATAGGTATTCCTTTAATGGAAGCTAAGATTTTAGCGTTTATTATTGACTTCTAATGAAGCATATGTTCTGCAGATGCTATCACCAAGGAAAAATTACAAGGGTATCTTTTTCGGTCAGTTTTGAAGTGCGTACCGTACCTGATTAAAGATGTTGGTCGAAGTGATAGAATCACCGAGATAATTCCGCAACATGCTATAAGCATCGATCATGGTGTTCGTGAAGAGGCAGTACAAGCACTCAATCGAATTGTAAAATGCATGCCTGACCGTAGATTTGCAGTTGTGAGAGGTATGGTGAACTTCATCCTACGGCTTCCAGACGAGTTCCCTCATCTCATTCAAACGTCATTGGGGCACCTTTTGGATCTCTTGCATTTATGGAGATCTTGTCTTTCTGATGAAAATATTGAACGTGATGCTTCAAATGCAAAGCATGTGCAGATAAACCAACGATCAAAAAGATCTTCTTTCAATCAAGGAGAACCAATTGAATTCCATACTTCAGAGCTTGATGCAATTGGTCTTATCTTCCTCAGTTCTGCTGAGAGTCAGATCAGGCACACAGCATTGGAGTTGTTACGTTGTGTGCGTGCTATACGCAACGATATACAAAACCTTCTATCATGTGAGAAGTCGGATCTCACCGAAGATGAAGCTGACCCAATACTTATGGTCGATGTTTTTGAGGAGAATGGGGTGTGTTCACTTTATGAATTACCTTATTTATTTCGCTGAACCTTTTTTTATGTAAACTGTTAATGTTGAAACCACGGATTTGACAGGATGATATTGTTCAGAGTTGTTATTGGGATTCCAATCGCCCCTTTGATCTCAGAAGAGAGTCTGATGCTGTACCACCTGATGCAACACTTGAGTCTTTGCTTTTTGAAAGCCCTGATAAGAACAGATGGTCTCGGTGTCTTAGTGAGCTTGTCAAGTATGGTGCACTGCTCTGCCCACGTTCTGTTCAAGAAGCAAAGTAATCAAAACTTTACTAATTAAATTTTCTATCTTTATGTGTATTTAAACCTGGAATGGTCAACATTCAAATCTGGATATTTATATTCTCAGGGTACAGATTACTAAGCGTCTTGCGCTTCTGACACCTGTTGAATTGGGGGGGAAAGCTCATCAGGTCCAGGATGCAGACAACAAACTAGATCAGTGGCTCATGTATGCCGTGTTTGCTTGTTCTTGTCCACCTGGAAAGGAAGGAGCTGGTGCAGCAGCAACACGAGAATTATTCCATTTTATCATTCCCTCACTGAAATCTGGTTCCGAAGCATACGTTGTGAGTATTACCTACTATCTTTGTATCGATAAAAAGCTAAACATACAAAAAGTAATAGCCTTTTCACGTTATACATCCTATTCGGCTTCAGCATGCTGCAACTATGGCTCTTGGGCGTTCACATCTGGAAGTGTGTGAAATAATGTTCAGTCAGCTGGCATCTTTTATGGATGAAATTTCTTCAGAAACAGAAGGAAAACCGAAATGGAAGGTATGTATTCATACTTACAATCATGCATTTTCCTTTTGTTCCATCATATTCAGAAACCTTTTTCTTATTGATCCAGATTCAAAAACCTCGCCGTGAAGAACTGCGTATCCATATTGCAACTGTATACAGAACCGTTGCAGAGAACATATGGCCTGGCATGCTGGCCCGTAAGCCGGTTTTACGTCTACATTACCTGAAGTATATTGATGAAACAGCCAGATTAATCTCAACATCATCTCTTGAGAACTTTCAAGAGATGCAAACTCTTCGCTATGCACTTGCATGTGTACTAAGATCCCTGGCCCCTGAGTTTGTGGATTCAAAATCAGAAAAATTTGATCCCAAAACCAGGAAACGATTATTCGATATTTTTCTCTCATGCTGTGATGATTCTGGTAATACATTGAGTCAAGATGGCCTAAGTGATTACCGTCGTGAAGTTGAACGCTACAAGTCCAGTCAGCACCCGCGATCAAAAGATTCCATAGACAAATTTTCGTTCGACAAAGAAGTGTCTGAACAAGTTGAGGCAGTTCAATGGGCTTCCATGAATTGTATGGCATCCTTGTTATACGGCCCTTGTTTTGATTTCGATAATGCTAGAAAAATGAGTGGTCGAATCATATATTGGATTAATAGTCTTTTCATTGAGTCTGACACCAGGGCTCCATTTGGTTATTCTCCCACGGGTCCAGGAGCTCCATTTTATGCTAAACAGATAGGAGCTAATGGACGTGATAAGACCAGAGCTGGTCAGTTTCGTGTTTCACTTGCCAAAATAGCCTTAAAGAATCTCATTCTTACAAATCTAGACTTATTTCCTGCTTGTATTGATCAGGTGAGACATAGTTAATGTATTTTATCTGTTGTTTACGATTTGAGTATAAAATGAATTATTTCTTTTTCAGTGCTACTTTTCTGATGCTGGTGTAGCAGATGGATACTTCAGTGTATTGGCTGAAGTGTACATGCGCCAAGAGATACCTAAATGCGAAATTCAACGGCTTTTGAGTCTGATTCTGTATAAGGTGGTGGACCCATCTAGACAGGTTCGTGATGATGCTCTACATATGCTCGAGACACTATCTGTTCGTGAATGGGCTGAAGATAAGATCGAGGGGTCAGGAAGCTATCAGGTTGCAGTAGTTGGAAACCTTCCTGACTCCTACCAACAGTTCCAGTACAAATTATCTTGCAAACTTGCCAAAGATCGTCCCGAGCTGAGTCATCTTCTTTGTGAGGAAATCATGCAGCGGCAACTGGATGCAGTTGATATCATTGCACAGCATCAAGTACTAACGTGCATGACTCCTTGGATTGAAAATCTTGATTTCTGGAAACTTCAAAACTCAGGGTGGAAGGAAAGATTATTGAAAAGCCTTTACTATGTGACGTGGAGGCATGGTGATCAGTTTCCTGATGAAATTGAGAAGCTTTGGAGAACTATTGCTAGTAAGCCACGTAATATCCGTCCGGTTCTTGATTTTTTGATCACTAAAGGAATTGAAGATTGTGATTCAAATGCATCAGCAGAAATAAGTGGTGCATTTGCTACATACTTCTCAGTTGCCAAACGAGTAAGCTTATATCTAGCTCGGATTTGCCCACAAGGCACAATTGACCACTTGGTTTACCAATTGTCCCAACGAATGCTCGAGGAGAGCCTCGAACCGGTTGGTCCAACACTGCACAAGAGTGATCTCAATGAAACTTATATATTGGAGTTTTCTCAGGGCCCAACAGCTGTCCAGCTCCCGTCTGTCATGGATAACCAGCCTCACATGTCACCCTTTCTAGTTCGAGGATCTCTGGATGGTCTTCTAAGGAATCTAAGTGGAAGCTCTACATCCAGAACGATACCTTTAGGAGGTCGAACCACTTCAGGTTCAGTGCTCCCAATACCTTCTGAGGTTACAGCTGGACGGTCTAGCCGGGTCAGGAATTCAGGAAGTTCTAGAAGCCGGCATCTTTCTCGAGACAGTGGGGATTATCTCATTGACACTCCAAATTCTGAAGTAGAAAGTTTGCTTACCAGTAGTGGAACTTATGGTTTCAGTGCTAGAGAACTGCACAAAGCCTTACAGGGGCATCAGCATCAGCAGCATTCATTGACCCATGCTGATATAGCATTGGTTCTACTTGCAGAAATTGCTTATGAAAATGATGAAGATTTTAGGGAACACTTGCCTTTACTTTTTCATGTCACGTTTGTCTCAATGGATAGCTCAGAAGACATCGTGTTAGAACACTGCCAGCGTTTGCTTGTTAATCTGTTGTATTCTCTTGGTGGGCGTCATCTCGAGCTTTACAATGTTGAAAATAATGATAGAGAAAACCGTCAACAGGTTGTGAGCCTGATTAAGTATGTTCAGTCGAAACGTGGGAGCATGATGTGGGAAAATGAGGACCCCACAGTGATCGAATTTAAGCTCCAAAGTGCAGCATTACTGTCTGCTTTGGTTCAGAGCATGGTGGATGCCATCTTTTTTCAAGGTGACCTTCGAGAGACGTGGGGATCTGAGGCACTCAAGTGGGCCATGGAGTGCACATCAAGACACCTGTCCTGCCGGTCCCACCAGATCTATCGAGCCCTCCGACCACATGTTAACCATGATGCATGTATGTCGCTTCTCAGATGCCTTCATAGATGTTTAGCAAATCCAGTACCCGCAGTTTTGGGATTTGTTATGGAGATTCTTTTGACACTACAAGTTATGGTGGAAAATGTGGAGCCCGAGAAGGTGATTCTCTATCCCCATCTTTTCTGGGGATGCGTGGCTATGATGCATACGGACTTCGTTCATGTTTATTGCCAGGTACTCGAACTATTTGTTCGTGTGATTGACCATTTAACATTTTCAGAAAGAACCACAGAACACATTCTCCTTTCAAGCATGCCAAGAGATGAGCTTGATCACAGTGTTATCGACAGTGACTACCGAAGAATGGACTCACGATGTTCTGATGATGGTTCACCATCTGGTGGGAAGGTTCCGGTTTTTGAAGGCGTGCAGCCTCTAGTCCTCAAAGGACTCATGTCAACGGCGAGTCATGATATCTCCATCGAGGTTCTCTCAAGGCTAACCATACCCTCTTGCGATTCAATATTTGGGGACCCAGAGACAAGACTTTTAATGAACATCACAGGGTTGCTTCCATGGCTCTGCTTACATCTAAATCCAGATGCAGTTGTGTGCTTGAACTCCACTTCACCCTTATTACAGCAACACCAAAAAGCTCGTTCAGTTTCGGTGAATCTGGCAATATGGTGTCAGGCAAAATCATTAGACGAATTAGCCACTGTCTTCATGGCGTATTCACAAGGTAGAATTAAAAGCATAGACAATCTGCTTGCTTGTGTGGCACCATTGTTATGTAACAAGTGGCTACCAAAGCATTCGGTCATGGCTTTCGGGCATTTACTAAATCTTCTACAGAAAGGACCTGTTGAGTATCAACGTGTGGTTCTTCTTATACTGAAACAATTACTTCAGCATATTCCAATGGATGCTGTTCAGAGCCAAAATATGCGTGCACTGATCTCTCAGCTAGTTGATAGCAGTTTGTGTTCGGAGGCACTTAGTGTATTAGAAGCTCTTTTACATAACTATGGATCTATGCATATATCACTTAATCATGATCCAGCTTACTATGAAAGCAGCCTTGGTGGGATTGATGAGTCAGCATTCATGGTTCATGGCGAACCATCAACTGAATCGAGTATTTCAGCTAAAGAGTTGGCCTTGCAGAATACTCGTTTGATCCTTGGCCGGGTGCTTGATAATTGTGCACTTGGGCGAAGAAGGGACTACAAGAGACTGGTACCATTTGTGAATACCATTGGTAACCCTTAACCTTCACGTCATTCAGTTTCCCTATAACAATGCCAATTTATGCAATAACCTTGTGGAGTTTTATTAATACATTACTCTGGCACAAAAAAAGTGCAAAAATGTTATAGAAAGTTCAAGACTGAAAGGGTTATGATCATTAATAAAACTGCTTTCATGAGTTCCTATGGATGTCTTTATTTTTTTCTTTTTAAGAAAAATTCCGGATAATAATCATCTGTGACATAGTAATATCATATGTAATTGTATCTCAAATTAGTCACCAACATATCCTTTGTTATTTTTCCCATTTGTTTTGGAGAACAAGTTTAGGCCTTTTTAGTAGGGGTGGCAATTTGGGTTGGGTTGGGTTGGTGGGTTAAAATTGGTTAACCCGAACCCCGACCTGATTAGATGAACGGGTTGAGTATTTTGAGCCAACCTAAAAGCTGTCAATCAGGGCACGAACCAGGGAACACGTTTATTTAATCAGGTCAACAGCTTATCGGGTCAATATGGGCTAACAAGTCGATTCTGGGTCACACGGGTCACATGGGTCAACTGTGTCAATATGTTCTATAATTATAGTTAATATTAATAAGCAAATAATGCTTATAAAATCTTAAAACCAAATAAGTTACCTATTACATCTATTCAAGGGAATGTCAAAACTTTTAATTTATTGAATTACATAACAAAATAAAAAACTAAAATCACTTTTATAATGTATCTGGTTGGGGGGTCAACCCCGAAATCCCATGGGTGACCAGAACTCGACCTAAAAAAACAGCATGTTCACAGATTGGCGGGTTCACTGGTCAAACCCCGACCCAAACCTGCTTATTTTTGAGTCGCTTTCGTGTCGGGTTTGGAGTCGTGTCAGAAATTGACAGTCTACTTTTTAGTACAGTTTGACTTTTTTAAGATTGTACTTCTAATTGGAAAAACCATGTTTGGCTACCATACGTTTGAGTTTTCAAAAACCAACATCGGCTTTATTGAATCGGTGAAATGATGGTTATGAAACTGTTTGTGCAGAGGATTGAACTCTAACAAAGTCCATCTTTCCTTTTTGATAGAACATATCTTCATATTCATTTACTTTTTCATCAATAGTTCGACAAGAATTGGTAATAATCACTACTTTTTTTAAATCCTTGTTCGATTGTTTAAAGGGCATGTGTTTGTAATGTCTATTTTTTCAGTTTCGTTTCGTTCCGTTCCCCCAAGGCTTGTATGAGACTGCATCAAAAATATCGCGGGGTGAAAACCGGTGGCGTGGCCTCCGTTGATGGGGGTTTTTCTCATGTCTTGGTTTATCTGTAATCGGCATGAGTTTTTTTTACCCTTTTTGTAGTCCTAGCAGTTAAAGTCTTGGGAAGAATCTAGATTATGTAGCGTGTTGTATTTCTAGATTTTGTACTTTTTGCCTCTAGCTTCTTGCTAGATGGCTTTGTTTATAATATAAATTTTCTGTCGTTCAAAAAAAAAATAATCACTACTAATTGAAAATGTAACCCCAAACTGTTGATCACTATACGCAAATTGTCAACGCCAATGCCTTAACTAGATATCAGTTGTATTTATAACACTACTATAATATATTAAAAGATCTACAAACTTACACAGTTTGAAAATGATTGTGATTTTTACGTAAGAAATGTGACTCTCACATAACAAACAAATGACATTTAACATTTTTACCTTTTTACATTATGAAAAGACACTAAATACACCAGATGACTTTGACAGCATTGCAAAAATACTTAAAATTAGAAAATTTCACCAAAGTTGGAGGTTATTCCTGTAAATGTTGGAACATGAGGGGAAATATTGAAACTGAAAGGCCCACCTGTGGTTGTGAATGCCAAGCTCAACAAAGGCACGCAATGGAATGAAATCTGCAATCTCAAAATATAGCCAATCTCTCCCTCCTTAATCCAATAAATTTCTGATTAATTTTATTAAAAGGTATGTTGATTCTTGATCCATTTCACAAATGCATATTTAGTTTGTTAATTTACATCTTCATATTCTTCTCACCATGATGCATTATATATGATGTTACCATAATTACGTTCTAATTTTATCAATTATAACATTCTTAAATAATGAAATCATGTTTTTAATTTTCTTTTTTGAGGGATTTTTTCAATTCGTTTGAATCTTCGATGCAGATACGTAATTTTACAACTATTGGATATGCAATAGCATTATACATGTTCATGAACAATTTATTACCTTTTATAATGTAATTGGTTATACAATCTAATCTTGGCTCTGATGATTGTGTATCAGGTGTTAAGTTAATTTGTTACATCTCGATATGGATCACTTTGGCTTTGGTTATGAGCCATCTTCGGCTGCTGCATCAGTCTATTCTTGTAGACCAGAATCCGAATTCAAAACAATGTCCAGAAGGAGTTCTTCGGTTGCGGAGACATTTCAGGAATTAGAAAGTGTTGGAGAAGTTGTTACACGTTTTGAGCTCGATATGGCATGTGTTTGTGAGAAGTTGGCTAACTTGAACTTACTCTTGATGCATATGGAATCAATAGAGAGTGAATTTAAGGCTTTTGTATCTGATATAAATCCAAACATGAGTGACTTGGAATTCAAGGCACTCGAATTTGACTTGTTATCGGGGTTTCTGAATTCTGAGGTGAGCGTGTTAGAAACTCAAATTTATGATTGTCAGAGTGACGAAAATAACATGCAGGAGTTTATATCTTCAAGCAAGTACTTGGGAGAAACTTCTATGGAACAGGAAGATATGTTGCGCGATTCAGAAAAGTCATTGCAACAGTCGATGAACCAATTATTGGAATTAAAAGCACGAGCTGCAATGTTTGAAAAGAACGTGGCAAGATTTGCTGGTGGAGAAACTCGTAAGATCCTTATTGTATACATTAGCAATGTGCAGACCATATGTAATTATTGTGTTTATTATTATTAATATGTTCTCAGGTACGGACAAAGATGATTTATCGACTTCAGGGAACAACGAGCTTCCTGATCTAAAAGACAAAATGAACTTGCAGACTATGGAACATCAAAGGCATATTTTGAGGATGCTTGAAAAGTCATTAGAACGAGAAATAGAGTTTGAAAAAAGACTGAATGAGTCGACTCAAATTGAGGAAGCGTTGACAATGAGGTTGCACGCCTCAGAACAAGATGTTATATATGCTGAAGAAGAAACTGTAATCACTTTGGAAAAGTTGTATGAAGCTGATCACACATCCGAGATCTTAATGGGAATCTCCAAAGATTTGTTAAGTAAAGTTAATATGTTACAGCCTGATGTTAAAGCTTCAAGAATCAAACATCAAGAGAATGCTGAGCTGGCAGGGCAAAAAGCATCTATAGAAAATGAAAGTGCAGTAAGAGATTTGAAAAATCGAATTGTTAAGGCAGAACGAAGGGCTGAGATTGCTGAAGCCAAATGCAAGTTCTTAACAGAAACAAGTAATGAGCTCAAGTTTTCATCTGATCAAAAGATGGTTTATCTTGAACAGAAGCTGAAGAATACTAAATATAAGCTAAAACTAAGCAAGAGCCGAAAAAATAGTTTTGAGGACATGGAGTCGGTGGTGGTGATGATGGTGGGAGTGCCGGATGAATATTACAACTACGCATTTCCCAGATTTCAGTGAAACGTTGTTTTAAGCCATGTGCATATATAATCAAAATCTTCACATTTTCTTGAATTTTAGAAAGATCTTCAAGATTAGGCTAATATCATCTTTTTTGAGAGCCTTCTGAAGCAAGAACATGTGATTCATTTGTGTTTGTGACATTGAAATAAAGAATGGAGTCTCATAGCTATATTCTTAGATGGTTTGTGTTATACAATTTTACAAGTTATTAATTATCATATAAACATATATATCTTAAATCCTTCATGCTACTCCTATGACAATGAGTCATGATCAGTAATTGTAGCTCTGAACGGACTTTATTTTTTTACTTAAAACGAGCTTAATAGCTTACTACTTGAATTTTTGAAGGTTTAAAACGTCAAGACGATCTTAATAGTTATCATTGACATAACACATAAGAAAGAGCAATTTAAGCCTCCAAAATCCAAAAATTCAAAAATCTAGCTTTAACAGTTCTACCCTTCAGGCTTCAGCCACTGTCCACTGACAACAATTGAAATTTCATGATAAACTAAAACAATTGGTCTAAAAGTTAAGCCTCTCCAGACGTGACCAGACCAATTTTTTAATGGGCCCATCTTAACGTATGAAGCAACACACAGAGGCCCAAACGCTCAAACCCGCACAATACTCATACAGACATACAGTCATACACTCATACTTACCCTTTTTGTTTTCTAACGCTTCAATACTTGAAGAAATCTCTAAATTAAATACACATAACATAATTTCCATTTCTAACGATTTGGAAATCTTTCCTTTCACATTTCAATCTTCGGTTATAAAAACTCATAATTTCATACATTAAGAACCATCCCACTAGCCCACTATATCAAAAACGTCCAAGTACATACTTTTCGATACCTAATCATCATCAAAAGACTTCCAGTCAAATCGCTATTTACATTTTCAGTTAACGTTAGAATACACACGAGAATCCAACCAAAAGTAATGGTTTCATGTAGTAGCTCGTGAAGAACGGGACATCTTCTCCATATATTTCAACATCGCGGAAATGTTAGGAGGATTCAGCATGCCATTCTTCCTTAATCCTAGTAATATAGGTTCTTGATAATGATACCAGGGTTTAGGAAGAATGGTCTGTGCTCCGGGTATGCTCAAATTAGGTATTTAATTGCCACGGGTTGCTTATTCAGCTGCTTAGGTATATGCTCGTTCAACTAATGAAAGAGAGTGAACTCTCTACCACCTCAAATTTATCTCATGAAAGACTATCTATTCCCTTGCCACGTAGGATTAAATCCAATCCAATTGTTAAAGTGGAACCAAGTGTTGCAACCTCGGGTCTTCCTTTGACCTGCAGAAATATCTCTGTTTAGAGACCCACTAAAAATCTAGCTAAGGTTCTTGTCGGTGCAAACGACACTGGTTTCCCTCGGTTCAATTCACCAACTCTATCTCTCAATAGGCTAAAAATGTAATAGAGCGAGTTACGACATCAGAAAGTCAAAGTAACTTGTCAACGCCATTGGCGATGGTGAGCTATGGGCCCAACCTCAGCCCCAACTCCTCCAAAGTTGATTTTGGTAAGATAAGGAAACTTATTAATGAGTATGGAGTTCCTTTGGGAGGTGATGTGGTTAAATGTGAAAATCCGTTGGTACTATCTGTTCATAAAGCGGTTCACGTTATCACTATGAACTCGTATTACTATAGGAGACTTGTCTTGCAATATGGGATGACCCTATTACATTTTTTTGCTATATTTAACTAATGGCCTATGAGAAGTTCCCGTTGTCCTTTGACTTTTTGATGTCGTAACTCGCTCTTTTATATTTTTAGCCTCTTGAGGTTCCATTCACCAACTCTAACTCTAAGGAGGCTAAAAATATAATAGAGCTAGTTACGACATCAAAAAGTCAAAGGACAACATGAACTTCTCATAGGCCATTAGTTAAATATATGAACAAATGTAATAGAGCCATCCCATATTGCAAGACAAGTCTCCTATAGTGATCCGAGTTCATAGTGATAACGTGAACCGATTTATGAACAGATGGTACCAACGGATTTTCACATTTAACCACATCACCTCCCAAAGGAACTCCATACTCATTAATAAGTTTCCTTATCTTACCAAAATCAACTTTGGAGGAGTTGGGCATGAGGTTTGGCCCATAACTCACCATCGCCAATGGCGTTGACAAGTTACTTTGACTTTCTGATGTCGTAACTCGCTCTATTACATTTTTAGCCTCTTGAGAGATAGAGTTGGTGAATGGAAACGACGGAAACCATGTGTTGCTAGCACCGATAAGAACCTTAGCTAGATTTTTAGTGGGTCTCGCAACAGAGATAGGTCTACAGGTCTAAGGAAGACCTGAGGTTGCAACACTTTGTTTAACTTTAACAACTGGATTGGATTCAATCCTACATGGCAAGGGAACAAACGGTCTTTCTTGAGATAATTTGAGGTGACAGAGAGTCCACTATCCGTCATTAGTTAAACGAGCATATATGGTTTACTAAGCAGCTCAATAGTTCAAGAGTCTAGTACGATATATGTTGGAAATATTGTTAGAAAACATGTGATTTTCATCAACTTTGGACACTATTAAATGTATGTATATGTTATATATATAAATAAACTATTGTGAGTTTGTGTTCTCCCTGATGAGAGCTTCACAACGAGCTAAGAGATGTCCAAAATGGAGTAGGAGTGAATTAGATATCAAGCCTTAAAGTGATCAACTTGAAATAAAGTTGGAAGCAATGAAATGGGTTATCAGTTTTTGGACAATATATGAGCAGTTTACATATATATGTGCAGTTTCTATCATAAGTTGTAGAGAGACGCCGCAAACTAATAAACACCCGGCCATTGATGTACTTCGGGAAAATATAAAATGCGAGGAGAAGAAGTAAAGTCATGAAGCTTGTGTATGTGTTTGATTCCAAATTTAACCTCATGATTTTCCCAGGTATTTGTACCACCAAGAAGGATTCATCATCATCACTCCCCAACACAAGAGATAATACATCAAACTCACGTACGCAACCATATTCAAAAGAATGCTCGTTCACGCTTTTAGGGAACAATGATCCACCAAATTCTTCAAGATCAACATGGTATTTCACTAACCAATCTAAATAATCTGTTTTCAATTCATATATTTCGAACTTGGTAATGAGAATAAAGTTCAGCAAGAAGCAACTGATCCCGAGACTCAAATATATAATATAAATAGTTTGTGTAATAATCCAAACCTTGATCCAAAGCAACCGATGGGGTTTTTATTTCGTCCATCATCTCTTGATCCAAATCAAAATACACAATAAATCCAAACGTGTCAATTCAATGAATGGCGTTGTTCCAATAAACACCACTAGTAAACTCGATATCCGATAATCTATCATCCCCGACTCTAAATTTATATGAAAGATTGCAAGTGGGATTTTGTGAGAATACATATGTATCTGATAATTAAAGTTGTGTGTTACGGAATGATAATCATTGTAAACATATATAATTTTGTAATGAGGTGATTTTAAGGGATCAAAAGCTATGACGATACCAGATTCATGTTTTCCGTACCGGGACGGGAAGCCTAATGAATTGGTTGATGACTTGATGGTAGCATATATATAAAGGCCCAAAATCTCTCAAGCCATAACCATAATGTATTATCTTAAATGACCCCATCTTAACAGGCTACTTAGGCCCAAACGCTCAAACCAGTGGCCCAAGATTCATACTCACCGTTTTGTTAGTCTAACAGTTTTAGCCAGGAAGAAATCTCAAACTTTAAAATTTAAATACAAATAATTTAACTTCCATTTCTAACGATCTTTCCTTTCACATGTTAGTCTCCGGTTATAAAAGCTCGTACAATTTCATACACTAAATATCAAAATGTCTGGACAAATACTTTTTGATATCCAATCGGATATGATCATCAAAAGACTTCTTGTGACATCATTATTTACATCTTCAGTTAACGTTAGAATACACGAGAGAATCCAACAATAAGTAATGTTTCCATGTATAGTAGTAGCTCCAAAAGAACGCATATATTTCAACATTGCTAAAATGTTGTAAGGGGCCGGGACTTGTAGACTTATACTTGTAGTAAGTTATGGTTTCCATTATTGGCATGTTATTCTTTCTTAATCCTAGTAATATATATGTTCTTGATCACCATATTAGCAGAGGCAGATCTCGAAAATTTAGTCACCGGTGTCACAAAAATTTTGAAGCTCCCTCGACTTGATAGTTTATTAAGTTTATTTAAACATGAGGTGCATGCACCGCCTAAATCTAAGTGGTGACACTCTTAAAAAATCAATAATTTTTCAGCCAAATTTACACTAAGTCGACTTAATTGACTGGTGTCACGTGTCACCGCTGATTATAACGTGGGTCCGCCCCTGCATATTAGGATTTAGGAATTAAGGCTTTCCTATAATGAAAACACTAATTGGTTTTCAAGTATCGGCCACTTTTGAAGTTTGTGAAACCTCCTCACAACATTTAAGCTATCTTCGAACTTATGGGGTAGATGAACCGTTGTATGTAACCTTCTACATGGAAACACTACTTTGGTTGGATTTTCGTGTTTATCACAATGTTGATTGATGATAATATTTATGAATTCAAATGGTACATTTAACTCCGCGCGTTATGTTAATTTTGTTCATGAAACGATTTTAAATTTCAAATCTTTAAAATTTATATAGATTTACAAAAATGAGATTCGTTTATACTTTTGGTGTGCGTGTAGTTAGTTGCACAAATAATTTCCGCCCGATATATCATGTTAGAAATTTTTGATAACAAGTGGATACTAAATTACTAATGAATGAATTGATGAAACCAAAACCTTCATCATAGAAATATTAAAAATCAGGGGCTATTATGTAATACTACAAAACCTTAAGGTTATTCATGAAAATATGGTGAAAAGTGGTGAAGTGGTGGTTTCAATCAAGAAGGAACAGATCACTATGACACAGTAAATAAAAATACTTAATACTTGCAATAAATTAGAAGAAAGAAAAAAGTGAATCGCAACTGCATAATCATAAAAAAAATGGATACCGACTCCGATTAATCTCTGGATTAGGTATGTTAGATTACGGATTTATTTTCATAATCTCGTTTTCGGTTTCTCCCTTCTATTTCGATTCGATTCGATGTGTTTTATATAATATTATTACAAAATTAGCTCTGTGATTTATATTTAGGGAAGATCTAATCGGTGCCCTTAGGGCATTAGTTAAGGAGCATTTAATGAAGTAAATTTTCCATAAATAATATAAATCATAATTAATATGTATTTATAATAGGAAATTAGTAAGTTTAATAAATGATTTTTGTGATATATTTGGAATGTTTTAGTAAATTTAATGAGTCCTAACAAATGCCCTCAGGGCACAAGTTAGTCAATCCCTTATATTTAATAATAAATAATAATATGCTGTGATTCTTTGTGTATTTAATGATCCTTCTGTGTTTTAGGTTTTAAGTTGCTTAATTAATTGTATTTATTATCAATAGTAATTACATTTTGAGTGTAGGCTTAGTTAAAACCCAATGCTTTAAGTTGCAAATTTGATATGTTATTTAGTTCAATTTAATGTGTTTTGTGAAATTTTACTTATTTTTTTGGCCAAATTTTGTGTTTTGCATTTTAGTTTTTTTTGCTAAATTTTGGAATGCTTTTGCGAATTTTTGCCCCTTTTCTACGAAATTTTGATACACTTATTCCGAAATTCGACTTTAATGAACAGTTTTTTTTTTTCTGAAAGGCAGTATTAGAATCACTGACGGACCCCCATTATGGTCCACCCGATCATCTCCAATGAGTTCGAAGCCAAGGCGACGCCCTAAAGGGGTTGTTCTCCCATGTCTTGGATGGGTATTGCGTCGCAGGATTCCCCCTCACAACGAGGCTCGAACTCTCACCCCCAAGGAGAAGCCCCATTCTGGGGAAAACTCCTTACCACTGGGCCAAGACACCAATGGATTTCCTTGAGGAAGAAAACCCAAATCCAATATCCTTTTGCAGGGATCGAACCTGGGACAACTCCCCCCAAAGACTCAAGAGAATCTTTGGTGGCCAACTCGGCTAGACGGTGTTGGTTAACTTTAATGAACAGTTGATATTCATTACTCATCAGAGTGACTTAAGCCATTGATGCTTGAATTTCGTTAAACTTAATAGAATTGATGCTGAGTCCTCTTTGATATATATATATATATATATATATATATATATATATATATATATATATCTTTCATATGGCTCTCTAGACATATTATAATAGTTGTGTACTTGTATTAGCTGTATATTACATGCATCACCTATAGTGTTTGCTTAATAGTGGCGTCGGATGCAAACTCTTAACATTATTATGATTATTGTTTATGGTTGGAAGTTTGATATGCCTCTCCCTAGCTACTTTCGTAGGTTCTAAATCAAGCGTACGGCTGGACTGTTGAGATGGATGCAACCACCGATTATGAAGCGTCCTCTCCTCCGGCATCTCTTCATTCCGGTGAGATAGAATCAGAGTTCAATAAAAGTAGTGTATCTTTGAAGACTTCTTCTGGTGGTGATACATGTCGAGATTCAGAAAGTACGGGGGAAAATGATACTTTTTAATTAAGTGCAAATGATACTATTGCCCCAGAATATGGAATAAATAGTTTTGGAATAAATAGAATATGGGTCAACATTGTCCGTAGTTATGCGAATAAAAAATGATCATTTCATTTTGGTATATATAAGCAAAAAATAAATAAATTCGGATGTTTCAAAACTGAGGTGACAGGGAGCCACTCTCCTTCATTAGTTAAACGAGCATATATGGGTTACTTAGACCACTCTCAACCCTGAAAAACTGACTGAAACCAATTGAGCACGTCAGTTTTTTCAGAAAACCGACTGAAACTAACGGATCACTCCCATCCTTCCTTCGTCACTTCATATTTCTGAGACCCGCATTTACCAATTTACCTTTAATATATACACACAAACAAAATAAAGGAAAAACAAAAACAAAAAAAACCACACACATCGGTTTGACGACGGGATTAACCGACGAGCCTCACCGACGAGGTGGTAACATTGGTGTCGATCTCGTCACTTCCAACCGACGAGAAGTGACGAGTACCAATGTGAGTGGCCTAAGCAGCTTAATAAGCGAACCGTGGTCAATTGGGTTTTCCAATTATCTAGGTACTTAATGGATCTTGTTCAACTTCTGAACCCATTTTTACCATTTGTTAGTCCTTTACTCAGGATCTATCGAATCGCCACTTAATCAAAAGTATACACAACGATTAATCAAGTGTTTAATATAAACGAGATCACACGAACACACAAATATCAATAAGCTTTTCTTGTATTTCTGATATGAACGTATAGCAATTAGCTTACAGATATCACACACGCTATTAGGGTTTCGTCAACCCCCAAACTGAACCCTAAAACGTCTATTTATACTTTCCGATTACCTTCTTGGCGACACTAGCCTGTTGCTAGCGACACTAGACAAGCGTCGCCATAGTGACACTGGCTAAGTGTCGCCCTGTACACTTCGGTAAATTTAGAAATCAAAACCTAACAAAACTCATACAGACTCGATGACCAACTGACTGAAAACTAACACATGTATCAACAAACTCCCATGTGTCAGCAGCTTGGTCTTCAAAAATCTTCAGTCAATCTAGTCTGCCGGGAACTTTCCACCAGCATGTATTCCCTTTTCTAAGCACACTTTAACAACTTTCTGAAACTTATCGGCCTCTGTCTTGAATCTCATATTCATTGCAATCTTGTTGTTGTGAAGAACTTCAAGATTAGTCTTTGAGAGATTTATCAAACTCATAGGATCATACACACGCAATTCATTAACCTTCAGCGTCAATAACTCCCAAGCATCATCCGTTTCAAGCTCAGTTTTAGGAATATATCTAATAATCGCCTCAGGTGTTATCTCATCAAATTGCCAATATCGAAATCTCCCGAGGAAGTTCAGTGGCAGTTTCTCCAAAGGAATTTTCGTCAAAGCTTTAGGAGAACGATAAACAACTTTTACAAATGGTCTCCTTGATACAGGATCAATCCTGTTCCGATATACGTATCTTTTACCCAGATTCGGCTTTATAAGATAGAATTGTTTGGAGTTCACTTCCTTTCTTAAAATTCTCTGAACTCGATTTCCCAGCTCATTATCAGTATGATTGATAATATTAATTTGAGCAAGATGAAGCAATTCACAGTAGGGAAAAGTACTCAAAGCCTTGAAACTTGTCACAAAATAGTGAATCCCATCCTTTCTTTTCACCACAATCTTCTTGAGATCTGGATCATACTTCCAACTGAGAATCTAACCCTTGTATCTTCCTTTTAGTTTGTAGAATCTACATTCTTTAGCAGTCTTCGTTGTTGGAATAGAAGAAGTTGCAGGCTTGGAAGAAGAAGACGGAATTTCAGTGGCTGTAGGCTCAGCGGTCTCTTTTTCAGACGATTCATTTTCAGTAGATTTCTCTAATTCCTCATCATCTTCAATGTCAGATATCTCTTCTCCCATATGTATCTCATCTCCAGCTGTATAATCATCATTGGCCATTTCCTGTTCAATATCAACGTCTGGATCGTCGGATGCAAACTCTTCTTCAACATTTGTTGTACCCTGCTGTTCTTCATTTATCAAACTTTGAAGAAATTACAGGTTAGCTTCAGAATAGTCAACATTTAATGTTACCGGTTGACCTGGAATAGGAGCAGAAGAAGCAAAGTAATCTAAAGCAATATTTTCATTAACTTCAGAATCATTTACATTGTCATCAGGTACATTTTCAACTACATGTATTTCCGATTCGAGAACCCTGGGGGTTGTTTCTAGTTCTAACTCCCCCGAAACAACAGCCAGGGATTCCAACTCTAATACCCGAAGCTCCAAAACTTCAGCTTTAGCGGCCTTCTGCTCCAATTCTTTAATCCTGGAAGCTTGAGCTTGAATAACATCACCCTGATCATAAACTTGAGCTTCAAGGGTGGTAAAAGCTTCCATCATATTCTGCATAAAATCAGATGGAATGTCAGAGGACACAGGAGCAGCAGATCGAGCAACATGCTCGTTGATTTGAATGGTTGAGCGGTTGCGCTTGGTTGGCGGAGACGGTGGCTCATAATCTGAATCTGTATCCTCGCGAGCTCTTTTCTCTTTGCCTCGATTTGCCGGTACATGAACACGCCCATCGCGAATACGTCGTTGAATACGTCTATACCGATCAGGGTTTTGACGACGTATCGTTTCCATTTGTGATGGATGAGGAACCGCACCATCAAAGTCACTTGGCGTTTTACCACCATCTGGTGGTGGTCGATGAACATGATCAGAAGACGAGGAGCTTTCATCGTCCTCAACATTCTCCACGTTCCCAGCTTCCTGATTAACCTGATTCATAAAATCCGGATTTGCATTTTTAAAAGCATCAAACATGTCGATATCAATCAAATCATCAACCGGTTGTTCATTAACCTGAACCGGTACCTCAATGAATTGTTCCTCATTGATTTGTGCAGCTGCAGGTGCCGGATCTGCATAGCTGTCATTGGGTGGCGGTAGGTAAGCTTCATCGATGATATGTCCAAATAACGGAACATCCGGTATTGGCTGCTGACCACGAGGTACACTGGCAGAATCGCCAAAGATACGCAAAAGCATCGGCGTCAGACGTAATAAAGACTCAACGTCCGGTGGGATCCCCAGATTCAGCCACTGGCAACGGGTTGAGCTCCTATGATCACACCTTCTCTTGCAAACATAGCACTGGATGGAAGGTATGCTTCACCGACCTCGTTTAAAACCATGATTCCTCCGAAGCTTTCATCTGAGTAGTCACTACACCCTACCCTATCGCTGAGTCTTTGGAAGCGGTTTCACTCCTTTATAGGTCGGAACTCTGGAACCTAAAGACTTTCTCAATCAGACAAGATAGATGGATTGAGTGCGCGTTGCCTTGATTTGAGGTTCACTCCTTTTCCTCTTCTTCCGGACCGGACCCTTCCATGTGAGAAGCAGGAAGTCGAGTTATTGATGAATGAGAATCTAATGTCTTATTAAACCTTGAGGAGAAATCTGTTCATCCAACTCGTGATAAAGTTTCAATCTAGTAAATTGATAAATGAATTATATATTTAAATACTAGTACTAGATGAATCGATGAGTTCCCCGAGTTTTTTTTTATTAATTTACTTATGGAATGGATTGACAGTGCCAAACTACTTTGATTTCTTTTCTTTGTGATAACAGGAGCATACCTTACGTGGCCAATATGTTAATTTGAATTTATTTATGAAAATTCTAACTTCTATGATAATATTACTTAAATTACTTATTCAACAAGTTCGATTGGTTTATACGAGTTGATTTTCTGTTACGATAAATTGATGAAACAATAGCGAGTCCAATAGCGGCTTCAGCAGCTGCAATAGCTATAACAAAAATGGAGAAAATGGCTCCTTTTAATTGACGACTATCAAAAAAATCAGAAAATGTTACAAAATTGAGATTAACCGCATTTAATATAAGTTCAAGACACATAAGAGCCCTAACCATATTTCGACTTGTAATCAATCCATATAGACCGACAGAAAATAAAAAGGCACTCAAAACAAGTACATGTTCGAGCATCATTAACTAACTCCTTATCAATCTCGATTCATCTCAATATGAACAATAATTTAACCAATTGGATTTACTAGTTGACTAGAATATAAAATAACGTAATGGAATAAAGAAATATATAGGGAATAGGTCGAACTAATAAAGAATCAAATGTCCTTGTCTTTTGCAGTAAAAACAAGAACGTCTCTCAACAAACGGTTGAGGATGAGGATGAACTGACGAAGATCTAAAGGGTGAAGCATTACCTGAACATGTACACTTATGTGCACAAGTAGAAGTAAATGCTTCTGTAGGTGAAGAGGTTGAAGTAGAAGGTTTGTCATTTAAAGGAATTTCTAGGCATATTTCTCCCAAAGCGCTGATGTGAAAGTTCGGGACAATCACGAATCAAATGTCCTTGTCTTTTGCAGTAAAAACAAGAATGTCTCTTAACAAATGGTTGAGGATGAGGATGAACTGATGAAGATCTAAATGGTGAAGCATTACCTGAACATGTACACTTATGTGCGCAAGTAGAAGTAAATGCTTGTGTAGGTGAAGAGGTTGAAGTAGAAGGTTTGTCATTTAAAGGTTTGTCACCATTCTTTTCTTTCTTCAATATTTTCACAGGAGTCTGTGAATCTATTGGAGATTTTTCTTTTAAAACCTTTTCTTTAACCTTATTGTTTTGAACCTTAATCGCATGTTCATTAGTTAACATGATGTTTTCGGGTTTAACCTCAACCTCTTCAACCCTTTTGTATTCCAAATCAGTGAGATCCTCAATCTCAATTACCTCCTTAGTACTAACTGGAGGTGTACTCATAGCCTTAACAAAAGTAGCCCTAACTGACTCGGCCTTTTTAGTTGGCGCAACAGTTGGTTTCTTGGTACTGACTGAATCATCATTATCAGTACTTTAAATGACTTCTTTATCAGATTTTGTGTCTACTTTAGATGCAAAAGTAGACACAAAGTCTTTGATGTCATCCTTAACAGGCATTTGGCAATAATCACTTGGAGGGGGAACTTGGTGATATCCAAGTCCAGCATTACTCTTTGTGTCAGTGCGTTGCTTGTTTATGATCTCATCAAAGACAATAGAGGATGTTGAAAAATTTGAGAGTTTTCTTTTTAAATCGACAATTTCTGCCCGAGATTCAGCAAGTTCCTTATTCGTTAAAGAAATTTCTTTCAAGTAACTATCAATGGCATCTTGCTTACTAAAAAATTTAGCTTTTAAGGCCTTTGTTTCAGACTGAGAGGCTTCAAGTTTCTTATCAAAAAGAGTTTCATTATGTTTTAAATCTTTATTCGCCTCCATGAGTTTATTGATGTTTTCTCTCAAATTATCAGTATCCTCTTTATATCTGTCTAAAGAGTTAGTTAAATTAATGCATGAAACACAAGAAAATGGTTCAGCATCAACCTCAGGGGTAATGTGAGCCATGAGAGCAAGTTGATGTAGCTCTGCTTGTGCCGTCCAATCAATTGAAGAAGGTTAGAAAACAATCAATGCATTATCAGTATTGGTTGTCTTCTCTTTCTCCCGCTGCTTAGCATTAGGATAAGGTGTCTTTGGCGGAGAAGGCTTGGTAAAACCGGTTGAGGGTTGCTTGGGCGTATCACATTTTTGCTAGCGAAGTGCCCATAATTCTGACAGTTGTAACACCTTACTTTACTCTTATCAAATCCAAAACCAGATTTCCCATCTCCTTCCAATTTCTTGCGCCCAGTACGCTGCAAAAAAAATTTTGCCCTTCTTGTGAGCATCGCAAAGTTCCAGGTTAAGTCCATCTGTTCCAGATCATCCTCATCAATCTGAGCGTAGTCTTCGAGATACCATGCACATAAAGGTCCAGATCAATGACACTTTAAGAGCCAAAACGGACCAATGTCACTGCTGGGTTAATGTGACCTCCTGCACACTTTGTACAAGTATTATTTACCAAAGGTAAAACAAATATCATTAACAATACAAAATAAAGGCATTTATTAGTATAAAATCATGAAAATGTCCCAATCTTACATGAACTTCTCACAATATGGTTCAAATATCATAGTTTATACGAGTGTATCTTTGTGCCTTCCAATTATATATAACGAAACCTCAACTTATTTGTCATCTATATAAATATTTTGCATAATTCAAGAATCTAGTACGATATATGTTGGAAATATCGTTAGAAAACATGTAATTTTCATCAACTTTGGACACAGATAAATGTATGTATATGTTATATGTATAAATAAATTATTGTGAGTTAGTGTTCTCCTTGATGAGAGTTTCACAACGAGCTAAGATATGTCCAAAATGGAGTAAGAGTAAATGAGATATCAAGTCTTAAAGTGATCCACTTGAAATAAAGTTGGAAGCAATGAAATGGGTTATCAGTTTTTGGACAAATATAAGATGGACAAATATAAGAGCAGTTTTCAAATATATGAGCAGTTTATATTATAAGTTGTGGAGAGACACTGCAAACTGATAAACACTCGGCCATTGATGTTGTTCAGGAAAATCGAAAATGTCAGGAGAAGAGGTAAGGTCATGAAGCTTTTGGTATGTGTTCGATTCCAAATTTAACCTCATGATTTTCCCAGGTATTTGTACCACCAAGAAGGATTCATCATCATCACTCCCCAACACAAGAGATAATACATCAAACTCACGTACGCAACCATGTTCAAAAGTATGCTTGTTCACGCTTTTAGGGAACAATGATCCACCAAATTCTTCAAGATCAATATGGTATTTCACTAACCAATCTGAATAATCTGTTCTCAATTCATATATTTCGAACTTGGTAATGAGAGGACAATAAATTTCAGCAAGAAGCAACTGATCCCGAGACTCAAATATATAATATAAATAGTTTGTGTGATAATCCAAACCTTGATCCAAAGCAACTGATGGGGTTTTTATTTCGTCAATCATCTCTTGATCCAAATCAAAATACACAATAAATCCAAACCTGTCAATCCAATAGATGGCGTTGTTCCAATAAACACCACTAGTAAAGTCGACATCCGATAATCTATCAGTCCGGATATCAAATTCATATGAAAGATTGCAAGTGCGAGTTTGTGAGGAATACATATGTATCTGATATTTGATGCTGAGTGTTACGGAATCATAATCATTATAAACATATATAATTTTGTAATGAGGTGATTTTGAGGGATCAAAAGCTATGTTGATACCAGATTCATGTTTTCCATCACCGGGGACGACGGGAAGCCTAATGAATTGGTTGATGGTAGGATTATATAAGTAATTATTGTCAGTAATTACTGTAAAATCCTCACTAGATACAAGGTTACCACACAACATCAAACCATTACAAGAATGTTTAAAGTAATAATCTGGATGAATGTTATGGAGGGTTGTGAAATTGAATTTAACCGGATTATGGATGTCGAATGGGACAAGCACATATTCCAACAAGGAGGTTGGGACAAACAAACCGGAAGGAGGGTCTGCTAGCTTAGTAGGGTTTTTGAAAGCAAGGTGGTTTGTAATTATAGAGTACCAATGTTTGGATACAGACTTAAACAGAATCAAGGATCTTACTGGTAATCTTAATAGGATTTCAGTCACGAGGTCTTCGCAGGAACCAACTTTGTTCGCAGCCAACCAAGAAGGAGACGAATCATCGGTCGGCATGATTGATGGTTATTTTCTTCAAAGACAAAAGTCATGACCATACATGTATATGACGCTATACAGGCTCAAAATCTCTCAAACCCTAACCGTAAATGTATGATCTTAATTGGGCCCATCTTAATAGGGTACTCAGGCCCAAACGCTCAAACCAGTGGCCCAAGATTCATACTCATCGAGTCACCATTTTGTTCGTCTAACAGTTCTTAGCCAGTAAATTATCTCGAACTTTAAATTAAATTAAATACAAATAATGTAACTTCTATTTCTAACTATCTTTCCTTTCACATTTCTATCTCCTGTTATGTAAGGTTGTACAATTTCATAACTAAGCATCTCAATATCAAAAATGAATGGCAAAATACTTTTCGATATCCAATCGGATATCATCAAAAGACTCTTGTCAAATCATAATTTACATCTTCAGTCAACGTTAGACTACACACGAGAACGAGAAATTTTCTCCATATATTTTAAATTCCATTATTGCATGCTATTTTTCCTAAATCCTAGTAATATATGTTCTTGATAACGATACTAGGATTTCGGAAGAATGGTATGGAAACGGTAAACGGTTTCCAAGTATCGACCACTTTTGAAGTTTATGAACCCTCCTCATAACATTTAAGCTATCTTGAAGTTTATGGTGTAGATGTTCTTCGTGGCCTCCTACATGGAAACACTACTTTGGTTGGATTCTCGTGTGTATCCTCAATTTGTTCATGAAACAAAGATTCATCTATACTTTTGTTGTGCGTAACATTGATAGAGCTATCTGCATAATATTTTTCCACCCGATATATAATTACTAGTTTTATGACCCGTGAAAATACGGGTTTGTTGAAATGATTTAACTTATGCGATTATCCGATTAAAGTTTTAATTATTTTATAGGCAACTTGTAATATGTATTAACTTTCCTACTATTATGTTTTGTAGTCATTTAAAAGTTGTTCTTTATTTACTTTACACTATTTGTGATTCGATAAATTATAGAAATCACCTACTCCCTCCGTCCCATAATAAATGTCTCACTTACTATTTTGGGATGTCCCAAAATAAGTGTCCAGATTCTCTTTCAACCAATCAGAAAAGACTTTAGTGGATAAAGATAAGATGTTATTGGTAGATAGTGACTTTCCTTGAACTGTGTGCATTTTTTCATAAGACACTTATTTTGGAACAAAAGGAGTATTTACTAAAGCTAATATGGGTTTGGCTAACTCGATCATACTGCAAGGCTATAAGTTAAACTTCATTAATTACCATTACCATTTTTGTTATTTGAGAAAAGTGAAACTTCATTTTGTTATCACACAACAAAAAAATAGAGAAATCAAAATTTCATTACAAACTTCACAAACACATATTTACGTGCAATACATCACGTACATATACATAAATAACCACAACCCATTGACCCATTACTGCCAATACATTTATGACCCAAATACTATATAAACATACTAGTATATACATTTGAGACACATCACAATATTCATTCAAGAAAAACACACCATAATATCCGGGTACAACTCCAGCCACTCTAATATGATGATCATGTAGTCTGCTTCCTTCCTCTCGTACCCACAACAGAACCCAGCCTAAAGCCATACCTATACCCCTACCATCACTTTATTAGCACCTACTACTCATCCTTATACCAGTAGATTTAGGATCTTATCAGATGGATCAACATCTCAATCTTTATTATTTCATTTTATATCATAAAAAATACATCTCTTTCTGCCAATTTCTCTGTAGTCAATTACTCAACTGTCATTTTTTCATATTCTTAACACAACACCAGAAACATTTAAAGAGGTTTAAACTTAAATGTACATAGAATTGAGGTTAATAAAAAACCCATCATGGAAATAAAAAGACAGTTGATCAACCAATGATGATACAGATGCAATAATTGGCACATTTTATGTATGAAACTCATTATGTAAGGTTAAAACTGCAAGAACCCAGTTTTTCTAGTGAGTAGCTTGACTGTCCCCATTTCTGAATGTATACAAACCAATTCATTTATTTCTTCCTTCATGCCAAGCAACCTCATATCATGTCCATTTGCAATATAGTACACACCAAAACTATCCAAGATATGTGTCACCGTTCCTGCACCATCATTATCGTCACAACTCACAACACAAATCAAGTAAAAAACCAGCTGCTTTAACTATCCAAGATATGTGAGCATATGAAGTCATGAAAGTGTATAAAATAAAGTAAAAAAAAAAAAGTCAGCTGCTTTAATTATAGGAGATTGATAATTATATTTATAATTTATTAGGCAATGCATGGTACAAAGTAGAGCATTTCAGTCCAAATAAATAACATAATCTTACATGCCATTATGCCAAAACAGTAGAACCAACATCAACAACTCCAGGAATGCTTCCTCATAACCTGCACTTCAACCCAAAGTAACATCAACTCAGGGAGTGCTTCCTTACAACCTGCACTTCAACCCAAAGTAGCCAAACTCAATGTAAGCTACTTATATTTACTAATTTACCTTCAAGAAACCCTAGGAATGTGTGGTTGCTTTATAAAAGTAAATGAGTCAGTAGCGATCCAAACACTTCAAAACAACCTCTTTTAAATATAGAATAAGTATCAAATCAAAATAATGTGAATATAAAGTAGACATAAAGTTTCAAACATACATTCAACCTTAAAAATGCTACCTGGTTCACCTGACCAACTCATTTATTCCAAAGACGTGTACTGTAACATCCACTCCTCGGGTCTAGTTGTATTTTAATATTTTCTGACTTTTAATTATTTATTAGTGTGTCAGAAAATAGTTCTGTGTTATTATTTGAAAATAATTGGTTAAAGAGTCACATAATTTATTGTGACTAGTAAACTATTGATTGTTTTAAATTAACTTAGTTAACGGTAAAAGAAAATAGTTTTCCCCGCAAATGGTTTTAAGTTCCAGACAATGATAAGTACGAGGGACAGAACTAGTACACATATTTTATCATATATGTTTAAAATACGTATGAAACCTTGAGATTAACTCCAGAAAATTCATACGAACGTGAGGAACTTCCAGAATAAAATCCAAACCCTAGAATTAACCTTTAATCATCAAATACTTGCAAAAATCAAACTCTGTTCATCTTGGAATCACTCTGGCCGAACCAGAGAACACACAGGGACTATTCAAAAACTGTAAATCAAGCTTTCATGTTGAATTGAAGTGGTAGAACATTGATTTAAGCTTCAATAACATGAGTTAATCATTCCTTGATCCTTCTAATCACTTGGTAAGTCCTAATTCATTGATTTTATAAACCTAGAAAGTGGGTTTTTGAGTATTTGATGAAATTAGCTTGATTTACTTGAAATTAAAGCTTGTAGTGATTCTATCATTGTTAATTGATAGTTAATTCATGATTATAGATAAAGCCCTAACATAGAAATGAAGAATTTGATATTTGCTCATGAAGAAAGTTAGGGGTTTGATTGATTATTCATGAATTGTGGTTTTAAAGCTTGGAATAATGATCTATACATTGATAAGTATTGATTAATGGAGATGATAAGCATAATTCAAGCTAAAAGTTATAAATTGATTAAGTGTTCTTGAAATTTATTGAGGCTAATGATGAATTTGATGATTATAATGGGTTATAAGATAAAATTAGCATTTTTTTATGGCTAAGAACACTTAATTGATGATTAAAGATGATTGTGTGAATTTAATTATTAAGTATTCATTAAACCAAGTATTGTGGTTTTGATGAATTTTTGATAATTGAGGTTAATGTGATTATTCATAATCTTGAAATGAGAATTACAAGTGAATAATGATTTGAGTAATAACTCATTGAAATTGGATTATGAATCATGTTGTAGTTACTTAACTAAGTTGTTTAATGTAACTACATTAGTATGATGTTATATTCATATTTAGACAAGTGACTAACTTGTGTTATTTATATTGTATTCTCATATATGGAGAAAGACTCAGTGACATTAGACTACTGAGTGGACAACTGAGGTATTCAGTGAGTGGATCTATAACCTTAGTGTAATTTAGTTGTAACAGGTTTGGTTACAACGAGTAATGTATTATTACTGTTTTTGTTTTCCATTATGATTATTGCTAGTAGTAATAATACTGTTGATAGACTGTTTAGTCTGATATGTTGACCTGATTGAATATGTGATCACTTGTTATTTGGCCTTCGGGCATTATGGTATTGAGGTCAACGCGATAGTTGGGTTTGGTTACTATTGTAATACGACAGGAATTTCCTTGTACTTCTCGTTAATAGGAAATTAGGTCGTATGAGATTAGTACCAAACTATCGTTCTATTCTGTATTGGCCATACAGTGTGACGGTAAGTGTTACTGGAGAATCCCCGGGTATTATGATATCTCCAGAGCCACCGATCCTCATTGACGTGTTATTGTATTGAGATGTTATCTCATTGAAATAGAATTTTATGTTCTTGGCTGAAGGTTTCCCCAAGAACTCTAGATACTCTGTGATATTGTGTATTTACGATGCTTTTATGTAAACAGAGTTGTTATGCTAAGTTGGACTGTTGATTATTATTCACTCACTTAGCTTTGAGCTAATCCCCCACATTAACCCTTCTTGCAGGTTATAGAGTGGATATTAGTTGGGCAAGAAGTTGGGCTGGATGGAAAGTTTGACAACTGAGCGTGTACTCTGATATATGATTGGTTCAATCAGAAATGTTTTATGAAATCATATAACACCTAAGTTGATAAACTATAGTTTGAAATAGTTTAAACTTTTATGTTGGTTAAATAATGTGAAATTTAAAGTATATATGGACTTTCGCTTCCGATGTATTATAATAAAATGATTGTAAAAAGAAGGGTGTTATATGTACCAGTTCTCAGTTCAGCTCTGTAGACTGTCAATATTCTTCTCATCAGTATCGACATCTTTTAGCTGAAAAGACTACGATTTGAATGTAAAGAGAACTAACAAAATTTGGTTGAACAACCTACCTATGAGCTGAACATATAACCTTTTATAGCCTGCAAAATACAGAACATATAACCTTTTATATATATTGAAACTCAAGTTTTGTATGTGCACCAAACCATCAATTAGAAAATCATAATCCATGTAGGAAAACAGAAAGAAGTTAAAACCTTTTTAAAACAGCTAACCATTTAATCATACTAATATGACTTAAGTGCAAACATAGGAGCTGAACATTCAAAGTACTTAATAATACAAAGGCTGAAAAAGTCATATTTGGATGTTGAGGTGATTCCCCTGTTGCATGTACAACCCATTCCCATTACAATTTTTTTTTTATCTAATTTAACAGTGTAACCCATTTATATATCAAGCCAAACCAAATCAAAATAACCATTATGGCAGTTTAAACCGCACTCTTTCATGACAGTAGCCCTAGAAGTTAATAGAAATATAGAATACTAATATAACCTCACATAATACGTAGAAAACTTCACATAATATAACCTCACATGATACCGCTATCGAAAATCATAATACGTAGAAAACTTCTTAAACAACCACCAACATAGAACAACTTACACAATTTAGAAATATAAAAAAGAGGCTTAAACTCACCTTAAAGCCAGCTGTTAGCACCTTCATTTGCATCCTTCAAAATAACAGAGCAAGCCCCCATCTTGCCACATCTACATTCATCAAAGAGAATATTCTCACGAATCAAACTAATGACATTCTTAATCACAAACGAATTGCTCCATTCCAAACGACACACAGACATAGACAAAAGATATTGATTTCTCACAAACTTATGATAATTATAAATTACTCCCAATATTCCCAGTTTTAATAAGCTAATTAATCGTTTCTGATTCGAGTCATAATACCAATTGTCAACACACATACAAATAACGTAACTACTATTGGTTCTCTATAAACTCACCAATTACCTAACTCAAATTCAATATACAACAAATATCATGAAACTCATACATCTTTAAAATGCATAAAAAGACATATATAAAGAAATTGAACAACTCTAAGATCACTAAATCAAACGTTTAACTAAAGAAATTGAACAATACATACCTCAGACAACCAAAAAATTGAAACTTCTCATCTCCAAACTCGAGTGCAAAACCCGTACAAATCATATCCATATAACAATAATTAGTGTAGATATAATTTTAAAACCAAAACCCACTCACGTTGAAACACATCCACAATCAAAATCAAACCCTAGACTACATAAATCTAACTACTACCACCAACAAAACTTATACTACACACCCACCACACTAAGAACCTTTACATGCATGATCATTTGTACAGCTACATGATTTGGCCCATTTAACTTCTTTTTATCATTAAGTTCTTGACTAAATAAGTAAATAACTATAATCCTTTGACTTACATTACAAAGCCAGAAACCACAGGGTGTTATCGTGTCCTTATTCAAACCCATAACAATCTTTTCATGTTAGATTAAAGAAACCATCTTCAAACAGGACATCATATGTATTAATTATGAAAAACATGGGTCGAACCAACAACCTCTTGGTTAGTGGGCTCCTCACGTATTGCTAGGCCAAATGCTTTTAGAAATGGAGTCTTAACTACAACTAATTTATGCATCTCAAATGGGAGCTGTCAAAAGATGGGTCGGCTCGGATGGGTTCATCTAGCCCTTTTTCTAACTTTGAAAGTTCATAAATATACCATATATTACAATTAGCTAAAATGTGATTATATGGAGGAAGTTTTGTATCAAAGATTATTGGGACAAAGAGTTAGACATAATACCTTGTTGATGGCATTTCCAAATTCATTGTTGTACTCATTCAATGTTGCATTGAGCTGAGCTTTGCTTCTTGTTGTGAGAATCCTGATGAACTCATTGTCATTGTAAGCTTTGTCACAGATCTTCTGATGGATGGTAATAGCCTCTGATTTTGCTAAACTCATATTCACCTCCTCTCCTCATAATGGAAAGCGCACGGTAACCACCCCGATTGCAGGTGTTTGCTTCATATTTTAAGAATCAATCACGAGTATGAAGTCCACAATGATGGGTCAAAATTTGCCACCTATCAAAACTACCCTTATGCTAAATTAAAGAATCATATCTTAAACGTTAAATACACAAATAAATAGATTTTTAGGTATCATAACGGTTGATTTATTATTCTATGTATCATTAGCCATTATTTAGCATTTTCGACATCATTACATGACCGTGAATCAGTTCCATCACCATGCTACACATTATTATTTAGCTTTACTATTAAATGCTGAAAAGGAAAAATCAGAACCAAGCGTTAACGTTCCATACCTTGGCCATAGAATCTAAAATATCTTATTCACTTAAGAGGGGGTGGTGGTCTCCCAACGCTCAACTCTGTTAACTGCCTTTGGATTCTATGTGCTAACAAAGATGCAAAGCACGCGTAACAGGAAACTATTTTCCAAGGCATACAAAGTAGCGTGGACATCTCAACTTTGTTGAACTCCTACACTTGGTATGACACTCTGCTCAAAAGATAACAATAAGGAATGTCAGATTTGGTTATTTAGATGATAATTATATGTTAACTTACTACATTAAATTGATATAATGTATATAAATTTTTGCTAATAATAAAAATAAATCATACCTACGGCTATTTATTAAAACGCCTATAAATATATTTAAAATAATTTAGAGTGGAGGAAGAAGATGGGTACTCGAAAACTTACAAAGAATCCCAATCTAACAATCAAAAAGCATCAAACTTATGAGTGATACCACACATGACCTGCTTTAAACCCATCCTTTTCCTACTGGAATTTCTCCCTGCTTTAAACTTATGAGTGACACCACAAATGAAAAACTTTTTACCTCTTCATCTGTGACTTCAGACTGAAGTTCTCCCACAAAAATTCCTAGTTAAAACGAAAAGCTTGAGTGGTATTAGGCATCATGGTCTCATTCAGCAGCTTCATGTGAGACATACTCGTTGAACCCACAACACTCTGACTGACCACTCTGCTAAACATAATTATAAATCAATAAAACTAAGAGTATTGCAGTAAATCAGAAACAAAAGAAAATTGCCAAATTAGTTATTAATACGTGAGCAATCCATATAAAAATCGACCATGGATACCTTTAAACTCACACTAAACACGCCATTTGAAATAGATTATAAAGTATTATAAATAAACATAAAATCAGAAATTATCTTATATTCAAATCACTCAACTAAAGAAAATGATTGAGAAGTTGAAATTACCTGATGTATGTGTGTCCATGAAATTAGGTCAATATAAAAGATTTTTCTAAATAAGCTTTCCTACTTGAATTCTGCATTAAATCGACATCCCCACCAAAATTAGTCATATTTAAACATAAATGCATTTAATTCTTCCATTTAAATTCCGTTGATCATGCCTTTTTTAATTCTTCGTTTACTCTCGCTGGAAAACCCTAACGTGATCAGATGGAGATGAAAATTAAGAAACGCGAAGTGAAAAGCAGGTTAAGATGAAAGATAATATAAATAACCTATTCTATTTTCGTTGTGACATTTTATCAAATAGTTGGTGCTCAACAAACAACAATAAACTTCATCTCCAATACATTCATACATAAAATTATGATGAACAACAATGAAGAAAAAGTGTAAAGCCTAAACGCTAAACGCCAAACTAAATAGAAAGTTCAGTAAGATTGATTACCTGAAATAAATTCGTGATGAAACTTCAAGAAGACTGAAGAAATTTCTGTGGAGAATTATGAAGATGAAAGCGATGTTGTAGAGAATTTTCAAATCAATGGAGATGTATTAATCGGATGGAGAGTGTTGTAAGGAATTTTGAATTCTTGATCGCAGAGCTCTGGAGAAGAAGAAGGCATGCGTAGCCTAGGGTGGGCTGCAGAAACCACGCTTTAATAAATAATTGATTTGGAAGTCACAAAGTAAACCTGTAAGTCGGCTTCATAATTAAAAATACAATTAATTTTTTGATGCATTAATCTGTTTAGAGACCGATGACATCATCAAATTCATGAGAGAACGACACATCAGCAAGAAGATGGTCTGAGAGCATGACAAATAAGCAAAAGTGATGTCAGCTTCATTGACAAATTGTATATAAGATATAAGATAGATAATAATAGTAGACTAGATCATAACCCGCGAATT
Source organism: Helichrysum umbraculigerum (assembly GCA_949592205.1). Taxonomy (NCBI): domain Eukaryota; kingdom Viridiplantae; phylum Streptophyta; class Magnoliopsida; order Asterales; family Asteraceae; genus Helichrysum; species Helichrysum umbraculigerum. The sequence goes on along the minus strand of CATIUR010000001.1, from coordinate 139,513,712 downwards.
CGCGGAAGGCTATTGTAAGATTTTAATACATAACCCGCGAATTCTTTAATTTATTATATTTTATTTTATTACGTAATTATTAAGTTGACATATTTAGCATTGCAGATATGTTTTGAATTGAAGGAGATATGTATATCCTGGAAATGCATATAACTTATGCATTATGTCTATTGTATGTGTCATACTTACGTTTGCTATTTTAATGCATTCAACTTTCAGAAATGGTATTTTAATGTATTTTGCTGATGTGTCACTCGTTTAAAGTGCCACGTGGCATCCGTAGAGTTTGACATATCATCAATACATAAGCAAAATACATTAAACCATCATTTCTGAAAGTTGGATGCATTAAAAATTGCAAACGTAAGTATGGTACGTACAATAGACATCGTGCACAAGTTAGATGCATTCTCAGACACTAACTCTTATGATAAAATATAATCTATCGTTTATTATTGTATTATATAGGAAGATCCTTTATATACTTTGAGCAAGCATTTGAGTTGTTAATGGTATTGTCGTTGAAATGCGGGTGCAGTTATTTCAATATTTTCAAAGTTGAATTCGTAAATAAACATGTTATATTGTTATCGTAGTGGGTTGCATAATTATCCGGTTATGTATATTTTCTTCTAAAACATATTTTAAAACACATGTGATGCATGGAAGCATGAATATTATGACATAAGTGATCATGCAAAGTGATAGAAGAAAAATGTTGGTTAACAATTAAAAAGGGATAAATAGAGTAAAACTTGCCCAAGATGTCGACCGATGGTCAATCAATCATATTCCCATGTCAAACATGAAATAATGTAGGAAAAAAACTAATAACATTATGAGCAGAATGAATCTAACTTTGCAGCATCCTTACAATATACTGCCATAATAATGTTAGCAAAGAAACTTGCAATGAATTGACAACATATATGGTTCTCCGTGGAATTCGATAACATTAGTAGTTTTTATAGTACAACTAATTCATTAAGCAATTAATAATTTCAAACATAATGCTGTTGGTCAATCCCTCATTTTTCTCAATCAATCCCTTTTGCCTCCGCAAATCTAGAGTCCCATTAAAGGAGAGCCTGTAGAAAGTTTTCACCCTGAAACGAATAGTATTAAACACTTGACTCATAAGTTGTAAAATATGTGGAATTTTGAAAAATGGCATTTAAATAGATAAAATTATAGGATTTATATCACAGATGGAACTTATAAATAACAAATCGATAACGATGTAATTTGTAGTTACTTTTATATCTATATTATATCTGAATTTATAGATAACCGGGAAAACCGACTGGTCGTCATAACCCAAACAACTCTAACTTAACCTTTATTTGTATGACCGTTATATATTTGCCACGTGCCATACAAGTTCAAGAGTTTGAAAAAAATATACCTCACTTTTGAAGTTATCATATAAGACAACGGAAGCTAACCAACTCGAGAACACATTAAACAAAAACATTTACATACATTTAAAAGTCAAAACCAAATTAATCAAGATCTATTAATGAAAATCATTGAGTGCCCTTCTCTTGAAAAAGTATTGGTTTAACAATCATCGAATGCTCATGCCTTACTCCATTTATGAATTTGTTTAACTACTGAAATCTATTATTGCAAGAATAAAAATTCATAGTTAGATCAATCACCAAATGTATAACATTTTAAACCATTCAAATAAAACAACAGAAACTATAATTTAGTGATATAAGTTGGTATATATACATTAGATCAGATTAAGAATAAGAACTCGATTAATTAGATTAAACAAAATAGAGGTAACGAGCCACCTTTTCGGGGATCTAATTTCTTTGCTAAAAATTATTGGCGATCTCAAACTTTCTGCAGGTGACCATGACAGACAGAGATGGAAATTAGACCTTTCGGGTCACTTTCATTTAAAATCCTTTCTCGTCTAGTACAGGAGAAACACATCGAGGAATGTGGGCAAGCATCATGTGTGGAATAATTGGGTGTCAAAGTAAGTGAATGTGTGCATTTGGCAGTCTTCCCTTAACTGTGTCCCTACTCAACTAAAACATCGTTCGAGAGGTATTTAAATTCCTTCAGCAGCCTGCCCATTTGTGAGTAGGCGGATGATAGTCTCGATCACTGTTTTCTCTATTGGGACAAAGTCAAGCCAACTTGGTGCAAATTATGGAGTTAGTGGAGAGTATCTACGGCAACATCTTTCTTTTTGGATAATAATTCTCTTGGTAAGGATCCTGTAATTGGCAATGATAAGTCAGACAAGATTATTCATGAAGTATTAGTTGTGTTGAATTGGGCTATTTGGAAGTGGGGCAATCGGGTTATGCACTCTAATGCTGATTTGATAAACTCAGTTTGGTGCAAGTACATATTCCAAATGGTTCAACGTCTTTCTTTAATTTGGATTCCGATCCGCTGTTCTTAACAGTCGTATAATTAATTCAAATGAACTGTAGCATAACATTTTGTGGGTTGAAATTGTTGGTATTTCATTTGACACTTTATCTAATATATCAACAATATATAACATGCTTAAAAGTGAAGCATGATGAAAGCATTAGTGATAAATCACCCTAGTGATTAGTCTTCTAGACTCTACATCCATAGGCATAAGCTTTTTTAATCTTCAACTCTGTAGAGAAAAAGGTGAAAACAAATCGATTCCATAAGGTCGTCAAGCCTAATCGTGTTAATAAACATGAGTATATAGATTAAATCTAAAGAAATATATATATAAATTAAGAATTATAATAGTATATAGATTAAAATCTTAAAAAGGATCATACTATATGGCTGCTTTCTTTTAATAATATTCAGGTGAGACCTCATAAGACAATAAAATATAATACCGTTTTTTGTAGAAAAGGAAAATTTATTAATAATACCAAAGTATTTACAACATGAGCATACATTGGCAAACATATACCCAAAGACACTATATAACCATGTATGCTTTAACTATCCATTTACAGTATAACCTAAATAGACCCTAAAACAAAGACCACCATACAATAATATATACAATAGTTCTTGCCAATCAAGTTATATCAAAGAATGTTATCAAGGTCCATGTACTAAATATTACAGTAGAAGTTACTTTGACATTGATTGCTTACGATGTACGTAGAGAAAAAGAGGAACAACAATGATCTGACATTTTTGATCATGTTAAGAGTCTGTATGTGAGGTTTAAGACGATAGAATTTTCATTTGGTCCGTGTATGTAGCCCAAAAGTGCAGCTTTATAATGCACATTTTTCAACTCCAAAATGCAAAATTAAGTACAAAAGTGAAGCTTCTGGACAGTTTTTAGTGCAATTATGCTAAGTACCACCAAAAGTTTGTGTATCTTGAAACCATAATACTGCTCAAAATCATGACCTTGTCATAACCATGATTTGCTCATCTAGCTTCTAATAATTTTCCTCAAAACCAATAGACAATAAATCAAGGGCATTAGTTTGAAGGAATGAATTTGTACCAAATTTGAAAGTTTTGATGAATCATCATCTATCATTGAAATTGTAAAGTGTAAAAATCTCAAGAGAAACGTAATCAAAATTACTATGATTTATACCTAGAAATAAAGCTTGTATGAGTGGCAATGTGGACCAAAACTCGGAAGTGTTTCCGGCCAATTTGCTGCAAATCAGAGGCTGAAACATACATAAATTTATCAAAATGTAATATCGAGAAAGTACCAAAAGTTTAAATTGTTAGTACAACTTCTAGAGAAGGTAAGCCACCTGGTATGCACAAGGAAAAATAACGTGTAAGATCCCTTATTTAGCAGCCTTGATGTCTAAGTGACTCAGGACTTGGGTCTTTATCTGTTGTGACATCAGATGAAGAGATAGATGCTTGTTGCAATATGATAGGATGCTCTAGCTTCAGTAAAGCTTAGAATCCTGGTATAAAGTTTATGGTGATAAGTATATTCTTCTTCTCAGAGGTATATGTTACTACAAATTAAAAGATAATTCTTATTGAAATTTTGGTACTTGTAAAACTTATAAATTCAAAACAGAGATCAGTAGCTACCCTTCTACAAACAGTTCCCGATGAAAATATTTATACACCTTTCTTTACAGCATAACATAAGGATTGCATCAAGGCGGATAATTGTGAAAGTGTGAGAGTAAGTGGAAATCATGTTACGTGATCTTCTTGGCTGAGGGTGAAGAAAGAACGTGAAAGCTATTAGTTTTAGTTATTGAAATAAAGAGCTCACTACAAATAAATCTTGAAAATGACAATATAAGGACAATTTATGATTTTGGGTTTTTACCTCAAAATTAGGGAATATTGTTAAAGCCTATGATGGAAGAATGTTCTTAAATGCTTCAATGTCCAAAACATTTCCTCCATTTTGTACACCTGAACACAAGCTAAAGTGCTAAACAATTGAATTCTGATTTTTGAGAAACATTAACTTTAGCAACAGCTAATTAGCTAAAAAAACTTTCAAATCGATTACATAATATCCATAATCACCTACAACTACATAATTCATATGATAGCCTCACTTAAGACAATACATGTTATTCCGAGTCAACTGATATACTACTGAAAGATAATTAAAAAGGAATATATGTAACCAAAAAACAAAATGTACCCATCAAATACCCATCTATACATCAATTGCCAAATACAAGCTTTATGTAGTAGTTGCAGCAAATAATTTGTTGTGAAAACCCATGAACAACTGCGTTACTATATCAATATCACCCATAAACATTATTAATCATACCAAATTCAAGGCGCGTTTCTTAAATATGTGTAGCTAAATGTAAGACCACATTTTGTCAAATTTGAGCAGGTTTTAATATATAAAGACAAGGAACCTATTCCGAAATGAGAAGATTCTAATTATGCTACATATATAAATAAACAAATAATAAGGTTAATACTCTCAAGCATTCAATCAAACACTTGGTGTGCAAGCTATTGAAACTCATATTACAAAGATTAGAACCAAAACTAAATCCGAAAACTCAACCACCTTTAAAATTTTCAAATCAAAATACACTAATTGTTGGTAATTCAAATGCAAATCCAAATCAAAAGGACATGAACAACCAATTACCTGCAAGTCTTCGGCCATTAGAACCACATAAACCACCAATCTAAGGGACTTTAAATAGAAGGGATCGAAGAACGTTAATCTGAAAAAACAAACAAATTTTCCACAACAACTCAACGTGTTTGTTTAATCGTATTGAAGTTACATATCTCTGACATAAGAAAATACGCATGAAAATTAAACTTGCAATCTACAATATCAATGAGAATGGAAGAAAAAGTGACCTGTGACTTTTAATTCAATTGAGTTAGAGTTTGATAATGAATATTTTAAAAATAGATAAATGAGGTGATTATTATTGATTCATTCAGAATCCTTCATATTTGAATTTTGAATATACCAAAATTGTAGGAAAGATTGAGAGAGAGACAGTCGCTTTATTTGACCATAATTATGCTCAGTAATATTTTCTTATATAACCTAGTCAACCGTTTTGTTTGAAAATTGAATATAAATTTGAAATTTAAATTTAAATTGAATATAAATGTGAAGAATTTAAACTTTAAATTTCGTATTTGCCTCCCTGAAATTTCGCAACGGAAGATAAGGGTTATTTAACTAAATCAATTAACGGAGAGGATTAAGTCAACCTAACCTAAAGTCAAATTGTTTACGTATTTTACCTCCTCCGATAATAATAAAAGGAGATTTTGGTAACAGGTGGATGCTAATAATGAATGAATTGATGAAACCAAAACCTTCATCACAAGTATATCAAAAGCTCAGGGACTATTATGTAAATCTACAAAACCTTAAGGTAATTAATGAAAATATTGTGAAAAGTGGTGAAGTGGTGGTTTCAAGAAGGAACAGATCACTATGACACACAGTAGATGAAAATTCTGCAATCAATTACTCCGCAGAAGGAAAAAAAAGTGAATCGCAACTGCATAATCATAAAAAAAGTCGATACCGACTCCGATTAATTCCTGGATTAGGTATGTTATGTTACAGATTTAATTTCATAATCTCGTTTTCAGTTTCTCCCTTCGATGTGTTTTATATCATCTGATATTATCACAAAATTTGCAGTGTGATTTATATTTTTGTTGTTCATAATCTTTTGTTTCTTTTAGGGTTATATAATATGATGATGATGATGTGTTTCTCTGTGTAAATGATCCTTTTGTGTTTTAGGTTTTTTAGTTGCTTAATTAATTGTATTGTATCTATTAATTAATACTCCGTAGTAGTAACTGTATTCTGAGTATGAGTATATTATTATTATGAAAGTTCAATTTAATGTGACAAATTAAGTTTATTTATTATCAGTGGTAACTACATATATTGTTTAATCTATTAATGGAATTGGATTTAAAGATGCTAGCATTAGTATGATATTGTTAGTGGTTAGAAGTTTAATATGCCTCTCAACTAGCTACCTTTTCAGGTTGAGCGTACGGCTGGACTTGTAAGATGGATGCCACCACCAATTATGAAGCGTCCTCTCCTCCGGCATCTCTTCATTCCGTTGGGATAGAATCAGAGTTCAATAAAAGTAGTGTATCTTTGAAGACTTCTTCTGGTGGTGATACATGTCGAGATTCAGAAAGTACAGGAGAGATCTTAGCAAGATATGAACTGGATATAACATATATATGCGAGAAGCTGGCCAACTTGAACATGCTGTCTATGCATGTGGAAACTATGGAAAGTGACTTTGAGGCCTTTGTTCCTGATATGGATTCCGATTTGGTTGTCAAGGCACTAGAATACGACCTATTATCTGGATTTTTAAATTCAGAGGCGAGGGTACTAGAATCACATATATCTGATCTTAGGACAGAGAAGGCTAATGTAAGGGAGTTTTTATCGTCACGAAAACACTTGGGAGAACATCTTGTGGGAATCGAAGACATGTTGTATGATTCTGAAAAATCATTGGAGCAATCGCTTGAGCAGGTTGTAGAGATAAAAACACGGTCTGCCAACTTTGAGAGGAACTTTCGAAGAGTTGCTGGAGATGAAGGAGATACAGATTCCTTAAACAACCGTGATGTTCTAGAACTAAACGAAAAAATGAAAATGCAGAGTGTGGAACATCAGAGACATATTTTGAGGATGCTTGAGAAATCTTTGGGAAGAGAAATAGATTTGGAAAAGAGGGTGAGTGAGTTAACTCAAGTTGAAGAAACTCTGACGATGAGGCTGCACTTGTTAGAACGGGAACTAAATTATGCTGAAGAGGAAGCTGAAACGGCCTTGGAGAAGTTCTATGAAACAGACAACACATCTGACCTTTTAATGGAAACTTCTAGAGAATTATTAAGTAAAATGAAGATGTTACAGTTCAATCTTAACGGTTCAGTTCACCGAGAAGCAGAATTAAAAAGTGCTTTACAGAAACTCGAAGCACAAGTTACAGAATGTGAGGTTCAGCTGGTTAATGGGAAAGCATCCGGCGAAGGGATTGTGGAAATGGAAAACAAGATTAAAGATTTGAAAGAACAAATTATTGAAGCAGAGAGCAGGGTTGTGAGTTACGAAGACTTGTGTCAGGAACTCAAGGATGCCCATGAGAAAGTGATTTCGCTTGAGAAAGAGCTGAGTGATGTTAAAGTTAAGCTACAACATGCAGAAGCATGTAATGAAGCTAGTCAGGAGGACACGAACATGTTACGTTCTACAATTAAAGACATGGATAATGTAATTGCTGACATGAAGAAAAAAGTTGCACAAGGTGCAATTCAGTTTGACAGTTTAGAGGATAAGTGTATATTATTATCGGAGTCAAATGCCGACCTTAAGAAGGAACTTAGTTTTGTTAGGGGTAGGGTAAAATGCTTAGAGACATCTTTGCATCAAATGGAGGAAACCAAGAAGGCATCTGCTAAAGACATAAGTCTTCGTAGCAAATTCATAACAGATCTGGTTATGCAGATGGCACTTGAAAGAGAACGCCTCCAGAAGCAGGTTTTAAAGCAATTGATATAGTATTAAAAACATGATCCCTTTTTGAATCATCATGCTTTAACAGTATTACGTATACATGCAGATATCTATAATGAAACAGGAGAACTTTTTCCTGGTAAATTGCTTACAGAAAACAGGTAAAGGTCCTGATGTTAAAGTCATTCAAGGTGATAAAGCTAGCAGTGCGAAGAATGACTTCACTACCGAAAATGTAGAAGCTGTATCAACCATTTTTGAGGTAGCTTTTTTAATTTCTTGCCTTTAGTAACTTTGTTAGTGGCCTTAGCTCAAGTTCTGTATAATTTAACCATTTGACCAAAAGATATAAATATGACTAAGAAATGAGTGCGTAGATGGATCGACTTTACTTGAATTAGGTGACCTGCAAGTCTACAACACTTGAGTCTGATTGATTGTGTGATGTGTCTCTATGCTTTCATTTAATTTGGATGTGTCTAAGCATGCTGCTCACAACTAGATGCTGTGTTGGTCATTTACCTGAAATTAAGTGGTATGCAAAGTTTTAATTACTAATAGGCAGTAATTCAACCCTTTTCAGCAAGAGAAGCCATGCAATGAGACTGTAATGGAGTCCACTGAGATTACAAGAAACATTGATGCAAGGCAGCTTAAAGCAAAAGACTATCTGAAAGTACTCCTCATTATAATCGTTCCACTATCTGGGTTTCTTCTATATCAAATTCAAGTTCGTTAAGTCCAGCTAGTTCACGTAGATCGTGTTATAGATTACCAGGCCTGGTTGGAAATTTTGTTGTATTCTTGCGAACCAGCCAGAATCGGGTTTCTATCTTCTTAAAAGAGGTCAGTCACCATGCTAATGGCATGCAATTTCCACAGCTGAAATTAATAAATCCAACCCAAGCTGCCACATGATTTCACGAGCTACAATTTTTGCTGATAAGTCATCTAGAAAAGCTGTTAGTCTTCGTGTATCTGGGTTTTAGTTGTATAGGACTATAGCTTGGGGGATAAAGAACTAAGAACTCGCTGATATAAAGTGGTCTTTTCGTTGAGAAATTATGTAATGTGACTCCTCCTTTGTATACAAGGATTAAAGTTTGTACTTGTCTTGTTTTCTTAAAATTCCAATCCCATTTCAAATCCAATACATTCAGGTTATGCTATTTGGCTAAATACTAGTAATAGTGTAGTGTATAACGACTTTTACTGTTAATTACTGGATGCTTTTTAATTGTTTACAATATTTCCATGGAGAAATAACACCCAACTTGATCTTGAGTTCTTGACAAGGATTGAATCATTGAACCAATTTTACACTGGCAAACTTTAAACCATGAATTTATGTACACGTCAACTTTTAGATATGAAGTTATAGAAGCTTTAAAATTTTCCAGGTAACCGATAGGATTCCACACTCCATTTATATATCAAACATATCACTAGTAAATAGATTTATTTCCACATGCTATGATTGCTATCCTAAAGCATATATTTAGTTATCATTCAATTCGTTGTTCATTTATATACTTTCATACCTACAATTAAAACTAGTATAATATCCGGGCGTTGCCCAAGACTATTGGCAGTCATATATAAACTTTGGGTAAATAGTTGGTAGTTCTATTTAAATACGTATAGTAACATTTCAAATTGAATTTTGTAAAAAACATAAGAGTGTAATAGTTAAAATAATATATATAGAAGAAAAAGAAGAAAAAAAAACTTACATTCTTTCAACTCTGGTGCAAGTGAATATGATTTTAATTTTTAGTATATCTTAGTAAATAGAGTATAATCAATGCAATTTCTAAACTTGCCTAAGACTTTAGTGTACGTTGCTAAAAAAAATTAAATAAAGATTGTAAGGTATATTAGTTAAATAAGTTGATTTCAACTGAGAATATAAAATTTGTTGAGGATTTAGGAATCACTCTCATCAATTCATTTTTATCGAACCTTACTTTTCCTCATATTTTTAAAAATATAATAGATTATACATCTCACATGGTATACTTTTAACGATATATTTTTTTAAGGTAGGTTCTACAAATTGTGGAATAATTATCACATGTTATGCAAGTGATACTCGTTATTATCGCATGTGAAAAAGTTGGTATCACATGTGATAATCTACTGTGTGGTTTTCAAAACCCACAAAAACTTTAAAAAATCATCAAATGTATATCATGTTAGAAATCGAAAAAAGGGAAAATGCTGATTTTTATTGTGCAATTTTTATATTTTTTTGACTATCCGTTTTTGAGATATTTATTTTTAAAGAAGATGGGAAAACCGACACAAGCAACGTAAAAAAAACCCCAACAAAAATAATTATTTTGCCGAAAGTAAATCATATGAGATGTCTAATCCAAAGAGAAAAGATGTTGATTTTTATTGTGCAATTTTATATTTCGTTTTGAGATAATTATTGTAAAGATAGTGAGAAAATCGACACAAGAAACGGAAAAAAAAACCCCACCAAAAAAGGTTTTTTTTTATTTTTTTTTATCAAAAGTATATATTGTGAGATCTATAATCGAAGAGAAAAATGATTATTTATATAGTGCAATTTTATAGTCTTTTAACAAACCGTTTTTAAAACATTTAATTTTTAAAATGTGGAAAACTGATACAATAAACAAAAAAACCCACCAAACCATGAAATGTTTTTTTTTTGTCAAAAGTATATCGTGTGAGATGTCTAATCGAAGAGAAAAAAATGTTGAGTTTTATAGTGTAATTTTTATAGATTTTTGACATACCGTTTTTGAGAATTTCAAAGTTAAAGAATGTGAAAAACGAAAAAAAACTCACTAAAAAACGAAAAAAAATTTTGTCGAAAGTATATCATGTCAGATGTCTAATCGAAGAGAAAAACATGCTGATTTTTATGGTGTAATTTTTATAATTTTTTGAATAACCGTTTGTAAAATATTTACCTTTAAAGAAAGTAGAAAAACCGTCAGATAACTTCCAAAAACCGTCAGATAACTTCCCGTAACCGAAATTGCTAATCAAAGATGGCTAGGATTGAAAGTTAATGGAGAGCGGTTACGCTACCCGGCGGTAATATATATATATATATATATATATATATATATATATATATATATATATTTATATATAGGGGAAGGATCAAGAGGGAAGCATCAAGTTTGAGGGAAGGAGGGAAGCAAATCTCAGCCACTAATTTTCTCCCACCTTTTTCATACAATAAATAATACATATACAATACCCATTTAATCAACTTTAGTCTAAAATCCAAAATTAAAGCATCAAATTCAATAATTCATCAATCAAAAACATTATAAATTTTGCAATCCATCAAACACATTCATACATATCTTCAATTCGTCATGATTTGAAATCATCAAAAATTATGAATTTTGGGTATAACTTTTGGGTTTTTATATAAAATTTTATTTTGCCAATGAAAACAATAAATTAAACGAATTTCATCATACAAAACTTATAAACATGTAATTAATCGAATTATGGTTGCCATTAATCATCAAATTTCACAAATTTGAAAATATCCAGAAGGTTAACATACATTTGCAATGCATGTTAATCAAAATTACAAGTAAGATTCTTAAACATTCATATTTGTTGAATATTACCTTATATAAGTTATTATACATCGTTGAACGTTATAACATAACATTCATCATTGTATTACAATATATATGAGTTAATATGCATTATAAATGAATGTTATAATGTTCATCAGCATGATATAAGTTAATATTCGTCATAAATGAATGTTAAAGACTCAATGAGATGTTAACATGCATTTATGATGAATATGAGTTATTATACACTAATAACATATATAAGCTAAAATATTCATCATAAATGAATATTTAAATTGTAATTTTTATAACATGCATTTCAAATGAGTGTTAACTTTCTGAAAATTTTGATTTTGAGATTTTTTTGGTGTAAAACGTAAAATAACTACAAGTTTGTTTGATTATTGATGTATATGATCGATTTATTTGAATTTTGCTTTATATACATCTCAATTTTGTACTCAACTGAATGAATTTGTGATTTTTTTATGGGTTTCTACATTTTTCTTCATGAAATCTATTTTCTAATTTTTTTTTTATTGAATATAACAATTGTTAATCAATCTTGCTCAACGAGTTGTGTATTAGTGTTTTTTAAATTTATTTTTGCAAGTTTCAAGCTTTAATTTGATGAATTTAAGATGAAAATCACGTTTTTAGTTGTTTTTGATTAACATGCTTTTGAAATGCATGTTAACGTTCTGGGAGGTGATTTCAAGTTATTTACAAAAATGCCACCGCGTTGACTTTTGAGTTGACCAGAATGTGTGGCTGAGAATCACTTCCCTCCTTCCCTAATTATTTGCCCATATATATATATATATATATATATATATATATATATATATATATATATAAAATTATCTGCTCAAATCAAATTATAAATATCTTAAACACATGCTCCATGTAATATAAATATATGATATGCTTTAGGCTTACTTCCAAAAAAAAAAAAAAAAAAAAATTGAAGTTTTAAACTATACTGTCAATGTTAAAACTTAAGGGGAGATAATTACACTATTCTCAAAATTAGAACCCAAAACTGAAATTTTCAATACACGTAAGTGACGTAACACGTCCGTGTAATGTTTCACCTACTAGGCCCCACCACACCAGAAAACCAACCAACCAACCAACAATCAACCACGCGGTATACGATCACCGTCGTCGTAGCGGTTACCGTCGCATCTCCGCCTCATCATACCTGATTGTGAATATAAAATGTCTATCCTAAAACCTTTTCAACTCCTATACAGATTCATTTAAACAGTGTTTTTAGAGGTTAGTCAATAGTTACATCTTTTGCCGGAAGATATGGCCGTCGTTGTACGGAGCGGCAGAAGCACCGGCGGATCTACGTCTTCCTCCGCCGTACGCAACCTCTGTTCATACCGAATCGTCATCTCCGCTATGTTCACTCTCCTTTTCTTCGCTACGGCTTCCGTCCTTTTCTCTTCGCGTCCCGTGCATTTCTCTCGACACTCTGTAAGCCACTCTCTGTATATGCATTAATTAATATATAAATGCAACATGTGTATGTGTATGTGTATGTGTATGTGTATGTGCTAGTTATTATAATGCTAATGTTTGATTGACGTGATTTTTTATTTTGCAAATAATGTTCATATATGTTATGGATGCTTCAGTTTAGGCTGTAATTTTATTAAATCATTAGTTGCCTTGCTGTTACCTTCAATTTAGTATAAAGGTCTACACATGCAATTAAATGATGGCAATAATGTTTCTTAATGCAATTGTTGTCGTCGTTAGTTCATTATTAATTCAAGTTGATGAATCGGTTTTGTGTTGATTGAAATGTTTATAGGAGGTGAAAACAACTGGGAGAGCATTAGTGCACAGGACTTTTCTAGCTTTGACGTCGGATCAGTTAAAAACTAGGTTAGATTTAATAAATAAGCAAGCGAATGATCATATAGTGCTTGTGAATGCATATGGTGCGTATGCTAGGAAGCTTAAGATTGAAATATCGAAACAGCTTAAACTGTTTGAGGATCTGGCACAGAATTTTGCTGAATTGGTTATGAAACCAGAGTATCGCGCTGCACTGTATGAGACTGATGGGCCATTGGATGAGGAAGTGTTGAGACAGTTTGAGAAGGAGGTTAAGGATAAAGTTAAGGTTGCTAGGTTGATGATTGCCGAGACGAAAGAGTCATATGATAATCAGTTGAAAATTCAGAAGTTGAAAGATACAGTATTTGCTGTTCAAGATTTGCTAATTAAAGCTAAGAAGAATGGTGCATTTGCTAGCTTAATTGCAGCAAAGTCAACTCCAAAGAGTTTGCATTGTCTTGCTATGCGTCTAATGGGAGATTGGATAGATAATCCTCAAAATTATACAGATGAGACGCCGAAGCCTGAGTTTGAGGACCCTTCATTGTACCACTATGCAATATTTTCAGATAATGTGATTGCAGTGTCTGTTGTGGTTAACTCGACTGTAATGAATGCTGAAGAGCCCTGGAAACATGTTTTCCACGTTGTCACGGATAAGATGAATCTGGCTGCAATGAAGGTTTGGTTTAAAATGAGTCCGTTACAAGGGGGTGCTTTTGTAGAGGTAAAAGCAGTGGAAGAATATACTTTTTTGAACACCTCTTATGTTCCAGTTCTCAGGCAATTGGAGTCTGCAAATTTACAGAAATTTTACTTTGAGAACGATGCGGAAAATGAAACAAAGGATGCAAGTAATGACATACAATTAAGGAATCCAAAGTATTTGTCAATGTTGAATCACCTTAGATTCTACTTGCCAGAGCTATTCCCAAAGCTACATCGCATATTATTTTTAGATGATGACGTTGTGGTTCAGAAAGATTTGAGTGCACTATGGGAACTTGACATGGATGGGAAGGTGAATGGGGCTGTTGAGACCTGCTTTGGCTCATTTCACCGTTATGCTCATTATTTGAACTTTTCTCACCCCCTGATTAGGAATAAGTTCAATCCAAAGGCCTGTGCCTGGGCTTTTGGCATGAATATATTTGATCTTGATGCTTGGAGGCGTGAACGATTAACTGATCAGTACCACTATTGGCAGGACCTGGTATGCTTCTTTTTTATTATTTTACTTTTTTTTTATTAGAATTTTTTTAAGAAATGGTACCTAATGATTTACTGTACATTTCTACTCTTCTTTTCTCAGAATGAAGACCGGACTTTATGGCAATTAGGGTCGCTCCCACCTGGACTAATCACCTTCTACTCAAGAACAAAATCATTGGATAAAAAATGGCATCTACTTGGTCTTGGGTATAACCCAAGTATAAGCATGGATGATATCAGTAATGCTGCAGTCATTCATTTCAATGGGAACATGAAACCTTGGCTTGACATTGCCATGAACCATTTCAAGCATCTGTGGACTAAATATATTAATGGTGAAATGAAAACTGTGCAGGAATGCAACTTTGTCTTATAGACAAGGGTCGATTTCTTCTCAACAATGATTATACAGATGTATGAACTACAGTCTCTGTCCATTTTTGGATACTGTTGTTACAACTTTCTTGATTTTACGTGTCAATAGCTCTGGCATTAGAAGCAAAGCTCTTTGCCTATATTCTTTTTACTCATGTCCATTTACTCAAGCCCTTGAAATTTTCAATTCAACGTCTGTATTGGAACTTATGGATTTTGATGATTAACATAGGTTATTGCAGGATGTAAGTTTAAATGAGAATGCATTATGCTCTCGTCCTTTAGAAATGCAAAGACACACACCTCTTAAGGCTCTAACCACACAATGTATTTATATAAACATTTGTCTTGAGAGACTTAGAACCTACGAACCTATTGGTTGTTGGGCAATAAGTCTATGATAATAATTCTGATACGATTCAGAAAGCAATTTTGGTCTAATTAGATCAAATTATTGAACATCGTAGCAGTAACCAAAGTTGATCCAGGGGTTTATGTTAAAATAAACATAACTTTAATATTTTGATGTGTGTCACGGTGACGCTTCAAATTTATTACTCCCTCCATCCCAAATTGTTTGTAACCAAGTTGAAAACACATATATTAAGAAAATCACATTAAATGTAGCTTTAACCTTAGTACAATGACAAATTTAACCCTCAATCATTAATTAAATTGTTTTCTTTGAAATATGTGTAGTTTTAAAATTAAGGGTAATATGAGAAATCTAATCATTAATGCATATTTAATTTTAGAAGTGGACAATAATTTTGGGACAAATATAAATAGTAAGGTGGACAAACAATTTGGGACGGAGGGAGTACCTTTTACTTCCATGTATCATAACCATTTTTATTCTTTCCAATGAACAGTACATATTTTCGGGTGCTTACCAACAATCTCATGTGAAAACCTAAGAGGTCTTACATGCGTTTCACACTTTTGCATGTCCAACTTGTGTACCTTCGAAAGTTCGAAGTCTACAAATTCAAAGCAAAGTCAAAGTTCGTCTTTGCAGCCATGCAATCTTGTAATATGTCAAAATAACGACATGAATACGCACCACGAAAGTGACATTCAGAGAATCAGAGATACTACTAGTATTGTTTTATTTAAGGAGAAAAAGATTTATTTAATCATCATAAAGTAATGATGGAGTATTATTTATTCTCAGATTTCAATAATCATCAAGATCAAGATTTATTTATGAAGTTGTACTCCCAATTAAAGCTCAACATGCGAGGCATTTAGCATTAGTTTTTATTATTTAATTACAAACAAACAAATTTATTTCAAATCGAATTAGGTCCAACATCTATACCAAACAGAACAGCATATATGTGTTCCATGCACTTTAATCCCTTTATATATCAAAAGTGTCACTTTGCCCCCTTAATCTCCACGACGAATACTTTTTCCGTCTAATTAATTCAACCTACTTTTTTCATTGGAAATCTTCTCTCTCTCTCTCCTCAAAATGGAAGAGTTTCTTAAATAGACCATAATATAATAATCTCAAAGTTTAGGTGATCTATAATACGGAGTATTCAATAATGTCTTTCTAGGACATTCTAGATATATCTGTTATAAATATAAGAACTAGCAAAGTTAATACATACGGAGTATTATGTTTCATTAATAATCATTATAAAGTTGCCCTGAAACACTAGGTTAATAGGTATGGAGATTGTTTATTAAAACATATACATTAATGTTTTATATCATCCTTAATTTATATATATATTATTCATGTAAATATGTACACATTTATGCGGGCGGTGTGAAAAGGGGCGGAGGTATTGTAGGCAATTTTTTCCTCTATAAAATTTATATAATGTATATTTTTTGTATTAATGATAGTATTTTTAAAGTTCGCCTCTTTAAAGATATAAAAATAATAAAAATTATATTTTAGGGTATTTATAAAGTTCTCTTCAAAGAAAATATCTTAAATTTGCAGATTGGTGTGAGAGAATTTATTGTCATTCTAAAAAAAATTCTATAGTTAGACAAGTAATTTATGTTGCTACAACATCTATCACTCTATTCAATTTAGAGAAAAGGTATGAAAATAGAAAAGTGAAAATATAACACGTTACATGTCATTTAAAAATCTTTCCTATCTAATAAAAGGGAGTTGGCGCTGATGTCATACCGCTGACTTGGCACAATCTGAGGCTGTGATTTTGGTGATGTGGCATACCTGAGAATCAAGGTTTTTTCTCCTTTTTTTGATTTTCTTTAATATTTCAAAAATTAATTTGATCTCAGATTTTGATATTACCTAGACTATTTATCTACACTGCCCAATAAACACATTTATTTATTTAGAAAAAATTTTGCACGCTCACTTTTTCCTATTGGCATCTCTGTAACGGAGAATTCAAATTCAAAATATACAATACTAATTGTGTGATTAATACGTTCCCCTTATTCCATTAAAATTTCTCTCATCATCTTCATCATTCTTCTCCACTTCGCTTTCATCTTTATCTTTTCTCCAACGCTGTTTTTAGAAGTGTATCATATATTGATTTGATCGAATATGACTTATGATTCAGGTTCATCTTTCTTTTGTATTAATTTCTGTGTTTACCTCTATCAATTTTGTATTTGATTATGCAGGGATTGTTAGGTGATATGAGGTTACAAGCAATTACATGTAGGGTTTTATTCATAATGCTTTATTTGAGTAGGTTATAGATGATGCAATCAAATCCAAGTTACGAGCAATCAAATGTAGGGTTATGTGGAATAAAACATTGACACATTTATTGTTTATGTGGTGTTATTTGCAGTTCATTGTGCTTGTGGAACTTGAAGATGCGAAGAATAAATGAGGTTATGTTGTTGCAGTTCAAGTGTTTGATGAAATGTCTCAAAGAAATTTTATTTAAGATATAATTGTTTTGCATTAATGTTGTTGATTTTCTGTAAATTGGGTCTAGAAAGTTTGCTTTCTCGGTTTATTCAAAGTTTGCTTTCTCGGTTTATGCTTGGTAAAACCATTATGTGAGATACAACTATTGTTGGGGTTTAGTTTGAAGGTCAATCGAAGTCTTTAAAACATATTTTTCATGGATTTGAGAAAGAATGAATTAACATACTTGAAGTGTTTATTCAAATGCCCTAATGAATTGTGGTTTTGTAAACTGTTGTGACTTATACATGTGTATGTATTTATTTTTTAACAAGAGACTGGAAATGCTAAGTGATGTAGGTTACTGAAACATCAGAAATTATTTAACCAAAATTTCCTCAATATTTACTTTAGGTGGCTATAGATAAGATGTCTGAGGACTGCATTTTCCGGATTGATCTATGTGCACCGATTGTTTCTGGAAGTTGAAGTGTTTGTTTTATGACTTGCAGGCTTTGTCTTGGTGTAAAACATGTAAGGCTGGATCATGTCGAGAATTTTAAATACTGCTTACCATGTAAGTATTAGTGCATATTCAATAAGCTCAAGAAATTACAAATAAGAGATTGAGTGTTATCACTTTTAGATTGAGAAACTTTGAGTTATCACTTGATCACCAAAAGATAAACATGGCCAAGAGCCCAAGAGATGCTCTCATGGTACTTAATTATTAGTAATCTATGTTTATACATGCTAATTTTTAATGCATTTGTTTAAAGTTTAATGTACCTCATTATATATATATGGTTTTGTGGATTATTAATTGTACAGAAGGAGTAGTTTCTGGAACTAAAGTTGCAGTGATAGCTACGATTGCAACTGCTAAACCAACTGTAAGTGGACTAGAATATTCCATTTTTTAATGCATCAAGATTCAAGAGCACTTAATTATTTATTTATTGAATATTAATGCATATCATCATATATGTGTTACAGATTGCAAGTGCAAGAATGGTGCCATGGGCTAGAGCTCATCTTAACCACACTACTCAAGCTCTCATTGTCTACACAGGTACATATGATATGATACATCTTTTCTTTTTATAGATTTATAATCGAATTCAGTTAAGATTTAACTTTGTACTATATGTTATAAAATGGTATGTATGTATAGTTGCAGGAGCAGCATATTTCATAGTCGTAGACAAGACTATTCTAAAAACTGCTGGGAGGACTCCTTCAATAATACTACTCAAGCATGAAATACTATAACTGGCTTAAGATTTAACATGTGTCTTTTACTAGGAGCACTTGATAACCTATATCTCATTTGTGGGAGGGTCTGATGTGGATTACCATGTCATTTGTAATAATAGGAATTCAAAAGTTTTTAAGGGGAAGACAATGAGTGTGGCAGGGTTGTTTCAAGAAACCCAAGTTCAGTCATTCAAGTGGATAAAACCGAGGCTTAGGACTGTTCAGATGCAATGGGATAATTGGGTCAATGACCCAAAGAGTCTACAATTTCGTGAAATAGAGTGGAACATCTTAATCTATATTGGGATCTTCTGGATTGCAGACTTGCAGTCACAATGAAGATTGGTACCAAGCTGCATCTTTTGGCAGGAGTATGGAAATACACACAGTAAGTGGACATCAGGGTGAAGCTGCATGATTGAGAATTAGATTTGTGTTTTGTGTTGCTGTTCGTGCTTCTGTTAATCCACATATAAATTTGAGGTGTTATATTATGATGTATTTAATAGAGTAAGGGCTGAATTGGGTATATATATGTAGTATGTATGTTTGTGTTACTGCAATCGGTTGTTCATATTATATAAGTAATAAAATAATTCTTGCTTTTTCAAAAATAAAATAAAATATATTCATATATCGATGTTAGAAATCTAATCTAAATAAAACCCGTGTAACCACGGGTCATTGAACTAGTTATTAAGAAAAGACGGTGGTAGGTATAATGCTGTTTTCAAAAATGTCTCAGCAATGTCCAAAAAGAACAGGGGGTTGAATCGTATATAAACTAAAGTTAAAGGAGGTAAATGGAAACTAGATTTTATGGATCTATACGATGAATCCACCAACCACCACCACCACCATCACCAACGATAACAAGGTGGTCAAAATTGACTCGATTTGAAGCCGCCCCCTAATCTCTTTAAATACTCTTCTATTTTCCCCCAATTTCACATCCTCGCGATTTTATAATTTCCTCCTATCATATTTCAGATCCATTTCTAGAAGGTACCAATTACTATCTAATTTTCTATATTTATTATATATATTATGTCATCTGATTGCTTAATTTTGTAACTATAATAATAAGTAATTCGATTAGTTCCGTGTTCTATGATCCGTACGTGTATGAATTAGATGATAGATCGATCATGAGCTGTATCTTTAGGTTTTCAACGTAACAATCTGTTTGATTTGATTTGATCTGATTTGATTAATTTCTTTTGATTTTGCGTTTATTGATCGTTGGCTCTTACTGTCTTTTGATTATCATTTCATTTGTAGTATCATGATTTGTTGTTAATAACTGATAAGCAGTTTTACCATGATCAGAATATATGTAACTGTGAAGCTGCCAAGTGTAAGCTCATGATAGGTCAGCAGACATAATCCGATCGTCAGCATTTTTAATTGAGGATTATGCATCTGGTTGATTGTTTAAACCTATTAGTAGCTCACACTTTCTAATGAAGTTTGCAGTAAAACTTGATGTGTTTTCAATTAGCTTATAATAGCCAATCTAACTGTTTTGAAAGTAAATTACTAGTGAAGCACTGGGCTGATCTTATTAGGTAGATTACTGATGATGTAAACTGGACATCAATTACTCAATTAGTAGCTTATAGCTTCCGCATGCCCTAAAGAAACCCTGCCAATAACTTGTGATTACAGAACTTGTTAAAATATGAGGATCTATATAAGATATGCGAGTCATGTGCTATATAAAGATGCTCTGCCAGTAATATGTAACTCGAGCATCCACACACCCCTAAGAAACACTTTGCTAGTAATGCTTACATGTGAGGATATGTATAAAATAAAAATGTTATGTTCTATTACCTGGTGAAAGATGTTAAATGACATGATGCACTTGTTCGAAAAATATAATCTAAAATGATGGATTTTTGGTTGGGCTAAGATTGTTTATTTGGGGAGTCTGTTCGGTACTTGAAATTACTAATTTGAACCCTATTAAGTAGGCGGACCAGGTCAGCGGATGAAATGGAAACATCAGCAAGTTGCATGATTTTGGACTGTTAATCAATTAAATCTTTATGTTCCACTCTATTGTTTTATAAAAATCTGTGAGATAACTTTCTTTACCTTTATATAATGCGTAAAGGCAACCCATTCTGATGGAAACTGGTCAATTTTACTATTTAGCATTAGAAAATGGTGTAGAACAGCTGTAAGTAAAATAAAAATGCAAACTGGATGGGTCATTAAATGTATAGTACGCTAATGAAGATGGATTAAATAAGTTAATCTATGTGTGAAAGGGTAATGGATTTGTTAACAGTTGAGACTGATATGTGTTTACAGAAAAAAGCTATGGCTGAACAGAAGTTAACAAGAATTGGCCTTGCTGGTCTTGCTGTTATGGGTCAAAACCTGGCCCTCAACATTGCTGAGAAAGGGTTTCCTATTTCTGTTTACAATCGTAGTACTATCAAAGTTGACGAGACTGTTGAACGAGCTCAAAAGGAAGGGAATCTCCCACTTTTTGGCTTTCACGATCCGGAATCATTTGTTAACTCAATCCAAAAACCTCGTTGTATTATCATGCTTGTCAAGGCTGGTGCGCCCGTTGACCAGACTATCAAAACTTTGTCTCAATATATGGAGAAGGGTGATTGCATCATTGATGGTGGCAATGAGTGGTATGAGAACACCGAGAGAAGAGAGAAAGCCATGGCTGAACTAGGTCTTCTCTACCTTGGAATGGGAGTCTCTGGTGGTGAAGAGGGTGCAAGAAATGGACCATCAATGATGCCCGGAGGGTCTGTCGAGGCTTACAAGTACATTGAGGACATTGTTCTCAAGGTAGCCGCTCAAGTACCCGACAGTGGCCCATGTGTGACATACATCGGTGAAGGTGGTTCAGGCAATTTTGTCAAGATGGTTCACAACGGAATCGAGTATGGTGACATGCAGCTGATTTCAGAGGCTTACGATGTGCTAAAATCTGTCGGGAAGCTCTCAAATGAGGAACTACATGAAGTATTCTCAGAATGGAACAAAGGAGAGCTTCAAAGCTTCTTAATTGAGATCACTGCTGACATATTTGGCATCAAGGATGATAAGGCGGAAGGTTACTTAGTCGACAAAGTGTTAGATAAAACTGGCATGAAAGGTACCGGCAAATGGACCGTCCAGCAAGCTGCTGATCTATCAATTGCTGCTCCCACCATTGCAGCATCTCTAGATTCACGTTTCCTTAGTGGTTTAAAGGACGAGCGTGTAGAAGCTGCAAAAGTCTTTAAATCAGGTGGGTTTGATGATATCTTAGCAGATCAAAATGTGGACAAGGAGAAACTAATCCATGATGTAAGGCAAGCTCTATACGCCGCCAAAATATGTAGTTATGCACAGGGGATGAACCTGATACGTGCCAAGAGCATTGAAAAGGGGTGGGATCTGAAGCTAGGTGAGTTGGCTAGAATCTGGAAGGGAGGGTGCATCATCCGAGCCATATTCTTGGACCGCATCAAGCAAGCTTATGACAGGAACCCAGGACTGGCTAACCTCTTGGTGGACCCTGAGTTTGCTAAAGAAATGGTGGAACGTCAATCTGCTTGGAGAAGAGTTGTATGTTTGGCTATTAACTCAGGCATCAGTACCCCTGGTATGTCTTCAAGTCTTGCTTATTTCGACACTTACCGTAGAGAGAGGGTGCCTGCTAATTTGGTGCAAGCTCAACGAGATTACTTTGGCGCGCACACATACGAAAGGACCGATATGGAGGGTTCCTTCCACACCGAGTGGTTCAAACTCGCTAAGCAGTTAAAAAATTAAGTTTCTCCAGGTGATCATATCTGTTTCGTCATTTGGATATTGAAACTTTAATAATCTTATTTCCTTATGCCCATCCAATAAATGACTTTTATTTGTCTGTATTGGATAATTGTAATCTGCTTGTTTAATATGATGGACGAGAGTTTTTTTTTGTGTTGTTTTATCGCGGTAGATGTTACTTCAATAATATTATTTGATCAGATTTTTGAATTACTTCTTTCTCTTTGTTCAAGTTATCCATGCTTTTAGGATTACCTTTCAATACTCGAACATTGTGAAAGAAATATTCGTAGTTAAGTACTAGAAAGAACAAGTGTTTAACTTGAGTAAATTATCACCTAATATCAATTCCCCCTTATTATCAATTGAATCCTCTTATGAATAGTAACTAAAAAATTTACATTTTTCCCCCTTAAAGTTTTATTCCCTTTTAATTTTATACCCTTTATGTTTTAATGACTTTTTATTTTTCACCCTTTAACTTTTATAACTTTTTCATTTTTTACCCTACAATTTTTCAATCTACACCCTTTACGTTTTAGTATTTTTTCATCTTTTACCCTTTAACTTTTACCTATTTTCTAATTTCTTCGTCTGAACTTTTAGCAGCTTTCCATTTTCTACCCTTTACATTTTAACATTTCTTATTTTCCCCCTTTACATTTTAGAATTAACTTTTTTCTCCTGTTTTTTTACTAATATCTTATACAATTTTTTCCCCTTTACTTACAACAAAGTTTTATACTAATTTTATTGCGACAAAATTATATAAATTATTATTGCAAACGATAATTTAACTTAACATTTTTATGTACTATTCTATAAAATTTGTATTAATTTACATAGTATGTTATTACTTTATTTTCTTTCAAATATACACATACATATTTGTTAATATTAATTAACAAAATATTATTAATATTAACTCTTTACTAACTTTAAACCCTACTTATGAATAGAAGAAGGAAAAGCATAAAGAAAACTAACCGTTGGACTCGAACCATGGTTGCTTCTATAAAAATTGGACATCAACCACCAATCTAAAGCACAACTCGATGTCAATTATGTTAAACATATTATATATATATATATATATATATATATATATATATATATATATATATATATATATTGTTACATAAGCTGCCTAATAAGACAAAATTACTATTCATAGTAGGTACTCAATAAGGTAAAAACTTGTACAACCACTTTATGTTACATTTTGTGTTTTCATTTCTATATTTAAGAAAATTTCAATTAACCTTCCATAGTAATATGTATAAGTTAGAAAAAAAGACACCGATAGTAAAAAGGTACAAAATTTTAAATTTATAATTATTACTCTTGCTACGAAAAATTTAACTTGGACAACTACAATTAGTGTTTCATTGTTATTATTATTATTATCTAGATCTAGATTATTATATATTTACAATTAAAAAAAGATCATCAGCTCATAACTTTTCTATTAAAATTAAAAGAAACGAACCGAAATTTGAGGTTTAAGATATTTATGTAAAAAATATCAAATTTTTAAAACCCGTCGCATCGCGAGGGCAATAAAAAACTTGTTATCATCAATCTAGTATGTTATTTTGTTCAATACCTATTATAACGTGATCTCGATCTCACTTTGGTTATAATTATAAGTGGCAAAATGAGTGGGTCGGGACGAGCTGGGTCACGGGTCTAGATGGGTGGGAGTCTAAATGGGTTTGGGTCTAGATGGGTCATTTAAGTGGATGGGTTTAAATGGGTATCGAGTCGGGTTGACCCATTGGGTTTCCAACATTTTTTTTTAATTTGAGGGAAAAATGAAAAAAGTGAAATGAGGTGTTCAATAAATATTACCCGCTAGACCTGTCTAAACCCATTGATTAATTGTTATACAATTTGAGGTTATATCAGATATCCATATAGACCCATCTAAAAAAAATAGAGAGAGACCCAACAAACCCCATCACGTCATAAATTAATATTACCCAACTTGACTCATAAATAACCGATAGGTGTAAAATTGCCCCTCTAGTTATAATGGAACAATCATTGATGTTGATTTTATCTCTCTGAAGTTTGTCATACATAATATATGGATTTGAAAAAACATCAGACTTACTGATGTTCCGATTTTGCCTTTTCCCTCCGAATAGAACTTTTTTTGCCATGTTCGTTAAGTTTCTATTAGTATCCATGATACAAGTCGGATCCTAGATGTAGAAATATAAGATAAGAAGGTGGATCTCTTCTTCATCGAAATAAATGAGATTAACGACAATAAAAAAATTCAATTTAAAAAATTAACCAAATTTGCCAAATGTAATTCATAAGTCAAAACAAAGACTTATGAAAAATAGATGACACTGAAGTTCCATCATGGTTTTGTAATGAATTTATAATCATCAATGGCTGCTTCTGAAACAAGTTGGTGATGAAATCAGTGGGCTATATAATATTTTGCTTAACAAAGTGGTAACATGTCATTCCTTGAATAAACGTCGTCATTCTCGATCGAGCCAAATTGTAGTACTCAGCTCATAGCAAGTAATATTAATAGGTAACTTAAGTATTGTTCGTATCATGTATTTATATTGATGTCGTCTAGTTGAAATGATTTGTTCTCCAACATTTTTTGTTTTTTTCAGCTAATCCTTCTAATATCACGAGATTGGTGATCATATCTAGTATTTCTTATGTCTTGAATCTTGATTATTTCATCAATTTGTCTTGAACTTTGTTGTTACGAGGATTACTAGGAGAAAAATAGAGTAGGATGCATCACTTGGTACTCGAAACAGAACACAAATCAGATTAAATAGATACGATATATTATGAAGTAAAATGGAAAGGAACTGGAGAAGTGGTCTGCAAAACTCAAAACTGAAAGCTGTTATATAATATGTATATAGGTCGTGCCAAGTGTAGAATTAAAAAAAAAAATGACATCTCCTCTTATCCATTCTAGATTTATTATTGTATTTGTATTCATTACTACTGCAGTTGCAGGAAAATGCCAATTCTCACCGACATTAATACTACTTCACCTACATTTACACTTGTTATTTTTCCTATATTTCAACACAGTCTCATCTGCATGCATGGGCCTTCCGATCATTATATGTTCATTCCGACCACATTTTTCCGGTTAAATAGTTCTCACCCCCCTTAGCAAATGCACAACTTAATTAAGAAAATGTTTCAACATAACATTGGTAATTTCTCTAGGAAGACTAATATGCTCAAGTTCCGTCACTGTTTATATGTTTCTGCCCATGGGTATAGAATACCTTGATTTATGGAAATTAAGTTGCAATTTTTCATCATCCACGAAAGTTATATGGTAATTCAATTATTAATGTCGTTCTTTTACATACGTAACTACTGAAACTTTCCTTAAAAAAATGAAATACAGACCATTAGACCAACTAATAGTCGATTTACACAAATCTAGTAAGAGCAGTCAGAAATTTGGGTGGCCGTGCTATCACTGCTTCCGTGTACATGAGCAGGTGCAGCTAAGTAAGTCGGAATTTCATCTCCGGCCATAATGACTGCAATCTTGGGAGTAACTTTATTCGCTTCATGATCAACAGCCTTTTGAGAATGGTCGTCTCCGTTAGTTGTATCGGGGTCACTTGTGGTAGTAACCTCTGATCGGTACCTAAGTTGAGAACAAGCTAACATTAACAAAGCCAACATTATGAGAATAAGCATTGCACCTATGCCACCAAACAGGTAAATTAACGGCGAACTCAACCGCCACGATGATAATGATGCTGTTGGGGACTCCATTGGTGATGATGATGTGTTTTCTGGCTGGCGTCCCATTAAAGTTAGTTTACTATGTTGAAGTTGTAATTGTAGAGAAATGACAAGTATATATATAGCTGCACATGTACAACATGCATTACCATGTAGTACAGTAAAACATTTATATACACGGGCGGAACTAGGAATTCGGAAGGGGGGCAAAAACAAATTATATACTTGTTCTTTATGGTTTTGAGAAAGCAAATTTTTGAAATTGTCGTTAATACTTTAGAAAATTTTCTTTTTTACATAATTTTAAAATTCTTGAAGGGGCATCTACCCTGCTGACCCATTCTAGCTCCGCCCCTGTCTATATATACATGTGACTATAATATTAAGCATATTTTTCAACTTGCTAGTTACACTTGGGACTTTAAATTTAGCTAGTGTTTGTGATTAAGAGGCCAAATAGGAAAATGATTGGTAGGTCTAAATTTGTATGACTAATTATAGACCTAAAGCTGTGATTGGTTGGTTTGAAAAATTGATTGGATGAGATTAAGAGAGAGAAAAAATGCAACCAATCAGAAAGTTATGTCCGTTTTTAGGTTTATGTAAGTAAGTCTATTTAGCGTTACTCGGCCAAATATATACAATCGGCTTATGTCGGACTGCCACATCGTAATGGCCCAAGCATGTCTTTTTACATAGCTAACTTCACTAAGTAAGTTTTTATACTATATGAGAAATGTGAATATGGTGTTGTTAACCATATAACCTTGTATGACAAACACCCAATACTACGTCGTTTTGGGCCCAAATTAAATAACTAACCCATCCTAAACCCACGTACTCAATCATCAAATTAAATAACTAACCCATCCTAAACGACGTAGTATTGGGTGTTTGTCATACAAGGTTATATAGTTGACAGCACCATATTCACATTCCTCATACTATATATTAGATTTTTTATAATATATTAGCTAGCCACTGCTCGGATAGTGTTTTTTCAAAATTCCAGATAATCGAATATACACCCGAAAACCCGAAAATATGTATTTATTGATTTTTATTTTTAATTTATCTAGTCGATCCTATTTGTTTTGAAACTCTAATTTCATTTTACGCTAAAGTCATTCACAAATTTCAGACTACTCCGTCTCTGCAGCTGACTGTAGATCTTCGTGCTCTGAATGAAAGTTGCAGGCTCATGAAATAGCTCAACCTATTTATAAAGATAAATAAATAGTAAAATAGAGATATTTATATAATTTAAACTGTTTTTATTCAATTAAAAGTAATTATTATTCAAAGAGAATTGAAATTTAAATGAAAATGTTGTTCCCAACACTTATTCGTAGGACTCCCACTCTCAAGTCCCACCATTCATGACTACTAATGGTCTAAGTAGACGCACATGTTGATTCGTATTCGTATATATTTAGTTATAGTATTTCGTTAATTGTTATCTACTATCTAGTATCTACACACGTCCTTCTAGGTACGAAATAAGGTTGAAGCTTAATTAAGTTTGGTTTATTTAATCTGCTAAAGTCAATTATACAAGCATAATTTAAAAACTTATAACTATTAATTAGTACTTTCTTTATGACTGTTTTCTGCTAAAATATTCATCTTGATCTCTTGTTCTTACTTAAGATTGAGAAGATGGTTTTGATGATTTTTAGATATTTGAATAGCCCGATATCCGTATCCGAAATTTCTAATATGAGTTTTGGGTAGCGAAATGTACCATCCGAGTTTTCGGGTATCCAAAATTTCTCCGGATATTCAAAAATGAACACCTAATTCTGTCTATCAAGAAAACAACGTAGTTTAAAATAATGTAAAATTTAAGATAATACTATATGAATAAAAAACAAAATGAATTAGGTGACGGAACAAATTGATGTGTTGCAAAAAGGTTGAAAGCGTATATAATGCGTAAATCCTGGTTTCTAAAAGTTGTTACAAAATTGCAAATATACATCATGTCACGTTCTTTTTTTCATATATTTCACATCCGGGCGTTAGGTCATGAATTTTATCTTTTCAGCAATAATATATTGTACTTTTGGAAATCTTCATATATTGGTCTTAGGGTAAGGTTCAAATGAGACTAAAAATTTGTGTGAGAATAGAGGAACCAACGATATGGTGCCATGTGTACAAAGAGAATACAAAACTCATTTACCCCTTAAGTTAAATATCTCACAAACGACAAATCGAAAAATTATGAAAATTGCACAATTAGATTCAGCGTTTAATCCTCCGAAACCCCAAACTCCCAACCCTAAACCATAAACGCTTTATAAAACTCTAAACCCTAAATCATACTAAACCCTAAACCCTGCTAAACCCTAACACTAAACCCTGCTAAACCCTAACACTAAACCCTGCTAAGCCCTAACTCTAAACCCTAACCCTAAACCCTAAATCAAATATAAAATCAATCACTAACACATGTGTTACTAATATGTAAAACCCACCTAAAAAATGGAAAAAAAAGTTCGTCGGAAGTATGCCTTGATGGACGGCAAATCGAAGAGGATAAAACGTTGAAAAATATGATGCAATTTTCATGATTTTTCGACTTGTCGTTTGAGAGATATTTAATTTTTAAAAACGTGGATGAGAGAGAAAAAAGTGACCCCATTCTCACACAAAATAAATGGTCTCAATTGAACTCTTCTCATTGGTCTTATTACGGTTCCTTATATTATATAGGATGTTTCGTTAAATATATGTACCATGTTCTTTTATTATTAAAAAAAAAAATTCACATTTAACAAAATTAGTCTCTATTCATTGTTTCACGTATAAATAAAAATTATTGATATCAAGTGAGAATTCTGTTGATCATCGGCGTCAGTCTTATCGATGTGATGAATATACAATAAAGTCCCGAAACGGATCCGAAATTCACGCAAAATAGGGATGTCGCTCTTCTTGTTTGGTCATTCAAGTGAGGGGTACATCTACCTAATTTCTTACCCCTTTTATAAGCTTCTTTGATCATTTCATTTTAGGTATTTATTACTACATTTTATATTCGTAGTAAAAGGATTTAGGATACCTGATTTCTTGCCCTCCTAGAGCCTGAACATGAAAAACCTTTTTAATTTTTATATGTTCGTTTTTTTTTTTTTTTTTTTTTTTTTTTTTTTTTTTTTTTTTAATATGAGTTTTCTGTTGCAATGCTACAATTCTTAATTGCTGTGTTTCTGTCGTAAAGCTATTATATTTGTGAAGTCAAATCTCAAATGTATTGAAATGATCAAATATGATACATGTGAGTATGTGACTATAATACGTACAATCTTGTAGCCTATGAGTCCACTAAAGTTAAAAAGGGATAGCATAGAACAAAATAACATGTTGATTTCTATTTTATGAGTTCTCAATCATCATAGTTATAAAAGAATGTTTAGTTGGATCTATTATCATTTTTCATAATAAGATTTCAATTCTAAATACGGAGTGCATATACGTGGCATCAGTGTTCTTCGACGAGAACACTGTAAGACAGTGTTCTCTCACCCCTAGCCGGCGTTCTCGCCAATGTTCTCACCCACTTTTGCTCTTCACCGTCTAGATAAAGACGCAGAATAGTTCAATGTTCCCAGCTTTTTAATTTGTTTTTTTCTTTCTTTTTCATGCAAAACTCACAGGTTCTTTTTAATTTGTTTTTTATACATTAATTAATACAATTATCTTTATTAAAAAATCAAATAAAACAAATAATAAAAAACTCCAGAACACTGTCCAGAACACTGAGAATTCAGTTTCACCACACCACAAAATCCTAACTTTCAACATTCTCCAGAACACTGTCCCAGAACACCGACACCACACCATGTGCTCTAATCAACTTCAGCTGATTTTGATATTAATATTTGATAACCATCGACCATCGTAATTCGTAAAGGAGTAAGATTACAGATGGGCCCAAATCATGTGCTGTTGTTGGGGCCAAAGCCCAAAAACCGTCCTCTTTGCATGTTTTTATCCAGTCTTGGCCACAGCCCACTGCCCACATGGCATCTAAATTAAACACCGTTTGTTTTCGTTCATTAATCAAAAATCTAGTAATAATAAATATAAATATCTTATCTTAAATTATATATAGGAAACACCTTTATAATGTCATCGTTATGATTAAGTTTCAATTTAACAATAAATCTCTTTAATTTTAGTAAATTTTAAAATAAGATCTTTAACTTATTAAAATTGAGTTTTTTTAAACAACTACCCACTTACTTATAGAAAGAAATCTAATTCATTAATTAAAACATTATCCATAGACATGATCCTTGCAGATCAGCATATAAGCTCATATAAAAATATTAATTCTATATAGTATTCATATGATGCCTACAAATATATAATGTCTTTCCGTATTTTTTATACTTTTACGTTCAGGGACACAAGATACAAGGGACAATAAAGAGAAACTTGATTGCTGAATTTGAAGACAGTTTAGAAGAGGATGCTGTCGTAGAGCTCTATAACTTCGGCGTAGGATTGAACACTGGAAACTATTTACTTGTGGAACATCAACACAAGATTAACTTTCTGAAGTCTACCAAAGTGAAAGCCTCCCAGCCTTTTTCGAATGAAATACAACAATTCTCTTTCTCTGATATCGTTAACCACAATATCAACACAAAAGTTTCACTTGGTATACTCTCAATCCAATTGTCAACTTACTAATAAATTTAAGCATATACCAAAATCACATGTTATAACAGAAGACAGAAGGTTTTTCAATTTAAAAAAAAAAATTATATATAAAAGGAATTATAAGAGGATGGAACACACGTTAAAGGAACCGGGCTTTTAATTATACATACAATACAAATGAAGCATAATCAAGCCCAACAATAATAAAATTAACCACAACATAAAAAAGGCCCAAAAACATATTTAAAATAAAAGGTTATTCAATTCAAAAAAAGAGATATATTTACTTTTAAAATTTTACATTAAATCTAAAAAAATTTAAGGGTACAACATTAAAAAAAATCACAAATCAGTTCATTTAAATATAGTTCAGTGGATAAAATGTAAAATTATAAACTACAATAATGACACTACAAAACTAACATCTTATAAAAATATATACACACTAAAATAACAGAAAACAAACAACTCTAAATAAAAAAAACTATCCAAGAATATATATATTCAAAAATATATATGTAAACTATCTAAGAATATATATATTCAAAAATATATAAATAAAAAAAATTTAGAGTCGTCCGTGTTGCCGCGGGTCTTGTATCTATTACATATTAACTTACATACTTTAGTATTAGAAACAAGATACTACATACGAATTTTTATATTAAAAATCAACGGCTCGTGTGTATACACGGGTCTATCAACTAGTATAAATATAATATAGGAAGCGGGTTTATGGCATCCAATTTCAAAATTGAAATCTAATTAATCAACCAGAATTCACTATTTGTTATTTCATTATTATTTGAATTCAATTTTAATTTCATAAAAAGATCCCTTTTGTTTAAAAATAAAAACTCTCATACGTACAAGAAGTAGATCTTGATTAAAACTCTAAAACTTTTTAATTACGAGTAATTCTCTACATAAATGATTTTCTCTATTTTGTCAAACCTCCATCGTCAAAAACTACTAGCTCTAGCTTTTCACAATCAATTTCAATATTTGCTCTAAAGTAATACCAGTAGTAAGTTTCCCAAAGTATTATAAGTATAGTTTAAATTAAACATGTTATGTATTCTTTAAGTGAATATATGAGACTCTACGTGGGATTTAATTTTTTTTCTTTAATTGATTGCTTATATGTTTTTATATGATCAATTTTGTATTAAGTTGTTTCTGATTTGACGTTGAATCCAAGTAATCTATTTCCCTATCTAATCAAATAATAATCAATAATACATATGTACCTGGAAATCTTGACAAAATTAACAAGTTTTGAATGAAGAGAACCAATGGCTATCTTTTGTTCAATTTGAAGTTAGAGTCTTCCTGCTTAAACTTATAATGAGAGATTGAGTTATTTTACTTTAAGTAGTTTTGCAACTATATATTATTATTTAGGGTAAGGTTCAAATGAGACTAAAAATTTGTGTGAGAATAGAGGAACCAATGATATGATGCCATGTGTACAAAGAGAATACAAAACACATTTACCCCTTAAGTTAAATATCTCACAAACGACAAATCAAAAAATTATGAAAATTGCACCATTAGATTCAGCGTTTGATCCTCTTCGATTTGCCGTCCATTAAGGCATACTTTCGACGAGTTTTTTTTTTCATTATTTTTAGTGGATTTCACATTACTAACACGTGTGTTACAGTGTTGCGTTTAGGGTTTGGGGTTTAGGGGTTAGGGTTTAGGGTTGGGACGAAACCCCAAACTCCCAACCCTAAACCCAAACCCCTAAACCCCAAACCCTAAACCCTAAACGCTTTATAAAACTCTAAACCCTAAATCATACTAAACCCTAAACCCTAAACCCTGCTAAACCCTAACACTAAACCCTGCTAAACCCTAACACTAAACCCTGCTAAACCCTAACTCTAAACCCTAACCCTAAACCCTAAATCAAATGTATAATCAATCACTAACACATGTGTTACTAATATGTAAAACCCACCAAAAAATGGAAAAAAAAAAGTTCGTCGGAAGTATGCATTGATGGACGGCCAGTCGAAGAGGATAAAACGCTGAAAAATATGGTGCAATTTTCATGATTTTTCGACTTGTCGTTTGTGAGATATTTAATTTTTAAAAACGTGGATGAGAGAGAAAAAAGTGACACATGGCATATTGTGGTTGGTTCCCCCATTCTCACACAAAATAAATGGTCTCAATTGAACTCTTCTCTTATTATTTAATAAGTTCTTTTAGTATGGGTTTATTGTTCAATATTTTGATACAATTACTATGTAATTTGAATTTTGAAGATGGTTCTCTTTCTTCTTGAGTTTCTATGAAAGTTTTCGAGGTTATACGATTTGCTTAATTCTTGTGATAGATTGATTCGTTGGAGTTGAAGAATTATGCCCGTTAATCCCAATAAGTATTCAAAAC
The DNA here is from genome assembly GCA_949592205.1 of Helichrysum umbraculigerum. Taxonomy (NCBI): domain Eukaryota; kingdom Viridiplantae; phylum Streptophyta; class Magnoliopsida; order Asterales; family Asteraceae; genus Helichrysum; species Helichrysum umbraculigerum. Next base: position 139,479,973 of record CATIUR010000001.1, on the reverse strand, counting down.
GTACTATTAATCATTCGTCTCCAGTGTATGCATGTAAAAGTATACGCTTTTCGAATTTTTAACTTCTAATTATTGTCTAATCTGACCGTTGTACTTTTCAATTTGCATAGCATGTTGCTGTGAAACACTTTATTGTCAATCTGCTATTGAAGAAATACACATCCAATAATTAAAATGTCCCGAGAGTGAATCCATTTTGGTAAACTTGAATTAGTTGATCGACTTATTGATTTAAGTTAAATGTAGTAAGTTAACATATAAATAAAATTTTCAAAATAATTGATATGTTGTTAGCTTGATATTTTATAGGATTTTTCTAATGACAGCCCTAAGGGCTATCGCATCATTCTCTTGTACCATACTGATAACCACCTCACAAACTTTTTAATAACCACCCCACAAACTTTTTAATAACCATCCCACTAACTACAATGTACCATTATTTATGCACAAATTCCTTTTGTTAAACACAACCCTAAGGGCTATCATTAGAAAAATTCTATTTTATATTGCATTCATTAAGGTGCATTTTAATAGTGATTAGTTTAAAGCAGTTTTGACATAGATTATGTCAAAGATTATTGTGATGGTGTGCATTTAGAAATAAGGGATTATTGTTATGCAAGTTGAGCTTACAATGTACGTCTTTTTTCCTTAAAGCTTTCTATTGACAACGTAGATAAAAGCTCTGTGGTATTAGATTTTGAATTATTTTAGGTAATACCTATTGGTTTAATTGTATTTGAATCAAAAAAATTTTTCTTAAGTCACCCGTGGATATACACGGGTTTAAAATCTAGTAAAGTATAAATCAATCTATGGTGCACCAATTATATGCCATTTCTACACATCATTTACATATTTCAATTATACAACAAAAAAAGAAAAAGTAATAATTAAACCCAAGTTACAAACTGATTAGTACAACTTAACTATATCGATTACCTATAGCAATTACATCGTTACTAAACGTACTGTTCTGGACATTTTCTTGGTAAACGTTGTACCCTTTACCAACGAGCTAAGCGAAATATACTGCTATATGTAAATTTAGCAACGGAATATTCAGTAAAAGTATGTGATGTTGTACATAAAATAATTTGAGAATTGTGGCTCAAACTTGTTGGAGATAAGGAGTTTCTGACGGGACAAATTTAGCAAGGTAAGATGGGTTGATGTCTCCAGGCATCACTATGACGATTTTTGCCTCGTTTTCTTGCAACAAATATCCAGGAAATTCGGCCAACGATGGCTTCACTTGATCTCTAATAATATCAAGGTTGGTTGAGTCGTTTGAAGAAGAATGTGGTTTCTTGTAAGAGCAAGCTAAAGTTAACAATGCACATGCGATTATACACATGATCATAGTTAGACCGCCGAAAATGTAGGGCACCGGAGAATTCCACCGTAATATGGTGGTGGTTGAGGCGATGTTGGTGTGGCGGGTAGGTGTCATTTGGGAGCTTTAATTTTCCCCAATTTTTTGGCACTTTAGTTGAAGCAAATATATATATCTTCTGGTTTCTTTTAAGCTATATATATAGAAGGTCGCAACTCGCAAGAAAGCATTTGTTATGGTAAATTATAAGTACATAAAATGAGTATTTTTTAATTTAAGAAGCCCTGTCAATTTTTTATTTTTTTAAATGTCTTAAGTGTTGCCTAATTTAGGTAAATGAGACGTTTTGTGTAATAATAGTAACGCTTTAATCAAGACATAAATCTTAGTAAATTACATACAGGAAACACCCGATAATGTCATCAAAAAATCAATTAACCAATGAAATTGTTTGATCTTATCCAATTAATTAAGTTTTAGGATATATATATATATATATATATATATATATATATATATATATATATATATAGTGGCATGATCCAGAGGGAAGTCCATTTTTTGAGGGAAGGGGGAAGCGTTAGTACGCATCAGGAAGCATATTACATTCACCTATACTAATCTCGAAAAAAGCAAACTGAAATTTAGTAAATGTTAATCGGAATCGATGTTATAAATGTTAAGCTTCCTTGATAAATTTTTTCTTCAAGTTATAGTATCGATTTATGAATATTTGATCCAAATCCGTTAAGATGCATCGCGGTGCATATTAGTTAATCTGCATTGTGATGCATCTTAACAATAAAAATATTTTTCAAATAATGTGAAGTTTTATGATGCATCGCGATGCATCTTAGTTAATATGCATCACACTGCATCTTAACAATTAATTAAATAAATATTCATCAATTAATGTTATGACTTAAAAATGAAATTCATTCGTTAAAATATTATTTATAGCATCGATTTTGATTACTATTTACCGATAAAAATAATTTTTTGTTGACGTTTTGATTGATAATTGTAATATGCTTCCTGATGCGTACTAACGCTTCCCCCCTTCCCCCAAAAAGACACTTCCCTCTTGATCACTACCCTATATATATATATATATATATATATATATATATATATATATATATATATATATTAGACTTTAGTTAGTTATCATAAATTGTCTTTAAGATGGTTATATTAAACTAAAGTATGTCAAATACTTTATTTATGGGTTTTGCTAACGTGTGTCCCCGTGACCCACGTTAAGGTGCATTTAATGAACCTGTACTTTTCTTAAATTAATAACATAATTTGTAATTAGTAAATGCATAAAAAAAAAGAAATTATTAGAGTAAATTAGTGAGTATTAAATGTAAATATTAATACATAAAGAAATTTTGACTTCATTAAATGCACTTTAACGTGTGTCACAGGAGCACACATTAGCAAAACCCTTTATTTATATTTGAAATTATCAATAACGTACGTACAGCTTTTAGAGTTGAGCTATCAACGCACAAAAAAATATAATGGATAACTTATGATCGATCATTTCCAAAGTCTAGTTCGTGGCCTATTAGAATTGTAAGGCGCTCTGGTGGAATCCTCACGGACATTCAGTCAGTTTGATAAGGATCGAGTGACATTGCTTCTTCGACCCGAACCAACGAATCCCTTATATATGATGCAAAATGGAAATGGTGTTTATTGCATATAATGCTACTGTCAAAAAAAAATTTTTATTGAAAATGGCAAATATTTAGCTACTCCGTATTTTTTACAGGAGAACCTTACCTGGCCTGGGTAACCGTTTAGGTGGCAAACAATCAATGAGTAATAAAAAGTTTAACTAACTTTCGCACTCCTATTGAATGGTTGGTTCATGCTTCTATTTAATACTCATAAAAGGACTCGTACTTGAGGGATGGTGGCCTCGTCATGACTTGTGGTGCATACCACTACCAAGCATGAGTTTGAGTACGCGAGTGACGACTCGATCACAGTGGTTGTAGTGATGGGCCATGCTACTTCTTTATTACTCCCTCCGTCCCAATTTAATTGTCCCCAGATAAAAAACACGCAGTTTAAGAAAACATCAACTTCTCTCTTACTTTTGATAAGATGACAGTTTTACCCTTTACTTTTTACCTGTTTTTTTGTCTTAGATATATAAATTAGGCGTATAAATGAATTTTATTACATCATTTTTATCTATTTATAGAAGTGGACAATTAATTTGGGATAACCCAAAATGGAATACTGGACTATAAATTTAGGACGGATGGAGTATCTTTTTTTTAATCAATTCAATAGTAAATAATTTGGTAGTCGTTAATTGTGAGTTAGTCGTTAATTATAATGTGACAGGAGGCTACACAATAATGTGATCGACAGTCGTGCACGACGACCGCCTATCACATATCTAAATCTAAAGACAGCGTAAAGCTAAGTGCACGTATACGTTATCTCATTCATAAAGAAATTAACCATGTTACAATAACTAAGAGAATCAAAAGCAAATATAATATGGAGTATATAAAACATCATCATCATGATGATGATGATGATGATGATGATGATGATGATGATGATGATGATGATGATGATGATGATGATGATGATGATGATGATGATGATGATGATGATGATGATGATGATGATGATGATGATGATGATGATGATGATGATGATGATGATGATGATGATGATGATGATGATGTTTATACTCCGTAATAGGTAGGAATGTAGGATAGACTTATGTTTTATCCTCTTACACATACCATTTGCAATGGTGATGGATATTCTGGGCGTTACATAAGCAACCACACCACATCTGCAACCCCAATTTGCTCCTTAGGCCCCACCACTTTAATTTATTTTTTTAAATATATTTTTTTTGATTTATTTTGATTTAAAACCTGGAAAGAAAAAGAAAAAAAAAGAGCAAGTGGGTCTCTCAGAACGCCCAAATTTTGCCCGTGTTGGGCTCCAGAACGCCCCATTACGCACGTTCTGAGGCTCAGAACGCCCCCATGCAGGGCGCGTTGCAAGTTGTCAATATAAAAAATTACATTCCATCATATTTGAAGTAATATAATATAGAATAGTAAGAAAATAAGAATACTTAAAATAGAAAGAGGAAATATAATAATTAACTTTTAATTTCAAGTTATTTTGTAAATCAGCTTTATTTACATTATAGACAAACTTATGGTTACAATTTCAATTGATAATCTTATGCATGTGATCTTTAATTTGCTAGTAATTACATTCTAATAATGCAAATATTCCTTATGCAAGGTACGTAGCCATCTTTTTTCTTGAAATAGTGGCGAATAATTGATTGGAAGGTGAATGTTAATTTATTACGTACAATTTAAGACGGCAAAAGATGAAAATTCAATATCACTATTGTGGAGGATGAGGCATAATATAAATGAAGGAATAAATCAAGATAATAAATCAAGTTATTAAGGGTTGTTGCATCTGCAACCAGGATTACGTATTTGCTTATGTGGGTTATAACCAATGGCAAGATTTTGCCGAGGCTTTTGAAGTTGGTAGGAAAACACCATTGCCAAAGATGGTTGTATGGGATGGAAATGAAATATTTCTTTCATTAAGCTGTTACTTGCTAATACTTTAAGGGTCGCACATCAAGTTGATCGTGTTTCAACATTTTTTCTTTTTGTTTTGTCTCTTTGGTGTTTAGTATCTTAATCATTATTTTCAATGTTATAAATTGTTTCAAATATCAATAGATAAGCATATCTCTTCCAATTCAAAATATTTTCTCAATTTTATCAAAGTATGTCGACTCAAACTTAACGTTACTAACTAAAATACAATTATAATATAAACATTTGAATTAAAATCAAGAAGTAGCCCGCAAGTTTTACGGGTTATTCACTAGTAATTGATTGGAAGGTGAATGTTAATTAATTACAATTTAAGACGGCAAAAGATGAAAATTCAATATCACTAGAAGCCTACCAAATGATACACTTTTCTCTACATAATCTCGTCCAATTAATTGACCATAAAGTAAATTAAAAGACTTATGAATCAAATTTATAACAAGATAACCATTTTTTAGTTTCTTAAGACCAGAACCGCATGTTAATTGCCATTTCTATGTCAAGTACAAAATTTTAAATATCATATCCCATAACTATATCAAATTATATAAATAAATTATAAAAAATGAATAATCGGTACATTTTTTTTTTTTTTTAGAACAGCAAATCCATCGATTTTTTTTTTTTTTTGACATTTAAAAGAAAAATGTCAAGTGTCCTATCTTGGATTTTTTTTTTTAAACAAACTATAAAAAAATGTGATCACTTATTTTGAGAAGGAGGAAGTATAAGATAATCAATACAAAATTTATAAAAATGAAATAAAATACACCCACAACATGAGAAATATCGTAAATCTCCGAGTTATGGCGCATAAAATAATACCGCTTCATAACTTTCTTTAATTATCGGATGGTGTCTAATTCGAATACACTGAATTTATCTCTATAGATAGAAGTAATCTAAATTCGGACAAAAAAAAAAAAGACACATTACCTTGAAATCAAAAATGAAAGTAAAATGATTATATTTATCATATCGAAAACTTTCTATATATTACAATTCAGAAGTTCATTTTTTTAAAAAAATATCTACCAAATTTTGTATTATCCTTTTGCGAATAAAGGGAGAATTTGCAATTTCGAGTAATTGGAGGTTCATGAATTATGGCTAACAAACGGTACGAGCCGCAAGGTATATTGGTCTTTGGGAATAAAAAAACCGTTTTTTAATCTGGTGGGCTGGACACCCGGACACCCCTACACACATTTTGCGAAATGGACCCCCGTTTCCCTAATTTCTTTCTAATCTGGTAAGATAGCCCAAATTCCCCAACTATAATAAAAATGCTAATAATATATTCCAAAATGTTACAGTGATAACTAATATGTAGTAAAATTTTAAAAATTGATAGATATTTTGTTAAAAATAGACGATTAGTTTTCATATGTAGGTAATTTTCCACATATATTAAAACTAAATTCTAAACCAAAATGAATAGATTACAACAGTGGCAATTTGTCCTTTCAATCTTTCAAAATATCGAAACCGCCTTCAAAGGTTGAGGTGTTTAATTCGAACTCGGAAATCACTTTGGATATAGGTTTGAAAGTAATAGACATGGGAATGAGATTTCAGATTGGAAAAAGCCCAGTTTTGAGGGTTTGAAACCCATTATTCTACATGAACTTGTTGGATCATTCTCATTTCTAATACCCCATACCTAATACACCCATATCACGGGCAATAATGGACACTTGCATATTGACATATAGGTACAAGTTTTATATAACATCAACATCAACACAAACATGATATGAAAATGTGAAATATATATAAGAAAAAAAAAACAATTAAGTTACAGAAAATGTGTATTTTGTAATTACGTTTACAATTACAGAGAACCCATAAGCCAATAAACTTCTCCTGTTTCCTAAGATGATGCGCCCTAATCATCTCAATTAACATGTTTGCCATTAACAACCCTTTTGCTAAAAAAAGATCGATGTGCATATATTGTTGCATTGCTAAAACGAAGGTACAATTCCATATCCACGTTGTTCTACCATATGGTTTGTAGGAAACATTTGGTCCACATCGACATCTGCACTCGTTCTTTTAGCAAAACGGCCTTTGATCCTTGGCCTTGTTTCTGCATAAGCTTTTCTTGATGCGTAGCGAATAGTTTTTTCAAACTTTCTATTTTTCTTTTTCTCTCTGTACCTTAGGACTCTCGCCTCTCGATCCAGTGGAGAGAGTTGGGTTGCAACTTGAACAGCAGGGTTTGAGAATATGTCGAGAGTCCCTTTTATGGGTTGCGACAATGAAGGCTCGGTTCTTGTTGAATCGGGTACAACCCCAACTTCCATTGAAGACATGGAAACCTAGATATCATTATAACAAGCAAAGTTGGTCAACTTTCTAGTATTTTGTATTTTTATTTTAATAAGCATACGATCTTTAATTTAATTAAACTATGTATATATGTATTTTTGTGAGAAAAAAAAAAACTGCCAAAATTAAGAATCGCATGATTCTAGCTTTAATGGATGAACAAAAAGTTTCTTGACAACGAAAAAGGTCTAACGATTATATAAGATGGTTGCATCCTATGTTTAAATCACCTTTTGGTACTTGTTTTGATTACTTTATTACTATTAATTAAAAGGATTACTTTCTGATTAGACATACAAAATGCTTTTCAACTTTAAAAATCAAACAAGGATAACAACGCCCGGGGTATCCCTGTAAAAAGGGGGTGTCTTTATAATTTCACGATAACAAATAGTGATTATATTTGGGTCAAAATAACAACTTCGATTGAAATCTTACAAAAAGTGTTACTCTTTTTGGATTCGATCTTGAGATCATTACACAAGATCGAGTGTGTTAATTAAACCCTTAATACTTAACAGATTATATGAATATGTTAATAGAATTAAAATAATGTGATTAACATAAAATTAACTTACACTATGAGCAAGTGCAGGATAACCATAACCACCACCATTTGAGGTCTGATCATATTCCATCCCCAATTGAAACTTCTGATGCTGAAAATCATGATTTTGATGAACTAACTGATGATGTTTCTTTTGAACTGGCACCACACTATCAGCATGTTGATGATGATGATGATGATGATTACCACTTCCATACATCTTTTCGGACACCTTATTATTATTATTAAAACTATGTTGTTGATCATCACCACCAAATTCCATAAACTCCAAATATTCATCATCACCTCCTTCACCATTAAACAGAAACCCATTCTCTTTACCATTTTGATTTTGTGCAGTCTTTGCAGGCGGCCCATCAAACAGTAACCATGAAGCTGCTTCACTTTCATCTTCATCATCGATACCGTCATCACCTGAATGTCATAAAAACAAGCGTTATTCCATCAATTATACTATAATTCAAAATTTATTGGGATACGCTTATTGTGTTCTGTTTATTTTAGAAACAATAAATGAGTGCGGATAAATACCACATGAATTTTGATACATAAAACAAATTTTTACCCGGTTAATGCGTATAGTTTTGTTGCAGGAATCAAAATTCATATTGTATTTAACTATTTATCACTTCCCACAATAAATACATATCGATGGGAAAATCATTGCTTTTGATGTACCTCAAACTTACTAAATTTAGCATTATTGAGAAAGAAACACTTAACATCTTGAAATAATTTAATACGGAGTAAGAAACCTTAAACAACTCATTCGAAACTTCAAGCATGGTATATGATTGGAAATTATATTAAGATTAAATTATATTATTAAAGAAGTAATTGACACCCGACTCGATTATACCTAGCTCCGTCCCTGACAAAATCCCACTTTGGGATTCAACTCCTATTCCCATCACGGAGGACCTCGGGTTGTTAGCCTGAGGTCCATAAAGTGCGCCTGGAATCGGCATCACTGGGACACGGTGATGCCGTCTGGCAAGCGGGTTCACAGAATGAATTTCGGCGTCACAAGTGGTGCAAAGGGATGCAGCGTCCGCTTTGCAAGTAAAAGCCGCGGGAGCTTGCTCACACGCTTCACAAACCCAAACACGTTCGTGTTGTGAGGATTGAAGTTTGTTAGCAGCATGGATTCGGGCATCACAAGCGGTACACAGATACGCGGAGTCTGGACGACAATAGATGGTGCAAGGGGCGGAACGGCAGGTGTCGCAGACGCGAGCCCAAGTGGTATTGGTTTTTAAGCATAAGGTACTGCCGTGATCCAACATTGTTGTGTTAAGTTTGGGTTTGATTTGTGTGGTTGGCGTGGTGTTTGCGTCTAGTTTTGTGGTCACAATAAAGAAGCAAAGTTACAAGTGGGATGTCAAGAGGAATCCAGGGAGTGACACGTGGATAATAACTAGTGGGTGAGAAATTTTTGGGATGATTGGTCATACACATTGTGGGTCCCATCGTGAGGCCAATGAGACGTATCGAAGGTAAACATCGAGTTATGGTCGACATCGGGTAAACTATCGTAAAGTTTTGAAATACCCGGAGTACAAAGTACCATTCTGATGATCTGTTAACAGAGTTATGATATAGAGTAGTGATTTATACGACACAAAAAATAGAGTAAGTAATAAAAAGCTCCTCAAACAGATTAGGTTAAACTAGTCAAATTCATTTGACTTAACACGTTTATCCCATGTAAACCAAATCCTACCCACCAATGCATGGTGAATGATTGACATTAATTCATTGGTTATGTGTAATCCAAATGAAAAACACATTTTATAAACACGTGAATCTCATTGGACGGTTATCTATTGCATGTGATTGGGTCATGGGGCATATATAATACTCCGTACAACCTCTTTTAAAGCCTATTTTGGTCGCCAACCATGTATTTGATAAGTTGAAGATTGTGTCGTATCAACCATTTTTAGTATTGCACTTTATATATATATCACTGGACACAATTGATGTATGTTAGACAAAAAGTAATCATATTTCAACCCTTCATTAGTGTTTAACATTTTTCCAGTACAACATATGATTCTCATAGCTATTATTCGCTCCATCGCATTTTAATTCTACACATTACTATTGTTGTTTGACACAAAAAGATTGTCTGGTAATATAAAATAACTTTTCAATCGACCTTGATATAAGTACAAATGCAAAACTAACATTTAATCAATTATATATTAAATCAAAGAAAAACTTTTTTAAAGACAACTATTTTGGAACGGATATGATATATGTATACAGGTATATAGTGCATACACGTACAAGTTTATGGTTCTAACATCACATTCGGTTTGCTAACAGCACTGTTGGATATAATGATGTGGCAAGATGAATGGGTCGGGTTGGGTCACGGGTCTAGATGGGTTTAGGTTTAAATGGGTCTGGGTTTAGATGGGTCATTTAGAAGGATGTGTCTAAACGGGTCCGGGTCAAATGGGTCTCGGGTCGGGTCGTCGGGTTCATCAATTTTTTTTTTTATTTAAGTGAAAAATGAAAAAAAAATGAAATGAGGTGGAAGAAAAAAAATACCCGCTAGACCCGTCTAAACCCGTTGGTTAATTGTTACATAATTAGAGGTTATATTGACAAAACCCATTTAGACCCATCCAAAAAATGGGGAGGAGACCCAATAAACCCATCCCCTCATAAAAATTAACCAAATTGACCCATAATTAACCAATGCGTCTAAAATTGCCACCTCTAATTTATATTGTCCTATGTGAATTTTTTTTGAAATATTCAAGATAACTAGATAAGTTTATGAATTAAATAACTGAGAGTAATAAATTATGGTAAATTTGAAAATTTAATTTAGTTGCCATTACATATCATCAGTCGTGGATCTTGTGGAATTTGGCGTCAATTGGAATAGTTGTATCAAGAAAAGGAAGATATTAATTGCTATAATTCATTGCTCATTGTGGTTGATTTGGAAGTCGAGAAATGAAATGGTGTTCAACAACTTTCGGAAATCAAGCTTGGCTATAACGGACGACATCATATCTACATCCTTTTTTTGGATTAAGCACAGGAGCAAAAATGTTCTCAATTGGGTTGAGTGGAGTTGTTGTCCTTTTTAAACTTTTTATCATTGTAAACCTTCCTTGTATGTCTCTCTTAGCTTCTTGCTAAGTTGAGTTTGTTTATCTTTAATAATATTTGCCGTTTCCAAAAAAATTAACTGACTTGATTAATAGAATGAATTACTTTACGAATTACCACCCTCGGGTATTGGGAGTGTGATTAAGACACAACCAAATAGGAAGGTTATCATCAATTGTGGGGAGAGAGCACAATATCGACTCGGTTAATGTTGACAAAATTATAAACTACTTTCAATAAACGCGGGTCGACAGGCCACGTGAAGCGGATCAGGGTCAGCCCATCTTTCCAATCTTTCTGTCGTCTAGGTTAACTGGCGGGTCCATGTAGTTGTTATCACTTGTGACGTGGCAGTTAATTGTGGTTGCCAAATGTCAAGTGGATCCCACCATTTATCAGCTTACGAATGGATGTAGTTCGACCACATCGTCTAACAAAGCATGCTGGTAGTTATGTCGATCTGTTAAAGGAGTTATACATATAATTCATATTCATATTCATATTCATTTGAATTTATTGTTTCAAAATGTATTATACTTTAAACTTATTACTATTGCATAAGACGATCGTTTGTTCTATTGTATGTATTGAACTTATTAACTCTGTCTATTGTATACATATTTACCTTTTTTAGCATTCTATTATATGTATGAGAAAACATACAATAGAATACCAAAAAATGAAAATGCACATACAATAGACGAAATTGACAAGTTCAATGCATACAATAAAAATTTTGATAGTACGTATCATACAAAAGTAAAAGGGGTAAAGTATGATAAAGTTTCAAATAATAAACCCTATTCTAAGTATTCATATATACCGGAAAGTAGAGGGTGTATATAAAGTTTGCAATTGACCAGTTTCTGACTTTTTGCCACATCCGGCCATACCAGATTACCAGTTACCTATAATCCTCCATCATGCTATCAAACTAGTAATAATTTAGTTTAGAGTAAATTACATTGCCCGTCCCTGTGGTTAACCCTATATTACGGACCCAGCCCTCGGGTCGGGTATTGTGCGGGTCCAGTCCCTTGACCCGATTTTTCATTTCGTCGCAAGTCCCTGCTCAAATTAGGAAAAGGGTAGAAAAGTCTTTTTCTTAGTATACATATATATAATTATACACTATTATAATTATATATCTAGACATCATCTTCTCAATCCAATCACCTGCACCTTACACCATCATCTTTCTCCATTAGAAATTGATTAAACAGAAATCTCGAAATTAAAACGAAATACATTCACATGAACACCTCCATCTATTATTGAAACCCGAAATTAAACTTAAATCCGAAGTCTCAAAACCAAATATAGATCTACAAACCTTAGGCGCAATGGTGTTGGTGTTATAGCAGTCTCGACGATTCAGCTAGGGTGGTGGCGGCGGCCTATCGGTCGAGATAGTGCAGCTACGATGGTGGTAGTGCCGTAGCAACTGTTGTGACGGCGCAACTGTGGTGGTAGCGGTGGTTGTGGCACATTAGCGGTGGCAGTGGTTGTCTTAGATGGGGTGGAAGAAGTGGATCATGTTTATACATATAAATTGGGTGGATGAATTGGTTTCAGATTTACATTTGAAATCGTCAATATCGTCCAACTACATTAATCAAGAAAAGCCTTGTGTTCTACGGAGTACATATTAATTACGGAGTATTAAATATATATTCATGATATGTAAAATGTAAACAATAGTTATTTTTATTTTAATTATAGTATAAAATTGAAGAAAAAAGTTATTTATTTAATAAAAAATTTAGTGTATGGGTATTTTAGTCTTTTCATCTGGATTCAAGTGGAGTAAGGACTTGCACCGAAACGAAAAATCGGGTCAAGGGACTGGACCCGCACAATACCCGACCCAGGGACTGGCTATGTAATATAGGGCTAATCACAGGAACGGGCAATGTAATTTACTCTTTAGTTTAACTACTTTTAATCTTTTATCATCAACATACTTTTGAGTGACAAAGAAAAAGACACTTGGTATAATTTTAAAAGTTTTTTTAATATTGTCTTCCCTTTTTTGAGCAAGGTCCTGCTCCCAAATGTTTGAATGAAAGAAAAGAAGATGAAATAATATAAATTGATAGAAAAGATAAAAAGCGGAAAAATACTTATACGTTCCCGAATTGAAAATATTCACAGATTGAAAATTCGAACCTACGACTTTTCAGGTTAATTATAACCGGGTTTTTTTATGATTTGATTAATCGAACCGGTAAGTCGGTAACTTTCGATTTTAATTACGGTTCATGATCATCAACATATGACTAACCGAAAAACTTATAAATTTAAATAACTAATTTAATATATCTATGTACAGTATATTATATAGATATCAATTATTATTACGCTAACAATTTTATATTTTAAAATACAATTGTTTTATTTTAGTATTTATGTAAGTTCGTATGTACATGTTTTAGCATTTTTAGAAGTTAAAATTTTAGTTTTGTGACTAACTTGATTTCGTATTCATTCATTTGTATTTTATACGCAATTAAGACGCTTATTGTTAGTCCATATATTTGTAGTCAAAGTTTTAGATTTATGACTAATCATGCATTTGCATTTTCTACACAATTAAGACGCTGATTGTTAGTTCATATATTCATATAATTTTTAGCACTTTTAGTAGCCAGCGTTTTTGCATTGCGACTAATTTGGTTCAGTGTTCATTCATTCGTTTTTTTCATTGCACATAAATAACTAATCATTTACATTATAATAAGTACGTAGCTTTAACATTACGAATCATTTCGTCTTAACAATATGTCAATATCTATCAAATCTTTACCTTTTAGATTAGTAACCAAGTAAAGGATAACTGAACCAGAAAATAAAAAGAAATTGCCATTAACCATCCATGAACACTCAAGTAAATAAGTACAAAAATACAAGCCCACGGTGAGGATCGAACTCACGACCTTTCCCTTACGAAGGGAACGCACTACCACTATGCTACGCAGGCATTTGTTTTATAAACTTCATAAATTGAATATGTAATTAAATTTAATGCAATTTTGGTCATACCAAATGCATTTGTACTTGCGAAATTTAAAGTTATATGTTTCGCATATGTCAAAACAGGAACATGGGTGCCAATGTATGCTACTTTCATGTAATTCAACATCTCAAAGATGAAAATATAACTTTTAGTTACAACATGCAAAGATGAAGCCTGAAATCAGCATCTCCACATTTTTTGTAAAATCTTATCGAAACAAGCTTCGTTATATCTATCCATCCTTTTGTTCAGAGATGAAAAACTAAAAGAATATGCAAGAATTGAAAATTTGAGAAAAACATGGAAAGGGCTTCAATGCTTCATGGGGGTTAATCATGTCCATAGGATTCAATTGTTTGTCCCAGTTGCATTCTTTACTGCCTCAGTTGCATCTTGTGCCTTTGCCTTCATTTGTTGTCCAGCCTGCACAAAAATTCAGTTTAACATGGAATAATAATGCATAAATTCAAATTTATATCCCTTACGATAAATAGTTATGACAATTAGCTCATTACTACGAAAAGTTAATAAAAAACTCGAAACTAGACCTGTTGCATCGAGTCTTGGGCAGATTGCGCAGCATTGCTAGCTTGGTCCTTCAACTGGCCGGCCTTTTCCTGTCAACAAAAGAAGCTCAAGATTAAACATAAATGCTTGTGTGATTTTGAATCTGCTTTTGTTTTCAAATAGCGAATATGTGAGACTATGATAGGAAATTGGATTAGAAGTAACCTCGGCTTGGGCCTTGGCCTGGCCAGCTTGGTACTCGGCGCTTTGATTGTTGTTCATATTGTCCTTCTGAGATTGACGTTTGTTGTTTATAAGATTAAGATGAATTTAAGAAAAACAGACAGATTGTCTTGATCAGAAACTACTAATAAGGATGTTATATATAGCTTAAGAGACCAAACAAATTGCTCACATATGAGCTTTCTATTTTTGGAAAACATCTCCTGTCCTTTGTTTTCCACTACAGTTGGGAACTTTTTCGGATCTGGATGGAACAAGACCATACCTTTGCTAGATCAGAGAGTGATAACAGGAAGTTGTATGGCTAGGTACTTCCGATTTTTAAAGTTACTTTAAACATGAAATAATCATGTATACTTCTTATCTTTAGCAATTAATTACTTGTGAAATAGTTTTTAGATCAGAAAGACTGTTGTGGTGCCATGATTTCTTAGCCAAGTTCTTGCATATGAATTGTTACATTATTAGTGTTTCATCTGTATATATACATTTTACAAATTTTAATTTGTAACAAAGAATTAGATACAATAGTTATGAGGGGAGATTGCTAAAAGTTAATAACATATATTATTAACTGTAACAAAGTAAGGTATGTAAAATTTTCTCGCTTACAGAAAGGTAACATAAATTCAATTTCTCACATTTAGAATACTTTACATGTTCGAAGCATTAACTTCATACCATTACAAGGTCAGCTTCCTAAGCATATTCTTCGGCTCGATGAACTTGCTTCAGTGTACTTCTTGAAAGCAAGCCTCTTTCAACAGCAAGATTCCAAAAAGTCTCCAAAATGCCCTTGTCACCAGCATAACTAGCAGTAAAACTTTTATGAATTTTATGAGTGATCATCAACCTCTTCTTATACATTTCATCAAAAATATTCAAACCAGTAGTTGTGTCACCTGCTTTCAGGTATGCATATGCCAAACTAGTAAATACAACACTGTCTCCTGATATCCCTTTACACTGCATTATATCAAATAATCTTTGAGCAAGATCAACCTTTTCTCTCTTACATAATCTCCTTATTAGTGCCCTATAAACCGAAATGTCCACAATTATACCCTTCTGATAAAACTCATCAGGTAACTTCACCAGCATCTCTTCATTACTTTGGTTGCAGTAAAGATCCACGAGCCACGAATACGTACAAGAATTTGGAGAAAATCCATCATCAATCATGGAAAAAAGGAACTCTTTAGCATTCTCCATATCACGAGTCTTGCAGAACCCGTGAATCAACGCCTTGTAAGTAAACGAGTCTGGTTTCAATCCTGCATTCAACATTGTACCTCTAACTTTCAAAGCAGACGTCATATCTCCAATCTTGCAATAAGCATTGATCAGTGTGTTGCAAGTAACGTTATCAGGCACAACCTTTTTTCCACTCATTTCATTCAACAATTTGTTTGCATCCTTTATCCTACCCTCTTCACACAATTTTCTTAAAATGGTGTTGTATGTAACAGTGCCAGGAAAAAACCCTTTAGCTTCCATTTCCTCACGCAAGCTCATAGCTTCGTTATAACTATTCACTCTACAATAACCATCGATTAAAGTAGTGTATGTCACATGATTTGGAGTTGCACCTTTCATTTCCTTAAACATTCTTAAGGCCTCCCTCATTCGACCTTGTGTACAGTAGCCATAAATCAATGAATTATAAGTTACAATATCAGGAAGGATACCTGTTCTGTCCATCCTATCTTGCACACACAACGCCTCGAAATGCATACCTTTCTTGCAATACAACGATATTAATGTATTATAAGTAAAGAGATCAGGGAAAACACCTTTAAACTCCATTTCACTCAGCAAGTTTTCTGCTTTTTCCACATCCAAAGACTTGCAACAAGCATGAATCATTACATTATATATATGCAGATTCGGAACTACCCCAATCTTTACCATTTTCTTATATAACTTCCATACTGTATCAGTCAACCTTTCTTTAACCAACGAATTCAGTAAAGCAGTGCAAGCATGCAAATGTGGCTTTAAACCATGAACTCTCATATGCTCGAAAACTTGTATCGCATCTTGGGTCATCTTAGAATTCGCATAATATATCACTAACCAGCTCAAAACATGAGAATTCACATCTTGATCATCACAAGTAGTTAAAAGCGAATTCAAAACGGTGGGTGAAGATAAAAAATCTCTCAGAGCAATTTTCTCGAGCAGTTGGTGTGCACTTTTATAGTGTCTTTGTTTTGTCAGAGTATAAATAATGGTCCAAGAAGATTGTAGGGAGTGTTTGTAATCAGGGATTAACTCGACCCATTTGAAGAAATCCCATGAGATTAAAGAAAAAGATTTGATTTTTGTGAGATTTTGAAGTACATGATTAACACTGGTTGTGGTAATTATCGAACTGATTTTGGGTTTCAATAAAACATCCCAAGAACAACCTTTTAGTACAATTGCAAGCACTGTTTCTAATAATTGGGCTTCATTTGTAGCATGTCTTACTTTAGCCATGAAAAATCAGACAGATGAACCTTAATTTTACGGGTTTATGTGGAGTTTTGTTTTGATTTTCTTTGACACAAATAGGTGCGCAGCAAATGAACAGGATGGCTGGAGCAAACCAGTGGGTACTAAAACAAGGATCTTTTTTATACTTTTGGTAATGGTAATCTACCGCGTACTACTTGAATGGAGTGGAAAAAACGATAAAACATATACAGTAGTATAATTGATTTGGCATGTATCCAAAAATCACGTTACTCCGTATAAAATAGATTGATTGATTAAACACATGGGAATGCACTACCTACGTTAGTGTGTGCAGGCAAACACAAAAAATCATACATTTAGCCCGTCCAAAATAAATGTTGAACAACTTTTTTTTTTCTTTTTCACTCTGAATCTTGTATTTTGCTGCAAGCAATTTTCCTACCACTTGAATCACCTGGAGTCGTAACAATTAATTCAGTATGTCTCAATACTTTTATGAGTCACATGTTTAGACGTATGCTTTTAAGCCTTCGATTGAACTCTATATACTCGGACTGTCGGACACAGTTGTGACTTGTCCATGTTAAAAGGTTAGAACCCATATCTTGTGCATCGAGTCACCAATTTAATACCTCGCATCCCTATCAAGCGAACAAAATCCTACATTGTTACATAATTTTGTAATTATTGCAGTTATCTCTCATTGAGGTTGTCAGTCTAGTAACTTTTGTAGCATCATTTTGTAAGAAATTAACGAATTCATATAACCATTTCAAAATTCACCGCTACTTTATGAGTTGAGTTTTAAGCGGCATTGTTTGAATTGCTGACATTTTTGGTTACTAGAGTGCTTCTTAACTAACAAGAATAATAGTAGGCAGAGGAAAGTATAACAGCAATGGGATGATTATGAAACCAACATATCTGATGAGAACATTGCCAAACTTTTCAATTTGCTAAACATCTAGATCATATAAACCAATTGCAGAATCAAAAAGAACAACACAACACTGAAATTGTCGATAAACCAATTACCAGAACAACACAAATAATGTGCCTGGCAAAATATATATATGATTCAAGTCATCATACAGGTTTCTTTAACAAGATCATGAAACAAAAACTAGGAAAGGACGGCAGTACATATATCGTTAATATACCAAAATCATAAGCAAGAATAGCCCTCAGTGCATTAACCCTAGCCAGATGCAAACAGTAACTGCAAACTAACTGAGCCGCCTTCATAAACAACACAGCCGCACTAGACGCGAGATCATGCTGCTTCATTCTGCTAAGTGTCTAATTTCCTCTCTTCCAATTACTCTTCCTCGTTCTCAGTTTCGCTCCAGCACCTATGCAGAGTTGACCGTGGAGACCAGCAATGACTTCCTCCCTTTACAAACCCATAGTACACCATCGAACCCCCTCCTTCACCCAAAACTTCAAACTTTGTTTCTTCAACACTGTAGCCTTTCACATTCGGATTGTTATCATCCAAGTTAAGATTTTTCAAGTCATCATTCCCATGTACAGCCACAGAGAACTCACTCGGCTGAAAGCAAGCCAACACCCTCTCAATCAAATGGGTCAAATCCATTGATTTGAAATCGTACCCAACAGCTTCAAAGCTAGCGTAGCTGAAACCGTCTTCTGGTGTCACGTGAATGGTGGAGATCGCATCCCCTTCTATAGCATTCATAGAGTACCCACACGGGTCAAAATCAAAATCACAAATCTGAGATTCTGGTAAAATCTTCCTAATCCCTGAATCTTCAGTCATCACAGCTGCAGAGCTTGATTCAGACTTGAAAAACACAGATGCATTCCTCTTGTTTAAACCAGTCATGCACATCTCTAAAGTGTAAACAGGGGCACTCGGCGTAGCAGGATCTGCTGTTTCAGCTATAGCAGAGTAGACGTGCCATTTCTCGTTCTTATCAACACCACCCATAACGAATGCATTGCTGGTCATACCAGGTGTTCCAAAGTGACTATCAAGGACCATCACTTCTTCAGTAAAGCTACGATGAGGAAACACCTGGGCTCCAGGAAATATGAAGCTCCCACGAGTATACCTTACGGATTTCACACTAAGTAACAGTTCGCCAGCCAATTTCAGTATAGGCGGGATCGAAAGAAGTAGCTTAGTTGTGCCACAGGTTTTAATAATGACCTTAAACGGGTAAATAAAGAGACTGGATTCAGAAAGAACGTAGGAATCCAGTAAATCATTTGATAACGAAGAAACAATAGTGCATTCGGCAGGTGCCAAAAACTCATCAATTTGGTTCCTGGTCAAGGAACGAAGGCCTCTGCCTGCAGAGGAACCAGGGTTCGAAAAGGAAATCTCAAGCCTCTTTTCGAAGCCTTCGAATCCAATGGCAGATACCTCCAACGCCATTTTAGCTTAAAAAATTTTGTTGCAAATAGAGGAAATCGAGAACAAACAAGGGGAAATCAAAGAAAAAGAAGAAAAGGCTGTAGCAAAACAACAGAATGACCGAATAATTGCTATCTAGGGGTTATGTTATGTAACTCGAATATTAAAAATCAGGATGGTTTGCGAGTGCACTACAAGATAAAAATAAAGAAGCCAAAGTCAGTATAGACATAGTTTGTAATAACTAAACAAAATGTAGCATAATGAGAACTGAAACTGAGACTCACGTTAGAGTAAACAGCAGATTTGAACTTCCTTAGTCCACCGTTGGGTCGAACGTCTTCAATTACGTAGCCTAAGGGAGCTTCGTAACATAAGGATCTACTACTAGACTTCTTGCCAGCTTTTGACTCCATTGATCATTCAATTGTCCTGCACATACAGTAAAAAAACAAATTTAAACATCTAATCCAATGTTGCTGACACTAAAATTTACAAGTAAACTTATAAAACCAACAAGTATACAGTATATGCCTATTGCATTCACTTTAGAAACAGAAGAAATATACTAGTAAATACAGAGCCAAATGAATCTGATTATATATTCATATTGCAACAGAAAACCGCAACCAAAAAATATTAAAAATACTTTTTGGTTTAATTTTTTGCAATCTCTATAATATATCAAAAAGGTCTAAGCTTTATTTTGTAAAAATAAGAAATTTAACAAATTGAGATTATGCAACAAAAGGTGAGAGAGTTTGAATATTTACTAAACAAATTTACACATCAATTTCAGCATCTCATAAAAGGTAAAACTGCATATCTCATAATTTTTTGAACGTGTAAAACATCATGTAAAGCTTGATGTCAACAAAGCTGAGCACAATGTGTTTTAAGCATAGATTGATTTCATAAACATGCAATTAAGAATAGTACCAAAACAAAATTACGAAAATTAG
Organism: Helichrysum umbraculigerum; assembly: GCA_949592205.1. NCBI lineage: Eukaryota > Viridiplantae > Streptophyta > Magnoliopsida > Asterales > Asteraceae > Helichrysum > Helichrysum umbraculigerum. The sequence goes on along the minus strand of CATIUR010000001.1, from coordinate 139,459,397 downwards.
GTCATCTATTTTACAAGTAAAAAACATAATTAAAAAAACTTACGGATGAAAAACAAATGAAATAGAATGAGAGAGATCCACAATACGAAAGCTTCAAATGGATCAAAAGCCTGAAAAAACAAACAATAACAAAAAACTGTTACAAATACAATTACACGAAGAATAAACAGCAGAATCATGAACAATTAAAAAGGTGAAGAACATACCTAATGATTTTAAGGAATAATTAATCGATGAGAAAGTATATACTCCGTATATGTTATGGATCGAATCAGAACCCTAGAAATTGTGGTAGAAATTGTGGTGCTAATCGATCGAGAAAATTAGAAGGGCCAGGGGGTGGAATTTATATAGAAAGGGGGTTTTTTAATTTGTGGCTGAGAATGAAAGTAGGTGAAAAGGGCATAAGTATCGGCCATACCGTGTTGACACGTGTATTTTGAGGAATGTGATATGACGAATTTGTACAGTTGTACGTACCACGTTACTCGCGGTCCCACAAAAGTACATATCACATGCTTTTCTACAAATTTATGCCATTAATAGTAGTTGAATATAAAAAGTTATCTATTTTTATTTTCTTGTATGGTTTGGGATGATAGATTGATAGGGCAGGATAAGTTGAGTATGTACATCTTCTTCGATTATTGATTTCTTTAATTGACTATTTATATTTATTCAATTTTAAAAACACTGCATTTTATGTTAAATTTACAGCATTTTATTTTACTTTTAAAATATATAGATCTTAAAATGCAATAAATTTGTACCGCTAATCAAAGAAATCAATAACTAAGATGAAGGTTCCCTACCCTCACATGAGAGATCCCTGGAACATTACCTTTATTTTGAAGTTAAATATAACAAAAGGTTTACGTATCGAATCTTAACACAATATCTAGTTTTAGTAATTAGTTAGGAGTTAATAATAATAACTATAACTAAAATAAATAAGGAGATGAAATAAAAAAAATCCAGCAAGTTAAAATGAAAAAATATATTTGTTGTTATTTTTTATTTTAACACAAAAATTAAATACTCATTCAGATTCGTTATTATTGGTTTGAATTCAGAACTTTTTTTATAATGATCTTGGTATTTTGTGAAAGTAAAAATCTTTTGAGAAGATAAGATTATGATATATATGTTTGCTTTTAGTGTGAAGCAATAGCAAAATTTATTTCTTTCTTTTGTAAGCATGTGCAATTTTGATCATATGTATTGTTTGAATTAAGCCAATGACGTGTAGCTCAGCTTGTAATGAGTATGAGATCTTTATTATAATAAGCACAAGATCGGGGGTTCAAGCCATGACACCACATAGTCACAACCGCTCAATGAAAAGTATGCCCCTCACATTATAGATAGACAGCCAATTATGAGCCACTCGAAATTATAAGTTATCAACCTTTTTCTATAATTGTTTGAATTAAAATATATGGATTAATCAATCGTCCAATTATAGCTGGTAAAACGGGAAGGTGGGCGGGTTTGGGCTACCGGGTACAAATGGGTTCGGGTAACAACGGGTTCGGGTCTAAACGAGCTCGGGTTTAAACGGGCTTGAGTCTCAATGGGCTCGGATCTAAACGGGCTCGGGACTAAACGAACAAATATGAAAAAAATTTCTTTTTATTTTAAAAAAATCAAACTATACAATCTATAATACTTTAATAAAATTAAAAACTCATTATCACATATACCTAGTTGGCAATTAATTAACGTAGGCAAGCTTCAATCAAAAAATTACTAGGTTAATGACTGATGCATATTTAGTAATTCAAAATACCCTTCATTTAGATTTAATATGATTATAGTTGGTACTGGCAAAATAAGCCCAAAGGCTTAACTTTGGGTCATTAGAATGACCCAAAGTTAAGCCTTTGGGCTTATTTTGCCAGTAATACGTTCAAATACGGTGAGGTGTTACGGTTGTGTTCGCATAATTTAATAAAAATAGTATGTGTGTGTGAAAGCAGCAGGGTTGGATTAGTGGCTGAGTCTCTTGCCTCTGAACAAGAGGTCAGGGGTTCGAATTTCATCACCTGCAAAAGGCCGGAGGTCCTTTCTACCTTTAGGTAGAACCGGAAGCAGCCTCTCTACCTTAGGGTAGGGGTAAGGCTGTCTACGTCTAACCTCTCCCATACACTGTCCTAGACGGTATTGGGCCCTAACCCGCGGAAGGCGGTATGGGATGTTCAGTGGCGAATCTATGATTGAAGCTAAGGGGGGTCCATTTTTTCTTAAAAAAATTTTTTTAGGCAAAAACATAAGTACATAACTATATCATATTACTTAAGTAATGAGTTGGGTCGGGTCGCATCATATCGGATGCTATTCCTAACATTTTCATTGGTTACAAGTCGAAATAAAACATCTTCTTCGGGGTTAGTCCTGAGTTTTTGATGGTCAAAACAAACGGTTGAAATATGCCTCTTTTAGATTTTGTTAACAAACCACATACTTTTTTTAGTGATTTGAAACCTAAGTTAAGCTAGATGGAAAAGAAAACTTGTACACATGTAATATCTTTACAACAGAAATCAGTATTTTTGTGCAAGTAAATTTAATAGCAACTATTTAATCTTGTCACAAATACAATCAGTTTCTATATATCGCTCTACATCAGATTTATATATACATGTTATGTAGTATTCCATAACTTTAAGAAGCAATAACAATAAATATATTAAAGAAAATATATATTTATTCCTGATAGGATAAAATAGTAGATATTGTCAAAGTATATCACACCTTATGCGAATTGTTTTTGTAATAAATATTCAGTTTGTTACGAAAACTACATACATATTTAATTATTAAGGGGTGGTTTTGAAAAGATATATATTTATAAGGGTTAAGAAATAAGATTGAAAGTATAGCCGGTTGATTTTGAAAATTCATGAATATTACAGGGGTCTTTGTGAAACATTTTGTGTTCTCTTTCATCCATCTTCTCCAAACTACATATTCCATTCACCTGGTTTTTTTTTCTTCGTCCGACAACTTGACAGTCACAAAAAATTCACAAAAAACTTACACTACGTTTCAGAGGTCCAAGACTCACAAGGAGGTCCAAACTTATCTGTAAGGGGGGTCCAAACTCACTTACAATGAGGTTTCCTTAAAATTCTATATAGTTTTATACCAATTTTTTTTTTCTAAGGGTGGTCCAATGACCCACCCTATATGTATGTATATTCGCCCCTGGATGTTCCTTTCCTTTTAGTATGTGTGTGTGAATGGTTGTTGGTCCATTCTTAGCCTTGTTTAATCACATGCACTTGTCAAATGATCATGTGGTCTAGATCATACTTCTCTTACAAGGAATTCTATTTTCTCATAATCTCATGTTCAAGGTTTGGTAATTGGACTATGACCTTTTGTCACCATCCAAATTCTTTTTTGTTTTACATTAAAATTAAAATCATAGTTTGTTACTCCCTCTCGGAGTCATTGGGAACCATAAAGTTTCATATTCCAATTACCTTTACGCGCACTAACCCCAATTTTAAAATGAACACTTATTCTGAAATAAATCAAAGGAAGATGATTTGTAGGTATAAAACTGTAAGCATATATATAGATCTAAAACTGTGATTGGTAGATTGAAAAAATTGATTGAATAAGATTAGGAAAGATAAGAAATTCAATTAATCCGAAAAATAAGTCTATTTTCAGGTCTATGTAATATTCCTATATAGCATTACTCAAAATCAAAATATAAACGTGACATTTTATTTGAGAGCAATTTATTAATCTAAATAGGATCTTTAACTCATTTTTTAAATAAAAAAAAAAAAGCTACTTGGCAGTTGGCAATACAACTCTGATTAAGTTGATAAACAGTCACAATCCGATATCCACCATTAATCATGTAAAGAAATAATCAAAGGAACAAAAATAGTAAGACGTACGTGAATTCAAACACAAGACAACAACCACCACTTCAAGAATAGGACTAGAATCATCAAGTAAGAGATTTTTTTAACATGTATTTAATTTTTATATTCACTTGTTTATTGTGCTGATCTGTTATATTTATTGAACTCGTGATGTTTTGAATAAACAGTGTACCCCCATATATGCTAGTTACAAATCACATATTTACTTGCATATATTGTCTCGAATGGGATATTGTTAAGTCACCTCATAAGCTTTTTGACGTATGAGAAAGGAGTTTATATCAGGGCTAACAATGGTCGACAAAATTTAATTATATTATTTTAGGGACGGCTTAATCAGAGGTCTTAACGAGTCGAGTAATTAACGAACTACTTGAGTTCAATCTCGTTTATATTGAGTTTGAGCGTAATACTATTCGAGCTCAATTCGAGACATAACTACTTGATTAGCTTCACGAGTCGAGCTTTAAAATAATAAATTCGGCTCGACTCGTACGAAAACTCGTTTATTAATCCCGAACCGAACGATAATTTGTTTTTATAGTAGTTTTACTTCCTTATCTTTGTTTCCTTTCTCATGTGTGAGACAAACTACTTTTTCCTTTTTCGTCCCACATTATATGTGTGAAAGAAACAAATAAGATGAGAACATTATAAATTCAAAACCAAATATATAGTTCATATTGCTTATTATTTGTAACACCCAGTTTCGGGGTCTAGAAATAAATGGTATTTTACTAAGTTTTAAAATGGATATCTAAATAATGGGGAATAATTTATTTGACTTATTGGAAATAAATAGGTAAAAGAGTAACAGAATTTATTGTGACTAATAAAACGATACTTGTTTTAAATTAATAAAGTTGTCGGTAAAATAAAAGTTTGGACTCGCGAATGGTTTTCGGGTTCCAGACAATAGGTCATGAAGGGGGATAAATTATACTGTTTATTATTGAAGTCGGTTACGAGGAGCCGACTTAAAATTTTTAAAACATTTCCCCTGACTTTGGTTAGCTCTCTCATTTCATAACACACACATATAACTTGAAAATCAAAGGAAAGATAGAAAGAAAGAAATTGCTTTGTGATCTTGTTATGATTTCTTCATCATAATCTCCTTCTTCTTGTGATTGTAAGTTTGATTCTTCAAACTAGTTCATAACTTTATTTTATTGAATTTGGTAAATGAATGATTTATGATGCATGATGGTAATTGAGGATTGATTGTTGCTACTTGATGTTTGTTGATGTTATATGATGATTGTAGGGGTTATCTGATGTATTAGATTAAGTAGAAACTGAGTTTGAAGATGTTTTGATAGAAAAAATGGTGTTAGGGTTCGTGCTGTTTTGTTGCAGGTCTGAAACTTGATTTTAAAGCATGCGAACGCGATCCCGCCCTAGTTTCCGGATCGCGTTTCGTAGTGTAAAATGGTTATAGAATTATTTCTAAAGGGGAACGCGATCCCACCATTGTTTTCCGGATCGCGTTTGCTAGTATGTTTTGTAAATTTTGAAAATGCGTAAGTCTTTTCAGGGTCGCGGATAGGTGACAATTTCATTAACTCTGATTTGATTGAAATTCACATGTTCACTCGGAAACGGCCCAATGATCAAAACTATATTTTAATAGCCTAGGCAGTTTTTGGCCATTCGGGGTCATCTAGGGGTCGAAAATGGCATTTTTCAGTTTTAAACGTCATTTCAGGACTTTCTGATTTAATTTTTGATTGAACTTTTGTTTGCCTAGACTTCAGGGATTATCAGATTTGATAAATATGCTATGATAACGATTATGAGATGAGTTACTGACTTGTTATTATTTATGTTCTCAGATAAGCAAAAGGAAACTCAGTGATATAAGACAACTGAGTTCAGAGACTGGAATTTTGGTGAGTGGTAACTGTATTCTTCGGTTCAACCCAGTTGTAACAGGTTTGGTTACAACGGGTGAACATATATTGTTATTGGTATTGATTAGTTAATCATTTGGGTTATTGTTATTGTTATTGATATTGTTGAACTGGGTTAATTAGTTTGTAGTATTCCGTGATGGTATGGCTATTATGCATAATGTGCACTATGTGATTATTGGCCGCTGGGCATATGTGGATTAATGAGAGGTCAACATTGGTTGGGTTTGGTGCTATTATTTGGCTGACGGGGTTTCCGATACATATCGTTGATGGATGAACCCTAGTCAGTGAAGATAGCTTCAAACTATCGGTAAATCACTGTGATGGCATACCAGTGGTTTAAGGTGTTCTTGTGATGGCATACCAAGAACCGCCGATCCTCTTTGACTGTGCTTGATTAAGTTTATCTGTTGTAAGATTTGTTATTTCGGGATTGAACTTTCGGTTACAGTTCCATTCACTTAGCTGTGAGCTAATCCCACCGTGTTTAACATTTTGCAGGTTTCAGTTATGTTAGGGATCGGGATTATGACTGCAAGTTGGGATGTTTGACTTTGACTGCACATACTCTGATGTTTTGAAAAGTTAATGTCATGTTTTGGTAGTTAGTATAACGCCCGATCTTTAGTAAATGGTTTGTATCTATATACATATAAGTGTGGTGTTTGAAAACTTGTTATGTTTTGATATATGTAAATATTGTAAATATGTTTTGGGACGCGCTTCTAATGGTTAATAATATAATATATGTTTGTTAAAAGAAGGGTGTTATATTATTAGAGTTTGATAACAAATTAAACTTACACTTTAATTATAACATAGTGTATAATGCTTTTTATGAACTTTATTTTAAGTTTATAAAAATAATTTGTATACTTTTTAGTGACCTTATTTGAGCTAATAAACGAACCTATCAAGCTCAAGTTTTTAAAAAGGTATATTGAGCTCTAAAACCAGTTTATTGTACAATTGTCAAAATTAAAACCTAAACGAGTATCGAGCTGACTAGTTTATTATTATTCAAGCTCGAACTTGAACATAGTTTTGAAAATCTAATTGAGTTCGAGTCGAGATCAAACAAAGTAATTTTTGAATGAGTCGAGTTAGGATATCAAAATATTCGATTCGACCCGTTTCATTAACAGCCCTAAGCTCAACTATGAGGTGTATTGGTGTAACCAGAGCTGATCTTTTCATTACGTTTGGTTTTGTAACAAGATAATAGATATTTGTATCGACAAACACCTAAAACTACTGACAAACACAGGCGTTAACGCTAAGGAATGTGAAGCATATTGAATGATTCATAAGGTAAAAGATACCGGTCATGTTCAAATGACATCAAAGACCTCTTAACCTTCACTCAGGAACAACCAACGTCCTAAAGGCAAAGCTTCACTCGCAACCATGTATCACTCAATATTTAAAGATTTCTGAAACTACACTATGAACATTATTTCAAGATTCTAATCCCCAGTAACATAAATTTGTGTCAATAATGATTCTCGAGAACATCATAAAGAATAGAATTCCGGATATTTACAATATAAGATGCACTTGTACGTTTTCTTATTGACAATACCATGGTTAAAAAAAATCTCATCCATAAGGTTTTGATTGAATCACACCCAATTTGCAATGACATGTTACCATGTTTTTAATCTACCAGTATGCAGTATTTGATAATTATTGCCATTGTAAACTGTCAATATATCCCTCGTACATGTTTGAAGAGTTAGGAAAAGGTTATGTATCACAATTGAGTGCATTATATCAAAACTAGGTACGGCTTTGGCCGTGCTATGCTCGACCCAGTTTAGTATGCATTTCATAGCCTTCAAACCGAATATGTATCATGTATTGAAGGATGAATATAAAATTTCTTTAGAACTAAAAGATGAAAACAGCTCCATACACAAACCCTGTAATCTCCCGAGATACAACCTACAAAAAAATGTAACATAAAATACATGAGATACATTTGGAAGCATTTAATAATGTAGATCAATTTCCTCGGACTTGCTATGAAACAAAACCATAAAGATTCTTAAATCACATTACCAATCTACATACTATAACATTGTGAGGATGGTCTAAGTTTAACTTTTCTGGTTAACGACGATGACAGTAACAATACTTTAAAAACTCAAGAGTGACAATAAATGGCGCATACTACCTTATCATCCCATTGTAAGTGTGACTCGATCATCAAACATTTTGATTTGTAAGTCCATTGAGAATTTGAGATCACAGGCTCATCATATATGGTCACGTACTTCACAAAGAAACTTCAATTGCATGGGTAGTTCCTGCAATAGGCATATTCATATAATTGTGCCTTTTTTCAATGGTAACCCTGACACATATCTATACCATGTACAGAGCAATCTTAAACTAAATGAAAAGAGAATTGTACCATCAATTTAATGGAACCAAGACATTTTCCCTGATCAAAACTAATCGAACCAAGACATTTAATGAAAAGAGTAATGCAGTCCTTAACTCATTTTTTCCCGATCAAAACTAATTTTAGAATTTCAAGACATCCATGAAAATACATACCTTTATCAAAACTAATCAGCTTACTTGGTCAGTGAAAAGTAGACCCTACAACAAAGTAACGGTACACCAAATTCAAAAGAAAACAACGTGTTGGTATATTTTCTACAAAACTCCTGAACCAATTACAGAAATCAAACAATAAAATAATCAAAATACCGAAGCATCCGTGAGACTATAAAGTTGCATATATAGGAGCTCGATCTCAAGCGGGGCGGAGCCACGTAGAAGCTAGGGGTAGCGCTTGCTACGGGTCCGTTTGTCATGCGAAGTGTACATTTTTTTTAGAAATAATCGATTTTATCGCTATTGCTACGGGTCCAAACAAGTTCTGCTACTAGTTTGATAAATGATTAGTCCATTTTGTATGTTATTTACTCTAAAAACTACTAATTTTTAATGAAATTGTATATCATCATGAAAAAACTATCTGTTTAATATCATGAAAAAAAAATTTGCCGTTCAAAAAAAATTTAATATTATAAAAAATATTATTTTACGGGTCAATTGAATTTCTAGATCCGCCACTGATCTCAAGGATGTAGATTATAACACCCTTCTCGAAAATACAAGGATAATTTTTTTTTTTTTATAAAAGGAAGCGCAAGATTTAGATACAAACCATTGGATTACATATTTACATTTCAAAATGGCAATCCGAATACATACGGTCTTTAAACCAGATTATCCTAGACATTACATACGATAAGTTTAGTATTATAGAAATCCACAACATAATGTCATAACATTAACAGAGTTAACAAAACAGAGTGAGCTTGTCAAACATTCCATTCCTATAGTACTTCTTGCCCACCCACATACCAAAGTAAACCTGCAAGAAGTAATGAGGGGTTAGCACGAAGCTAAGTGAATGAATCTCAAACTATCACCTAACTTAGCTTAACAATTGTCTACAGCAAAGCATAGTAACAGTTAATCATGAAGGATCGGTGGTCCTTGGAGTACCCTCATGCTGCGGTGGTTCCCCAAGTAACACTTATAACCAACTGAAGGCCAAATCAGTGGCTAAACCGATAGCCTGGTACTATTACTACTTACAACATAATTTCAGTGAACAACACATGTACAAAGCACTTATGATGTCCAAAGTAATAGTACTCAAACCCAACACACGTTGACCCCCGACATTCATATAGTCCACAACCATCAAGGCAATCAAGGACACCAATAATTAAGCTAAATATAACCATCATGGCAAAATATTAACTTAACAATGAAAATAATAAATTCACATTTACCCGTTGTAACCATATTGTTACAATCAAATTAGACTGAAAGTCCAAGATCCACTCACCCTTGTCGACTGTAGTCTCCACTCAAAGATTTTATCTTATTGAGTCTTCTGGTTATCTGAGAACACGATCAAAACCCGAGTTAGACTCTAATGTTTAGAATTTATAGTATAACATTCACATAAACAATGCCGTATAATGCTCATACTATACTTTCAATACTCGTTAAATAACATAAGCACACAAGTCACAAGTTGTCAAATTCGTCAAAGTAAAACTAACAAACGCGATCCGGGTAGGGTGTGGCTGGATCGCGTTCCTTAACACCAAAATATTCTGTTGCCAAAATACACTTGCAAACGCGATCCGGGACAAGGAGCTGGATCGCGTTCCAAGGAACAAAATCCGTTTGACCCAATTTAACACTATCTAACGCGATCCGTATGATAGGGACTGGATCGCGTTCATACGTACAAAATCATCCTGGGATCAAAATACACATAGCAACGCGATCCGGGTAAGGGTTTCGGGATCGCGTTCCAATGTTTTTCAACAATGGTTCAGACCTGCAACTAGTTTCAGCTCGAACCAAAAACCCAAATTATCAAGTTTCAGCTACAACATGCGAAGTTAGCAATTAAGTGACCTATACTAAGATGTATAAACATATTGCACCAACAACTAACATCATCAAACACTACAAATCATACATGCATCAATGCTTCAACCTAGTTCCAACAAAAACCCAATTCATTCAACTTCTCATATGAACACATAATTGATTCATCTTAATTGAACATAAAATCAGTTTATAATCAACACACAACACATTCAAACATGAATTTACTCTATTTCATCATTCCATCCTATTAATCCAACCAATTCAACCAACTCAAGTTCATACATAAAAATGGAGGTGATTTCACTTACAATGAGGATAATTATGAGATGAAGAAGATGATGCACATTATAGAATCAAAATCACAGCCTCCTAGTTGATGAAATCAGATTGTGTATTTGATTTGAGAAAGTGTGTTCAAGAGATGAAAACAAAAGTCAGGGAACACATATGGTGTTCTGTCAAAATGAAGAAACAGGTGTCGACCTGCTCTTTATGACTCATCAATTTGGGTATAAATTATACCCGTCCTAAATCTATTGTCTGGAACCTAAAAACCATTTGCGAGAAATAAGTTTTTATTATACCGTCATCTAAATAAATTTAAAACATGTAATAATTCATTTATCACAATAAGCCAATTGATCAATTGACCTATTAATTTAACTATCAAAATACACCAAGTATTTAAAATACAATTTAAATAGCAGTTAAATTAAGGGAAAAATACCGTATTTCAACTAGGCCAATTTTGAGGATGTTACAAATCTTCCCTCCTTAAGAAGATTTCGTCCCCAAAATCTCGCCACACTCAAAAAGATTGGGATAGCGCGTCCTCATGCTAGACTCGGTCTCCCAAGTAAGATTCGGACCCAAACTATGATTCCACTTAACCAATACCATAGGGATTTACTTCTTTCGAAGTTTAGTCGCCTTACGGTCCAAAAGCTCTACGAGTTCTTCTACAAGTCTTTGGCTTAAGTCAACACGCAAATCTTGCAATGGAAGAACTTGGGATTGGTCCTCCACATTGCATTTTCTTAAATAGCACACATTGAAAGTATCATGAATACCCGACAATTCAGGAGGAAGATCTAATGACACCGTTTGATCATTGACAACATGTCGAATTTTAAACGGTCTGATGTATCTAGGAGCTAGTTTACCACGTTTCCCAAACCTGATAACACCCTTCCAAGGTGAAACTTTCAAATAAACCAACTCACCTTCTACAAACGAAACTGGTCGATGACGTGGGTCAGCATACTGTTTCTGTCTATCACGGGCAGCTTTTAATCTATCTCGGGCAATAGCTACCTTATCGGCTGTAATTTGAACTATGTCAGGACCCGCAAACTGCTTTTCACCCGCCTCTAACCAACAAGTGGGTGTCCTACATCTACGACCATACAACATTTCATAGGGTGGCATGCCTATACTAGAATGGAAAGAATTATTATAGGCAAACTCAACTAATGGTAAATGGGAATCCCACGACCCACCAAATTCTAATACACATGCCCGCAACATGTCCTCCAAGGTTTGAATGGTGCGTTCCGACTGACCATCCGTCTGAGGATGATAAGCCGTACTCAAATTGACCCTAGAACCCAATTCACGCTGTAAATTCTGCCAAAAACCCGACACAAATCGAGAATCTCTGTCTGAAACAATCGACAACGGAATCCCATGCCTAATAACCACTTCATTAATGTACAATTGCGCCAATTTACTTAATGATGCCGTCTCACAAGTAGCAAGAAAGTGAGCACTCTTGGTCAATCTATCGACAATTACCCAAATCATATCATTACCCTTAACAGTTCGGGGTAATTTGGTCACAAAATCCATGGTAATATGTTCCCATTTCCACTCGGGAATCTCGAGTTGCTTCAAAGCTCCATACGGTTTTTGATGCTCGGTCTTTACTTGAGAGCAAATATGGCAAGATTCAACAATTCGAGCGACATCCAACTTCAAAGTAGGCCACCAATACAATGGTTTTAAATCATGATACATTTTGGTGCATCCGGGATGAATCGACAGTCTGGATTTATGAGCCTCCATCAATATCACATCTCGAAGTCCACCAAACAATGGGACCCAAACACGAGACTGAAATGTCTTTAATCCACGAGAATCTTCTACCAATAAATCCTTCCTTTTAAGCATGATTTCGGATTTCAAGTTATGATCCAATAGGGCCTCCATCTGAGCCAATTTCAATTTATCGATCAAGTCTGAAGAGATTTCCAAACGCATTAAACAAACCCTTTCAGATTTACCCTTTCGGCTAAGCGCATCCGCCACCACATTTGCCTTACCCGGATGATATCGAGTCTCGCAATCATAATCCTTAATCAATTCTAACCATCTCCTTTGCCTCATGTTAAGTTCTTTTTGAGTAAACATGTACTGAAGGCTCTTGTGGTCCGTACAAATAACGCATTTGGTTCCATACAGGTAATGTCTCCAAATCTTTAAGGCAAAAACCACAGCTGCAAGTTCCAAGTCATGGGTAGGATAATTAATCTCATGAGGTTTCAACTGACGTGAAGCATAGGCAATAACACGGTCTCGTTGCATCAAAACACAACCTAAACCCGCATGTGAAGCATCACAATATACAATAAAATCCTCGGATCCGTCAGGTAAAGCTAAAACCGGAGCCTGACACAACAATTGTTTCAAAGTCTGAAAAGCCGATTCCTGTTGATCACCCCACAGAAATTTCACGTCCTTACGAGTTAATTTAGTCAAAGAACCTGCAATCTTGGAGAAATCTTTAATAAATTTTCTGTAATAGCCTGCCAAACCCAGAAAACTCTTGATCTCTGACGGAGATTTAGGTGATTGCCAATTCATGACAGCCTCAATTTTAGATGGATCCACTTTAACCCCATCTTCACAAATGATGTGCCCCAAAAACTGAACTTCACGAAGCCAAAATTCACATTTCGAAAACTTAGCATATAATTTCTCCTTTCTCAAGGTGTCAAGAACTAAACGCAAATGTATTTCATGATCAGATTCAGATTTAGAATAAACTAAAATATCATCAATAAATACAATGACAAATTTATCGAGAAAAGGCCGACAAACCCTATTCATCAAATCCATGAAAATTGCTGGAGCGTTAGTCAACCCAAAAGGCATAACAAGAAATTCATAATGACCATAGCGAGTGCGAAAAGCTGTTTTAGGGATATCCTCCCCACAAACCCGAACTTGGTAATAACCCGATCTCAAGTCTATCTTAGAGAAAAATGAAGATCCTTGCAATTGATCAAACAATTCATCTATTCGGGGCAAAGGATACTTATTCTTTACTGTCCTCTTATTCAATTCTCTATAATCAATACACATACGAAAGGTGCCATCTTTCTTTTTAACGAATAACACAGGAGCACCCCAAGGAGAAGAACTGGGTCTAACAAAACCCTTATCTAATAATTCCTGAATTTGATTCATCATTTCACGGATTTCGGAGGGAGCTAATCTATAAGGTGCCTTAGCTACCGGAGTAGAACCAGGAATTAACTCAATTTTATATTCTACTTCTCTAATCGGAGGTAAACCAGACAATTCATCAGGGAAAACATCCGAATACTCAGAAACAACTCGGACATTACAAATGGCTTTCTTTTCTAGCTTAGCATCGACAACATAGGCTAAATAAGAATCACACCCTTTAGCTAGAGATTTTCTAGCTTTCATCATAGAGATCAAAGGTATACTACCCCTCTCCCTTTCCCCTCGAGCCATGACATATGACTCGTCTGAGATTGGGATTTTTATCAGCTTCTTATGACAATCTATATTAGCTTTATTACAACTCAACCAATCCATGCCTAACACAACATCAAATCCATGAATAGGCATCAATAGAAAAGAAACAGGGAAACTATGACCCTCAATCGAAATACTAGCCCCCGTCACCGATGTGGTAACCGAAACTAACTTTCCATCCGCTACCTCAACCTCAATTGGTTGTGAAATACATGTAGGTGTCAATTTAAGTCTATCACAGAATACCAAGGACATAAAGGAACAATTTGCCCCTGAATCAAATAAGGCGCATGCCGGTACTGAATTAATAAGAAAAGTACCAGTTATGACGTCCTCGGCTACCACAGCTTCATTCACGGACATTCGAAAAGCCCGACCAGTTGGAGCTGGAGGATTCTTTCTTTTCTGGCCAGAAGATGAGGATGACCCTCCGACCGTTCCCGATTTTTGCTTCCCTGCCTCTGGACACGCACTCGAACGATGTCCTTCCTTGCGACAATTCCAACACACTGGCTTAGGAAAAGGACAATCCTTAATGTCATGACCGAACTGACCACACTTAATACACCTAGCAGTCTGAGGTGTACAATGTCCCGTGTGCCTAGACTTGCAATTCTGGCACCAATTTGATCTATCCACTGAACCACCAACAACATTCGGTTTACGGTTATTATTATTACCTTGCCATTTCTTCTTTCCTTGACCTGACGTAGATTCACCTTTGGGTTTCATTGGGGACTTGTCTTTAATCTGCAAATCATGAGCTCTAATATCGCCGTCCACAGAACGGGCCAAATCAAAAGCTTGGTTAAGATCTCCTGCAAGTCTCACAGTAGTTCGATAAGTATGGGGTAACATTCCAACAAAATGGTCAATCTTTGTCCTTTCATCCGGTACCCATTGATGTACAAATCTCAACTTATCGGTAAACTGGGAGATAAGGTCCTCTATAGTCATACTGTCAGTCAATTGCATATCCAAGAATTCACGCCTAATGCGAGTCATGTCATACCCGGAGCAATACTTCTTACAAACCGCGTTATGGAAATCGGACCATGTAATGGAAGCTTTTTGCTGAGGTGTTAAATGAGATGTGATAGAATCCCACCATCCCATTGCCGGACCCTTTAAAAGTTGCACTGCATAAGTTACCTTGATCTCATCCTCACATCGGCAAACCTCAAGTTTCTTTCGACATCCCTTAACCAATCCATGGTCACAAAAGGATTTGTACTCCCAAAGAAATCTGAAGGTCCACTAGACTTAAAGGTCTTAAATGAACATAATTTTTGCTGAGGTGGAAGAGGAAATACCGGAAACTGATATCCAGAAGGTCCTGAAGAAGAAAAAGGAGCTGATGTCTGGTAGTAAGTAGGCGGTGGCATAGAAAACTGTGATGTCACTAACGGAGGTGTAATCGTACTAACCGCCGGAATCTGTCGGGATGTTCTAGCTTGTTGTTCATATAATTCCTTATATTTGTTTAACTCATCCTCCAAATACAAAGTGTACTCATCACGGCTCAATTCACTTGCAGGGAGTGTAGTATTAGTCTGACCTTGGCTTTGAGACTGAATTTCTGGAGGAGAGTCTCTCGCTCCAGAAGCATTGATCGGGGTACTGGTCGGAGCATTACTTTCTGCCATATCCTGTATCACCACAACATATCTCATAACCCGTTAATTGTTAGTACTTAGCAATACTAACCAAATCATATTCACTAGCTCAATCCCCTTCCCAGGAATGTTTGACTAACACAAATAGATTTGGGATTGAACAATTAACCCATGTTCAATTCACCCAAACCATTGCTCTGATACCAATTTATAACACCCTTCTCGAAAATACAAGGATAAATTTTTTTTTTTTTTTATAAAAGGAAGCGCAAGATTTAGATACAAACCATTGGATTACATATTTACATTTCAAAATGGCAATCCGAATACATACGGTCTTTAAACCAGATTATCCTAGACATTACATACGATAAGTTTAGTGTTATAGAAATCCACAACATAATGTCATAACATTAACAGAGTTAACAAAACAGAGTGAGCTTGTCAAACATTCCATTCCTATAGTACTTCTTGCCCACCCACATACCAAAGTAAACCTGCAAGAAGTAATGAGGGGTTAGCACGAAGCTAAGTGAATGAATCTCAAACTATCACCTAACTTAGCTTAACAATTGTCTACAGCAAAGCATAGTAACAGTTAATCATGAAGGATCGGTGGTCCTTGGAGTACCCTCATGCCGCGGTGGTTCCCCAAGTAACACTTATAACCAACTGAAGGCCAAATCAGTGGCTAAACCGATAGCCTGGTACTATTACTACTTACAACATAATTTCAGTGAACAACACATGTACAAAGCACTTATGATGTCCAAAGTAATAGTACTCAAACCCAACACACGTTGACCCCCGACATTCATATAGTCCACAACCATCAAGGCAATCAAGGACACCAATAATTAAGCTAAATATAACCATCATGGCAAAATATTAACTTAACAATGAAAATAATAAATTCACATTTACCCGTTGTAACCATATTGTTACAACCAAATTAGACTGAAAGTCCAAGATCCACTCACCCTTGTCGACTGTAGTCTCCACTCAAAGATCTTATCTTATTGAGTCTTCTGGTTATCTGAGAACACGATCAAAACCCGAGTTAGACTCTAATGTTTAGAATTTATAGTATAACATTCACATAAACAATGCCGTATAATGCTCATACTATACTTTCAATACTCGTTAAATAACATAAGCACACAAGTCACAAGTTGTCAAATTCGTCAAAGTAAAACTAACAAACGCGATCCGGGTAGGGTGTGGCTGGATCGCGTTCCTTAACACCAAAATATTCTGTTGCCAAAATACACTTGCAAACGCGATCCGGGACAAGGAGCTGGATCGCGTTCCAAGGAACAAAATCCGTTTGACCCAATTTAACACTATCTAACGCGATCCGTATGATAGGGACTGGATCGCGTTCATACGTACAAAATCATCCTGGGATCAAAATACACATAGCAACGCGATCCGGGTAAGGGTTTCGGGATCGCGTTCCAATGTTTTTCAACAATGGTTCAGACCTGCAACTAGTTTCAGCTCGAACCAAAAACCCAAATTATCAAGTTTCAGCTACAACATGCGAAGTTAGCAATTAAGTGACCTATACTAAGATGTATAAACATATTGCACCAACAACTAACATCATCAAACACTACAAATCATACATGCATCAATGCTTCAACCTAGTTCCAACAAAAACCCAATTCATTCAACTTCTCATATGAACACATAATTGATTCATCTTAATTGAACATGAAATCAGTTTATAATCAACACACAACACATTCAAACATGAATTTACTCTATTTCATCATTCCATCCTATTAATCCAACCAATTCAACCAACTCAAGTTCATACATAAAAATGGAGGTGATTTCACTTACAATGAGGATAATTATGAGATGAAGAAGATGATGCACATTATAGAATCAAAATCACAGCCTCCTAGTTGATGAAATCAGATTGTGTATTTGATTTGAGAAAGTGTGTTCAAGAGATGAAAACAAAAGTCAGGGAACACATATGGTGTTCTGTCAAAATGAAGAAACAGGTGTCGACCTGCTCTTTATGACTCATCGATTTGGGTATAAATTATACCCGTCCTAAATCTATTGTCTGGAACCTAAAAACCATTTGCGAGAAATAAGTTTTTATTATACCGTCATCTAAATAAATTTAAAACATGTAATAATTCATTTATCACAATAAGCCAATTGATCAATTGACCTATTAATTTAACTATCAAAATACACCAAGTATTTAAAATACAATTTAAATAGCAGTTAAATTAAGGGAAAAATACCTGTATTTCAACTAGGCCAGTTTTGAGGATGTTACATAGATAGTTATTTATATTCTCAAATAACAACGTATCTCACATTACGTGTAGATATTAAAATGATACAGAGATATCAATCTTAAATTATATATAAGAAACAGTTGATGACTCAATTACCCAATTAAATTCTTTGATTCTATCCAATTAACTACAATTTAGGAGATGATGATGTCATTAATAATAATTAACACTAATTTACTTAAAACACAAATATAACCCTCTACAAATATTATTAGAATTTGATTTGATATATACAAACTCATTATATATAGGAAACACATATATGATTTCATCATTCTAATTAAGTTGTCAATTAAGTCCTTTAATTTTAGTAAATTTTAAAATAAGATTTCTAATTTATTAAAAAATATTATTTTTTTCAATCAACTACTCAATTTACATATAAAAAGAAACTTAATTCATTAATTATAACATTATTCAAATCGATCTCTAATGTTACTATTTTCAATTCACCGTATGAATAAAATTACTTGAAAATGTTAATTAATTTATTTTACCAACTTGGTTTCAAAAACTCTTAATTTTTTAATCTCTACTTATATAAATCCATTTATATAAATTAATATTATTATTTATCCAACTAAATGCTTAATATACATATTAACTTACACACTTATTATTAGAAACAAGATAATAAATATGAAATTTCATTATATATATCAACGACCCGTGTGTATACACGGGTTTAAAGTATAGTATTCTTAAATAGTAGAGTGATTCACAACATTTCTTAAAATTAGAATATGAAAAAAATATATATAGGGATATTAATTTGCTCTTATTGTAAAGACCAATACGATAATATTGTAATGCTACATGGCTTCCGTTTATTTTTTGGACGTATGTCAATGATATTAAATTAGATTTTGTGTTTGTAAAGTCACATTAGTGAAATTTTAAACTCTAATCCACGAATGATTGAACCTACTAACACTGTATATTATAAATGGGCCCCAAGAGGTAACAAACTCATAAAAACATATATAAAGAGTACAAATTAAAATTTAATCTCACTTTCACTTTTTAAATTTAATGTCATTCTTGCAAATCAACTAATCAAGTGAAAAGTTGGTCCAAGAACATCTCATTAATGTTGCTAGAGATTGAAACCTACATCCAAATAGAAGTCAAGACATGGTTATGTTACCCTAAACATCAATGATCAAAGCAAAATTGATGATGTCAAACACATGTATATGCATAAAAAAAAGGGTTAATAGACAATTTCGTTACTGTACTTTCCGAAAAAGTTCAATTTAGTTACCGAACTTTTATTTGGTTCAATTGAATTACTGAACATTTAAATAATTGATCAAATTGTTATTCAAGTTTCTAATCATACACATATTAGTTACTGTAGTTTACGAAAATGTTCAATTTCGTTATCGAACTTTCATTTTTTTGGAATAAAAAACGAGGATTTTACACTTGTAAACCGGTTTTGTAAGTTCAGTAATTCAATTGAACCAAATAAAAGTTCGGTAACTAATTTGAACTTTTTCGGAAAGTACAGTAACGAAATTGTCTATTAACCCTAAAAAAAATTAAACCTATATTAAAAGAAAACAAAAATACTATATGATGATACGGATTGTATACTATATCCGTAATATGATTGGCAATACCCATCTAGAAAAGGGATGAAGAAGAAATGCTCTTTCAAGGAGAGAGAGCTATTGTAAATAAATTTTGTAACAAAGAGAGGCCTGTAACTTTTAGAGAAAGTTTGTATGTGTAGATGTTAAATAGTATGGTTTAAACGTATTTAGTTTTAAGGTTAGTACGTGGTTAAATTTTGGATCACAAAGAGAAAACAATTAGTTAATTACTTAATTTTAAGAAATTAGTTAATAATAATATATTAATTTATTAATTATAGAAGTTAGTGGGCTATTTTTTGTTTAGGATACGTGGCCAAGTTTTAGAAGGTGACGTGGCCAAATTTTAGAGCATATTGTTCTTCTTATTAAGTAAAGATAAAGTAAAAAGAAAAAAAAAATGAGATAAGTTTGCACCGGGAAAGTCAAATCATCACTAGAATCCAAAGACTTCTATTTTTGAAGTGATTAAATCGCTAGAAGAATTCAAGGTCCATGATGGTGTAAGTGTGTAACCCATACTTTGGGATCCTAACATTGCTAGGCCCATGGCCTTCAATGTTGGGTCTGCTCGCTCCCCTCTATAAAGAGGAAACCTTAGTTGCAACTTCATCATCCAACATCACAACACACTTACAAGATGCTCATCATCAAAACTCATATCTTTAGATGGTACAACCACCGATACTTACCACCCTTCACCTCGTTCTATACGGGTGTTTGGGGTTAGCCACGTAAATCGAAGTGTAACGAATCAGTTCAACCCAATCCACACTTAAGTGTAGAAATATGGTAGAAATATGCTTAATTAATCAATCCACAAACTTAAATTGGGAGTATTTAATGGTTGAAAACAAAGTCTGATATCGCCCCATCATAAGATAATGGTGTTATTATTAACATATGAGGCTTTGCATTAACTTTTTAAAAGAATATTAGACCCGTACCGTATGACCTTGTGACCATTCAACTATAATTGCTGGTAGTCGTGAAAAGTCACTGATAATATAAGTTTTGATTCTTGCTTGAATGCTTAGCGGGTTGTAATGTGATAAGTGGGAATAAGTAGATATTTCTCGAGAAAACTTCATTAGCGTATGTATCAGTTATATCTTGGTTATGCAATGACGGCTAGAAACATAGTTTTATCAGTGACTAAAATTGTGTTACTCGTATTAGATAAAAATACAAATAATAATTTATTTTCCGTATCAATTTAAGGTCCGAAATTTAAGGAATAATAAACAAATTTAGGGGTGTGTAAAACACGGTTAGAACCGTTAGAACCGGCAAACCGTACCGGAACCGTACCGGAACCGTACCGTCCCGTACCGTCTACGGTACGGTTCTCGGTTCTAATATTTGTAGTTTCACGGTTCGGTTCGGTTCGGGACGGTTCTACACTTAGGGGTGTGCAAAACACGGTTCGAACCGTGAGAACCGGCAAACCGTACCGGACCGCTTCCTTACGGTACGGTTCTCAGTTCTTATATTTGTAGTTTCACGGTTCGCGATTCGGGCCGGTTCGGGTCGGTTCTAGCACTTTGCACGGGCTTAAACAAATTCAAAGCCACTATTTGTACTACGACCGACTTGCTAAACATTTTAGAAGCTCCAGAACCCTCCACAACCACCTCCGGCCAACCTCTTCATCTCCGATCAATCCCAGTCTAATTTCACAATATTATCATAAAAAGTATATTTATTAGATAGGTATTTACCTTGGAATGCACGTGAGCACGTTACAAATTCTTGTACCTACGACAATTTCACACCGATCATCGAAACCCTAATAGGCTAATACCAATAATGGCAATGGCTAACCTTTTATCCAAACCCTTTCCGACGATCACCCCGCCACAATATACAAAACAGTCATCTTCTTCACGATTTAAAACGCCACCCGTTTCATTTTCGTCAACCTCACTTCCTCTGTTAAATCGTCGTCAACTTTTTATGCATGCCGTACAACCAATTTCTGCCCTAACTAAGGTCACCATCAATACTATTATTATATTACTATACATATGTTGATAATATATTAATATATTCATTAATTAATTATATGTTGTTAATTCAGGAACAAAAGGAATCTGGTGGCAACATGAAGTGGACTGATTTTGCTGGTTTAAATTCACGGTCAACATTTTGCGATGACATCACCCAAATGAATGAAAAGGTTTTTTATCGATTAAATCTCTTCTTCATGGGATTGTGTTTTTGTGATGGTTAAATTAATTATAGACAAAATTATGACGCTAATGACTAATGAGGTGTTTGGAAATGCATATTTTAACAAGTGTATGGCTCATTGCATTTGTTAAGCCAAAAAGATGTTTGAGATTGTATATTTTCAAATTATCTTTTAACACAACCAAAGTGAAATATGCACTTGCAAACACTCCCCAACTGAGATAGTTATCTTATGGTGTTAATACGGAGTAGTATGCTAAGGGTTAAGTGGTTCTATTGTATTGTATTGTATGTAAATATGTAAATATAAAAACTTTCTTTTGTATGTGTCAAATTATAAGAAGTTATCGGATACATAAGATGACAATAACTGAAGTTGGACACCTACAATAGAACTTTAGGTAAAGTTTGATAAATGTTTCGACACTTAACCCGTATAATAAACACTTCTATAACAGTAGAAGCATTTAACTTTGATCAAAGTTTATATTTTCGATGTCACTAGTGAATTTCATAAATGTGTAGTTCGTATAGATTCTGTTAAACATGTATAATGTTACTGACTATTTTGGTGCCATGGGAAATGTTTATGTGCCTCTCCATCGGTAAAGTTTCAATGTCAATGGGCGAAAGAGGGCAATGTTGCAGAGACTGAAGATGGTATGCTACTTTTCTCTTTACCTTTTATTTTAGTGCTAACCTCTTGACAGCAGGAATTTATCTCATATGTATCATTATTACTTTTGTGCTTGACCAAACTCTCAAGATTTCTGTTAGTGTTTCTCCTACATTATGGACACTTGTTTTGTCTCAAAGGTCTCTTTTTGTCTCTCTGAGTTCTATTACAGGCACACAATCAGCAAAAACAAAGAGTCATAAAAGTAAGAAAAGGTCTGCAAGTAAACTAACGACAAAGATATACACAGTTATAGTTGGAGCTTCTCTTTGCATAGTTGTAGCGATTTTCTCTTTCGCTCTTCCAAAGCAAGCAGGACTACGTCATGCAGTTGTCCCATACTCCGATTTTGTTGGTGGCATACGTGATGGTAGCGTGATACGGGTTCAATTTGTGGAGAACTCACGTCTGATCTACTATAACACCAAGCCGTCAGTTGATCAAGATGCTGAAAGTCCACAAAGTGAATCAGGACAAATAGGATTATTATCGGAGGCAGTTGCACCCAAGTGGAAGTATTACACTAGAAATGTTGGAGACGATAAGTATCAGCTTATTAAGATGCTTAAGGATCAGGGGATCACATATGGTTCGGACCCTGAACTTTTGTCTGCATCTGCCAAGAATTTGTTTTATATAGCGGTGCAAACAGCTCCTTACTGGATCATGGTATTGATTTCATGTTATCAGTTAAGTGTGCAACTTAGTCATGGGAAAATGAAAAAAAGAAAACCTAGCAAGCAACAAACTGTAACATTTGATGATGTGGAGGGTGTAGATTCTGCAAAATCTGAGCTTCTTGAGGTAATTTTCCCTTTGTTTGGATGTCAAAATTTGTTTGCGATTTCTGTGTTAATCCTGAATTTGTATTTTGTAGATTGTCTTGTGCATTAATGAAGATAGTAAATACATGAAACTTGGGGCAAAGTTGCCCAGGGGGGTTTTGCTTGCTGGTCCTCCAGGGACAGGGAAAACATTGTTGGCCCGTGCTGTGGCTGGAGAAGCTGGCGTGTCATTTTTTTCCATATCTGCTAGTGAATTGGTTGAAGTTTTTGTTGGTACCGGAGCTGCTCGTGTCAGAGATATTTTCCTGGAGGCAAGGAAAAATTCACCATCTATTATTTTCATTGATGAGATAGATGCAGTCGGTGGGCAACGTGGAAGAACTTTGAATTGTGAGCGTGACCAAACTCTAAACCAGGTAAAAAGAACTAGAATCTAGAGGTCCCTTAATGATGATGGTACATGTAGAGGTGGCAGTTTCAACCCATTTACCTGTAATGGGTTAACATAATAACTTGGGTTGTAATTTATATCTTACAAGTCAAGCTGGTGAAATAAAACTTCGCTTACAGGGAAATAGTTTGAAAGTAGACCAAAGTTTATTGTTATGCACAAAACATTCTAAATGGCATTACACAAGAAATTCTAAATGGCATTACACAAGAAAATATATATTATTGAAATAATGACTCGAAATTGTACTTGAGAGTTGACACTCCAAATATTAGTTATTATGTTAATTTCTGGTCAGATAGTGATACGAGGCAACCTTTACAGAAAATGGATCATTTCGACCCGTCATCCGTTCACGTGACCCACCCTTTTTTACCTTGTTTCCCTGAAGTCTGATTCTGATTACTTGAAAGTCAATGGTTTCAGAGATTTGGCAAAATTGTTCTGCCACATGCAAATTTATTTTTGTTTTTTCTTAATGGTATTAGCTTTTGACCGAGATGGATGGATTCGAGAAGGATGCAAGTGTGGTGGTTATAGCTGCTACTAACAGGCCCGAAACATTGGATTCAGCTTTAATGAGACCGGGTCGGTTTTCTAGGAAAGTACATTTGGGGGAACCAGATGAAGATGGTAGGCGGAAGATCTTTGCTTTATATATGAGAGATGTCCCCATGCAGGAAGACAAAGAAGCCATTTGCGATCTTGTTGCTTCTCGTACTTCAGGATTAGTTGGGGCTGATCTTGCAAATATAGCTAATGAATCTGCACTCCTTGCTGGCCGCAGAGGTAACTCTAAACTTAAAGAAAAATATCATTTTTCAGATAATTATTTCGTGTCTTGATTTAATGTTGGGGTGTGTTTTTAGGTGGTGATTATGTGACAAGTGATGATGTTCTTCAAGCCGTTGCAAGAGCTACTACAAAGATATATGATGATGATAATGATTCCGAAACTAAACCACCATACTCATTTGGACCAATGGCTCAAGGAGGTGCACAGTTTGGGGGTGGAGCCATGGGTTTTGGATTCAACTGATTGAGAAGTTTTATTCTTCCAAGATGGATCATTTTATACAAAGTCTAGGATTCTTCATCTTTCGTAAAAATATATTTGTTGCCTTGTTGGCCGTGAAGAAGAGAGTGTCGGTAGTAAAATAGGATATCTGGAGTTGGGTATTAGCTTATTTATGTACATGCTTTGGATTAATTTGATTGTCCCAACATTAGTTTGTGAGCTCATGATTTTGCAGCAACATTTAAATTTGTTTAGTATTGAGAGGAAATAAATATAAAAATGCAATTCACAGGATGTATTATCGATCGTGTTCAAATTTTTGGTCTCTTTAAAATTGAAAGATCACTAAATATTATTCTATTTTACAAACTTTTCAAACAACATTTTGTTTAACATAGGAAACGTTGTTATGATTTGCATTATCCATGTGAAACATAAAATAGAGAATAATTATGTAGCAAACCAGGTGATCATGTCATGTGATGTTTTGTGATATCACCCTCCTGATCGCACCCTCGTTGCACCTTGTGATCAGTTTGGCTGAACCGGCTAGAATATTGGTCGCATTCTGCGACATTTCTGTAGCACCCTGAGAAAGTCATCAGGTGTGCACACTATGATACCCGAATAAAGCATGGTCATACCAACTAATTATGATTTGCCCTTGATGCAATTAGTGTATGTTTCTTAATTTAGTTTCTTGAATTCCATTCAATGATTTGTAGATGGAAAAATGTTGCTAGCCCAAGTAGTCAAGTGTGCATATATTTAAATTGATTTGCTGCTAATTAGTTGCTTGGTTCAGCAACTATAATAGCCCCTTTGTGGATATCATAAAGCTATTTGAAACTTAAATTTGTTTTTGTTTTGTGGTTTACTGTTTGATAATTTTCGGAACATATGAGTATGGTTATATGAACAACAGGTGAGTTATGTAGTAATGAAGATCACAGCCATTTGTCCAATCTCTTCACTAAAGAGAGAGAGTGATCTTCTTAGATGGTAATACAACTCATGTTTGTTTCGGCTTCCATGGATGCTAAAAACCCTTCTCATATTCTCCGAATGCAGCCTAATTTATCACACATCAGAAAAGTCCATCCCTTTCGTAACAACAGAAGAGTAGGATCTTGAATCAGCAGACAAAAGACTAACCATAGTGTGATAAAGCTTAATGTGCCTGTAGTTATTGATGCAGAGGATACTTCTATCCAACCGGGCATCGATTACTTCACATATATGGCTGCTGTTATGTACAACCAGGTCCAAAAGGCAAAAGTCCTTGATTGCTGATACTATCAAAGCGTATATGAAGGATATGGAGAGCTGATGCAGAAGAGAACGGATTGATGGCTGTTGTTGTTGTTATGATTATGGCGTTTGTGGGGTTGCTGATTGGTAATGGTAAAGTGATTTGTGGAGTGGTTGTTGTTGTTGGTGTGGTTACTGGGATTTCCTCAGATATGACAATGTTTAATTGAGGCTCTATTGGTGTTGATTCTGGGGTTTCAAGAATGGTTTGCAGATGGTGCATGGTTGCTGATATATCCTCCTCAGTTAATGTTTTCTTTTGATGCTTGGAGGATGTCGACCCTGATGTAGGAGACTTGCTGGTCCTTTTTCTTTTGGTCAGAACAGAAGAGATAGGTTGCTGATCCTCCATGTTTTTATCAGTATCATCATCTTTCTTATCAGCACCATTGCCCTTATCATCACCATCATTCTTATCATCATTATCATCATCATCACCACCATCATCCATATCTATATCATTGGCATTTTCATCATTATCCTCCCTATTCATCCATTGCCAGCGAGCCAACTCGTAGCTCACTGACTCCCCCTCAACCCTTGCTGCCTCATATGCAGCCCACTCCTTGACTTTTAGATTATACATCCTAAGTTCATCAGAATAAAACTCAGGGAAATTTATGGGATCAAAGTCATCATCATCATCATCAGCTTCTTCATCCATATCGAACCACTTTGATTCAGCAACAGCTACAGCTTCATTTTCAGGGCGCTCAACGATTGGACGGAGAACGTGACCATCAAATATGATTCTATTATGATCAGCATTCTTGGTGACATCATCAATATCATTATCAGCAACATCATCAGCTTTCTCCCCCTTGATGTTATCATTGAATGTTGTAACCAACTCTTGAACGCTTTGAGTGAGAGTGTTGATGTCAGTTCGAAGAGCGGCTATTTCATTTGTGGTTTTGAGTTTATGATCTACCATTGTAGGGATACCAGCGATGATTTTGTGAGAGTTTGTGATGTAGTCGATGATAGATGAGGCCATTTCTGATTGTTGGGCAGTGAGTGTGGTGATGGCTTCATCATGAGTGTGCAGGCTTATTCTGGTTGAGGTGGCCAACTCAGAGAGAGCTTTGGATTGAGTCATGAGTAGCTGGGAGTGGTGGAGCTCAGCTGCAGCGATTGTTTTGACTTTTTCACTCACAGCTTCACTCCAGGATGGAATAGGATCATACACTGCTGCAAGAGAGTGAATTTTATTAGTAAGCTCAGTAACATTACCTTTTAATGACTCCCTTTCTTCAGTCAGAAGCTTTATTTGCTGTTGGGAGGCGGCAATGTACTCGAGCAGCAGCTTGTCAGTTGATGTAGATGATGATGGTGGTGGAGATGGGGATGGGGATTTTTTTTGAGTGGCAGGTGAGTGAGGTGGAGTAGATTGTGGTTGGGATTGAGCTGTGGTAGTGTGTGGTTCATCACCAGCTACTTTTGATATATTGTCACTGGAGAAAGACATTGCGTATATGGTTCATAAACCCTTTATTTTATGCTATTTGCATGATCATGCGCTAGATGCAGCACACCAAATTTGGTAAGTGTATTTGAGATCGGAGTGTACCACTCAGGGTTATATCGAGATTGAAATCATCATATTATAAAGACATATCTTGAGACAACATTCAAGATCTGCAGCGAGACATGCCTTTTAATTGACTATGCAGATTGAGTGAATATACAGAGAAACTGGCTTTTCAGTACACAGGCAAGCTCCATAGTCCAAACTGAAATGTGAAGAAAATTTGGTTTGGGCCTTATGATTCTTCACCTTGGCTCTATGTTGTTTCTTGGATGTGAATAGATCAATAAGAGCAATGGCTTTCTAAAGGTATAATCTTTAGGCTAATAAAAAGTTGGCCCCAGGGGTGACTCACTGACTTGTAAGGATTATTATAAATCTAACATTTACCAGGAAATTGGTAAATTACTATTAAATGAATAGTAGTGAGCCAATAAAAAATTTACATCTAATTTTCTATTTCATTTATCTTTTGTTTTTCTATTTCTTTGTTTTCTTTTCTTTTTCAAATAAATTTCTCATGTCATTTATTTTCCTAAGTCTAAATCGTAATTTTGATATAATTTTCATTTTATAATAATAAATATAATGATTTAGTTAAAATTAATAAACGTAACCATAAAATTCATTTTAGGTAAAATTTTGAGTGTTCTAATCTACCATTAAAAATAAAAGATACAGTATACTCCGTATTTTAGTTTTACATTTTTAAATTGTATGTTTTGTAAATTGCATAGATTTTACCACACATAATATTTCGAACACCTGATTAATCAATGTGTTGTCTTTTAATCTCTTAACTCGATAATACAAAATATACAGTTTCAAGTAACACTAATTTTCGTTTTTATTTAATCGTTACCTGCATTTAAAAAAAATAATAATTAGACAACATGTAGAGTAGATTATTTAAATCATCACTATGTTTTTCACTTTGTTCCACCGGTCGTCCATGACTCATAAAAAGTTTTTGAATCATCCAAATTTTGAAATTTCTATTCCTAAATGGACTGAATGTGAACAAAATTTTCGCAAAAATAAATTATTTAAATAGTCCATTTTGGACTACCGGTGAACAAAAGTTTAAAAAATGGACTATTCAAATATTTTTTCGAAGTCATGGACGACCGACGGAACAAATTGAAAAGCATATGGATGATTTAAATGATTTACTCCAACATGTATTAATAGTTGAATCGTGAGATATACGGTATTGAACGGAAGATTTTGATCCATATTTAGCTTCATATTGGAGTAATTAACTTCATATATTAACAAGAACTACAACTTCTTATATACTAAATAACCAATTACCTTACATGTATGAGTTTCGCTTTGCTTCTCAAACTCTAATAATATCATTATTAAGACCATTCATTTTGTTTCGAGCTTGAAATATAATAAAAATTTTATATAGCTAACATTGATTATAAAAAAAAAGTTATATATTTTCAAATTCCGCCGCAACGCGCGGATATAAATATACTTGTTCATCTTAATTAATAAGAACGAGTTCACTTTCAATTTGAAGAAGCCGAGATGTGATGTCTTATTTGACGATATCAAGATTCTTTCTTTCACTTGGATATCTAGTAGAATGAAGAAGGTTTTAATTAATTGGGTTGATTGGATTTGCAACCCCAAATGTACCTTCTAAATCTTTTGTAATATTTTTAGCCTCTTGCTAGTGTTTTAATATAATGTTATTGCCGTTCAAAAAAAATTAATAGGTTCATAGTAAGGATATTCGTGTTTATCAATATAGGTTTGTGTTAAGCATTATTCGATAAAACGATCTCACTAGCTTTACTAGTTGATCCACCTTTGGATCCTGTTTTCTTCACCTCTACTGTATACAAAAAAGTTGCAGCAACAAAATCTGAAAAATGCTTATATTAACATTAACATTTAATCCGATTTAATACCCTAAATTTACATCATCTTTTACCACCTTGCAAGTTAGAGGTAAGTTATGATGAGTATGTCACTTTGTCAAGTGTAAGCAACCTTTCTATTTTGTAAATTCTATTATAAACCACCCCCTCTAACTATTTCATTTCACAAATATGACCTCCAACTTACAAGATAGTCAACTTCACAAACACAAGTAAACAATGGTGACAACTAGA
Source organism: Helichrysum umbraculigerum (assembly GCA_949592205.1). Classification (NCBI taxonomy): domain Eukaryota; kingdom Viridiplantae; phylum Streptophyta; class Magnoliopsida; order Asterales; family Asteraceae; genus Helichrysum; species Helichrysum umbraculigerum. Next base: position 139,429,727 of record CATIUR010000001.1, on the reverse strand, counting down.
CAAACAATAACCTATCTTAACAATAGAACTAACAATCCGTCTATAAATAAATGAATGGTATTCGCCAAAAATGTGGACTGCAGATGGTTGAGAGCCCTTTACGCCAGCTAATTATGACGTGTGTCCCAAATGTTTTAGAATATATATAGCTTTATACATCTAGATAAAATTATAAAAATTTGACAATTTCCCTGTTTCTAATACTGCATTCCTAACCACATTTAGAGAACAAAAATGGATTCCTCAAAGGCACAATACAATGCTGGTCAAATTTCAGGCCAGACTCGGGTAAGCCCCAATTATTGATTAAGAATGCTGTGTTATGTCATTTTATTGATATGATTTAGTAAGTTGACAAAAGAGTTATTGTATATAACAACTATTACAAGCAATGTCGAATTTCACTTTTTATGAACAGAATATGTATAGTATTTATCTTATGGTTTCAGGAGAAGGCTAGTAACATTGTAGAAAAGGCAGACAATAAAGTTCAATCTGCAAAAGATAGCTTGCAAGAGGTTCGTTCCCTACAATTTCCGTTCATAAAAATACTGAAACTGTCCAAAGAAATTCACGAATAAAAGTTATAGCATGTTGTTCCAAGATTGTGGTACATTCCGTCTATCTTTGTAAGGGTACATGGTCTTGTGATCTTTAGAAAAAAATTATTAAAAAGCTTGACTAGTGTGAATCTACTTGAGTCAATTCGTCTAACCCTTTTAATTGGGTATTCAGGGTGGTCAACAAATGATGGCCAAAGCACAAGGAGCTGTGGAGGGAGCCAAGGATGCCACTGGGGTGAACAAATGAACAACCATTGGAACTTTACTTGATTTGCTTGTCGTTTTTCGTTTAATTTATGTTAAAATGTGCATACACATGATGCTCTATGGAGCTATGACCTCTATACATGTATTTTGCATTGAGTCCTGAACAATTATGATGTTGCTATCTAATTTTCATGGTTACCTTAATCTTGAAATTGTAAAATTATATCTCTCGACTCTCTTTGACACAAACAGATCATGTCATGTAGGTTAAATTATATATATGCTTGTATCATATTAAAACATTGTCTATCAAAAAAAATGGTTGTAAATGACTATATAAGATTGCAAGTGTTGCATGCTTTATAGATGATTGTGATTTGATCTTATAGGTTGATCCTCATTGATGAAAAAGTTGAGTCTTAAAATGAAAACAAGGCATGAACATGTACGCAATATTATGAAGATAATATTTTATATTATTATCAATTACAATGACAACTAATAGTTTCGTCAAACCAACACATATCGAACGGCAATGACAAAGACTACAATCTTTTCAGACTTTTCTTTCTAGCATCAATCTTCTTTTTGTCGACTTGAGCTTTAGCCAACCCACCTTCCTTCTTATGGGTAGCCATTGCATGTGGTGCAGCAGCAGATCCACTACTAACTCCAATCTCGACCAGTGTGTTCAGGGCAGTGGTTGGTGGCTCCTGACCACTTGCCCCTTTCATGGTGTTCAACGAAGGGGCCAAAGGTGTAGGCTGCACCACGGTTCCAGAGACCACAGTTTTCGGGTCAATGATACAAACCAAGGGGTTTGTCTGGTCAACATTTAGCGTAGCAGTTGATTCAGATATAGTCCCTGTTTTAAACTTCGGTTTTGGCTTCAGAGCATGAATTCCAGTGTACAGCCTGTGATCAAATCAAAAAACCAGCACCTTAGTATTGGATCTACATAGTGGAGTTTCAAAACAGTTAATAATGGACTTTGACTTTGACTACATAGTGGAGTTTCAAAACAGTTAATAATTCATCAAATATTAGGGAGTGTAATATGCTTTATTAGAAGACATCTATATTTCTTTTATCACCAAAGGAAAGCATTACAATTTCAAGCAGCATAGAAGGTAAAGTTTCCGACAAGCAAAATAGATGGAAAGATGGCTCAGTTGGATTACCAGTCCAAATTGTAACTTTCAGGACGGGTCAAAATAGGTCGTTTTGACCCACCAACACTTTTTTAGAAGACATCTATATTTCTTTTATCACCAAAGGAAAGCATTACAATTTCAAGCAGCATAGAAAGTATAAAGTTTCCGACAAGCAAAATAAATGGAAAAATGGCTCAGTTTGATCACCAAAGGAAAGCATTACAATTTCAAGCAGCATAGAAAGTATAAAGTTTCCGACAAGCAAAATATATGGAAAAATGGCTCAGTTTGATTACTAGTCCAAATTGTAACTTTCAGGACGGGTCAAAACACCTGTTTTGACCCACCAACACTTTTTTTTTTTTAAATCATAAATCATTATTACTATTAATAAAATGAATACAAAGACTATTACTTAATTTACAATCAAATTTTAAAAGAAAGGGACTCTAAGATGTAAAAATCAGTATACTTTGGAACGTTTTTTGAATCATTCAGCTTGTTTTGATGAATTCCTTGTTCAGCTAAGTTATTTGGTTTTACACATTGACTCTTTGTCAATAATGAATTACCTAAAAGAGTTGAAATTGCCCTCTAAAACAATAGAGAGGAAATGGCTAACCTGGCATGCCTAGCATACTCTTCATAGTTCTCAAGCAGCATTTTGCCAGCCTGCTCGTTGAGCGCAGATTCTGGAAATGGCTCGATCAGCAAACATCTGACTACCTGCAACCAGGAGCTCAACGACAGGGTTAGTCATGTAATATCAAAATGACTCAATTAGGAAGTCGAAACAAGACTTTAGAAACTTACAACTAGAACATGACGTAAGCCAAGACTAGGGTTCCAATCCCTTTTCAATGTGTTTACACATATCTCGCCATTTGAAGCAATGTTTGGGTGGAAGATCTTCGTCAAAAAATAACCTATAAATTGGAACACAGAGAAAATGAATAACAACAGAAAGAGTAAGATACGAATAAGATAAAGAATATGGGATCAAGATTTAGCATCATAACAGATTCACATACACATGAATATCTTTAGAAAATAAGATAACTTAGAAGTTTTGACGAACCTTTCGGGGGTGAGTGTGGGAAATCACGAGAAAGATTTAACTTCATGCGAAAAACACCATTTTCATATGGAGTGCCAGCTGCAAACAGAGTATACTCAGTCAAGGAATTTTGTTTCAATACACATGTTTTTATTATATACATAACACACACACACACACACACACACAAACACACATGACACATGTATGCATAAGCTAGTAAGTACCTGGGCCATCTATATCAGCAAATATTGTTGAAAAATCATCATCATTCACTCCTACTTTGATTCCCTCTGGAGGTGTTTCATCAAGATTCTTTAATTCTCTTGCAAGTTGTTTGATCACATTTGGAGGAAGGTTCTCATTGGTAGCCTGAAATTATTACATACTAAACATTACAAAACACCTTTCAACTCTACCCAATGAAAAATTTATTGAAGCAAGTATTCACTAGAACAGCATATTTCCGCATTATTTTATGGGTTTTAAAGCATTTTTGAAGGGGTAAATGTCCATGAAAGATGCTTTAACAAAAAGAAATTAAAAACATGTTGCACTTAATGAAATGGAAATAGACACATTTAAAGTTAAATTGACAAATGATGATTTTGGGTGAGAGAGAAAGAGTGTGTACCATAAATTACGGAAAAGATTCGAGATTTGAAGAGATGGGGACAATCACACAAAGAGGCTTAACTTGTTGACAAGAAGCTACAAGTCAGTCGTATCAGCAAATGACAAAATTAGATTGTAAATGAAGTCGAGTAACCTGTTAAGAAAATGAATCATTTCAAAGTTATTACACATCACATGGATATAAATCCTAGCTTTCAGCCATATCTAAACAATGATCACCAAGCAAAAGGCAAAGTATCCAATTTGATAACTACCAATGTTCAAATCTACATGGATTACTGAAAAAAGCATACTTTATTAGAAAATTGTCTTCCTCTAGTTCATATAAACTTCTATCATTCGCTTCTATGAGTTACATAATCACAATTGTCATTTCATTTGAATACACAAGAACGGCTAAACGTATGAATGTAGTAATGAACACATCAGTACACAACACACACACACACAAAGTTTAAGACAATGAGATTCATTTTACTTACAAATAAGCTTGTGCATTTTTTATAATTATGCAAAATCAAACATCCCTACCAACACACACACACACACACACACACACACACAAAGTTTAAGACTTAAACACACATCAAGGACTAAGATGTAATTAAAGTCAACACTAACATAATAAAAGCAAGATCTCTCTTAATTGTGTTTCAACTAGTAGAAAGTAAAAACCCTATCAAGGATTTAACTTTTGCCATAATCAAATATTTTAAGAACCAAATTAATAAACTTTAAACTAAAATCAAACAAGGGCATCTTTTTTTCACAACCAAAAAATAAAAATCAAAACCCTAACTCAACCATCAAAACACAGATTCATATAAATTTAACCAACATTGAAAACCCACTTCAAGAAACACAAAAGAATGAAACTTTAACAAGTAATTAACTTCAATTTTCTATAAACTAAAAAGAACAACGGATAATTACCTCAAATTAATAACCTTTGTTCACACAGAAGAGCAAGAATCAAGAATATCTTTCTTTAGAAAATACAACAGAAATTGATTTCAAAGATTTCACAAAATTGATGTGAAATCAGTGAATCTGTATCAGTTTCAAATGATTGATGAGCGTTCTTGGGTTGGGGATTAATATATACCCCAACAATATATCAGAGTTTACCGTTGAGGGTTCTGATGAAATTTCACTTTAAGTACTTCGTGTTATGAGTAATTACGGGTGTACCACTAGTATGGGGTAAGTATTGTAAATACTGTATAGTTTTGGGATGAAATTAAACTTTTTTAATTTGTCTCCGTCGGTACAAAGGCGAAATTGGGGAATTAAAAAGAGTCATTGTCAATCACAGCTTGCCTTTTTTAATTGTATTTTCAATTATTGAGATTTTGATACAATAAAAGATGGCAATAATTAATGGTTTAATGGATGGATCCACTCATCTAGTTATCAAAATATTTGGGTGTTAGTTGGAAATTATACGCTGTATTTTTTTTAAAAAAAGTATAATTGAGGTTATCTATATACAGTATCTGGGGATGACGAGTATAACAAAAATGCAAAGTTTTTATATGGTTTTTTACAAGAATATGTATGGTATTTTTTGGAAATGATTTATGCTCATTTTTGTATTTGTAGGCTTGGTAGGAGTTGGAAAAATAAAGTTTTTAATATGGTTTTCCTTTTGGTAATGTATATAGTGTCTTATCTATTTTTATATTCAGGGTCTTGATGTAATTTAATCTGTTATAAACCTATTCCAATAAAATAATAAGTAAGCCCATACCCACAAAAATAGGGAGGTGATAAATACAATACCATAATTGATTCATACACCAAATTTGTGTTGTGATATGTTTGTACAGTAAGCTTTAACAGTTGTACAGTTTGTTGTATGAAATAATTTATTTGTTGTATCTATCACTTCCCCAAAAATATCTATGCAAACAACCAACACATGAAGTTATACTATAAAAAAAGTGTTTGATTGTATAAATTAAAAAGGCACATACTCGTTTGCTAGCTAGATGGATTATTTTTGTCCCTCAACAACTATTTATTTTGGTGTCATGATATGATGTTAGGCAATCATTGTGAACCGTTGATTGATGTTAAGGCTTTTAAGAAGATTGATTAGATTAGATTAAATTGTATTAATTAAAAATAATGCGTCCAACAAAATATTCCATGTTTTATTGTCGATAAGACGATCGATAAGACGATAACCTTTTTTACGAAAAAGCCGTATTATAATTGTGGTAGTCCAACTATAGTCCAAAACAATACTCCATAAAATTTTATTATTAAAAATCAAATGACATCGAGTATTTGCAACATAAAATTAGGGAAAGAACAAACATGTGGCTGTAGTTTAGGGGTACAAATTCCACGTTGTGGCCGTAGAGACCTTGGCTCGAATCCCAGCACCCGCACTTAACCTTTTTCATTTTTATAGTTGTTACTATTTATTCTGATATTTTATATTTTATTTTAAAATTTTATAGTTGTTACTATTTATTCTGATATTTTATATTTTATTTTAATCTAACTAAACAAACTGTTTTTACTTAAAATACAAATACATTATATATCGAGCTAGGAACACACAAAACCTAAAGCTCGTGAGCTCATTGAGCTTTACATTGGGCTAAGAACATAGAAACTAATGGGCTAAATATATAAATAATAATACACACTAATATGCCCTCGCAGTTTGAGCGGGAGAAGGCTGTCGAACGCTCAAGCTGGATCGAAACTCAGTAAACAGAGATTAAGGCAGTCCTTTCGTGAAAATATATGCATACTGATAACGAGATGGAATATGAAGAACACGAACTTGGCCTGTAGCAACTTTTTCACGGACAAAATGAATATCAATCTCAATATGCTTAGTCCGTTGATGCTGAACTGAGTTAGATGACATGTAAACTATATTGACATTGTCACAGTAGACAATGGTTGCAGAGAACAGTGGTGTGTGAAGCTCCCCAAGAGGATTTCGTAACCATGATGTTTCGGCGGTCGCATTAGCAACTCCTCTATATTCGGCTTCAGCACTGGAATGTCAGGCTATGTTTTGGCGTTTTGAAGACCAAGATAGCAGGTTGTTACCAAGAAAAACACAATAGCTAAATGTAGACCGCCATGTAGTGGGGCATCCACCCCAATCAACATCCGAGTAGGCTGTTAGCTGAGTAGTAGATGAAGAGTACAGCCGAAGACCATGGTCAATGGTTCCCCAGAAATATCGAAGAATACGTTTGAGAGCATGGAAGTGAAGCTCTCGGGGATCATGCATGAATAGACAAATCTCCTGAACCGCATAAGAAATATCTGGCCTGGTGAAAGATGGGTACTGTAATGCCCCCGCAAGACTACGGTAGAAGGTGGGATCGACAACGGGAGTACCTGTAGCATGAAGCTTAGAATCTGTGTCAACTGGAGTCTTGCACGGATTACAATTAACCATGTTTGCCCGTTCGAGAATGTCCATAGCATATTTCTTCTGAGAAAGGAACATGCCTGCTGAAGTTAGCGTTGCTGCAATACCTAGAAAATAGTTAAGGGGCCTTAAATCCGTTATAGCAAATTCTTCATTTACGGAGGAGATTACTTGATGTAAAAACGTATTCAATGATGCGATGAGGATAATATCATCCACATATATCAATAAGTACGCAATGTCTGATCCTTTGCGAAAAATGAACACAGATGAGTTGGTTTTGCTGTGCTGAAACCCGACTCTCGTAGCATATGATGCAAACCGCTGAAACCAAACACGAGGTGCTTGTTTCAAACCATACAAAAACTTCTTCAAGTGACAGACATAACCTGGGCGATAAGGATCGACAAACCCTGGGGGTTGCTGCATATATACGGTTTCTTGCAGCGAACCGTGTAAAAACGCATTCTGAACATCCAACTGATGTATCGGCCAAGAGCGTGAGAGAGCTAACCCGAAAACTGTACGTATGGTAGCCGGTTTGACAACCGGGCTAAAAGTCTCTTCACAATCAATGCTAAGCTGTTGGCTTTTCCCATCAGCCACCAAACGGGCTTTGTATCGATCAAGTGAGCCATCAGCACGCAATTTGCGTTTATATAGCCACATAGAACGGACCATATTAACTCCAGGTGGTCGTAGAACAAGATCCCAAGTTTCATTTTTAATTAAAGCATTATATTCAGTATGCATAGCTGCATGCCAGTGAGGATCCCTAAAGGTTTGGGTGTATGAGCGGGGTGTGGAAGGAGGGACGGTAGTGGTCTGAAGGTTAAGTTTTTGGATGGGTTTGTGGATATTATGTTGGGAGCGAGTGACCATTGGGTGAGTGCGTAAAGGGGTAGAATGAGTTGGAGATGGTGTAGATGAAATGGAAGAATTTTCAGAAGATGTAGGAGATGAGTTGCTTGAGGTATTTGTAAGTGGTGGAGATGAGGTGTTGGAGGAATTGGAGAATTTTCAGGAATGATATGAGGTGTTGTAGGAGTTGGAGGGGGAGGATTTGAGGTAACACGAGAGGATTGAAACATGAGAAGTTGGCGTGTAATCGGAGAAGGGTCACACGACGTGTCTAAAAGCTCATATGAGGGAGCTTGATTAGGAGAGAAAGACGTGAATGGAAAAGATGACTCGTCAAAGATGACATGACGAGAAATAATGATTTTCTTGGTGTTGAGATCAAGACACCGATATGCACGGTGATTGAGTGGGCAACCAAGAAATATGCATGGGGTAGTGCGAGGAGCGAGTTTATGTGGAGGAAAAGTATATGGGTAACAGAGGCACCCAAAGGTGCGAAGGTGAGTGTATGAAGTTGGTTTGTTAAGGAGTCTAGTGTATGGGATTTCATTTTGGATTGAGGTGGAAGGAAGGATATTCAGAAGATATACAGCCATGAAGAGAGCTTCAACTAAATATTCAGGTGGAAGATATGCTTAGAATAAAAGGGTGCGCACGACATTATTGATGGTGCGAATCATGCGTTCAGATTTCCCATTTTGTTGGGAAGTATGAGGACAAGAGAAACGGAACTGAATGCCATTAGTGGCAAAGAGATCATGCATGGATCGGTTGTCAAATTCTCCACCATGATCGCATTGCAAGGCTCGAATTTCTCGGTTAAACTGAGTACGAACAAATGCACGAAATTATACAAATTTGGAGAAGGCATCAGATTTTATGTGAAGTGGGTAGATCCAGAGGAAATGAGCGAAATGATCTAAAAAACAACACATAGTATTTAAAGCCACTTACGCTAGGTATTGGAGAAGTCCAAATGTCAGAATGTACGATGTCAAAAGGACACTCGACTATAGACTCAGAGCGATAGAAGGGGAGTTTGATTTGTTTACCTAACTGACATGCATGACACACTTTGTGGTATGAAATGAAACCTCTGGATGCAAGGGATTGTAGGACTGTATCACCGGGATGTCCTAAACACTGATGCCATACAGAATGGTTTTGATTTTGAGACTGGATAGAAAAAGCAGAAGCATGTTGAGAAGAAATGGGATAGAGATCTCCGGTGCTGTCAGACCGGAGAAGGAGTTTTCGAGTTTTTAAATCTTTTACCGAGAAGCCATAAGGGTCAAAATCGATTGAGCACTTATTATCTTTTGTAAACCGACGTACAGAGATAAGGTTTTTGATAATGTTTGGGGTAGCAAGAACGTTTCTAAGGTATGGTGGATGATATGGGTTTGGTATTTGACTATGTCCTATTTGGGTAACAGGAATATGGGATTGTTGAGTCACTGGTCGCTGACCAACTCAATGATAACGAACTCGATGAAGGAAATGATTAAGTCAAAGCTGCTGTTGCTGAAGTTTGTACTCGCTGCTTGCTGTTCGTTCTACTCAAGGAAACTAATATACTGAGGAAGATTAAAACTTAACTTTGTGTGTCGCTGACTCCAAGACTAGCAGCGAGAGTTTTACATCTTCAAAGAATAAAGGCAAAAGTCACTGCCCTAATAAAAGCTAGTTGCTGAAGATATATAATTCAAGTCATTCTACAAGAGCACGATAGCTCGCAATGAGTGAGGAGGATTATTACATCTTCAGAGACTACATTAATAAAGTTTCTTTACAAGTACAAGTCGCTCTTCATATGTACGTCAGCAAGTGTTCCTCGTACTTTAAAATATCTGAGGAATTACGTGGCAGCAAGTGATTGGTGTTAAGGAAGAAGAGATATTTGCGGTAACAGAATTGGACCTGCAGAATGTCGGTTCATCAGAGATCAAGCCAATCAAGCAGCGACACGTGTCATTCAAGATCCTAATTTGTAGGAGATATTTACGGGATATTTGTAGTATATATAGAGTAGTACGTTGTACTTAGAAACTTGCCGTTTGTACGTGTTAATCACTTGTTAGTCAGTGAATAGTTAGTCTAAGCACGGTACGACGGTCAGCGAGTAAACAGTTTGTTTGTATGTCAGCAACTGTTCTACTTAACTTGTAATAGTTTTAGCTTAAGTGTTTGATTTGGTTTAGCCTTGGCTATTCCATTCCGCAATCAACACTAAGTGAGTTTTATATTTAATAAGATTCACAGTTCAGCTACTATTACTCTTTTACTTAACTGTTATATATTTGTGATACTCTGTTTGTGTTAATTCAATTAAAAACTTGATAAATTAACTTAGACAAAATCAGAAAAAGTTTTTAATTGTATTCAACCTCTCCTTCTACAATTAAACTTTACATACTGTGATTCTATATCACTAAGTAATAGTGATTTCGAGACTCTCAATTGGTATCAGAGCAGAGTTGGTTTAAAATAATTAACCAGATCTGCAATGGAATCAGTAAAGTACAGTTGTGTTGACTCTGAGTATCAAAAGGGAAATGGTTCTACTTATAACACCCCAATATTCCAAGAGACATTTTTTTTTTAAACACATATCGGAAGCGATTGAATACAAATCATGCATTATAGATTGCGTACAACATAGTTTCCAAAACACAATCTATGCCTGCATGATAAGTTGATACAATAACCACATCAGTTACAACATTAAGTTAGGTGTTATTTAAATTCCCAAAACATAAGTTTATAAACGACTACATGTCGTATAGTCAGAGTAGGCAGTCAAACATTCTTCAAATTAACTTCTTGCCCACCCACATCAAAAGTAATCTGCAAGAAGTGAGGAGAGGGATTAGCACGAAGCTAAGTGAATAGATCACAACTATCAATCTAAACTATCATAGCAATTGATCACTACAAAGCATCATAACAAATACATCAAAGAGGATCGGTGGTCCTTGAGGTACCCTCATGCCGCGGTGGTTCCCCAAGTAACACTTATAACCACTGAAGGCCAATCAGTGGTCTTACCGATAGTTTAGTACCATTACTACATACGACATGATTTCAATAAACAACACATGTACAAAGTCATCATGTCGTCCAAAGTAACAGTATCCAAACCCAATATCATATTGACCCCTGACAAGATAGCACATTCCATAATCATCATGGCAAAATGTACCTATTCAACATATAACTGTAAAACCATGTTTACCCATTGTAACTGAATTGTTACAACTAATTCAGAATGAGAGTCAATGATCCACTCACCCTTACTGACAACGTCTCCACTCAGAGATCTAGTCTCACTGAGTCTTCGCTGTATCTGAAAATACGACCAACCCGAATTAGTCTTTTCTTCAAGTTCATTACGATATAATCATATATATAGTGTCAACTAAGAACATCTACTATACTATTAATACAAAGCAATTAACAAGAATGCACAAGTCACAATTTATCAAATTTGTCATTTTTCAATATACAAACGCGATCCTGAAATAGGGTGCTGGATCGCGTTCCCTAGTTCTAAATTATTCTGTAACCGTTTTACACTACCAAACGCGATCCTGAAGAGGTGCCGGGATCGCGTTCCAAAGAACAAACTCAACTCAACTCGGATTTACACTAACTAACGCGATCCGGACTTAAGGAGCGGGATCGCGTTTCAAAGAAGGATTCAGGTCGGAGACAAATTTACACTATGGAACGCGATCCTGGCCTGATGCCTGGATCACGTTTGTCACCTTTCCAGCGACAAAACCCAGGTTCAAGAACACTTTAGCTCGACCTAATTCTTAATTTCACCAAATAAAAGATGTAATACACAAATATTGACATACAATAACTTCAAAGATCATCATGTAACATGTTATAACAACAAATAACTATCATCAAACTCAAATCCATGCTTGATCACACCTTTAACCTAATTACTTCAAACCCTAATTCATAAACATATATTCAAAGCAATTCAAACTTACAATCGAGGTAATAGCAAGGTAAATGATGATGTTGATAAGTGTTAACCACGAATCCAAGCTCTAATCGATTACTCAAAGTTTTCTCTTTTGATTTCTCTCAAACTTAATGTATGTGTGTGATTTTTGGGAAGTTATTATAAATTGGGGAGGGGAAAATGAGCCGATCCATCCCCAAAGTTGGGTATAAGTTGGTTCCAAATTATATCCGTTCTAAACCCATTGTCTGGAACCTAAAACCCGTTTGCGTGAAAATATATTTTATTATACCGTCAACTAAATTTATTTAAAACAAGTAATAATTTATGTATCACAATAAATCGTTTGACCATTTACCCTATTAATTTCAATTTGGCAATTAATACGAATTATTTCTCAACTTAATTAAATAATCGAATGAATTAAGTAATTTACCTAATTTCTCCTAGACCGGTAATGAGGATGTTACAAATCTTCTCTCCTTAAGAAGATTTCATCCCCGAAATCTCGCCACTCTCAAAGAGATTAGGATAACGTAATCGCATGCTTTCCTCCGTTTTCCACGTAAGATTAGCACCCAAACTATGTCGCCACTTAACCAAAACCATGGGTATCTCCTTCTTTCGAAGTTTAGTCACTTTTCTATCTACAAGCTCTATGGGTTCCTCTACAAGTTTCTGACTTAAGTCGACACGCAAGTCTTGTAACGGAAGGACTAGGGATTGGTCCTCCACCTTACATTTTCTTAAGTAACAAACATTGAAGGTGTCATGTAGGGGTGTTCATCGGTTCGGTTTTCGGTTTCCTCGGTTTATTCGGTTCGGGTTGTTCGGTTTTGAAATTTTTTTGGGCAAAACCGAAAACCGAACCGAACACCGAATTCAAACCGAAAACCGAAAACCGAAAACCGAATTCGAATTCGGTTCGGTTTCGGTTAAAACCGAAAAAACCGAATTCGAACAAAAACCCGAAAAACTTTAAAAAAAAACTGAAAACCGTACAAAAAAACCGAAAAAACCGAACCGAAAAACCGAAAACCGAACCGAAAAAACCGAAAACCGAACCGAAAAACCGAAAAAATAATATTATTTTTATGAATTCGGTTTTGAATTCGGTTTTCGGTTAAACCGAATTCAAATTTTTTAAAACCGAAAACCGAACCGAAAACCGAATTCGAATTCGGTTTTCGGTTTTATCGATCCAAAAACCGTTTTCAAAATTCGGTTCGGTTTTTTTTCGGTTTTTATTCGGTTCGGTTTTCGGGTTAAACGGTTTCAAACCAAATACTGAACACCCCTAGTGTCATGAATACCCGCTAATTCAGGAGGAAGATCTAACGAAACCGTTTGGTCATTAACTACTTGGCGAATTCTAAATGGCCCAATAAACCTAAGAGCAAGTTTACCACGCTTACCAAACCGAATCACACCTTTCCAAGGGGAAACCTTTAAGTAAACCAATTCCCCCTCCACAAACGAAACCGGACGGCGCCGCGGATCGGCATACTGCACGTGCCGCGTTTAACTTCTCACGAGCAATTGCTACCTTATCAGCAGTAATCTGAACAATATCTGGACCCGCAAATTGTTTCTCACCCGCTTCCAACCAACATGTGGGTGTTCTACAACGACGCCCATAAAGCATTTCATACGGAGGCATACCTATACTCGAGTGATAAGAATTATTATACGCAAACTCAATCAATGGCAGGTGTGAATCCCAAGACCCACCATATTCCAACACACAAGCACGCAACATGTCCTCCAAAGTTTGAATGGTGCGCTCTGATTGACCGTCCGTCTGAGGGTGATAAGCCGTACTCAAATTAATTCGGGTACCCAATTCCTTCTGCAAACCCTGCCAAAACCCGGACACGAATCGTGGATCTCTATCCGACACAATAGATAATGGAATTCCATGTCGCGAAACGATCTCATTGACGTACAATTTGGATATTTTACTCAAAGAAGCCGTCTCACTAGTAGCAAGAAAGTGAGCACTCTTAGTCAATCGGTCCACAATCACCCAAATCATGTCGTTTCCTCTAATGGTTCGCGGAAATTTTGTTACAAAGTCCATCGTAATGTTTTCCCATTTCCACTCGGGGATCTCAAGTTGTTTCAACGACCCATACGGTTTCTGGTGCTCGGCCTTTACTTGAGAGCATATATGGCATGATTCCACAAATCGAGCAACATCCATTTTCAAAGTAGGCCACCAATATAAAGGTTTCAGATCATTATACATTTTTGTGCTCCCGGGATGAACCGACAATCTGGACTTATGAGCTTCCATCAATATTACATCACGAAGCCCACCAAGCAAAGGAACCCAAACACGCGATTGGAATGTCTTTAACCCACGAGAATCGTCACATAACAGTTCTTTTCTTTTCAATAGAATATCGGCTTTCAAATTTTGATCCAACAATGCTTCCATTTGTGCCATTCTCAATTTGTCAACCAAATCCGAGGAAACTTCTAATCGCATAAAACAAACTTTCTCGAATTTCCCTTTTCTACTCAATGCATCGGCGACCACATTCGCCTTACCCGGATGGTAACGAATTTCACAATCATAATCTTTTATCAACTCTAACCATCTCCTCTGACGCATATTCAGTTCCTTCTGAGAAAACATGTACTGAAGACTCTTATGATCCGTACAAATAACGCATTTAGTACCATACAAATAGTGTCTCCAGATTTTCAAGGCAAAGACTACAGCTGCAAGTTCTAAGTCATGGGTAGGATAATTCTTTTCATGAGGCTTAAGCTGACGAGAAACATACGCAATGACTCGACCACGTTGCATCAAGACACCACCCAAACCCGCATGCGAAGCATCACAATACACAATAAAATCCTCGGACCCTTCAGGCAAGGCTAAAATTGGAGCCTGACACAATAACTGTTTCAAAGTCTGGAAAGCCGACTCTTGTTGATCATTCCACTGAAACTTAACATCCTTTCGAGTCAATTTCGTCAAAGGACCCGCGAGCTTAGAGAAATCCTTGATGAACTTTCGATAGTAACCCGCTAGACCAAGAAAACTCTTAATCTCCGAAGCAGACTTAGGCGCTTGCCAATTCATAACTGCCTCAACTTTAGATGGATCAACCTTAACTCCATCCTCACAAATAATATGCCCCAAAAACTGGACCTCACGCAACCAAAACTCACATTTGGAGAACTTAGCATACAACTTCTCCTGTTTCAAAGTGTCGAGTACTAAACGCAAGTGTACTTCATGATCAGCCTCAGTCTTAGAATAAATCAATATATCATCAATAAATACAATAACGAACTTATCAAGATAGGGCCGACAAACTCTATTCATCAAATCCATAAAGACCGCCGGAGCATTAGTCAACCCAAAATGCATAACAAGAAATTCATAATGACCATATCTAGTGCGAAAAGCCGTCTTAGGAATATCCTCCTCACAAACCCGCACTTGATGATAACCCGACCTCAAGTCAATCTTAGAAAAATAGGAAGACCCTTGTAATTGATCAAATAATTCATCTATTCGAGGCAAAGGGTACTTATTCTTTATGGTTCGCTTATTCAACTCACTATAATCAATACACATCCGAAGGGTGCCATCCTTCTTTTTAACAAACAACACGGGTGCACCCCAAGGAGACGAACTAGGCCTGACGAAACCCTTATCTAATAGCTCCTGGATTTGGGTCATCATTTCACGAATTTCGGAGGGAGCTAGTCTATAAGGAGCCTTAGCTACAGGAGTAGAACCAGGAATTAGGTCAATTTTATATTCCACCTTTCTAATGGGAGGCAACCCAGGCAATTCATCAGGAAAGACGTCGGGGTAATCAGAAACCACCCGGACATTGGAAACGGTTTTCTTTTCTAATTTTGCATCAATTATATAAGCCAGGTAGGATACACACCCCTTAGCTAGAGATTTACTAGCTTTCATCATAGAAATCATAGGGATACTACCTCTTTCCCGTTCCCCTCGAGCCACAACATATGACTCATTCGAGATTGGAATCCTAATTAGTTTCTTATGGCACTCTATACTTGCCTTATTCTTACTTAGCCAATCCATGCCTAAAACCGCATCAAAACTGGGGATATGCATCAATAGAAAAGAAATTGGGAAACTATGATCCTCAATCAAGATGCTAGCTCCAGTCACCGATGTGGTAACTGGAACTATCTTGCCATTTGCTACCTCAACCTCAATAGGATTTGTAATACAAGTGGGAGTCAATTTCAGTTTATCGCAGAAAAGCATAGATATAAATGAGCAATTGGCTCCCGAATCAAACAGAACAGTAGCTGGTACAGAGTTGATTAGAAATGTACCAGTGATAACATCTTCAGTCCTGACAGCATCATCAGCTGTCATTTGGAATGCCCTACCAGTTGCCGTTGGTAGATTCTTTCTTTTCTGGCCAGAAGATGAAGACCCTCCGACCACACCCATCTTTTGTTTTCCAGCCTCCGGACACAAACCCGAATGATGACCTTCCTTTTGACAATTCCAACACACATGTCTAGGAAACGCACAATCCTTGATGTCATGACCAAGTTGTCCACATTTGATACACCTAGCAGTTTGTGGAGTGCAAGGACCCGTGTGTCGCGATTTACAATTGTGGCACCAATTGGTTCTGTCCAATGATTTACTATCCGAACTGGACTTCTTAGGTTGATGAGATCCCTGCCATTTCTTCTTTCCAGGACTACCCGAAGATTCACCCTTGGGTTTAAATGGAGATTTTTCCTTAACCTCCAAGCCCTGGGCCCTAACATCCCCATCCACAGAACGGGCGAGATCAAAAGCTTGGGAAAGAGTACCCGCCAATCTCACGGTCGTCCGATAAGTATGCGGTAACATTCCCACAAAATGTTCAATCTTCATACGTTCCTCCGGTACCCATTGTTGCACGAATCTCAACTTGTCAGTGAATTGGGAAATGAGATCATCCATAGTCATCTTATCCGTTAATTGCAAATCCAAAAACTCGCGTCGAATCCGAGTCATGTCAAATCCCAAACAATATTTCTTACAAATCTCATTGTGGAAATCAGACCAACAAATCGATGCTCTCTGCTGTGGGGTAAAATGCGATGTAATGGAATCCCACCAAACCATTGCGGGACCCTTGAGAAGTTGCACCGCAAAAGGAACCTTGACTTCCTCTTCACATCGACAAACCTCAAACTTTCTTTCCACATCCCTCAGCCAATCCAAGGTAACGGAGGGATTTGTACTACCCGAATAATCCGATGGTCCACAAGACTTGAAAGTCTTAAAAGAGCATAGCTTAGGTTGACTCTGAGTTTGAAATATCGGAGTCTGATAACCCGAAGGTCCGGAAGAGAACGGAGCCGAAATCGGATAGGTACCATAGTGTGGATGATGATAATAAGACTGAGATACTGGAATCTGCGAAGTCACCAAAAGTGGTGGTACAGTGCTAACAGTAGGTGGCAAAGATTGCAAGATTTGTTGAGAAGACCGGTTTTGTTGTTGTTGTTGCAAAAACTGTTGTTCTATTGCCTTAAGTCTCAGATTTTCTGTCTCTAGATGAATCATATAATCATCATGATCAAAATCCCCTGCAGAAAAGGTAGTACCAGTTTGACCCTGGCTAACATTTTGGGTTCCAGTAGGGGATACATTAGTTCGAGGGACATCACGGGGTGTGTCAGCTGGAGGTTCATTCTCTGCCATATCTGTACCAAAACAACATCTCATAACACATTAGTTGTTAGTACCTATATACTAACCAACTTCACATGCTAACAAAATCCCACTCTTAGGAATGTTTGACTGACACACATAGATTTGGGATTGAACACTTAACCCATGCTCAATTCACCAAAACCTAAGCTCTGATACCAATTTATAACACCCCAATATTCCAAGAGACATTTTTTTTTTTAAACACATATCGGAAGCGATTGAATACAAATCATGCATTATAGATTGCGTACAACATAGTTTCCAAAACACAATCTATGCCTGCATGATAAGTTGATACAATAACCACATCAGTTACAACATTAAGTTAGGTGTTATTTAAATTCCCAAAACATAAGTTTATAAACGATTACATGTCGTATAGTCAGAGTAGGCAGTCAAACATTCTTCAAATTAACTTCTTGCCCACCCACATCAAAAGTAATCTGCAAGAAGTGAGGAGAGGGATTAGCACGAAGCTAAGTGAATAGATCACAACTATCAATCTAAACTATCATAGCAATTGATCACTACAAAGCATCATAACAAATACATCAAAGAGGATCGGTGGTCCTTGAGGTACCCTCGTGCCGCGGTGGTTCCCCAAGTAACACTTATAACCACTGAAGGCCAATCAGTGGTCTTACCGATAGTTTAGTACCATTACTACATACGACATGATTTCAATAAACAATACATGTACAAAGTCATCATGTCGTCCAAAGTAACAGTATCCAAACCCAATATCATATTGACCCCTGACAAGATAGCACATTCCATAATCATCATGGCAAAATGTACCTATTCAACATATAACTGTAAAACCATGTTTACCCATTGTAACTGAATTGTTACAACTAATTCAGAATGAGAGTCAATGATCCACTCACCCTTACTGACAACGTCTCCACTCAGAGATCTAGTCTCACTGAGTCTTCGCTGTATCTGAAAATACGACCAACCCGAATTAGTCTTTTCTTCAAGTTCATTACGATATAATCATATATATAGTGTCAACTAAGAACATCTACTATACTATTAATACAAAGCAATTAACAAGAATGCACAAGTCACAATTTATCAAATTTGTCATTTTTCAATATACAAACGCGATCCTGAAATAGGGTGCTGGATCGCGTTCCCTAGTTCTAAATTATTCTGTAACCGTTTTACACTACCAAACGCGATCCTGAAGAGGTGCCGGGATCGCGTTCCAAAGAACAAACTCAACTCAACTCGGATTTACACTAACTAACGCGATCCGGACTTAAGGAGCGGGATCGCGTTTCAAAGAAGGATTCAGGTCGGAGACAAATTTACACTATGGAACGCGATCCTTGCCTGATGCCTGGATCGCGTTTGTCACCTTTCCAGCGACAAAACCCAGGTTCAAGAACACTTTAGCTCGACCTAATTCTTAATTTCACCAAATAAAAGATGTAATACACAAATATTGACATACAATAACTTCAAAGATCATCATGTAACATGTTATAACAACAAATAACTATCATCAAACTCAAATCCATGCTTGATCACACCTTTAACCTAATTACTTCAAACCCTAATTCATAAACATATATTCAAAGCAATTCAAACTTACAATCGAGGTAATAGCAAGGTAGATGATGATGTTGATAAGTGTTAACCACGAATCCAAGCTCTAATCGATTACTCAAAGTTTTCTCTTTTGATTTCTCTCAAACTTAATGTATGTGTGTGATTTTTGGGAAGTTATTATAAATTGGGGAGGGGAAAATGAGCCGATCCATCCCCAAAGTTGGGTATAAGTTGGTTCCAAATTATATCCGTTCTAAACCCATTGTCTGGAACCTAAAACCCGTTTGCGTGAAAATATATTTTATTATACCGTCAACTAAATTTATTTAAAACAAGTAATAATTTATGTATCACAATAAATCGTTTGACCATTTACCCTATTAATTTCAATTTGGCAATTAATACGAATTATTTCTCAACTTAATTAAATAATCGAATGAATTAAGTAATTTACCTAATTTCTCCTAGACCGGTAATGAGGATGTTACACTACTACCAAACCTCTAGCGTTTGATCCCTCTAGGATTGAGACCTGGATGTCCCAGATGATGATGTTTTTGGATCTTGTCGATGATCGTCTTTGTTACATTATAACCAATGGTCCTCATATTCCGACCACTATTATTCCTACAGTTGCTGCTACTGCAACTACTCCGGCCATACCAGAAGTGGTTGTGCCAAAGAGAGAGGAACAATGGTCAGATGAGGACAAAAGGTTAATAAGGTTAGATAAACAAGCTAAAATCTATATATGCATAGCACTTCCTGATGAAGTGTTTGAATCAATTAGGCTTTGTAAGACTGCTAAGGACATGTGGGACACCCTTAGGAATATATATATTGGAACACCTGATATTATTCGCTGCAGGGAAGTCAATCTCACACGCCAGTATGAGCTGTTTGCAATAGAACCCAACGAGTCTCTATCTTCTACTTATACCAGATATCAGTCGCTGATGAACAAAATGGAAAAGGCTGGTATAGATAAAGAGCAGAGGTTTGTGGTTGAAAAATTTCTGGAACTGTTACCAAGAAAAATATGGGGAACTATTGCTACCTGCACAAGACAGAGGAATGATTATACCACTCTTAATCTGACTCAAGTCTATGGCATTTTGCTCAACTGGGAATAGTCTGAAAAACAAGCTGATCAAAGTGAACACATTCGTGCAACACTTGGAAGTCAAAAGATCTCGAATGCCCTTGTAGCTGAGCTTGAAGAAATTGATCAGAAGCAAAAGTCAAAAATCTCAAAGCTGAGCTCAAAGTCGCTGATAGCTGATGATGAAAGTGAAGGATCTGAAGAACAGTCAGAGTATGAGTATGATGAGGGTCTAGGGAAGCTAGAAAGAGACATAGTAATGATGGTTGCAAATTTCAGAAGAAATACCAGATCAAAAAGATTCGCTGGTGCTACATCATCTGATAATCTCAAATCAAAAGGTGATTGCTACAAGTGTGGCAAACCTGGTCATTTCGCTGCTGACTGTAGATCGAAGTCAATCAACCCAATCCCTAAAAATCCAAGCTTTAGAAATGACAAGTACGACAAGTACAAAGCAAAGTACAAGAAGCTGAAAGCAATGTCCAAATCTGGAAAGAAGAAGGGTAAATGTTTTGTCGCTGAAGAAGGTTCTTTCAATGACTCTGACTCATCCTCATCATCTGATGAAGAAGAAGCAATTATCTGTTTGGATAAGGATTACTGTTTGATGGCTGATGATGCTGTTTCCATTTAGGATATCAAAGAAGTAGCTCATAAATGTTCAGCATCTGGATGGGATCCTGAAACTCTCTACATGCAAGGTACATTGTTTTAAATCATATTCAGCTACTGAAAAGGATAATGTTTTTGAATCTTTGATAGTTGACTTATCAAATGCTCATGACATTCAAAGAAAGCAGAATCATGAGATCAGTGACTTAAAATCTAAACTCCATGATCGAAATGAAAACATGATGAATGTAAAGAATTTAAAACTAGATCTTGATGCTCAAATACATGCAAATCAAGTATGTATTTAAGAGAAAGTAAAATTCGAAACAAAGTTTTTTCAACTTAAGAAAGTCATGGAGTCATGGTGTAAGTCTACAGCGAGAGTAAATCAATGTATTAATAATCAAATCCCAAAGCAAGCTAGAGCTATTTTGGGAGGTGATTATGAATATGATGCTTCTCTCGCTGATTCAACAAAAGTTGATCCAATCTTTAATTCTGATGAAACCTTGTCAGAAGTTGTTTTTGAACCAATATCAATCTTCAGTGAGCCAAAACCAAATTATTTCACAAAAAGCAATTTGGTCACTGATAATTCTGATATACCAAATATTGTTTGTGAAGTAAAAATATTGAAGAATGATGACTCTTTAGTTAATCTAAATCTCACTAAAACAATCGCTGATGATAAATAGATTATCAGCAACCTCTCTGACACTATTTCAGTCACTGATAAAAATCTTATCAGTGACCTTAAGTCAAAGAAACAAGAGGTAGAAATCAGCAAGAAAAGTTGTAAGTTAGTGTCAGCTTAGCAACTTAAACCAAAGAAGGATAAGAAGGCCAATTATGCTAATAGAAAATGTTATAAGTGTGGTGAAAGACAACATTTGTCATCTGAATGCTCAGCAACACCTTTTTCAAAGAATGTAATCATCAGTGAGCATTCAGATATCATTTATGCAAATCAGTGGAAGCCAAAACCAAGGCTTAGCCACTATGAACCCATCTCAGGATACATCAGTTGAACTAATCTTGTTTATTGATGCAAGGCATTTTTAGAGAGACTATCTGGTATCTGGATAGTGGTTGTTCCAGATATATGACCGGATGTAAGTCCCTGCTCAGTGACTACAAGGATGAAAGAGGTCTTGATGTAGTGTTTGGTGATAATAAAGTGGGAAAGACAAGAGGTTATGGTGTCTTGACCAATGGAAATGTGATGTTTAAGCGAGTAGCTTATGTGGAGGGACTGAAACACAATTTGTTAAGCATCAGTCAGTTCTGTGATTCCAAAAATAAGGTGCTATTTGATCATGAAGCTGGTGTGGGTTACAACAAGAAAAGGAAGTGCTGTGTTGGCTGCTAACAGAAAGGGAAATACATATGTGGTCAATATGGACTCAGCCCAGTCAGGAACATGCTTTTATTCCATAACTGTTTCAGAAGAAAAATGGTTATGGCATAAGCGACTTTCTTATCTGAATCTAAAAGCTATCAACAAGTTAAGCAAAAATGGTTTAGTCACTGGACTTCCAAAATTGGCATATAATAAAGATAAGATTTGTTCAGCATGTGAGAAAGGAAAGCATCACAGCTCATCTTTCAAGAGTAAACGGACATCATCAGTAACTAAATGCTTTTATCTACTCCATATGGATCTGTTTAGTCCAGTGAGTACTCCAAGTCTTGGTGGAAAGAGATATTGTTTGGTAATTGTGGATGAATACTCCAGATACACTTGGGTATTCTTTCTCAAAGCCAAAAATGAAGCTGCCAGCGAAATTATATCTTTTATCAAGAAAATGGAGAACTTAAATGGTAGTTTGGTGAAACACTTAAGAAGTGATAATGGCACCGAATTTAGGAATGTTGACCTGGAAAATTTCAGTGATTCAAAAGGTATCTCTCAAAACTTCTCAGCACCTAGAACACCCCAACAAAATGGGGTTGCTGAAAGGAGAAACAGAACCTTGATTGAATCTGCCAGGTCAATGCTCATTGATGCTGGTCTTAAGACCTATTTCTGGGCAGAAGCAGTGAGTACAGCCTGTTTCACTCAGAATAGGTCATTGATTGTCAAAAGACATGATAAGACAGCATATGAGGTATTAAGGGGGAGAAAATCTGATATAAGTTTTCTCCATGTTTTTGACAGTACCTGCTATGTCTTAAACAAAAGAGATCACTTAGGCAAGTTTGATCCAAAAGCTGATGAATGTATATTTGTTGGTTACTTAATGATCTCAAAAGCTTTTAGAGTTTATAATAAAAGAAGAGAATGCATTGACGAATCAACGGATGTAACTTTTGATGAGGCTTATGATGAGTCACTCACTGATACACAAGAGTATGAATCTCTTGATTTTAATGATTTAACTAAAAAAAACAGTGACTCATCAATCAGCAACAAAGTTAATGATGAGAAATATGAAAATTTCTCATCAGATTCTGAAAGGGAAGATAATGTCCCTGAAGATAATTCTAGCTCTACTTCATCTGAGAATAATTCAGGAACATCATCTTTGCTTACTCACAACCCAACATCACCGACTCACTGTCCAAACCAAAGCACACAAAGTAATAACACTCATTGTTCCAATGCTGATCAGTCTTCAGGACAAACAATGGATAAAACAGTCACTGTTGAACCTCAGCGAATGACTAAATGGACAAAGCATATTGATAATTAATTGATTATTGGTAATCCAAAATCCAAAGTCCAGACTAGATCAGCAACTGCTAACTTTTGTTTGTTTGTTAGCTTTGTTTCACTAATGGAACCAAAGAAGGTGGATAAAGCACTCACTGATCATAATTGGATATCAGCTATGCAAGAAGAACTTGCTCAGTTTGAAAGAAACAGAGTGTGAAAATTAGTTCCTCAACCTGATGGTAAATCAGTGATTGGAACAAGATGGGTGTTCAGAAACAAAATGGATACTGATGGTGTTGTGGTTAGAAACAAGGCTAGACTGGTTGCACAAGGTTATTGTCAGCAAGAAGGCATTGACTATGATGAAACCTTTGCACCAGTGGCTAGACTTGAAGCAATCAGGCTATTTCTAGCCTATGCAGCTCACAAGAAATTCAAAGTATATCAGATGGATGTGAAGAGTGCCTTTCTCAATGGCAAGCTGCAAGAAGAAGTGTATGTCAAGCAGCCACCTGGATTCACTGATCCAAAGCATCCTGGTTATGTCTATAAACTGGATAAAGCCTTGTATGGACTAAAACAGGCTCCTAGAGCCTGATATGATACTCTCTCTGTCTATCTAATAAAATGTTGCTATGTCAGAGGTAAGATCGACAGCACACTATTTATTAAGAGAGATAAGAGAGATGTCATACTAGTCCAAATATATGTTGATGATATCATTTTTGGGTCTACTAACAATGACATGTGCAAGGAATTTTCTGATCTCATGACCAAAAGTTATGAGATGAGCATGATGGGTGAATTAACATTTTTTCTTGGTCTGCAAATAAAGCAAACCAAAACTGAAATTTTTATCAGTCAAGGAAAATATGTTAAAGATTTATTAAAGAAATTTGAATTCACTAACTGCTCATCCCTTGCTACACCAATGTTACCAGCAGTGAAATTACATGCTAATCCTGATGGTAAATCTGTAAACATCACTGTTTACAGAGGTATGATCGGATCACTGATGTGTCTCACTGCAAGTAGACCAGACATTATGTTTGCTACATGTCTCTGTGCTAGGTATCAAGCTGATCCAAAGGAATCACATCTACTTGCTGTCAAAAGAATATTCAGATATCTGAAGGGTACACCAAATCATGGTCTCTGGTACCCATCTGGTTCATATTTCTCACTGAAAGGATATTCTGATTCTGATCATGCTGGATGCAAGCTAGATAGAAAGAGTACATCTGGTAGCTGTCAGTTTCTAGGAGAAAAGCTTGTTAGCTGGTCCAGCAAGAAACAAAACTCAGTTTCAACCTCAACCGCTGAAGCTGAATATGTCGCTGCCAGTGCATGTACTGCTCAAATTCTCTGGATGAGAAATCAACTTGCTGACTATGGGTTTGACTTCACTGAAATACCAATTTAGTGTGATAGTCAAAGCGCCATAGCCATTGCAAACAATCCAGTAATGCACTCAAGGACAAAGCACATTGATGTCAGATATCATTTCATCAGGGACCATGTGATGAAAGGTGACATTGAACTTCACTTTATTCCAACTGACTACCAACTCGCTGATTTGTTTACAAAACCTTTGGATGAGAAGAGATTTAACTTTCTCATCAGCGAGCTTGGTATGTTAAACTTAAATGAATAGATAAATTCTTTTTGAATTTATTTACTTATTTTTGTTCTATTTTTAAATTGCTTTAAATAAAATGACTCTACAAATTATAACTTTAGAAGAACATATTCACTGATCAACTGACTTTCACTGATCCAATCAGCAAGTTCACTAATCAGTTAGTTATGTCCATCTATTATTATAACTTGTAAAGTCACATGAATATCTATTTATGTTTCAAAGTTAAAGTTAATATCATTTCTTCATATTATTTCTAGCTGATCTAGTCAGTATTCTAAGTTGTGACATGATCAGTAAGTTCTAAAATAAAGAATTGATATACATTTAACCTAAGACATAATTCATATTCATTTTTTAAAATAAATAAAGTGTACCTATCTAAAATTGATAACAGTGATCTATATCAAATCTGAAACTTAGTCTAACTTATTTAATCAGTATTCTAAGTTGTGATTAAATCAGGAAGAAAAAGCTTCAGCAAGATATATGATCAAAATTATCTCTTTATGATATTTATACTATTTTTCGGTGGTAAATCAGGTTACTGATTATGTATCTCCAGGGACTTTCAGTCTTTCACTCCCTGAGATATCATTTAATGGTGGAATATAAATCGACAAATATTTGTTATATTTAATACATTTCGTATTTAATTTAACGGATTTCAAAAATAAATGTTTTATGGTACAACGGAAAAGTCGCGTTTTCTGACATTATCTCTCCTACGTCATTGCACTTTTCCGGCGCACCACTCCCATCACCATTAATGCCACCACGCTCCACCATCATCACCCCTATACCGCTACCACTTTCCACTACCATCATCCACGACGTTTCGTTTTTAACCACACGATTATCAAGTTGCGTAACACTATATATTCAGGGACTTAAAAATTTTTTCATTTTTACGCATACTTGATTTTCAATTTATCATAAACCCTCTCATTTTCAAAACAATAAATTAACCCTGCAAATCAATTCGTTTAAATGGCAAAATCTAAGTTTTTCCTGAACTCATATACACCCACTGCAGAGATTAAAGCTCTTCGAGCCTCTGCAGTGAGTGAAGATATGATCATAACCGTTCCCAAATCAAATTATTTGGGAAATCTGTCATGTACAAAAACAGAGTATGGGGAGATACTCAACTTTATGAAAAACCATTTCATTCTCCTTGCTCTTACTCTGTCTCCTAGAGAGATGAATCCCGAATGGCTGAGTGAGTTTTGGTATACCTATACTCATTCAGTTGTCGATGAGTACATCTCAACTCCAGGGTTTTATTGACAATGGGAGGAAAAAGATAATTATAACTGCCACCATCATCCGTACTATTTTACAACTCCCTATACACGATGTTTATGATCCACTGCCTGATGGGGATATGGCCAAGGGAGGCCTAGTCAATCTTACTGGGATTGACTGTAAATATTCCGTGGATGGCAATGGTGATGTGTAAAATCTAGTTATAAAATTAAACAAAGAAATACTGATCGTTTACTATTACACAACTGAGGTAAGTATACCCTATCGTGTATAGTATAGCTACAGTAAGTCCAAGTTCGTTCCACATGGATTGTGAATTTAAGAATTAAAACTAAAAATGTAATTAACTTAGTACAGAAAAGACTTGGGTTTGTTGTGACCGAATTGTCACGTTGCTGAACAACTAAATTAAATAAACGAAAACAAGTGGACTCAGGAAGAGTCAGATTGATTAATTGAACTTTATCAGATATTAAAAACAACACTTACTTGAACTAGCTCACTAATGATTTCGGGTTGTATAATAAAAACCTGGTTATCTAGCAATCAATGCTCATCTTAATTTAGATCAGGTTTAACGTCCGCCATGACCTTCACATAAATCTTAATTAACTAATTAATAATTTAATTTAATGAAAGACGTTCGCCAATATCATCACTTTATACATTTAAGTTTAATTATTAAACTTGTACCAAATCTGCGTCCGCTATCATTGTATTAATCATACGTAGACTTATAATTAAATAATGAAATAACTTTATGACAAACGTTCGCTATAGCCACTAATTAAATCATTAACAAGCTTCAATAATATAATAAAACTTAAACACATAATAGTTTCAATTAAACATTAATTAAATTGCAATAGATAGTTTAATTATGTTGAATATATGAATCTTAATTAAACTAAGATTAGTGCGTCCACTTAACCGACACCTTAATTTCGATTCAATAATTTAAGATTTAATCTAGTGAATAACTTCCGTCAACTTCACCTACTTACACATTCGTGTTTAAACGATTATCTTGTTTAATATCTGCTTCCGCAATCAATTAACAATTATTCAGAGACAAATAATTATAATAAACTATTATATGAAAAAGTTCCCGCTAAATTGATCATATAATAATTTACCAACAAGATAAATCAATTAATATAAACCCGAATACATAAGGTTCACGATTAAACAAAAATAATTCAACATAAATATTAAAAGATAACAACCCTATTCATTAGATCACATCATTCAAGTAAGTGTAAAAGGATTTAGCTACTCATATTCAAGCAATAACAATCAAAAGTAATAATTGAAATCAAAGAAAACATGATTTAAATAAATAAATAATGCAAACCGAGTGATTATAATGATTGTTGATGAATGCGCGTAACCGAATAGCTTTAGACAATGAAAGATCTTCAAAATTATAAAAAACCCTCTAAAATACCTCTAATATTCGTAACTCTAATTTTTATATAAGAAAAAGTTCTCCCAAAATTCGTAATAGAGGCTGCTATTTAAACTCGCGGGGGACTAAATCCATACGGCGTATGGATTTTTTCATCCACCGTATGGATGCTTTTGGCGTATTTCTCAAGATTGCTCCAAGACTCCTTCCACCGACTCTTATTTTCTTTCCATTTTGGCGGCTACTAAAATCTTCTAAATGATTTGCTAACCGACTCACTTTCGCCTCTGCTCCACGTGACATGCTTCCCGAAATTATTTTTGGGCTTAAACCCAATTCTTCCACTTGCTGCTTCACTAAATTAATTTTAAGTTCATGTCTGCTGCGATCCACTTCTTCATGATCTTGGGCTCATATTTAATTAATTACAAGTCATTATTTGACTCAACATGCATCCATCGAATCTGCTTCCACTCTGAGCCCAACTCCTTTTAGAATATAACTTGCATTTGTTGATCCACAATCTAAATATAATACTACTTAATACACTTCATTTGATTTAGTTGATCCATTTATTTTTGTAACTTCTCGGCCTAATTCATTTTTAAATGAATTATTTACTTTGGTCCAACTTTTATTTGGTCCAGCTCATAAACTCCAATAAATCTTCAATCTAAATATTTTCGCTTAATCCATTTAACTTCTCGAACTCAAATATTTACAACCTTTATTTATTTTTATCACTCTTTTAACCACTCTGTCTCAACTAAATTTATGTACAATTAACTTTTATATAAAAATTACTTTATTTACTCTACTTTCAACTCATTTTCGTTCCTTACTAATTCAAACTCTATTTCTACCTATTTTATAAATATGAACAAAATAATTCTATTTTATCAAATAATTCTAACTAAAAGTATATAAAAACTATGAAATATTAGTATACAAATATAACATTATTCAATGTTATCAAATTATCCCCACACTTAACTTCTATTTGTCCTCAAGTAGACTAAAACTAAACTACTAAATAAAACTATACATCACTAATCCAACTATGATTACTTATAAGCATAAAAACTAATATTTAAAAATTAAAATACTTAAATTAAAAATCTGTTTCCAATTTCTAAAATTTAAACAATTTAATTAACAAGGATAACTATTTTGTACACTAAGGGAATAAATTCCTTTATTATTATTCACATAATATATAGCTCATCAACGATTACTAATATTGTTGTCCACTTAAACAATCTATACTCATATTTCTGAAAACACTTTATTGTTAGTATGTCTATTACTTATGATCCTCACTTATGATATACCCCTAAAATTTAGTCATGCATTTTACTTTATATTTA
The DNA here is from genome assembly GCA_949592205.1 of Helichrysum umbraculigerum. Lineage (NCBI taxonomy): Eukaryota > Viridiplantae > Streptophyta > Magnoliopsida > Asterales > Asteraceae > Helichrysum > Helichrysum umbraculigerum. The sequence continues at coordinate 139,400,526 of CATIUR010000001.1, read as the reverse complement.
AAATAAGTATACAAAAATCATTTTTAAGAATCAAGACATTGGTGACAGGTCTGCATTTTCACGCAACAAAGCGACATAACTTGATTCAAGTAAAGCATACCCTTTTTAAATCAAACCAGCGGTGACAGGTCTATACCATAGTATAACAGAGCGACATAGTTTGATAAGTTTAGCTAGGAATCTTAATTTTAAAGATTTTATATTTCTTTTGCTTATTTTCAAGGATACTAATATGAGACAAGGTCTGTATTTTCATACAACAGAGGAAACAATTAGTAAACCCTCAAATGCTTTTTTATAAATATCAAAAATATAAAATATTGCATGCTAAATCTAGGAATTAAGACTCTTTGTCATACATCATAGAATGTTTATCACAAAGTAATATACATGTTCAAAATTTACTTCTTAAAATTCAAAAATTTTCATATAGATTGCCTATCAGTACATCGTATAATAAAACTATACATCATTTATTATTATTACTTTACCATTAAATGTACAAAAAGTTTAATCCATGTTAAAGTCTAAACTTTTAAAAATAAAAACAGACTTTTAATAAAACTATTTTAACTAATAAATACTTAATCTAAAAACTTAAAAATAATACACATTTTAAAAAATAGTGGTTAAATTTTTTTTTTTTTTAAATGAAATCCAAAAAGATACAATAAAACCTAAGGACAAGTAAACTTCTTTTCGACCCCCATCCCCACACTTAAGTTGTACAATGTCCCCATTGTACTAAACAGAATAAAATCACAATGAAAATGAAAGAAAAGAAGTAGAACAGTAAAACTCCCCTTATGTCTCTTGAAAAGTCAAATAGCATGCGAGTTTAAGTCCGTGTCAGCAGCATCATTCAACAGCACAGCACACAAAACAAAACCAAAAGAAACATAACATATAAAACAATTCAATACATAGTTCAAACATAAAAATAAATCCTAACTCACTTTCGTAGGAATCACGATTGCATTTAGCATATGCAATAAGCCTTTAAACCTCTCGGTATCCCGAATGGACGAGTTATAGTCCCGTGAGGGTTTCCAGTTAACACACCCACAAAGTTCAAACCCTTAAATTTATCAGTTCCTAGGGTAACTCACGAGTGCTTCCCACTCGTTTTCAACATCTTCCTCGTGATAATGTTTCAATCTATGACCATTAACAATGAAACTTCCTCCATCGGTCTTGTACAATTCCACATAACCAGAAGGATAACCGTGCTTAACCGTATATGGACCAGTCCAACGAGGTTTAAGCTTCGGTTGTTTCAATTTAAAACGAGATTGAAACAAAAGTACCTTATCTCCAGCTTTAAATTCCTTCCGCATCTTCAATTTCCGATCATGCCAAACTTTGGTCCTCTCCTTATACAACTTTGAACTCTCATAAGCATTCATCCTCAATTCATCCAACTCATGCAATTGAAGAAACCTCTTCTCACCGGCTTCTACTAAATCCAAATTGCAATTCTTTAACGCCCAATACGCTTTATGTTCAACTTCAACCGGCAAATGACACGTCTTACCATAAAGCAACCGGTAAGGTGTAGTTCCAATCGGCGTCTTGTAGGCAGTTCGAAATGCCCACAAAGCATCATCCAATTTCTTTGCCCAAATAGCTCGGTTGTCCTTTACCGTCTTCTCCAAAATCCTTTTCAATGCCCTATTAGTGTTTTCCACTTGTCCACTCGTTTGAGGGTGGTAAGAAGTTGAAAACCTGTGATTAACCCCATACTTCTTCAAAACTTTCTCTAACTGTTGATTCGCAAAATGGCTCCCACGGTCACTAATTAAAGCTTTAGGGATTCCAAACCGACAAAACAAACTTTTCAGAAAATCAATCACAACCCGGGCATCATTCTTAGGCAGTGCTTTCGCCTCCGCCCACTTTGACACATAATCCACCGCAACCAAAATATATACACACTTATGAGATGGTGGAAACGGACCCATGAAATCTTTTCCCCATATATCAAAAACCTCACAAACTTAAATGCTCTGTTGTGGCATTTCATCCCTTTTGGAAATGTTGCCTACACGTTGGCATGCATCACAAGTTTGGCAAAGTGTTTGCGCCTCTTTGAAGATAGTGTGCCAATAGAAACCAGCATCGAAAACCTTCTTAGCTGTAACTGACGGTCCATAGTGTCCACCGGTTGGTCCATGGTGACACTCATCCAATATTTTCCTCGTTTCACCCCCGGATACACATCTTCTTATCATCCCATCAACACAAACCCGAAACAGATACGGATCATCCCAAAAATAATATTTCAAGTCTGAGAAAAACTTGTTTCTCTGTTGATGGGTCATGCCTTTCCTCAAAACACCTGCAACTAAGTAATTAGCAAAATCCGCGTACCAAGGTGCTTCTTCCTCATTCTCCACATCGTCACCTACCTGCAAAAGAAATTCCTCGGGAAATGAATCATCAATATTAGTATCGCCTAGCTTATCTAGGTTTGGATTCTCCAACCCCGATAAGTGATCGGCGGCAAGATTCTCGGCCCCCTTTTTATCCTTGATCTCAATGTCAAATTCTTGCAATAAGAGAATCCAACGAATGAGACGTGGTTTAGCATCTTGTTTGGCAAACAAATACTTCAGGGCTGAGTGGTCTGTGAAAACTACGGTCTTAGATAGGACAAGGTAAGATCTAAACTTATCAAAAGCAAAGACAACCGCAAGGAGCTCTTTTTCAGTCGTGGTATAATTCTGTTGCGCTCCATTCAGAGTCTTACTAGCATAGTAAATAGGTTTAAAATGGTTTCTCTCCCTTTGTCCTAAAACAGCCCCTAAGGCGTAGTCACTAGCATCACACATCAATTCAAAAGGCCGAGACCAATCAGGTGAAACCATAATAGGTGCATTGGTCAACCTATCCTTTAGAATCTCAAATGCCTTAACACATTCATCCTCAAACACAAAAGTGACATCTTTCTCAAGAAGTTTAGTCATAGGTCTAGTGATCTTAGAAAAATCTTTAATGAACCTACGGTAGAAACCCGCGTGACCTAAGAAACTCCTAACTCCCTTAACATTGGCGGGTGGAGGTAACTTGGCAATGACATCAATCTTTGCCTTGTCAACCTCAATCCCCACACTTGACACCTTGTGTCCCAAAACAATACCTTTTTTAACCATGAAGTGACACTTCTCCCAATTAATAACTAAATGCGCCTTTTCGCATCTTTCAAGCATCTTGTCTAAATTAAACAAGCACGATTCAAATGAATTTCCAAAAACAGAAAAATCATCCATAAAAACTTCTATGGAAGTCTCAATTATGTCCTGAAAAATAGCAATCATGCACCTTTGAAAGGTGGCAGGGCATTACAAAGCCCAAAAGGCATTCTCCTATATGCATATGTACCAAAGGGACAAGTAAAGGTTGTTTTCTCTTGATCTTTAGGGTCTATGGGAATTTGGAAATATCCCGAAAACCCGTCAAGAAAGCAAAAGAATTCATTACCTGCAAGTCTTTCTAGCATTTGGTCAATGAAAGGTAAAGGGAAATGGTCCTTACGGGTGGCATCATTAAGCTTTCTATAGTCAATACACACTCGCCATCCCGTGACTGTCCTAGTGGGAACTAATTCATTTTGGTCATTCGTCACAACAGTCATACCCGTCTTTTTAGGCACACAATGGACCGGACTCACCCAAGGGCTATCAGAAATTGGATAAATTATACCCGCATCAAGCAATTTAACTATCTCCTTCTTGACAACATCCTTCATATTTGGGTTAAGCCTCCGTTGTCTTTGAATAACGGGTTTTGCCTCATCTAAAAGATTTATTTTGTGTTTACAAAAAGATGGGCTTATCCCAGGTATGTCCGATGTACGCCAAGCAAAGGCGCCCTTGTGAGCCTTCAAAACATCTAACAACATGCATTTTTCAGAATGTAAAAGAGTAGAAGAAATTACTACAGGTAATAAGCTCTCCTCCTGCAAAAATGCATACTCTAAATTACTTGGAAGCGGTTTCAGCTCCAAGTCTCGTGGTGGATCCTCAAGTGAAGTCTTGATCCTCTTCTGATCTTCACTATTTAGCTTCTCAAAACTTTCCTCAGTTAGTTGCTCTTCCATATCCACATTAGCTTCCATAGCTAAAAGCAACTCTTCCTCAGTCATCTTCTCATCTACTGTCTCCAACAATTCAGCAAATTCAGCATCTGTTCCAAGCAATCTCCATATCTCCTCATCCATAGCTTCATCTATCACATCGATACTAAAACAAGTATCATCAGTAGAATAAGGATGTTTCATGGCTTTATCAACCGTGAAAGCAATCCTTTCCTGGCCCACTCCTAAAGTCAACTGCTTATTTTTCACATGAATAATAGCATCAGCAGTATGTAAAAACGGACGTCCTAAAATGAGTGGGACTTTACTATCTTCCTCCATTTCGAGGATCACAAAGTCAACTGGAAAAGTAAATTTACCTACCTCTATCAACATATTTTCCGCAATCCCTACCGGATATTGGAATGATCTATCAGCCAGTCTTTTACTCATACGTGTGGGCTTAAGGGATCCTAGAGACAATTTAGCATAAAGGGAGTAAGGCATTAAGTTTATACTAGCCCCTAAGTCCGTTAGGGCATCACAAGTCATAAACTTCCCTAATGTACAAGAAATTATAAAACTCCCCGGGTCCCCCAATTTGGGTGTGTAAGTCCCCTAGTTTTAGGATCGATAACTTCGTTATCTGCAGTATTAAGGTGCGGAATCCCTCAATACGGTGTTATCTTACTAACAACGAATATGTTCGTATTGCGTTTAATAAGACTTAGCTTTAAACAATGAATTGTCAAAGCCTAGTCAATAGGTTTGGTTTTTCTCTGGTTTTTTCGAGTTCGCAGATCAGAAAGTATCAAAAGTGTTATGTTTTTCACGATTGAAAAACATTAAATATGTCGTCTCAACTCGCTGCCGCTGGGCCTGCGAGTTGACTCGACTCGTTCTGCAAACCCAAGCCCATTATGCTTCGGCTCGTTATGCCTATCTGTGTCCACGAGTTCAGTTCTCATCTCGCTGCTCAACTCGCAGCGACTTGAGAACTCGACTCGCATCAAACGTATATATTTATTTCGTATTTAACATTCGTCTAACTTAGCACAATAATATGTTTAACGAATATTACTAACAAAACAAATATTTATTTACAAATCTAAACCAATGTACAAACACAATAATAATTACACTAGTCCTATTTCAAGCTAGATCTGTTGTCACAATCTATGTCCCAACAGACTCCCCCTTGACAATAGCTCTAGCGTCTTTATCTTCACACTTGTCTTTGATCTTCATTTGTAAATCTTACTGCCAGCGTAAATCTTCATCTTGATACACGTCTTAACCATCATCTGATAATCTCGTCCTAAATCACCCCATGCGTCTGTCGTCAAGATTCTATTTTCATTCAACTTAATCAAATCTTTCTTCGACATGTTCATTAGGTGTCGATGGTCATAGACTCTGAAGATTTCTCTTTCACCACCATCAACCTCATCATCAGCTTCAACCATAACAGCTTCTCCAGTTCCTGAATCTACATACCATCTCTTCATATTACCCAGAATATCTTGTGGCATTGTCTTCAGTGGAATCTGCTGTATGCATCTAACAGCTGGATATATCTTCTTCCTTCTTCTTCTTCCTGTTCTTTGACTTCTCTCTTGTAGTTTCACAGTTTTTCCCTTTCTTGGCTTAATCTGAACAAACTTATTCGTACCAACCTCATGTCTAATGATTCTTTCAACACGATCAGCATAATCATCACAACTTGGGTTATTAATCTCTAATCTAGCCAAATCACGTATTTCATAACGTGGTAGAGAACTAAAAACTGCAAGCTTTCGTTCAAAATATTGAACTCCGTCAAACCTTTTGATCGCAAAAAGCTTTAGTTCTGAGTCAAAGTACCAACCAATAATCCCTTTACGTGGTACACGCTTTTTCGTAACATCAACTTCAGAAATTCCAATCTTCTTCTTTTTCTTTGGAAGTTTCCTAAGTACAACAGCAGGATTTTTGGTTTGAACAAGAACTTCTTCTTCTTCATCAGAGGTTGAATCATCAATATCTTCATCTATATCGACAATTTTTGGACCTTGTTCATTTTCAATAACAACTTCTGTCCTAGATGGGCTCACATGGTGTTCATCAATGTTTGCATCTAGATCTACACCCATGTCTTGCACATTCTTAGGTACAGCAGTCCAATCTGTAGGTGGTTGGAATTCTCCATCCTCAAGATCATAATCAATGTCTTCATCTATCTCATCAAAAATATCATCTTCCGAATCAGATAGATCAAGCATCTCCAATCCTAAGAGAAAACCATAAATACAAATAAATATCAATAATTAAAATTCTCTTATCAATTTCCCTGAATCAACCTAAGAATTTCTTTATTAATTCTTTTGTATATATTAACCTAAAATATAAACGCAATTTACATATAACTTATAAAATCTTTTATTGATTACCCTGAATCAATCCAAAATTTCTTAAGTCTACTTAACAAATATTAATTAATTTTAAATTCTAATGCATTGTGAATAATTACCAAACATTTAAAATTTACTATTAATTACCTTATATAATTTCCAAGTGTTAATTGATCTCATTCATTATCAATTTAACCTTTAAATTATATATCATTTGTCTAGTTAATACTAATACATTTTTAACTTGTTAATTACTTATATACCTTACGGTCTTAAGTCCATAATCAAATCTAAAATGCATATGTTATCATAAAATTTTGACCGCCAATATTAATCGGAACACGCCACTCGACTACTCAATGAGTCGGAAGTCTTTCGATCACTATTTTATCTTAACATAATTATATAAAATCAAATAACTTAATAATATCTAATACAATTAACTTGTAATTACAATCTCAAGCCGAATATATTACCAAAATATTAAGTTACAATTATTCTGTACAAATTAATACCAATAATTACTACACTATGCTAATACTAAGCTATCTTACCAGCTTCTGTATCAACCTGTGCAGTCTTATCAGCACTTGTACCAGCACCCGAACCACTAGCACCAGCATGACCACCAGACTCCCCCTGAATCGTAGCTTGCTCACCAGTCTTTGAAGGACCAGTCTGCTCATCACTCGGTGCATTGGGATCATCGTCTTTGTCTGAATCTCTCTTCCTCCTTAGCTCACCCTCTTTGCAAGACTCCAGATATACCAATATCTCCCCCTGAGTAGACTGTCCTGAATGTGATCTCAAGACCAGACTCTCCAAAGAAGATAACTTCAGTCTCTGTACATTGAAGTCCGCAAGCAAAGTCTCATGAGTCTTCATCAACAGATTGTACGATTGACTCTGCTTGAGAATCTGCTGTGAAAGAAGAAGATTGCTCGACACCAGCTCTGGAATCTGAGAAGTAAGCTTCTCCAAATCCGTTACCCTAGACTCTAAGGATGTAATCCTTTCAGCATCAGTCGTTGGAGTAACAGGTATCGTTCTTGGTCTAGGCGGTGTGAGAGACTCAATATGCCAGTCTCTGGTAAGCGGTGTATGAGGTTGAGACAAAGCTTGCGTAAGCAAACTTGTCGCAAATCTAGCTGTTTTGTTCGTCGGAAAATTAGCTCCACGAACTAGATCAGCAACCTCATGCTGTAAAGTTAAACACAATTAAAATCAGTTATTGTTACAGATTACTCCGTCTCAAACTCTAATTAATTGCATAACACTCATAGTTATAGAACTTATATCTCATACCTGAAGCGGTAAAGATATCGATTCAGTAACCACCGGTGCATCCATCTCCACCTGTGATGTATCCTGAGCAACTGTATACAGAATTAACTGTCTCATTTTAACTCCTGATAAACAACAAGTTAAGATCATTTAACTTTTATAATCAATACTAACCTTCTCGAATAGTAAGCGTTCTCGGACGCTTCATCAAAGGAATCTCAACTTCCTCAGTACCTTCCTCCATAACACTCTTACCTTTTCTCTTTCTATCAGAAACAGATGGAGGAGGAGAAGGTGTATTGTCTAAATCTTCATCTGATGCCGTCTCACAATCACGACCTCTAGATGATCTAACAGTCTCCTAAAGTTTTAAATATATTCAACATTTATGATTAGCGTAAGCTCTATCATACAAGTTCTATATATTTAAGATTAATCAGATATAATACCTCAGTCGGTACAACAACTGATCTATCAAGCTGTATCTGCTCATCCTCAAGTAATATAACTTCGGGATTTGCAGCCTCAGCTTCAGCATCCTGTTCGTGTAATGATATTTATATTTTAAAATCAGAAATAATATCCAATTTACTAAATATCTAATATCAGAATCATTATATAATAATAATATGCATTTATGATTAATAAAACAATCTATCAACTAAGCATCTATATTATTACATAAATAAAAGATTACCTCAGGTGGTGCTAAATAACTCTCAATGTCTTGAAGCAAAGGATTTGTCTCATCATCATTCTGCTCCAAAACCTCTTGCACAACCTGTGCAGCAACATCTGGATTCACTTGCTGATCCACCTGACCAACCTGAATAAGAACATCCTCAAGGAGCCCTTGTGGATCTTCAGGTTGAGCTTCCTCTGCTACAGGTTCTGCTACAACAGCAGCAGCAGCAACATCAACACCAACATCATTCCAACCATGATTTGGCGGTGTCACATAAGCATGATCAACAATATAGCCAAAGAGATCACGAGTCTCCGGCTTGACATATTCCTCCCGCCGAATAGTCTGCTGAAACATCGCGTTGTATCCTCTGAGCGCGATAGTATCTACACGTAAGTGCGGCTCAGGGATAACAATATCCGGAAGATGAGCACGGATGATCATCATACAGAACCTCGGGTAGATCATAAATCCAGATCTAACAGAACCCGATATCTGTCTTACCATCTCGCCAAAAATATAATCACAAAAACTGTATGGTTTATTGTAAACCAGTGACAGTACCGCCGATACAAGAGCAGGGCTCAACTCATCAAAACCGCCCTTCTTCGGTCCAAAAACTGTGACTATAACGTGCCATAAGAATCTCCATTGCCCAATAACGAGTGCCTTGAGGAATTGACGTCCTCTTCTCTCACCAGTATAACCCATGCGACCTAACGCACCCTCGATAAAATCACTGGAGTACTCAGTAGGACCATCTTCTTGGTCTACTGTACCCAGATGTAAAATCTGACGAAGGTCAGAAGCAGCAAAAATAATCGGTTGTTGATTTACCGATGCGCGAATAACCGGTGGGTTAACCGATTCATCATACTGAATGTTTGTCCAAAAATCGTTCAGTATAGTCTGAGAGATCTGTGGAGACTCTGTAAGCGTATATCTAATACGTGAACGTGCAAAGAAGGTCAGCACTTGAGCTACTTTGCTAGCTCCCTTTGCTGATAGATCAAGATCCACAAGAATATTGTGACCCTTATCGAATTGTCTCGCCATATCTGTACAAGAAACACAAATGACAAAAACAGTTAATGCACGTTAGTAAGTTATAAACTATAGTGTTTATGAATCAAAATGATCATCTAACATCTTAGTTCTTAACATATTAAACACATATATAACTTATAACTAATAAGTCGTAAGTCCAATATGTAAAATCCGTTAATTACTTGTTAATAAGAAATCCTCAAGTCGTTAACGTTTTATAAAACCAATATATATATTATACTGCTAACAAAAAGTAGGACACGCCACTCGATTACATTGTGAATCGGTAGACTTTCGATATATATATACATACATTGTCATAGGAATCCAAAATATACTAGTTATTACTTAAAAAGTGTTAACTCTTATAAAAAACCCCTTTTTTTAAAAAAAAAAATTTAGCTAAGTTCGGGACTCGCATAAGGCACCTATGCGAATCGAGTTCAACTCGTTTCGCTTATCAACTCGCGATTGGATATGCAGTCAACTGAACTCGCTAATCATGTCGATCTGCAGGTCAACTCGCTGGTCGATCCGCTAGTCAACTCGCTGCGAGTTGAATCGAAGATTCAACTCGTTCGATGAACAGCCGTCGCGAGTTTAAACTTAAAATCGATTCATCTGTTGATTTTAACATGATCTATCGATTGATTTACGTTTATTAACGTCCATTTAACATAAACCACAAAGATTCGTGTTCTAATAGTCCTTTAATATACGTGAATCGTTCGAATTATAAACCGAAACCCTAAGTTTATTAAAACTTCGATTTCGTGCAATTTAAACGGTGAAATCCATTGTATTATACCTCAAAATGTTCGCAAAGAAGTCTTGAATATAATCTACGGATTCAAAAACTCGTTCCCGTACTCGTACAATCGAAATCAAACGAAAACTATATTTCACCTCGTTTCGCCTGGAAGTGGATTCGCCAAGTTGAAGTGAACTCGCGAATGCTGTGGATCCGGTGATCTATTGACTCGTTTATACTCTGTATTCGATTCGCGAGAATTCAAGTGGATTCGCAAGTTGACTAGTCAAACTCGCAGAAACAATTAAAAACACGAAATTAATGCTAAGTATAAATAAAAACCCGATATTTTACAAGTCTAAATTATGATTAATTTTCACTTGTATTTGTCACGTTGTTCAACTCAAAAATATACAGTATAATTTAATTCCGAAGGGTAAATTCAGATAAACATAAAAACTTAAAAACAAATAAAAATAAGATAAAAAATACAACTATATAAACTTTGGTATCAAGTACCATTTTATTAATTATTTGAAACAAAGTACATATACAAAGTACATAAGATTTTATCTGCTTAGGGATCATATTAGTAAGAATAAGCAATTAATTATATATTAAAAAGTCTAAGCAGATTGGTAGTATACATACCTCATGAAATTCAAATAAATTACTATAAAATTGCAACTAAATTCATCATTGATATATTTATATTTATAAAACTATATCTTAGATACCTTTATCCACATAGCATAATTAATAAATGCATTACTCATATAAAGTGAATATTTTATTATAGACAGTTCAAGACGATTACCGGTATTATGATCCACATAAACAAATTACACTCAATTTTCTAAGCAAACACTTTATTGTTAGTATGAATATTATCAAGTGCTTCCTATTATATGACATACTGAAGAATTCAAGTAAAACACATAACACTGCATCATTAAATTTCAAGGTAGCGGTTACTAAATGATGTATCTTTTCGAAACATATAACATACACTTGAATTTTTTTTTAAGGTTAGACAAACATCAAACATACTTTGAATATGCTATGTTATCTAAGTCTGTACGTAGTACAATAGAAGATCCCTTCTAGCATAATTCAAAATATATTTGAGAATATTAATTTAATTAAAGGCTTCAGTTCTGTACTTAGTACAACAAAGTTACCAGTAATTAAGTTAATACCCATATTGCTACTATTTGTCACTTTAAATTAAGATGCATGATAACAGTGTATAGTAATACCATCATTCAACATTTAAGACTTAATGTCATACATCATAGAATAGTAACACTATATAATAAGCAAGTAGTTAATTTACTTCTTAAGGCTTAGAAAATTTCATATAATTTGCCTACCAGTATATCATATGATGAAGCCATCTAAAGTTTTAATAGAAATAAACAAATTATAACTAGTGGATATAGGTGTATAATCAAATAAATATAAACACATACCTGATAGAACTGCTGTACTTCTAAAGCAACTTTATTTGAACCTACTACCATATCATACTTAGGACTTAAGCTTATTATTGTGAAGCTTATTCTCCTAATGTACTATCATTTCCCTTAGTTTTTGCAAATAAAAACTTAAATGAAGGCGATTCCCCTTAGGTAACAAGCAAATGAATGCCATACGCCTCTTTTTTTTTTTTTAAGAACACAGAAATACTAACTATTACAAAAATACCCTTGGAAGACTAATCACTCTGGATTTCTCATTCCGTTTAGTTGAACCAACGTCTCAAATCTTGCTCTGTCGAACGCCTTTGTGTATAAGTCTGCTAAGTTTTCCAATGATGGAACCTTAACTAACTTTATCAATTTCTTTTCAGCACAATCTCTAATAAAAAGATGTCGAATATCAATATGCTTAGTTTTACTGTGCTTCACCGGATTATTGGTGATCGACATAGTAGATTCGTTATCAATCATCATAGGAGTATTGGTTATATTTAACCCGTAATCCCGTAGTTGCTGTTGAATCCAAAGAACTTGTGAGCAACAGCTGCCAGCTGCAACATACTCAGCTTCACATGTAGAAATGGCTACCGAGGTTTGCTTCTTGCACTGCCAGGATACTAATCTACCTCCTAGGAATTGACATCCTCCGGTCGCAGATTTCCTATTCTGATTGCATCCTCCATAATCCGAATCAGTATAAGCTACAAGATCTAAGTCTCCATCAATCGGATACCAAAGACCCAGCTTAGGTTTCCCTTTGAGGTAACGAAAGATTCGTTTAACAGCTTGCATGTGTGACTCTTTCGGATTAGCCTGATATCTTGCGCATAAACAAACAGCAAACATTATGTCAGGCCTAGAGGCTGTAAGATACATTAGTGATCCGATCATGGCTCTATAAAGAGTTGGATCCACATCGCTATCACTCGATGTATCTGGACCTAGTCCATGATTGACTGGAATTGGAGTATTGTAGACCTTACTTTCATCCATCTTGAAGCGTTCTAATAGCTCATATGTATATTTAGATTGATGAATAAAGAATCCATCCTTCTTTTGATCAACTTGTAATCCTAAGAAGAAATTTAACTCTCCCATTGCAGACATTTCAAACCTTTTTCTCATGACTTTCTCAAATTCTTGACACATCTTTTCATCAGATGATCCAAAGATAATGTCATCAACATAAACTTGCACGAGAAGAAAGTCTTTCTTTTTCCATTTCACAAACAGTGTACTATCAATCGATCCTCTTGTAAATCCATTCTCAAGTAGATACGTTGATAGTGTTCCATACCATGCCCTAGGTGCTTGATGTAATCCATATAGAGCCTTATTCAAACGATATACTCTATCTGGATACTCAGGATCAACAAACCCTGGCGGTTGTGAAACATACACCAATTCTTCTACTTTGCCATACAAAAAGGCACTCTTAACATCCAACTGATACACTTTTATACCAAAATAAGATGCAAATGCTAAGAATACTCTAATTGCTTCTAGCCTAGCAACTGGTGCAAACACTTCGTTGTAGTCAATACCTTCTTGTTGATTAAAACCTTGAACTACCAGACGAGCTTTATTGCGAGTAACGATTCCTTTATCATCTCTCTTGCACTTAAATACCCATCTAGTTCCAATTGGATATTCTCCCTTTGGTAGGTCAACCAACTCTCATACTTGTAATTTAAAGAACCGAGATAGTTCTTCTTGCATTGCTTCTACCCACGAACTTTCTTTTAAAGCCATTTGAACATTTTTAGGCTCGACTTGTGAGATAAAGCATGAATATAGACATTGATTAGGAATCCCTGTCTCTTTCATTGCAGTATACAAGCTTTGGTATTCCAAATTCTCAGACGTACTAGTTCTGGATTGATGCCTAGTTTGAACCGGAGTATTAATATCACCGATGATGTTTTCAACGGGATGATTCTTACTCGTTCTAGTTGTAGTAACTTGTTCAACCGGTATCTCATCTTCTAAATTAGTACCAATCTCTTCCAATTCAGGTACATCTTCCGTACGTGCTGAAGATATTCTTAAGTGTTTCAAAGGAGTAAGTATATCATCAAACTTTGTAGAAAGATCATCAAGATCTTCTGTTTCTTGAGACTTATCCTCTGAAGGTTGTTGTGACTCACTTGTGGAAACTTTATCTGAGTCAAGATTAGTCTTAATTCCAAACTGCTTAACACTTGATGTTGAAGCTGGACCAATATTCTCATCTTCAAACAATAAATGTTCAGCTATCTCTGAATCACTGACATAGTCACTAATAGGAACTTTAAATGATGCAAAAAGATCAGTATAATCAAATTGCCAATCTAAGCCCTTATGAACATCCGGTGAGTAGCTTGTAACCTCAATATTATAAACTACCTCCAAACGTCCTGTGACTTTATTAAAGACTCTCTTGTTTGGCGAATTGGGCATATAACCTAGGAAAAATCCTTCGTCAGCCTTCTCACCAAATTTAGCTTGATGTCCAGTCTTTAATATGGTGCATGAAACTCCAAAGGGTTCAAACCCTTTTAAGTTAGGTTTCTTATTGTTCAAAAGCTCATAACAAGTCTTGTTATGTCTCTTAACCGTAAGAACTCTATTAAGAACATAACATGCTGTATTCACTGCTTCTGCCCAAAAGATGACCGGAAGCTTTGAATCAGCAAGCATTGTTCTAGCAGCTTCAATCAACGTCCTATTTTTCCTTTCAGCAACACCATTCTGTTGAGGTTCATAAGGTGCACTGAATTGATGTAATATCCCTTTGCTTAAGCAATAGATATTCAACGTTGAATTTTTGAATTCTGTTCCATTGTCACTACGAATACGCTTAACTCTCTTTTTATAGACATTCTCTACTAGATCAAAGAACTCAATTAGAATTCCTGGAGTTTCATCCTTTGATCCCAAAAAGAATACCCACGAGAATCTAGAATAATCATCTGTGACAACCAAACAGTACCATTTGCCACCTAGACTTCTCTTGCTTATAGGGCCGAAGAGATCCATATGTAGCAATTCAAATGGCGAGGAGATTGAGTTTTCAGTCTTAGGTCTGTGTGGTTTCTTGTGCTGCTTTCCTTTCATGCAAGGAACACACTTATCCTCAGACTCGAAACGTTTTTGTGGTACACCTAGAACCAAACCATTTTTGGTTATATAATTCATCTTTCTCCAGTTCAGGTGTGCCATTCTCCTATGCCATAACAATGCGTCTGTTTCCGAAGCCTTGGATAATAAACATGTAGACACCATTGAAGAGTTAGGAACACCCATGTTGATTGCATAGATGTCCTTCTACCTTGGCGCCCTCATCAATATCCATTCATCAGGAATTTTAAAACCTGGCTTCAGGACTAAGGCCTCTTTTTCATTGAAATAAACTGGATGACCTTTATCACAGACTTGGGAAACACTCACTAGGTTGTGAGTAAGTTCTTCAACATAGTTTACATCCTCAAGAGTCAAAGTTCCATTTGAAACTTTTCCTTTTCCCGAAATTACTCCTCCTTTATCTCCTGCAAAGTTTACTTTTTGCTTGAGACTATCCTTGAAGTCCTTCAGTAGACTTCTTTCTCCGGTCATGTGCCTTGAGCATCCACTGTCTACATACCACCAGCTGTCCTTGTTCACAGCATGCTCCTGCACATAACACAAAATACGATTAGTTATCAAGAGGGACCCAAGCCATTACGGTCTTGGTTTGTCCCTTATCATCAACAAACTTAAGCTCTTTAAAATAACCATCCTTCCCATCAGGAGCTTTGGTTACTTTCGAAGTAGCTTGAGTTTGTGGACGATCAGCCTTAAGAGGTGAGTTTGAGGAGAACCTCTTAGGCACATAATTATAAGCTCTATTATGATAATTATAATTAAACTCATGTGATCGTGAAGTAGTACCACTCTCATAATGACTATGGCCTCTACTTGGAGTTCTAAACCTCGACGGAGTCACATCTCTATACTTATGGACAGAATTATCACTTTGAGTATATGGCCGTTTAGGTTTAGGTGGGGAGACACTATGCTTACCATCTCTTTTAAGAATGTTAACAGGTTTACTACCTAAGTTAGGTTTGGCATCTAACCCATCTACAGTCATACTAGAGTTGGTCTGTGTCTTTTCATCCATCACAAGCTTATGTGGTGTTTCAGGCTTTTTGTTAGGACAACACGAAGCCACGTGTCCCTTTTGATGACACTTGAAACATGACATCTGCTTGCGTGATTTACTCACTTTTGCTTTCTCATCCGGAGTCTTAGGCACTAAAGGTTTAAGCTGTTCCTTATCAACTTTATCATCAGTCTTAGCATCGTTAATCACTCCACCCGATACAAACTGTATTTTGGTGAACTGAGAAGCCTTGCTATTACCTAATGATACGTTCTTAATAACATCTTTCTGTGCCTCTGACTGTTCAGGTTTATCAGCTACTGAAATCTCAGGATTAACTTCAGTCATCTCAGAATCTTCAGGAATAGGAGTGTAATTGGCATTAAAAGGTGGGGATACATCATTGTAACCTAACCCAGTCTTGTCCTTTACACTACGTTGAGCATCTAACATTTTATCCATTTGAGATGTCCTATAGTTCTCAAGTTTACGGTTTTGCTCAATTAACCTTAAGTTAAGGTTCACTATTTCCTGATCCTTACTAGCAATCGTCTCATTTAAGTCTTTAATATTCATATAGAGACCATCTATGATCACAGATTTTTCACTTATGGTATCTCTAAGTTTTGTTCTATCTGAAGCATCAGACTTAATTTTATCTTTTAAGACATGTTTATCATCACTTAATCGACGAATATCCATAATGGCTTGATCGAGTTCAGATCTAACAGTCTTATAAGATTCCTTATCCATATTCAATTGAGATGACAAATTGCTATTTGACACAGTTAAGACACTATTCTGAGATTGTAAATCAGTAACTAAGTAACAAACATCAGCAAGATTAAGAATATCTAAACATACCTTCTTCTTGTCAGTTTGTAATTCAGCCATGCGTGCCACGAAGTCCTCAGGACTCATATCTGGAGCTGAATCCATATATAGCACGTCATTATCACTTGCCTTCACTTCAGACTTAGGCACCTCTACTTTCTGTTCCATATCAGTGGGCATGTAGGAAACTGATCCAGCAGTTGTTTCTTCGATCTCGGCCATCAAGGCTTCCTCAGAATGAGCTTGCCAATCATAAGAGCCATCCAACTGCTTCACCACTAAGGCTTTGGAAGCGAGAGTACTTCCCGAACCTTGTTTTCCTTGTGCTTCTACTTTAGGTCTTTGGCATTCTCTAGCAAAATGACCAATACCCTGACAGTTAAAGCATCTGACCTTGGTTTTGTCAAACCCTGATCTATTGCCCAACACCTTTCTACCAGTTCTCTTGAGGAAATTCTTCACCTTTCTAGATATCAACGCTAGTTGATCTTGAAGCTCCAATTCCTCAAGATAATCAGAATCTATCTGCTCATAATCCTCATCAAACAGAATATGATCATTGATCTTTCCCTCTATGTAGTTCTCATATGATGCCACAAAGGAAGCAAGAACAGACAGTTGCTGTTCAGCAGATTTCACACTCATCGGCATCTTCTGATGCTCTTGAGGTGACTTCTCAGAATTCTTTCCCTTTGTCTCATCACCAGAGGAGGAAATAAAACATAGATCTTCAGTAATCATTTCTCCATTTTCACGAGTATCACCAACTAACAGTGCAGTGGTCGAACTAGATAACGCAGTCGAAAGACTTGACTTTCCATGATACAACCCAGGGTTCTGAACCTGATCAGAATCACTATCTCTTGACTTCTTGGAGAAATCATAACCTTTCAGCTTGTCAATGACTTGCTCTAAGGTCATAGTAGAATACCTAGTTTCGTTATCCTTAATCATAACACCATACATTTCCCATTTAGAAGGCAAACCCTCAAGAAACTTGTCGGTTTTAGATACTTCTTCTTCAACAATCTCATGGTATTCTAATTCACTTAGCAGATGGTAGAAACGCGTGACATAGGCATCAAGATCTTCTCCTTTTAAAGCTTTAAACATAGTAAACTGCTTTTTAAGAAGACTCCTCTTGCCAGCTCTCACTTGTGGACTTCCTTCACCTCTTTTCTCTAGAGCTTCCCAGAGCGTTCTAGCAGTATGAAAAGATTTCAGTTGATGAGCAATCTCTTTAGGAAGACACATCTTTATGCAAGAATGTGATTTATTTTCATTTCTGTAAGCTTCCTTCTCTTGATCACTCATGTTCGCATAGGTAAGAACCACAGTAGCATTTTGAACAGTTTGAGTAGGTGGGGTGTATCCACTCTTGATACACATCCAGATTGACAGGTCATGGAATCTACAATAAGATTCAAATCTGTCCTTCCAATTGTAGTAATCCTCGATTCTTAACAACTTAGGTGGAACGTTTGACTTTCCCACCTCGTGGTCCATTTCGATCATTCTACTTAAGTCAGACATCTTTAAAACGTAAAATTAAACTGTTTCAGCGAATTCAGAAAACTCGACTCGCAAGACTCAGTTCAACTCGCAATCTCAGCTCGACTCGCAGAATTCGTCGATTCGCAAGCCTCAGTTCGGATTGCTAAAAGATGTCGATTCGCAAGTGATATCGATTCGCGAGAGATCTCGGTTCGACTCGCAAGCCTCAGTTCGACTCGCTAGTTTAACTCGGTTCGCAGGCGACGCTGGAACCCTAATCTCGACTCGCGAAACGGCTGTTAAACCCGAAAACGAATTTTTAAGGTATTTTTACGACTGAAACTTAAAATTTCGGCTGTAAACAAACCCTAAAATGTCCAGAGAATGATTTTGATCGTTAGTATTGCAAGAATGCACGTAAAAACGACCCGAATCAAAAACGCAATAACACTAAAACTTATGAACACACTCGTATTTAGCCCGAAAGCTCTGATACCAGATGTAAGTCCCCTAGTTTTAGGATCGATAACTTCGTTATCTGCAGTATTAAGGTGCGGAATCCCTCAATACGGTGTTATCTTACTAACCACGAATATGTTCGTATTGCGTTTAATAAGACTTAGCTTTAAACAATGAATCGTCAAAGCCTAGTCAATAGGTTTGGTTTTTCTCTGGTTTTTTCGAGTTCGCAGATCAGAAAGTATCAAAAGTGTTATGTTTTTCACGATTGAAAAACATTAAATATGTCGTCTCAACTCGCTGCCGCTGGGCCTGCGAGTTGACTCGACTCGTTCTGCAAACCCAAGCCCATTATGCTTCGGCTCGTTATGCCTATCTATGTCCACGAGTTCAGTTCTCATCTCGCTGCTCAACTCGCAGCGACTTGAGAACTCGACTCGCATCAAACGTATATATTTATTTCGTATTTAACATTCGTCTAACTTAGCACAATAATATGTTTAACGAATATTACTAACAAAACAAATATTTATTTACAAATCTAAACCAATGTACAAACACAATAATAATTACACTAGTCCTATTTCAAGCTAGATCTGTTGTCACAATCTATGTCCCAACAGGGTGGAATCTGATTCTGAACGATAGCAGAACACTCATCATTCAAAAATGTAGCTGATGCCTCCGATAGCTTATCCTTGTTGCTCACCAAATCTTTGATAAACTTGGCATAGTTCGGCATTCCAGCTAAAACATCAACCAAAGGCACGTTGATCCGAATGCCCTTGATCATATCAACAAACTTCAAATATTGGGCCGCAATCTTCTCCTTCCTCAAGCGTTGAGGATAGGGAATCTTTGGTTTATACGCCTTCACCACCGGTTGTGTGACCGGAGGTGTTGGTGAAACCGGAATAGAAGTCGGTTGAGCCGCCTCCTCTTCTTCATCTTCAACCTCCTGCTCATCAGTATCCTGCAAAATAGTGTTAGAAACTTTGGCCTTTTTGGGCGGAGGTGGTGGTAGCTCTTTTCCACTACGAGTGATAATGGCATTGGCATGCTCATTTCAGGCTGGTGGTGGTTGATATAGTTTTGGACCACCGCTAGAAGATGTTTGCCTTGGGTTTAGTTGAGTGTTGTCAGTAAACCACCGGTTGGTCTACTACTCTGCCCCTCAGATAACCGATCCATTTTCCTTTCCAAATCCTGAATCGAGGCTTGTTGATTTTTCTGACCTTGATCCACACTTATCCTCAAATTAGTCATTTGTGTCTTCAACCTCTCAGTACAAGCATCCTGTTTGGAAATAAATTCCTTCATCATCTTTTCTAAAGGAGACTCTGTGGCTTCTTCTTGCTGAGCTGGTGGTGCATTATCCCTTTGATATTGATTGTGGTAGTTCTGAC
Source organism: Helichrysum umbraculigerum (assembly GCA_949592205.1). Taxonomy (NCBI): domain Eukaryota; kingdom Viridiplantae; phylum Streptophyta; class Magnoliopsida; order Asterales; family Asteraceae; genus Helichrysum; species Helichrysum umbraculigerum. The sequence goes on along the minus strand of CATIUR010000001.1, from coordinate 139,380,497 downwards.
CTTGTTGAGAATATCTATTGCCTTGATAATTACCCGAATAGTTACCCGAATTTCGGTTCTGGTAGCCGCCTCTCTGATAATTATTTTGCTGCAAATAATTCACATCTTCATCCGCCATCCTCATAGGTTGATCATCACTATCACAATCATTTGTGGCATGATTACCACCACAATTTCCACATCCTTCACGAAGCTCCTTTATCTCTCCCTTTAGAGTTTTGAACTGGTCATCAAACTTTGTGGACATAGCCTTCAACTCTTTCATCATCTTAGAATTATCATAACTGCTAGTAGAAGCTGAAGCAACGGTTTTCCGAGTAGTCTTGGTTTTCTGATCGTTAGCCCAATTAATATTCTGTAAGACCTTATCTTCCATCATCTTCCATGCTTCATTTGGAGTTTTGTACATAAACACACCCCCTCCTGCAGCATCTAAAACCGAAGCCGATGAGGTATTGAGCCCGTTATAGAAAAGCTCAATAATCTCCCGTTTAGATAACCCATGACCGTGACAATTCCTGAGCATCTCTTTCATCCTCAACCAGGCTTCCACTACTGTTTCTCCATCATTCTGTTTAAATCCTCGAATCTCATTCAGTAACCTTTCTGCTAAAGTCGGAGGGAAGAATCGACTAACAAACGCCTCCCTCATTTGGTTCCAAGAGGTGATAGTGTTCGGTTCAAGTTCTTGGTACCAGATTTTTGCTTCCCCACACAGAGACATGGGAAAAGTCCTCAATCGAATGGCTTCATCAGTATTCGGCCCATATTTAAACATATCCCCGATTTCCAAAAAACTAGCAATATGCTTGTGCGGATCGGCCCTCACTCTTCCATCAAACTGGCTATCTCTGATCAAACTCATATGATTTCCCTTTAGTGAAAAGTTGTTATCAATGGTCGGCCTTCGAATGGCAGATTCCGGTGTAGGGGAAACATCCCTAGCCCTTGACAGCATTGGAGTATCATTTTTGTCAGCCATTTGATATTCTTCTTCTTCTTCTTCTGATTTGATCTTCTCTTCAAACTTAGACTCAAGCTCTTCTTCGTAAACCTCTTCAATGATTATGTTTGCTAAAGTTGATCCACTTTCCGTTTGACTTTCAGTAGATTCCGTCGGTGTATTCTTTGATTTCTTCTTTCGTTTCTTCTTTGTGGTTTTCTCCGGATCGGACAATGGACTAACAAGTTTGTTACCCGAAGTCCTCGTGCTCATCCACTACCTGATTAAACCTGAAAAAGCACAAAAGATAAAACCGTCAAATGTACCGGTACAAAACAAGTTAAAAAGTAACTTTCTAAGAATAAAATTCAAAGAAAGGATCAATTAACTACACTTAATTAAATTCTTTAATTAAACACGGTCCCCGGCAGCGGCGCCAAAAACTTGATGTGTAAAATCTAGTTATAAAATTAAACAAAGAAATACTGATCGTTTACTATTACACAACTGAGGTAAGTATACCCTATCGTGTATAGTATAGCTACAGTAAGTCCAAGTTCGTTCCACAGGGATTGTGAATTTAAGAATTAAAACTAAAAATGTAATTAACTTAGTACAGAAAAGACTTGGGTTTGTTGTGACCGAATTGTCACGTTGCTGAACAACTAAATTAAATAAACGAAAACAAGTGGACTCAGGAAGAGTCAGATTGATTAATTGAACTTTATCAGATATTAAAAACAACACTTACTTGAACTAGCTCACTAATGATTTCGGGTTGTATAATAAAAACCTGGTTATCTAGCAATCAATGCTCATCCTAATTTAGATCAGGTTTAACGTCCGCCATGACCTTCACATAAATCTTAATTAACTAATTAATAATTTAATTTAATGAAAGACGTTCGCCAATATCATCACTTTATACATTTAAGTTTAATTATTTAACTTGTACCAAATCTGCGTCCGCTATCATTGGATTAATCATACATAGACATATAATTAAATAATGAAATAACTTTATGACAAACGTTCGCTATAGCCACTAATTAAATCATTAACAAGCTTCAATAATATAATAAAACTTAAACACATAATAGTTTCAATTAAACATTAATTAAATTGCAATAGATAGTTTAATTATGTTGAATATACGAATCTTAATTAAACTAAGATTAGTGCGTCCATTTAACCTACACCTTAATTTCGATTCAATAATTTAAGATTTAATCTAGTGAATAACTTCCGTCAACTTCACCTACTTACACATTCGTGTTTAAACGATTATCTTGTTTAATATCTGCTTCCGCAATCAATTAACAATTATTCAGAGACAAATAATTATAATAAACTATTATATGAAAAAGCTCCCGCTAAATTGATCATATAATAATTTACCAACAAGATAAATCAATTAATATAAACCCGAATACATAAGGTTCACGATTAAACAAAAATAATTCAACATAAATATTAAAAGATAACAACCCTAATCATTAGATCACATCATTCAAGTAAGTGTAAAAGGATTTAGCTACTCATATTCAAGCAATAACAATCAAAAGTAATAATTGAAATCAAAGAAAACATGATTTACATAAATAAATAATGCAAACCGAGTGATTATAATGATTGTTGATGAATGCGCGTAACCGAATAACTTTAGACAATGAAAGATCTTCAAAATTATGAAAAACCCTCTAAAATACCTCTAATATTCGTAACTCTAATTTTTATATAAGAAAAAGTTCTCCCAAAATTCGTAATAGAGGCTGCTATTTAAACTCGCGGGGGACTAAATCCATACGGCGTATGGATTTTTTCATCCGCCGTATGAATGCTTTTTGCGTATTTCTCAAGATTGCTCCAAGACTCCTTCCACCGACTCTTATTTTCTTTCCATTTTGGCGGCTACTAAAATCTTCTAAATGATTTGCTAACCGACTCACTTTCGCCTCTGCTCCACGTGACATGCTTCCCGAAATTATTTTTGGGCTTAAACCCAATTCTTCCACTTGCTGCTTCACTAAATTAATTTTAAGTTCATGTCTGCTGCGATCCACTTCTTCATGATCTTGGGCTCATATTTAATTAATTACAAGTCATTATTTGACTCAACATGCATCCATCGAATCTGCTTCCACTCTGAGCCCAACTCCTTTTAGAATATAACTTGCATTTGTTGATCCACAATCTAAATATAATACTACTTAATACACTTCATTTGATTTAGTTGATCCATTTATTTTTGTAACTTCTCGGCCTAATTCATTTTTAAATGAATTATTTACTTTGGTCCAACTTTTATTTGGTCCAGCTCATAAACTCCAATAAATCTTCAATCTAAATATTTTCGCTTAATCCATTTAACTTCTCGAACTCAAATATTTACAACCTTTATTTATTTTTATCACTCTTTTAACCACTCTGTCTCAACTAAATTTATGTACAATTAACTTTTATACAAAAATTACTTTATTTACTCTACTTTCAACTCATTTTCGTTCCTTACTAATTCAAACTCTATTTCTACCTATTTTATAAATATGAACAAAATAATTCTATTTTATCAAATAATTCTAACTAAAAGTATATAAAAACTATGAAATATTAGTATACAAATATAACATTATTCAATGTTATCAAATGGTAATCGTAAATATTCTACGGAATCAAGCGATTGAGCGATTGGTGGTGGCGGTGTGATGTTATTTGCAGTGTATGAGGGCTTAATTTTGAATCTGCAATTTTCAATTTGGAAACTTTCGAAAGCTCTGACCGGCTCGTTTGAGGGAGATAGCGTCTGTAATTTTTAGGTTTTGCTCGTTTACTGATTATGAATCTAGTTGTAGTATGTTTGATTCTTGATTTGAAGTTGTAATGGGATAAATAAAATTTGCAGAAGAACGAACGGTGATAGTATGGAAAGAAATTAGAGAGAGATTTAGAGGAGATAGATAGGAGGCTCTGATACCATGAAAGTTTATTATTATTGCCTCTCACAAAACATTACACGAGGCTCAAATATATAGAGCTAGGAACACACAAAACCTAAAGCCCGTGAGCCCATTGGGCTTTACCTTGGGCTAAGAACATAGAAACTAATGGGCTAAATATATAAATAATAATACACACTCTTGAGATTAGAGGAATTAAAGGTCATCTCATGATTTGGTGACATTTTTCTAACTGCACAGGATCCGCTAAGAGGTGGTAAAGATGAGCTATTCGACTATATCGTTGATTACATATATGCTGGTGATGTTAATGCACTTGCTAAGGTCGCTGCAGCACCTCCACGAAAGCGACTTAGTCCAGAACCTTTGTTGAAGTTAGATGGTATGGTGAGCCCCTTTTAGGCCTACCCAGTTTGTACATTTAACAGGGAATTGAAGCTTGTTCTTTACACCAAACAGTAGCTGCTAGAGATGGGGACTAGCAACTTGTGGGTTCAAGCCTTTGAACTCACTGCAGAGAGTTGATTCTATGATGCATTTACAGTTCGGACTGTGGTGTGTATCAGTGTATATGGTTGTTCGATAGCGTAACATTAGCTACACACTTTTAAAATTGTAACAAATACAAGGGGTGATGATTCATTTTAAGAGATTGCATGATTGTAATGGATATAAAAATGATTGCAATGATTCACTTTATGTGGCAAACGATTTCAATTGAACTAAATCGTGAATGATCAAATTTTAATCTAGTTGGTTGCTGTCATCACTTGGGTTCACTCTGAGCCTAGGTGTAAGTTTAAAGGCGGATTCGGTTTCAAAGAAGATTATAACGATCAAAGTATAAGTAGCAATGCATGGTCTTGTTCTTATGTGGCCATTGCATGATACATATGTATCTGTTCATGTTGGATTGTGGATCATTAAAAGTTTCTTTGCTTTTTTCTAAAAAAAAAGTATAAGTAACAATGTAACTCAAACGACAATTGGTGTATTTAAAACAAAGCGGTCAACTTTTTTCGATTATATTCATCCTTTTGTAACAAAAGTATCAATGTTCATATATGTTTTATGGGCATATCGACTATGCTCTTGACAGCACTAAAGAAATGTTCAATCAACATTAAAATAAAATTATTATGTTATACTTTTAATCCTTCAACTTTTTTTATATACACATTTAGTCCCTCTTTCACCCTTTGTCAAAGGCAATTGATACTTTTTCAGTACGAAAGAATCATACTTTTTTCTGTACTAAAAGTCTAAAAAATCACTTTTCAGTGCAATATAAAACTAAGTTGCAAATAACTTAGGTATAAGCATCCGACTACAGAAAGGTTTCAGGTTGATAATTTTTCCCGCCATCATGGGCGGTTTAATAACCGTTCCACTTCTTTTAAACAACAAAAGAAAGCCGCTTATGAATTTATTATCCTATTTCATATGAAAAAAAACCCTAGATAACTTTGGACTTTTACCAAACCATGTCCCCAAGTTTAAAATTTCTGAGCATTCTTGCACTCTACATGTTTCCATTAATTTATGCTCCTTCATATTCACGCTGGAAACCAGGTTTAATTTCATATTCAACTACTTAGACTTTAATTTTTTTGTGTTTTGCTATTGCCAGTATATGATTTTGTGTAATTGTGATCAGATGTACACTTAATATTTTAATTAGGGTGTCTTACATGTTGATAAAGGACTTACATGATTTACATTACAGATACAGTTTTTATTTTTACTTATTCCAATTTTATGGTTTTATTTAGTTATTAAGCAACGTCATAAGTTCAGAACTAGGCTCTCGAATCCTCTGGTCGAGGACGGGATTATTTATCTATGTGCGGAAAAGTACTTGTTGTTTTTCCAAAGCAATGGCTCTATTTCTAGGAGGATACCTCTCAATTACACTTGCAATGCTAGCATACCGCCGGTTCTTGGACCCTTGCAAATGGTTGTATTAGTATATTGCTAAAGCTTAAACAAACTATTTATTTGTTGTTATTTATTATGTACTGATGTTTATTGGCATATAGATTTGGTTATACTTACTAATAAACAAAAGTCATTAGTCAGTAACAACATAAGTTTATATATTTTACTCATTACTCATTTTGTTACTGATTAATGGATGTTGTTTATTGGTAGATATATTTGGTTGCTGAAAACCGAGTTATAAGAGTTAGTAATACTGCAAACACATTAACTCCTGAATCTTCGGGAGAAGTGTTTTTGGGTCTAGAAACAGGTCTAGAAGGAATGGATGAGATTGTTGGGCTGACAGTAAGTGTGTCTGGTTCTTGTGTTCTCGTCAATATGCATAGAAGGGGACTCTTTGCTTTCGGGTTTGATCGGAGACTCAAATGGAGGACCGGACCTTTTATACCTCAAAACGAAGAAATTCATCAAGGTTGTAGGAAAAATGTCACGGACTGCAATTTTGTTTCAGTCCCTGTACTTGATTATTGTGACGCAAATTTTTATGTAAGCTTTCTTGCCTAATGAAGTATTTTGCTAGTACATATTTTGAAGGTCCATTATTAATGTTTTTACTCTTTCAGATTGCAAATAATCAAGGAGAATCGCATTCAGTGACAACAAATAGTCCTCCGCGTTTTAAATGGATTCGGGATTTAAGCTCACTGGGAAAGAATGTTACTATTACTTCTGGAAATAACGGTCAGTTGTATGTCACCAAGGGCTGAACTAGGATATTTCATATAGGGGGCAAAATTTTTTTTTTCTTTTTTCTATCATTTTGGGGGGCAAAACTCCCAAACTGTCGCAAATAACCTTAAAAATTTTATTTTTTTCCACAATTCTAGATTTTTAGGGGTGGCGACTGCCCCCATGCCCCCTGATGAGACGTAAAAAGTCATGTTTTTAGAAGCTTTATTCCTCACATTTTGGACCTTTCTTCGGTGAAAACATTCCAAAACATTGATTATTTACCAAAATTCACTAAAGTGGTTCAAAAGTGGACGTTGTGATAAAAATCACTAAAAACACTCTGAAAATGCACAAAACACGGCATTTTAATACAGGCCGATTCTTCCGACCTCATTTTCCTGTCAAGGCACACCTCCTAACTTCTACCATCTGTTGTATAGGTAAAATCGAGACGGAAAAATCTGGAATCAAGTGAAACGGCCAAAGGACGGAGAAGACACTGCACTTTCAGAGCCACTAAAAGTCATTTCGGCTACGCCTGAGCTCTACACATCCAATTTCTATGATATTGACATCATTAGAATCGTAACGGAATTACGAAACCACAGGCGAAAGAATCGAGTCAAACGGACGCATAACGAAGGAGATACGGACGTTTTAAGCAACGAACGAAATCAGACGAAGCCCTTATACGGCCATAGGCACCATATACGGCCCTATACAGACCGTATACGGCCTTGTATAGACCGTATACGGTCCTATACAAGCCGTATACGGCCCCTGCACCCCCATATTGTGCTTCGTTTGCTTGTACGTGCTGCTTCGTGAGTTGTACGTGCGATTTAATGCTTTGCCTATAAACTATGAGTTGTAACTATGTTTTATAAGCTATTTTGTCTTTATTTTATGAACTATTTGAGAACTGTTTTACAAACTACGTTAGCTATTACATGAATTTTAAATCGGACGTAACAACTATTTTATTCCTTGGCGGTAAATATACGATTGGTTTAGCAAACTGCGGTTAATCGAGTCAGACAGTGTAACACGTAATTACACTTTAAAATTTAATGGCTAGGCTTTCTGTCTAGATCGGTAACTTGGATATCATTATTGATATATATCGGTAAAATCGGTCATCTCGTCGGGATCATTCATTTGGAGAAAAACTAATCGTTTTCCTAATCATGGATAAATCATTGATAGGGTGTGCTATAGTATGCGGTTAGCTAAGAGGGTAAATAATCCGGTAATTAATTCGGCATGCATGATTTAGCATGTAATTCAGTTATCATTTCGGTGATCTAGTCGGGTATCACTTTGGTGATATAAATTTGGATAAGAATCGGGAAAAACTATATTTGTTAATATAGGACAGTATACATCTTGTACGGTATCGGTAGTTACATTGAACTCTAAGAACATAGTAGGAACATATTGAATTCGGTGGATTATTAATCCAAATCATAGTAATACTTGTTAAGACGGACCGATCAGGTCATATAGATAACGGTCGGGTAAAGAATCGAAATTCTCCCTCATTTCTTAGAGATCGGTAGGCTTAAGTCTAACAAGGGGAGAAAGACTCGGATGTTTTAGAATTAGACATATCACATAGTCGGCCTTAGTAACACGCGGACATAGGATTCAATTGAATTTCGGGACGAAATTCTCCTAACAAGGGGAGAATGTGACACCTGGTCAAAATAACCCAAAATTGGGCCCCAATTTAAACTTAGAATATTCGTACTCGGTATGTGTTAAAAACAAAGTATGCGAATATTATATATGTAAATATATATAACATCGAATGATTATCTAATAATCACAAAGGAATTAATCTGAAAGTACTCAGAAAACATGGAAATAAAAGTTGTCCTAAAACATCTCCAAATAGAATATTATTATCTGAAATAATATTATTGTACTCGGAAAATTTGTAAAACTCTTTTTGGATAATTAAAACTATTCGTATATTCAAAGTAAAACAAAAATATATTTTTATAAATTAACCGAAGTATTTTTATCAAATGTTACAATTATAACTTGGTACGACTTCAATTTTTGAAATTTATCATTTAAAAATATTCTTATTATATAACGATCGGATATCAAAACACGGGTCAAAATACCACGGAGCGGATCAAAGCTCGGGCCAACCACCTCCAATAATTGGAGATGGCCGACCCATTCATCTCATTTCATCAATCTCACTCTCGGCTCTCATCTCTCCCTCTCGGTTTCTTTCTCAAACAACAACAACAATATCAACAACAACATCATCATAATCATCATCTTCTTCTTCATCTTGGAATCATCATCATCATCATCCGGTCCATCATCATCACTCACGGCTCCGTTTTAAAAATTGTAAGGAAAACTTTAACTTTGTTTAATTTCGTGTTCTATAAACTTATATCATCATGTATTAAGGTTATATCTATGTATTATATCCGCAAAATTATGTTATAAACTGGTTTGGGTGATGATCGATCTAACAGACCTGAAAGAAACAACCCACCCGGACGGGTGAATTAAGCCACCCGGACGGGTCACAAAACATACCCGAACGGGTATAGGGCCCCACCCGGACGGGTAATATGCATCAGCCCACAATAGTTTGTAGTTTTGTATCCCTCTGAGTCACGGTCGTCTGGGCAGCTTGATCGCCTAAATCCGAGTTCGTATGAGGGAGATATGACCAAAACGGTGCAGCCCTGTCAAATTGGTTTAACAACAAAGTTTTATCATTTATATATAATACGAGATGGATATTTTTATAAAAACAAATCATATTAGACTTTGAAACACGAATATACGAGTTATATTCATACAAACGAACATACCTTATGTTTTAGAACATTATTTATATATATATATATATATATATATATATATATATATATATATATATATATATATATATATATATATATATATATACACGATGAATATTTCTACGAAAACAAAGCAAGATATGATTTTGAAACATAATCTCATGTCACCACCAACGGGCTATACATTTTTACAAACTTTGAAATGGAAATACAAACGTAAACATTCGGACATAATTTAAACGGATAAACATTGATTCGGAATACATTAGACAAACGAATGCTCATTAGAATCTTGCGTGTTTAGGACACTAGGAGACTTCGGACTGTACATTCCTCGCCGGATATTTACATTGCTCGGATAGACTCAGGTGAGTCTCACAGCCCCATTTTTACTATTTTACGGTTTTCATACTGCGGGGTGAGATACAATACTTAACTGTTTTCGTGATCACAAGTATTCGGTTAGTTAATTCAGTTTTAATTCGGTTATTTAAATTCGGATATACATGAGTTGTTTTATAATCCGGTAAAAGTCCTCATCACACATGGTTCGTTAACGGTAAAGGCGCGATTGCTAAAGGATAGATCTATCATGGGAGTGACGTCCCCGTCCGGGTTGCTAGCTACAACCATGTCAAACGGGCACTTTAGTAGTTGTTTAAAGGTGTTTCGGATTAGACACCTCCGGGAGGCAAAAATTCGGGTTAGGCTTCGGACCATGGGCTCATGTCATGTCATATTATATCGGTATATTGAATCGGAAACCTTAATTGGTTTGTTTACTACTCGGTTATGAAATTATCGGATAAATCTTGTGTATCACACCATGTTTACTTTAAACCTGTGAGATTCACCAGCTTTTTAGCTGATCTTTTAGTGTTGTACTCTCAGGTGATCATCAACAGTAGGATTGCCCGCAGGATATGCTAGCTAGTACGAGTCGCATGCATTATACATTATGAAGATTTTATCGCATTATCTTTTGTAATACGGTTATGTAATTAAATCTTCGGATCTCATTATGCGAACTCGCTAATATTGTAAACATATGTCTTAAACGGTGTAATTACTTTTGTAATATATATATATATAAACGTCTCATGTAGAGATGTTTGCTTGTACCTTGTGCTTGATTACTTGATTAGTCGCACCCAAATGATCGCTTCCGCAAAGCATGAAATCGGGGGTGTGACATTAGGATAAGCTAAACACCCTCACAACCAAACAAACCACTATCCATACCCTTCACCCTCACCAAACATTACAACCCTCTGAATGTCTTGAGATAATTAGCACCGTCCTCACCTAAGTGGTGGAGATCCGATTCTCGATCAAGCTTATGACGATGAGTGCAACATGACAGGCAATTTTGAGCGATTTCATTTTAGCTAGATTGATAGGAAACCCGATACACTTTGAGTGAATTGAGTGACCACCTATAGTGAGATCGCCTAGTCATGTGTACTCCAAAATCATGAGATTTGGATGTACGCCTAAGAGAATCTCTTCTTGTTTATGGAAGGATCATCTTATCCTCCTCCACACTTTTAGAAGTAACTTGCTTATATGAGGAAAGGCTAATCTCGGAAAATATTCTCTGACTCGCCCCTAAAAACACGACTTAAAACCTTTTTCAGAGACTTGTTGCTTGAGGACAAGCAACGTCTAAGTGTGGGATAACTTGATGTGACGTAAAAAGTCATGTTTTTAGAAGCTTTATTCCTCACATTTTGGACCTTTCTTTGGTGAAAACATTCCAAAACATTGATTATTTACCAAAATTCACTAAAGTGGTTCAAAAGTGGACGTTGTGATAAAAATCACTAAAAACACTCTGAAAATGCACAAAACACAGCATTTTAATACAGGTCGATTCTTCCGACCTCATTTTCCTGTCAAGGCACACCTCCTAACTTCTACCATCTGTTGTATAGGTAAAATCGAGACGGAAAAATTTGGAATCAAGTGAAACGGCCAAAGGACGGAGAAGACACTGCACTTTCAGAGCCACTAAAAGTCATTTCGGCTACACCTGAGCTCTACACATCCAATTTCTACGAGATTGGCATCATTAGAAGCGTAACGGACTTACGAAACCACAGGCGAAAGAATCGAGTCAAACGGACGCATAACGAAGGAGATACGGACGTTTTAAGCAACGAACTAAATCAGACGAAGCCCATATACGGCCATAGGCACCGTATACGGCCCTATACAGACCGTATACGGCCTTGTATAGACTGTATACGGCCCTATACAAGCCGTATACGGCCCCTGCACCCCCATATTGTGCTTCGTTTGCTTGTACGTGCTGCTTCGTGAGTTGTATGTGCGATTTAATGCTTTGCCTATAAATAGTGGACACCCCTCACTTCACCAACATACCATTTCTCTCATTTTCATTCTCTCCCTACACTTTCTCTCTCACACACATCACTCTCTCTCTAGTTTCTCTCTCTAGAAGAGTTTTTCTCTCTAGAATTGAGCTAGTTAGAGAGATAGTTAGGTAGAGGTAGCTTTTAGCTTTTGTACGGAGTCACTCCAAGACATTGTATTCGCGAAGATCTGTCTGTAATAAATTCGTATCAGGTTCTATTTATATATCTCTTACTTTCCAGTTTTAAACATGTGTTGCTTTGTTTATGCTTGTTTAGGATTGTATGCTAGATATATAATGTTAGGCTAGACATTTCTTTGTGTTTACTATGATGTAGTTATGTTAGAATAGTCAATATGTTTATGTCATGCTGTTACTCTGTCCGTGTTACTTTAAACTGTGTATGAACTCATAAACTGAATCTCGAATGTTTATCTATCCAACCTATGTTGTGGTTAGAAGCTTCCTGCTAGAACTTGGCCAATTACTAGTGGTACGTTCTCTACCTATTCTATACTTGATGATCAATGAACTTGGTATGACTGTGTTCTCTAGATTGAAACAAATCCCAAGAGACACGGAGCGTAGGATTAGAGATAGGTTAGATTCATGTTTATCTGTTATATATCTTTAAGAGAACTTTCGGGATATCTATGATCTGATTATTGGTTATCTGCTATGCTAGGATTACGGTGTTCTGTTATGTGTCACCCTATCGCATGTTCTTGTTTGATTGTTGCCTTAGGAATGATGCATGCTAGAGTTATCCTCCTGGTTCATATCAGTAACTGTATAATTAGGTTTTCAGACACAGAATATTGGTTTACACAGTAGATTAACATGCACGGAATAGTTGTGATGATTTATATCTGTAATGCTGAACAATTTAACTGATCGTTAGCCCGATTATCCCAACTTGGTCCGCGGGATTATCCCCGTTCGTGTTCTTGTTCAATCAACAATTCACGCTAAGATACAGACGTCTCTGATGACTGTGACTGGGGACCAGGATTCGAGGATAGTCGTCGGTTAAATTGGTCTGTACATTTGGGAGAACTTCCGGTGTATTTGACTTCTATAACTGCTATCCACGTGACATGTTATTTATCTGATTGCGGACAACTCTACGTTAGATATTTAATAGGCTCGTAGTTGTAGCTCATTAGGATATAGGAAATCTGCGAGGGTAATGTGGAACCCTAATTAATGTAACGGAAAAACCGTAAAACGCCCTATTACTCGGTATAGTGCTGGAAACACCAATTGGTAGAGTACAAACGTACGGAAGCCGCGGAACAGTCGTAGGTACAATACTTTGCATTAATTATGTTTCTATCCTCTCCGGATTAGTCATCACATCTAGTAGCCTTACCCTTGACTATTCATCAATAACATTTAACGAAATCATAGTAAACACTCGCTTATCCTCTGTTGATCGAGTCTCCGTACAAACCTCTTTTGTTTTATTTTCTTTATTTAAATTAGTACTTAGTTATAAAAACCAAACCTATACAAAAAACTTTTAAAAACCCTAGCTGAATCTCCAAAGATAATAAAACTTCCTAGACTCCCATGCCCGTTGTAGTTTGAAGAACGACACTTGAGTCATACATACCACTTGCTGCCCTTTTAGGTCTGTCAGTAGTATACAACTTAGGATTCCCATGCTCTATAAATTTAAAACCCTGTCCGCGCATCCTGGTTGGTTGGTTCAACGACCGGATTAAAACCCGTCCGACCACTGGAGGCACGACACCCCCCCCCCCCCTCTAGCTCCGCCCCTGTCTTTGATGACTCGTCTTCTGAAGAATCGTCATTATCGGCAGCCATAGCTGAGGCTGGCCCACTTCTTGATGTCCATAGATAAGCTCTATTAAGTGGTGTTGAACTTCCTGCTAATGATCTTGCTGACCTGCATATCTTATTTTTCATCCATAAGTTTTAGTCATCTTTAAAATTAGTTCCAGTGTATCATATAGTAGATTTTATAGACAAACGTGGAATAGTAGTTTTGGCGGTGAGATGGAGATGCTCTGATGGCACTACTTCGTGGGTTTTCGATTGTTTGTTGAAGAGGTTTCTTGGCTTCTTCCGCCTAAAACTCATGACTTATTAACAGTATTCACATTAACTAGCCTAATAATAATTGCTAATCAAAATCAATATATAGTGAACTTTTTACCTCTGGGCCTTCACTTGAACCACATTTCGGGGATCTCAACCATGTATAGATGTGAATTGTGATCATAGTAGAAGCTTTGCAACACCAAGATTAATGTGCTTGTTGTGTAAAGCTGCATTTGATTTTCAGTTGCACCAAATTAGAAAACTAGGCCAATTAAAAAGAAACATAATTTACTCACAAAAATACAAATAAATCATGCTTAGTTACCAGAGCAGTGTAGTACTGTGTGGGCAACTGCATCCACAAACAATGATACACAAAAAAAAAAATCAGACTTATTCTTAAAAGAGTTCACATTTGAAAAATTCATTTTATAATATCATAAGAAACGGACTCACGGTTGCAGGTTCAAGAACACAGCCCACAAGATTAAAGATATCCCTGCACATTAAAATAAGTAACAATTTGAATTATTACAAAAACTTATCAAAGAAAGAAAAATCATGATATCATATGTACATATTCTAAAATTATGAACTGCGCGGTCCAAAATGCAGCTGCACACGTGCAGCTAGCAGCAGACGTGATTTGCCCAAATAATTAGATATATTGAAAGCAAGAAATCTTGATAATGAAACAAAAAAACAACCCTACAAATCTGTAATCCATGTTAGGAGGAAGATAAGCGAAACACCATGGCTGGATTTAGTACGAAAATTACTAATAATTTGAGGTATTTCAGCAACACCCCAACAAATAAGACTTATAATTCCTAACCCGCCAAACGAAATTTGATCATTGACATTGCAAAGACAGTCTTTGAAATACTTGTGACTTGTCAACCCACCACCCTCACATGCCTTCTTTTCTTTAACACAATAGCTAGATGATAATGAATTAGTATTCCTGCTATCATTATTATACAACATTTTTGAAATATATATCGATATTCACATTACGTAAATATATATGGTAAAGAAATGATAAATGTAATCGATAAATGATCAAGCATAAATTTATACATGAGTGCTAGTGGATTGGATCCGATTCGATGCTCTCCGTGACTTACGTGGATAACCCGCCGAAGTGTATTGAACGAAACTATGGGTGGCGTGAATCGACGGCGAGGAGATGAATAATGATCTCCTCTGGATGATGAGGGTTGAAGTGTGGATGATTAGGGTATAGTTTGAGGTGTTAGAGTGTGAATAGTACTCATACCCTTGTATTTATAGTGATCCTTGATCACCTTGGTGGGCAAGTTTTGCCACGTGTCATCATCTTATACTTTTGATCGTACGACTAAGTCACCATCTGGTGGTACTTATTGATCGTACGGTTAAGTCACCATCTTAGTATTTTTGATCGTACGGCTAGGTCACCATCTGGTGGTACTTATTGATCGTACGGTTAAGTCACCATCTTAGTATTTTTAGATCGTACGGCTGTGGTTAACGCGTCCTGCGCGTGGGTCCCCTGTGATGACGTGGACCAATGATATGGTAGAATGAAAACCCTTGTCGGCCCCTGGGGAGACCACCACTAACGTAGGTGGAATCCGTTATAAGGTTGTCCTCTGACAGGGGACATGAACACTAGCGTGGTGGGCTTGCGATATTTGCTTGGGCTTGCTAAGTGGGCCTCCTGCTAATTGGGCTTACCATCAATAGGCTTTCCTGCTAATGGGGATCCCTGAAAATTGGGATCCCCTGTCACCGTGCTTTCCTATCAATTGGTCCCTCCTGTTGGTTTGGTCCTCCTGATAATTGAACTTCCCGTCAATTACGTTCCCTGTTGATAGGGTTTTCTGTCCATTAAGGATGGTACACGATTAAGTCCCCCGAGTTTAGTTTGCTGAAGCCTGCATCAGGGAACTGAACTCAAACTCTCCTGATACAGGAAAGAATTCCCTTTGCAATTTTTGAGTCGGGACCGCTGAGTATTTGCCGTTATATGTGCTCTGTGACAGGTGGACACGGATCAGGAAGGCAACGCCGATCAGGGTGGACGTGGCCTATTTTGGGCGGTACGTTTTTGACTGATGGCGTCCCATCACTGTGTCAGAAAAATGAATATAAAATAAAAAAGATTCTGACGGGCTTTAAATGCGCTAGACGTTTGAGTGTATGGGGAGTTGTGCAGTCGCTTACGAGGGCGCGTGCAACATTAATTGTGACAACTGGCCACGCGCACCCCCTCCCCTGTCATCTCGTGCTTACATGTGTAGGGTCCAGATTGAAGCCCACCGGCCCATGGGCCTGAGGCGGTTGTTTTACTTTGTCTATATATAGGGCGCCTCTGCCTTTCTTTTCTTTTTACGCTTTCATTTATAAATTTTCAATAAAAGTATACGCTCCTCCTTTCTTCTGCTATTCCGGTGACCTCTTAGCTTTTCGACCACTTTTAGGTTCGTTTTCTTGCTTTTGTGCTCATTCATCTTGTTTGTATCATCTAGATTGAGTTTTTCTTTTTGTTTCCGTTTAAATTTGATAACGAATGGAACCGTCATCAACCTCCACCACTTCTGCCACCCATTCTACTTTGTCTGGCCCTATGGCCAAGGTCACCGCTCAGTTTTCCGGTGGTATAGTAGAGAATGTACATAGTTTAATCGATCGCATTTTAGACCTTATTGCCTTATATCCATGTGTGACACCCCCAAATTTAATGATTGATTTGCGGAAGCTCGATTTGGGTGTCACTAATCAATATACAAAGCACATAAGATAATAATGAACGACCACTATATGCGTCATTTTAAACTTGTATAAATAAAGTAAACGTTTACATCAAAACAATGTTACATTAGCTCGGTTCCTGAAATTTGAGAGATTACATGGCATAATTACTTTTACAAAATATAATAATGCAATCAAATCTCTAGTTGTATGTATGCTGACTCGAGCTAATAATCCCTGCTTGTGCAGCCAACCTACTGCTGGGTACCTGTGATAAATACTAAAATGGGTCAGCGAAAACGCTGGTGAGCTCACAGGTTTGTATGTCAATGTATAGTTGTAAGAACCGCAAGATTTATATTCAATTTAAAATGCAATTAAGCAAAATAAAAGTTATACAATCCATGAGCACATAGTCTGAGCTTAACTTGATTTGTCAGGCCCAATTAAGGAAACCTAACTTGAAATGCCTCCTACGAGTGTCTAATCCACACTCGTCTTCCCAAATGCTAATACATCCGTTTGACCGGTTAGTGCGTGCTAACCCGGATGAGGATTGTCAATCCCATATGATATCATATACTAACATTCACGCTAAAATATTAGAGACTATGCTATAGAGGACTTTAAATTGATTAGCTTGAAACTCATGTCTTATTTGAAAGTTGGCACTTGCGTTCTACTTGTAAAACAAAACAGAGCCGTACTATCACACCCCTAGTTGTAAAATAGTGAAAATGGGGCTATGAAACTCACCTGAGTCTTGAAGTGTTTAATTTAATAAACTTGAAGTAATTAGCGGTGAATTGATGTCCCAAGACTTGAAACCTGAATGTGTCCACGACACTTGAATTGTTATTAATTGTACCGGTATCTCGAAAGACAACCATTTAAATTGTTTGTTTAACTTGATGTCCAAATTACCCCGATTTGGTTGATTGTATTGTTACAAGTTACTTCGACGTGTTTGATTAAATTGATACAAGTTACAACGACTTGTTTGATCTTTGAAGTATGTTTTGAAAACGCGTACGGCCCGTTGGTGATTAATTGTAATAATAGTCTTGATGTTATCACATTGATTTCGAAGCGTTACACTTAGAAACACAAATTCCATTATGTTTGAAAAGTTGTGTCGTATAATTGTTTTGAAGTTGTACAAGTTTGACACTTGGTGAAAAATGTGTTTACGGAATCTAAGTACGGGGGTCCGGGGGCAGCGCCCCTGGTTAGCGGGGTCCAAGGGCGGCAGCCCCTGGCGGGGTCCAAGGGGCAGAGCCCCTGGCTGGGGTCGAGCTGCCAGGTCAGCTTGAAAATTTTTTATTTCTACTATATTGCTTTAAGAAAAAACGCATCTGGACTTGAATTTGGGTGAAATCAAGTGATAAAATTTTGGTCTCGACACTTAGTAAAAAGTTGTAAATATTCTGTTTTATGCGTCACTTATAGCGACACTCATGGGTTTAGGCGACACTTAGGAAGTGTCGCATGAAATGACTGATTCTAAACAATGGCGTCACTTGTGCAAGTGACGCATAGAGTGCGACACTTGAGGAAGTGTCGGTTGTAAGTGTCGGTATAAAGGTCATGAGTCACTAAGGTGAGTGACGGATGAAATCAGGTTTGATTGTAGGCGTCACTTAGGCAAGTAACGCTATAAGTGTCGGTCATTAGTGATGGGTATTGAAAATGCGTCACTTAGGTAGTGACGGAAAAAGAGGGTTTTATGCGGCACTTAGGCAAGTGACGCAAAATTAGGGCTTTTAGCGACACTCAATGCGTCACTTAAGTCACGCACGAAGTGACGCTATACTGCATGCTTCGTTGCGACACTTAAAGCTGTTGACGGGTTTTTGAGCCAAAAACGAGTTTTCCGGCCATAGTTTGGTCCGATTCTTTTACCCAACCCATATATGGACATTTTAAACATATATAAACAACTTTTATGTAAAAATGAGTGAAATCGGAGAGTTCGGGTTTTTGTCGGAAACTTACGCGGTGTCGAAATGAGAATCCGGAAAGATGAGGTTGTAGATCGTTGCGAGGTGGTTCTTTTTCTCCGAAAATCTTGATGATTTGAGGTCGTTTTAGTGTGTTATTTTGTGATTTTTGTTGAATGTGGTGATGGGTGTTGTTGAGAGAAAAGTTGAAGAAGAAAGAGAAAGAGAGATGGAGAATGAGGGAAAAAGTGGGGAGATGGGGGGTGTATGGGGGCCGGTTTTTGGTGGGGTCCACGGGGTGGGCTTCACCAATTTTTAATCTCCTGCAATCGCGCTCCGTGCGGTGTTCGTTTTCCCGATTGTTTAAACGCTAAATATTAATTTTATTCGTTTAAATATACATTTTATTCTGCAAATAATTTCTCGATATTATACTTGGAGTATTTAGCCAAATACCTAATAATTGAGTTATATAATATATAACTTAACTTGTTTTGTTCTGTTTGCGCGTTTAATATTCTAATCGTGTGACCATTGATTGTATGATTCAAAATAAATACGAAATATCATAAAAATAATACTTGGGATATAATTGTGTTATTAAATAACGTTTATATTATTTAATTAAATTGTTCCCCAACGTCCGTATTAATTGAATCGAATTATATTCGATTTGAAACTTGTATGATTTAATCAAATCGCATACTTGTATATTTATATATTCAACAATATATAATACTTGATACACAAATTAGCCTAACACAGAACTAATTACATGTATTAAAACTTGATTAGGCACTAATTACTAGTCCTAAATTTGACGGGTGTCACACCATGTATAGACCACTTTGAGGCAACTGCGCCGTTACCCACGCAGGGTGCCCATTCGCCGCCTGCTGCGAAGGTTACCGTATATTCCCGCTGGTTTTCAACTGGTAACTTCAGGCTACCTCCGACTCCCTTTCTTATCTCCTTGCTAGAATATTACGGAATAGGTTTTTCTCAACTTCACCCCCTAGGACTTCAAAAGATAGTTATGTTCGAGGTTTATTGTAGATTACATAAGAAAGAGCCTTCCTTACTGTACTTTGCTTCTCAGTTTTCAATAACCAACTCCCCTAAGAGTCGGTTTTCGGTGGCTAAGCGTTCAGGAAAGAATACCAACTTTGGCGGTCCTAGGGTTGACGGCCTCATATGGAAGGAGCGATTTTTTTATGTAGACGACAAGGTCCTCCCTTCCGACAAGCGAGCGCTTCTTCGATGGACGAATCCGCAGGACTGGGTTTCGAGGATGGCTCCTGTAAAGAATGTTCCTCCTGTGGTTAGTGAATCCAACCCTGAGGTTGATATGAATTTTTTCCGCTTGTTAAGGCAAGGGGGCGTTGTGACGAGGCCATATCCGGATTCCGTCTTGGCAATGGCTAGCATGAGCCGGAATTGGAATAGGGACGACCGTATACTTATTTGCACATATAAGAATAAAGGTAGGGAGTGGTGGGACCCAGGCGGTTCAGTATAAGTCATCAATGTGGTCTATAATATTTTTGTTTTTGCGTTCTCACGGCTGTCTTTTGTTTTTCAGTGATGAATTTTAACAGCTTCCTTACCGCCGACGACCTGACTGGGGTTGAGATTGGTCATACCTCAGTTGATAATATCCCAACCAACCCTGATGGTATCTCCCTGCCTACTCTTCCTTCACGGTCCGACGTTCCTTCTGACTATGTTGCCATTGATAAGCTGGGGGAATTTACTGGGAAAAAGAAAGCCACTGCCGGTGGTAGAGGGAAGAAGAAGAAAAAAGCTGGCCGTCCAGTTTCTGAATCCCTGGATACCAGCGAGATGGATGCTGGTGATTCGGAAAATGCGGAGCCTATTTCCCAGTCTCATCCTGTACAAGGACTGCATGATGAAGACACCGGTGAGCAAATCTTCTTGATTACTTCAATTTTGTACTTGATCAAAATCTGATTTGGTCTTTAATTTATCCTGCAAACGAGGAGGGACAGGCTCAGAGGAAAAAGAGAAAGATTTGTTTCCATGCCGGTGATGAGTCATCACCAAAGAGGCTATCTGGCAGCAGTTCCAGCTACTCTTTCCTGGACATGGATGAGGTGAAGGATGACGACGCCACAGACTTTTTAGGTGGTGCCCGTGGCCCTATCCGTAGCACGCCGGCTGACGATCTTGATAATTCCCATGTTTTTGTCCCTCGTTGGAAATTCCAGGTGGACAATCCAGGTCGCGATCTTCAATCCTGCCAGGATTACGTCCTGCACGCGATGCCTCCGGCCATCGAAAAGAAAATGGCTTCCCTGAATGGACGGCAGAGTATAAACCGTGGCCTCAAGGCCTTTTTCGACTCCTTCATGTGGAGTATTAACATACTGAAGGTAGATGACCACTTTGAGAGGTTAAGCCAGAAGCTAGGTTTCACCTTGAAGCAGGATCGTGTCAAGGCAGCTCAGGAGAGGGAGGGCTTCGAGAAGTTCAAAGCTGACCATTCTGCTGATTTATCCAGGGTTGACCAGATGGCAAGGAGATCGAATCTCTGCGGACACAGCTTTCCGAGCAGGTAACATTTGTATTGGAAGATGTTTTTATCTTATAACTCTAGTTATGATATTAATTTTTTAAGAATTTTCATATGAATTAGGTGAAAAAAGCAGGCGACATGGAGACTTCCCTGCAGCAAAGTGGGCTGGACCTTAACGTTGCTACTGTTCAAAAGGACGAAGCCCTTGCCGCCAGGGACCGAGCAGTTGCTGAGAAGGACCAGGCGATTTTTGAAAGGGATGCCGCGACGGAAGAGAAGAGGAAACTGCAGGGTGGGCTCCCTGACCTGATTATTACTGCGATGGGTTGCCCTGGGATTATTGGCCCCTTTGGCCAATTGCTACAATGCGTCAAGGCTCAGGGACGTCATGAGTCAGCATCCCTGGCGGCAAAGCATATCAATCCCCTTCCTGAAGCGCTGGCGGCCTTAGTGGATCCTGAGATCGCCAACAAGGTCAAAGCTGCACAGCAAGTTTTGTCTGATTTGTCCACCTCGCCTTTCCTTGAAAAGCTGACTGAGGATCTAGACATGCCAGTCGAAGCTATTCTCTCCATGAAACCTTAGCTCCTATGTTTTAAGGCTTTCCCCATTGCGAACATTCCGTACGATGACATGTAATATACATTAGTTGATTCTATAATATGTGGTTGATTTTGTATAATTCATGTTCATTCATTCATGATTGGATTATTTGTCATGTGTGTTTTTTAGAGTACTCTTTGGGCTTGTTTCTTTTTAGAACCAAGATTGGTTTTTATATGTGGTCATGACCTGGCAAATTCTAGTTTGGCCGAGGTGCAAGAAGGATCAGCTAGCAAGCCTATTGGCGAATGCTTGTGTCTTTCCTGCCTTGATCTGATTCATCACTAGCCAACCTATTGGTTGAGGTTAATCTCTGCAAGGGATAGGTCTAGAATACACCTTCCGCTGTGGCAGGACCGCCACCCCTGTCTGCTATTTTGGGTGATTCTGTCAGCCTAGTGCAGGGGGTGGGGCATGGTGGAACTATATTGTATAATTCCGGCCAACGAGGTGGCCTTGTGCATATGACATACCTTGTAGGCAAATACGTCCCTGACACATTCATAACAGTTGAATATTTATGAAATAAATAACTATAATTTGGCGCGAACAACTTAGTTTTATTGAAAAAGTGATTCAACAAAATATGCCTATCGGGAGGGGTGATCAAATCCTCCTGGGATTACAGATAGTTGTTCATATGTAGCACTTCTTTAGGTTAGTTGCGTGCCAAGTGCGAGGGACAGGAGTACCATCTAAGTGAGTTAGGGAGTAGGCTCCATTGCCGTAAGCTTCCACAATTTGGTAGGGGCCTTCCCAGTTCTGACCCAGCTTCCATGTATGTTTGGCTCTGGAAGCTTCGTTCTTGCACCACACATAATCCCCTGCTTTGTACTCCCTGTGTTGCACCCTCCTGTTGTAGTACCTGGCCATTTTATGCTTATTTTTGGCTTCTTGGACAGCTGCCATTTCCCTGATCTCTTCTGTGAAGTTGAGGTTTTCTTTTAAGGATACCAAGTTGGATTCTTCTTCGAACTGTAGGATCCTTTGAGTTGGAACACTAATTTCTGCAGGAATGACCGCTTCCGTTCCATAGACGAGGGTGAAGGGTGTTACCCAGGTACTATTACTTTTTGGCATCGTGCGGTGGGCCCACAATAAATTAGGCAACTCGTCAACCCATCCAGTTCGAGATGAGCCTAGCCTGGATTTAATCCCAGCAACAATGTCCCTGTTCGTGACTTCCACCTGCCCATTTGCCTGAGGATGAGCAACAGAGGTGAAAGTTTGCTTGATTGACAGCTCGTTGCACCATGACTTAAAAGGATCAGAGGCAAATTGTGTTCCATTGTTGCTAACAATTTCATGTGGGATCCCAAACCTGCAAACTATATTTTCCCAGACGAAGTTAACCATTTTCCTCCCTGTTATCTGAGCCAAGGGCTTGGCTTCCACCCACTTGGTAAAATAATCGATGGCTACTACAATGAACTTGTTGAGACCTGAGACACTGTCAGATCTGCTCAGAATACAAGTATGATTGCCGCTGTTAGAAGAAGTTCACCACTGTTAGAGTTTTTGTATTGACAGTGCCACTGTCAATTAGTTTTAGTCTAACAGTGCCACTGTTGAACGTGTAATTTGTATTTTGTATCAAGTACTCAACCTCTGTTAGTAATATACGAGTACTACCCCTGTTAGATATATAGATAACCACTGTTGGTTAGATAAAGTTGGTTAGAGTTATATTAGGAGTAGATGAGGATTCCTAATATGTTTGATTCTGTAAAGGACTCTATATGTTATAAATAGAGATCCTGTAAAACCCTAGAAGATACGATTCATTCTAGTTATTAGCTTCAAGGTTGTAAACCCTAACACAATTGTGTGTTCGTATTATTGATAATAATATTGAAGCTTTTGGTTAGATATTCTGTTATATACAAGTTTGTTCTTCAAGTTATTAATAAACTATTCCGCAAGCTTATTAATAATCAATCAAAGTAATACATACTAAGATCTCAATCTGGGATCATCAAGTGGTATCAAAGCTTGATATTACTTTGATCTTGAAGAAGGTAATTGAATTTCGCAGCTTTTTCAACAAATAACAAGATGTCTACAGAAACAATGGAAGGTATTCAAGCTACAAAGATTCCCATGCTCAAACCTGATAAGTTTGAGCTATGGCAGACTAGGATTAGGCAATACATGTTGCTTACGGATTATATGATGTGGGAGGTGGTTACTAATGGACCAAACTATACTAAGGATGCAGATGGTAAAAAGGAAGAAAGACCACCACCAAAGACTGATGCAGAGAGGAAAGAAAGAGCAACAGAGTGGAAGGCATTAAGTACTCTACTTTTGTCTATTCCTAATGAGTATCAAAGGAAATTTGAAAACTGTGAAGATGCTCAGGTTCTCATGGAAGCAATTGTTAAGAGATTTGGTGGTAATGACAACACCAAGAAGAATAAGAGATCTCTTCTCAAACAACAATTTGAAAACTTTGCAGGTGTAAAGTCTGAAACTTTGACTCAGACTTTCGATAGATTTCAAAAACTTGTGGGTGATCTTGAAAATCACAATGTCAAGATTGATAAGGATGAATTGAATAGGAAGTTTCTAAGATCACTAGGCACATATTGGAATATGTACACTGTGGGACTTAGACAAAGTGCAGATCTTGAAGAAAAGGAGATTGAAGATCTATACAATGATCTGAGAAACTTTGAGCCTGAGGTGTTGGCTCTAAAACAGTCCAATGGTAGCTCTAACAATGCTGCTTTTGTGTCTGTTGGTGAATCTGGTAGCTGTAGCACATCTGGTGCTAATGATAATGTCTTGGAAGCTTTCTTTGCAAGTCATGTGAATTCATCCTTAACAACAGAGGATTTGGAACAGGTTAATGAAGAGGATCTTGAAGAGATGGATTTGAGATGGCAGATGGCTATGATTACTATAAGGGCAAAAAGGTTTATGCAGAGGTCAGAGAACAGAAACTTTACTTACAAGAGAGATGGTGTAGCTGGTTTTGATAAGAGCAAGGTGGAGTGTTTCAACTATCACAAGATGGGACACTTTGCAAGAGAATGCAAGAGCACACAGGCTGGAGGATCTCAGAATACTTCCAATGGTATTGTAAGAAATAGTTCTGGTCCACAAAGAAGATTGGTACCTGTTCAGAACACCACTTTAGATTCATTGGTTGCACAAGATGGAATGGGAGGATTTGACTGGAGTGACCAGGAAGAGCTTGTAGTCAAGAATCAAGCTTTAATGGCTGTCACAGAAGAACCAGAGCCTTCAGACATTCCATATGAGGTACAATCTAAATTATGTTCTCCTACATGTAAGAAAATGGTTAAATTTTATAGGGATCATAATATGGTTGTGTGTAATGAATTGAAAGCTAGTGTGGAAAAGAGTCAACATGCAACTTTAGCTATTGAAAACTTAGAAAGACAGATAAAAGCTTTTGAAAAGAATGAATCACAATTTCATTTAGATATTAAATATCTGAATTGGGAAAAGAAAGCTTTACAAACAAAAGTTGATATGCTAAGTGCAAAGTTGGCTGAGGCAATTTCTGATAAAGAATCAATGTTAGTACATGTTTAGTGTCTGTCAGTTGGTCTAGCTCGTAGTTTGTAATTAGAATTAGTGTTCCTGACTCCTGCGACGTAGCGTGCAACGTCGCAGGTGCGACGTCAGGTTTTGGGCCTGCGACGTAGTCTACGTCGCATGGGCTTGGGCCTGCGACGTAGCGTGCGACGTCGCAGGTGCCAGATTTTGTATAAATTCGTTTTATGTTTTCTGTTTTAGGGTGAACGAAACCCTAAACACCATTAGTCGAAATCTCTGTAATCTGATTGACTATAATCGAATAAACAACGTTTTGATTCGTATTCTTTGTGTTTGATTATTCGTGTGATTGTTAGTGATCTAATTGTTATTTCCGCTAGCGATTAGATTGACTCGGTGCCGTAAGATCCAAGGTTAGGGACAAACAACTGGTATCAGAGTAGAAAGTGCTCGT
Organism: Helichrysum umbraculigerum; assembly: GCA_949592205.1. NCBI lineage: Eukaryota > Viridiplantae > Streptophyta > Magnoliopsida > Asterales > Asteraceae > Helichrysum > Helichrysum umbraculigerum. Next base: position 139,354,846 of record CATIUR010000001.1, on the reverse strand, counting down.
TTTGGCGATTCGGATCGAGTTTGGTTTTTAAAAGGAAGTGATATTCGCGTGTTTTTGTGTTTATCACATTTGTTTTGTGTTTTTACAGGTTTTCGATCAGTATTACTGGGATAATTGAAGGTTTCTGTCGTTCGGCATTCGTGGTTTTGGTTTTTAGGGTTAAAAATTCGTTTTTAGGGTTTTTGGCCGCAGATTTTCGCGTTTTGCGACGTACCATTGCGACGTAAGCTGCGACGTAAGCTGCGACGTCGCGTGCGACGTAGTGATTTGGACTTTAATTAGTCTGTGCGACGTCGTGTTGCGACGTAGTGTGATTCTGCGACGTCCTCTGCGACGTCATCTGCGACGTACCTCTCAACGTCGCATAGTGTGATTCTGCGACGTCCTCTGCGACGTACCTCTCAACGTCGCATATTTCTGATTCTTAATTGAATCCTTTGCTTTTGCGACGTACCTATCAACGTCGCATAATCCTGGTGCGACGTACTCACCTACGTCGCTAAGATCAGAAGTTTGTTTTTCGATTAAGTAATTACAATGGCAGCTGATAAAGAGGATATTAGAGGTCTAAGAGAAATGATTAAACAAAGTAATGACATAGGTTCAAGTAATAAACCTCCATTGTTTACTGCGGACATGGATTATGTATACTGGAGAGACCGAGTTGAACAATACATTGATTTTCATTGTCCAGAATTATGGGGACCATTAAGCGAACGTTATGTACCTCCATTAGCTGAAGGAGAATACCGTAATATTCGTCCTGCTAAGACCTATAAAGCGATGTCTCCCGAGGAGAAGAAAGATTTTGATACTGAAAGAAAATCTTTTTCAATGATTAAAATGTGTCTAACCAAGGATGTTCTTTGGCTTTTCAGAACTCATGAAACAGCCTTTGATCTGTGGAAGGCAATTGAAACTCGTTGTGGAGGAAATTATAAGTACAAGGAAGCCAAGCTCGAACTGATTAAGAAACAGTACGATATCTTTGACATCCTTCCAAATGAAGACACGACTTCGTTATTCACTAGGTACTCACGGTTAGTTGGTGAGTTGTTTGAAGGGGGTTATACTTTTCCTTCAATTGAAGTAAATAAGAAGCTACTGGATGTGTTGCCAAGTTCTTGGGATGTTAAAGTTCAATTTTTAAAGGAAAATGAAGAACTTGCAAACATGTCTTTGGATACACTGATAGGGGATCTTCAAGCTCACGCGATGGAGATTAAGAAGAAAGAAACTAGGTCTGGTGCTGCTGTTCAGAATCCTAGTGTGTATGGTGTTCAGATCAACTCTGGGAAGACTTATGGATCTGGAGTCGCTTTTGTAACAAATACAAATGCTTCATCGACTTCTTCTTCTTCCGATGGGATTCATTCTGTTTTCATGACTGGACCTTCTTCAAATCAACAACAGGTTCAGGTCTCACCTGCTATTCAGGAGCAAGCTGCCATTTACACAGCTTTCTTAAGCTCATACAAGGATTTGGTTACTCAACCAAATCTTACTTTGGAGCTGACTAAGGAAGACTATGCTCAGCTTGATGAAGATGATCTGGAGCAAATGGATTTAACTTGGAATGTGGCGATGATCACCAGAAGAATTCAAAAGTTCTTGCAGAGGACAGGGCGTAAAAGTTTGGAAGGTGATGGAAAGACTGGCTTCGGATTTGACAAGAGTAAGGTCCGATGTTACAATTGTCAAAATTTGGGTCACTTCGCCAGAGAGTGCGAGAAACCCAAAATGCCAGCATCGGGATTCACAACACCATCTACTCCTCCAAAGGCCAAAGAAACGGAAGTTTCTAAGAAAGGGATTGCTGATAATGCCCTGATTGCCTTTGAGCCTACAAGTCAAGATTGGACGCCTGTCTCCCAGCATTACCAACAGTGTTTGATGGCTCACATCGTGAATGAGGTACCTGATGAACCATTAAATTGTATCTCATGTATTAAGTTAACTGAATCTCTAAAGGCATTTCAGAACGAAACTGTAGAGTTGAGGAAAAAGAATGAAAAACTAACCGAGTCAAATAATTTCTTAAAAGCTAATGAGAAACTTTATGAAAAACATCTTGAGGCTCATCGGTTAGATACTCAGAAATATAAATCTAAGGTTTTTAGTCAAGAAGATGCTATTAAAAGCTATCTTGTTGAAATTGAATTACTAAATAAAGAACTTACAGATTTAAAAGCTGAGTATGAGAATTATAAGAGTAAAATCTTAGGTTCAAATTCCTCAACGGTCGTTTTTAATGAAATTCTTAGCAAGCATGGTACTAAAGGGAAGAAGAATGAGGGATTGGGATACAACTCAGTCCCTCCTCCTACTACTCACTGTCCCCTGCCTGTTAAGGAAGGCTTTGAAGAGATTCCAGTTGATTGGTCCAAGCTTTATGGTTTAAAAGCTAAAAATGCTAAAGAGACCAAACATAACAAACCGGCAAAGGAGAAAACCAAGCGGCCAGAGTACCCCTTGCCAACGTTTGTTAAGTATGTGCATGAATCTCCTGTTAGTGTTAAGGAGAGTGTTGAGTTAAAGAATGAATCTCCTGTTATTATTGAGGAGATTGTTGAGATTGAGGACATTACGGATCAGGAGTATCCTGAGGTTAAGAAGGTTGTGGTTAAACCTGAAAAAGTGATTTCAAAGATTGAGCCTGAAATTAAGGTTCAACCAAATAAGGGAAAAGCTAAGGTTTTTAATTCGAAACAACAAACTTTACAGTCACCTGTAAAGATTTTGCAAAATAAAATAGTAAATGAAAGAGTTTCGTATGATAAACCTTCAACTTCAACCTCTCAACCAAAACAAACACTTTCTAAAACATGTACGCATTGTTCATGTTCTAGAAATGTTTCTCCACCTCCTGTGGTAATTCCTCAGCCTCAACCGTTTGTTGAGACTCGTTCTTGTTTCTACTGCAAGAAACAAGGACATTTAATTCGTGAATGTCCAAAGCTGTCAAATCAGCACTATGGGAGAGAGATGCCTAGGACATCTGTTTATAGAAATTCTTTTTCAAAATCTCCACCTAGGCGTTACTCTACCTCTCCCAAGCCTGTTTTGAAGCCTGTTTCGAAACCAAGTAATGTTGAGCAAAAACCTTTGCCAATTCAAAAGCCCAACATTATTTCGATTACCAATTCCGAATCTTCAAAAGTTTGGAAACGTAAAGAGTCTGATGTTGACTCTTCAGTCGTCAACAATAACACATCAGATAAAAATTCTAATTTGTTTAAAGATAAAATCCTATCTGACGTGATTATTGTTGATGACCACGGTCGACCTAAGTCTGTAAAGGCTTGGGTCACCGTTTCTCACTAATCTCCTTCGTTTGTGTGTTGCAGCAGTCAGAACGTGTTAAAGATAGTGAATGGTATTTGGATAGCGGCTGCTCGCGACATATGACAGGCGATGTATCTCTTCTTGTGGATATTAAACCATACGCAGGAGGATATGTTGCTTTTGCTGGAGATACTGGGGGAACTATTTCTGGAAGAGGAACGCTCACTAACGGCAATGTTTGTTTTGAAAATGTGAACTACGTGGAACAGCTTACGCACAACTTGCTAAGTGTTTCACAGGTCTGTGATAAGGATTATACTACTGCGTTCACAAAGACAGAGTGTGTGATACTGAAGCCTGGGTATGTCATTCCGGAAGAATGGGTGTTACTGAGAGCACCAAGAAAGAATGACACATACATTCTGAATATGAGAACTGTTGAGACCTCAAACGAGTATACGTGTCTCTTGTCTAAGGCTTCTGAAAAGGAATCACTGCTTTGGCACAGACGAATGGGACATATTCATTTCCGAAAAATGAATTTCTTGACTAAAAATGACCTAGTGCTAGGAGTTCCGAAACAGTCATTTGCTCTAAAGGATGACTGTATCTCCTGCCAAAAAGGAAAGTTACGTAAGAAGTCCCATAAGTCTAAGCAGGTGAATTCCATAAATGCTCCATTGGAACTACTGCATATGGATCTTTTTGGTCCAGTCTCTACAAAGAGCATTGGTGGTCGGTCTTACTGCTTGGTAGTTACTGATGACTACTCAAGGTTTTCGTGGGTTTATTTTTTGACCACAAAGGGGGAAACTCCTGAGATTCTGGTGTATTTGTTGGACAAGTTGGCAAATCTGTGCAACTTGAAGGTGAAAAGGATACGAAGCGACAATGAAACTGAATTCAAGAACTCAACTCTCGAATTGTTTTGTGCTACAAGAGGTATTGAGCATCAATTTAGTGCTCCGAGGACTCCACAACAGAATGGAGTTGCAGAAAGAAAGAACAGGACAATTATCGAGACAGCTCGGACTATGTTAGCTGACTCCAAGTTACCAATCATCTTCTGGGCTGAGGCAGTTAATACTGCCTGTTATGTTCTCAACAGAGTACTCACGGTTAAGAAAAAGAACAAGACGTGTTATGAACTTTTCAATAACCGTAAGCCAAATTTGCAGTTCCTAGAACCATTTGGGTGTCCATGCCTGATCATGATAACAAAAGATAAGGTCTCTAAGTTTGGTGATAAAGCTGTTGAAGGGATTTTTCTTGGATATTCAGTCAACTCTCCGAACAAAAGAGTCTTTAACAAATCAACGAATCAGATTGAGGAGCATTTTGAAGTGAAATGTTTAAGGTATACGGAACCTCCTCAAGGAACGGGTCCGGATTGGTTTTTCAACTATGGAAACCTCTTCAACTCTTTCAATATTCCGGAAGAAGATGAAACGGAAGAATTGGTTTCTATACTTCATGAGCTTGATCTTACTCAAGATACACCTGTTACTAATAAACCATCCTACCCATCTCCCAATGCAACACCCGCACCTCCACCGACTAATCCTACACCTCCACAAACTACACCTTCACCACCACCCACACAACCACCCACACAACCACAAACAACTACCAAATCACCACCATCAACACCATCTCCTACTCCATCATCTTCGGCTGCTCCTTCTAAAACAGTTTATACCTACACAAAGGAGCTTCCATATGATCCAAACATGCCTCCTTTAGAGGAACCTCAAGAAGAAGATGAAATGGAGGAAACAATGGCCTACTCTCACTTATTTTCTCGTGAAGAGGAAGGAGAAGAAGAAGAGTTAGCCTCTCCTGAGTCTGCTGCTACTCCTGAAACTGAGGGAGATTTGAACAATCTGGGTGTGGATCTTGTGCCAGGTGCCATACCAGAAACTCGTATACATAAGGATCACCCCATTGATAATATCATTGGTGATCCTCATGCATCTGTTCAAACACGACAGCAAGCAAAGCAGACTTCAGCTCAGCAACTTTTGGGACTTATAGCTCATATCGATTCATGTCATTTGTCTCAAATTGAACCTAAAAAGGTTGAACAAGCCTTAAAGGATCCATCTTGGGTCGAGGCTATGCAGGAGGAACTACAACAAATAAACAAGATGAATGTTTGGGAAATTGTTCCTCTACCCAAGGGTGCTCACTTGACGGGTACTCGTTGGGTTTTCCGTAACAAAATGGATGATCGTGGGGCTGTTATTCGAAATAAAGCCCGTCTAGTAGTTCAAGGATATAGTCAATTAGAAGGTATTGACTATGATGAAGTTTTCGCTCCTGTTGCTCGTTTGGAATCTATTCGGATTTTTCTAGCCTATGCTTCATTTAAAGGATTCCGCGTGTATCAACTTGACGTAAAGTGTGCTTTTCTTTATGGAGATGTCGACGCAGTGATTTATGTGTGTCAACCTCCCGGTTTTGAAGACCCAAAGCATCCTAATCATGTTTGCAAACTGAAGAAAGCTTTGTATGGTCTTCATCAATCTCCTCGACTTTGGTATGAGCGACTTGCCAAGTACTTGCTGAAGAATGGTTTTGACAGAGGACAGATTGATAGCACGCTTTTCATCAAACGGGAAGGAGCGGATTTGTTACTTGTGCAGGTCTATGTGGACGACATAATCTTTGGATCAACTAATGATCAGTTGTGCAAGGATTTTGAAAGACTGATGAAATCTGAGTTTGAAATGAGTGCTATGGGGGAACTCACGTTCTTTCTGGGACTACAGGTTGAGCAATCTGACAATGGAATTTATATCCACCAGTCAAAATATGTCACTGACATGTTAAAGCGATATGAATTGCTCAACTGTAAACACTACGGCACTCCAATTGAAGCAAGACACAATCTTGGACCTAATGAGGACGATGAAGATTGCAAGGAGAAAGACTATCGCTCAATGATAGGCTCTCTCATGTACCTGACTGCCTCAAGACCAGATATAGTGTTTTCTGTTTCTCTCTGCTCACGATTTCAAGCAAATCCGAAGGTGTCTCATATGAAGGCAGTAAAACGTATTTTTGGATATCTCGCCTTTAGGCCATCTCTGGGTCTATGGTATTCAAACGAGAAAAACTTCGAGTTAACTGCCTATTCGGATTCGGATCTTGGTGGCTACAAGATAGATATGAAGTCAACTACTGGAGGATGTCAGTTCCTTGGATCGCGCTTAGTTTCTTGGCAGTGCAAAAAGCAGACTGCGGTTGCTATTTCAACAGCTGAAGCCGAGTATGTTGCTGCTGCAAGTTGCTGTTCTCAAGTTCTCTGGATTCAGCATCAGCTGCGTGATTACGGGTTCAATCTCTCTATGACTCCTATTTACATTGATAATACAGCTGCTATATCTATAACTCACAATCCCGTACAGCAATCTAAGACCAAACATATTGAACTTAGGTTCCACTTTATACGGGATTGCTTTGAGAAACACCTTATAGATGTCGTACATATAGAGACCCTTAAGCAGTGTGCGGACCTTTTCACAAAAGCCTTTTTGCGATCACGTTTTATTGAACTGGTCAATCTGATAGGTTTAAGGTTCTTTCAGTCAAAGAAATGATTTGTGACTTGGATTTTTAAGTTTTTAAATTCAATTTAAAAAAAAAAAAAAAAAAAAAATTCGCAACAGCCACTCTTTATACTCTTTAGTATTAAAGAAAACGCAAGGGTGCTACATTTTTAAAATAGACGTTGAAGTTGTGTCTGTAAACAACTTGGGATATGATAGTACATCGGGTGACATGCACAAAATGGAATTTTAAGGTTTATCTTGGATGTGTCAGTAGGTTTATCTGACACACTTAAAACAGTTTTTATCTAAATTATCTTCATCATACGATGTATTGGTAGGCATGGTACACACCGGTCTCTGAGATATTAAGAAGTAATTTAAATACTTGTCTATTACTTTGAGAAAAATGTTATATGATGTATGACATAAGTCTTAATTGATAAATGGAAGTACTATCATACACTGTCATAATTATTTAATGTAAAATGGGCATATAGTGATAATATGATTATTCGCCTAACTAATGGTGACTATTGTTGTACTCACGTACAGACCTGAATCCATTAGTTATGCAAATAGTCTCAAACTTGTTATGTTCATACTAAGGGACCCTCTGTTGTACTTTGTACAGATCTGGGGCCACTAGTATCTTCATAGTCGGTTTGATGTATGCCTAAATATAAATATCAAGTGTATGTTACGAGAAAACCGAGATAAACTTGGTCTTGTAATCTCTACCTTGTGTGAATATGCAGTGTTTGTTTTACTGAAGTTTATCAGTATATCATATAATAGGTCTCTCAAAATTAATATTCATACTAACAATAAAAGGTTAACTCACAGACACGGATGTAACGTGTTTAGGTGGACAAACAATACCAATAATCGTTTTGACATAATTTTTATAACAGGTGTTTTAAATGTGCCACGTAAATTTAAAGTGGAAAAATATACTGATGATCGAAATAACACTTACTATTCCTAATAAATGCATGTTATTCCGATATGATCCCTAATCAGACAACTCAACTCCGTCACCAAAAATAGAGTGTTAGTATTTTTATTTTGTTCATTTTTTACTTTTTGTAAAATTAAAGAAAATACCAAAAAGATTTTTTAGTTTTATGCTTTATTTTTATTCTGAGTTATTTTTCCAAAGTCACGAGTTATTTGCAAATTATTTGCTAAAATAACGAGTAAACGGTTTGAAAAATTCAAAATTTGATCAAAATTGTTTTATGCGACGTCCCATTCTACGTCGCCTGCGACGTCCCAGTCTACGTCGCATGTAGGGTTAGACTATATATAGTCTCAACTGCGATGTAACATGTCACACTATTCACTATTCACGTGCGACGTAACCTGCGACGTAGCATTGGCGATTTGCGACGTAGCAATTTTCGAGCATTTTTCGTGATTTGTAGCCGTTTTCATTCCGATTCACTTACGTACTTTTGATCTACTCGTTATTCCGCACACTTAGGTACCGATTTTACCATTTTTTCACCGTGTATATTACGTTTAATTGCTATATATGTGATACGGGTTAAAAGGGTTTCGGTTTTGGGTTAAATTCGATGGTTAATTGGATGTTGTAACTATTATAACTTATGTTTTCGTGATCACCATCGTTAGCCGCACCTTGTAGTGCGTTTGATTTTGAAAACCCCTAAAATCGAAGGTTAGGGTTTCTGGGTTGGGGACGCCTGTTCGTCAGTGCGACGTACGCTGCGACGTCGTAGCCTACGTCGCTTTAATTAATTATTATTAATTTCCTACGTCGCCCTTCCCTACGTCGCTTTCACTGCGACGTCCGATGCGACGTACCACTCTACGTCGCTATTTTAATAAAGTGATTAAATTCACAATAAATTGCAAAATGCGACGTCCCTCTTGACGTCGCTCGAATTTTCTGCGACGTCCGGCCTTACGTCGCTTTCCAATTTATTTTGAATTTTAGCGACGTACAGTTCTACGTCGCTCTGTGTTATGCGACGTACGGGGCTACGTCGCTAGTTCCAGGGAATTTGAAAAAGTTTGTAAAAATGTAACATTATTTTTCTAATCTTTTTCGAGTTGCAATCTGTTTCTGTTTTTGCAGATATGGCTTTGATTTTTGAAGCTCGTCATAATACGGCTGCTTACCTTACTGACACTTCTGATAAAGCTGCACCGTATCGTCAGATGATCGCGTTTTTGAGACGTTCAAGGGTATTCCACGCCATTTCCGATAACACTATGGCGTTTGGAAATCTGATCAACCCTTTTTGGAGAAATGCGACTGTTGTTACTGATAACGACGTTAGACGATTGGTCTCATACTTTTCTGGGTACGGAGATCACTATTACAGAACAGAGTATTCGGGAACTTTTACAGCTGAATGATCAACCGGATATGCCTATCGGTTTTGATCATATTTTTGTTACTGGAGCTATGCAACGGATAGGATATCCCGGGATTCCGTCTGATCAGTATCGAAAAGCGAATCTCACACGCGTCTGGAGATATTTGATGCATGTGATTATTGTTTGCTTGGGGAATAGGAAAGGTGGAACGGATGGGATGAGCCGAAGTCTGGCTTCTGCTATGTTAGCATTGGTATACAACAAGCCGTTCAACTTCTCGGGATTTATCTTCAAGGCTATGGTTGATAATGCAAATGCCGGGGATCAGAAATGGATTTTATATCCAAGATTTGTACAGTTGCACATCAATCGTCATCATCCGGAGCTTCAGGCACAGGGTGATATCGATCATCCGCTAAAGATTTCACCGATGATGAGTCGGATTTTCACTATTTGTGCAGGGTATGAGAAAGGGGTCGAGGCACCAAGGGATGTTCCCTTATTCGGTGCTATTGTGGATGAAAATTATGTACCGCCTCCAGATCCTTAGTATATGGATATTCCAGCACCACAGCAACCGCAGCAACCGCTTATGAATGTTCCTGTTCAGGCTGCGGGGGAGCATGTGGATGCTATTTTGGAGAACATCGAGCAGTTCGGGCACGTTGACTCAGACAATCCAGCATCTCACGACACGGTCGAGAGTTCTGATTCTGAAGAACCAGCCAATGTAGGTCCTCAGGATGGAGGTCCGACGCCTGAGCACTCGGATGGTACTGTTCCGCATCCCTCTGAGATGGAACGTATCAGGCTTTCCGATTCATTCAGATATCTGCGAATTCAGCGTCGGATCCGGGCAGGACGTAAGTATGTACCTCCAAGGGATAAGGGAAAACGTACACGTGACGGTGATGATCCTGCTGATGAGACTTATCGACCGAGTCGTCGTGTTCGTCGCTCTTCGTCAACACGAGCTCCAGTCAATCCACAGCAGCAGGATGCTTTTGAGATTCAACCGACTCCAGCTTTCATGCAAAAGATTATGGAAGTTATGCAGCAGATGAAACAAAAGCTGGAGGCTCAGGACGAGAAGATTGCTGAACAAGCTGCGTTGATCGAGGTTCAATCTAAGGAGCTTGAGGATACGAAGCTTAGGGTTAATGTTTTGGAAGGCAGGTTACTTGCCTCGGGGGAGTATGGGTCTGGGATACCCACTTTAGAGTCAAGTGAACCTGCGTCTGTAAATCCCAACCCTGTAATTGAAAATGTTAATGAAAATATTTCTCTTTTGGATTATTTCTGTGTTGATGATATTCCAGGGCAACCGAGACCGCTGGCAGTTGATTACTCATTCGCTGACTTATCATTTATTCAGAGGATGGCCAGTGGAGTTGGCTCTGAGGAAGAAACAGAGAATGTTTTTGAGATGAATGAGGATGTTTCGATTGAAGAAGAACAGTTGAATGCAGATGAAACGTATGATGATGCACAATCTGGGGAAGCTTATGATGGTGCACCAATTATTGAATCTGATTCAAGTGAAGACGAGAGTCCTGATAAAGCTCAACATGGAGAATCAAGTTCTGCTGCAACTCCAGCTTCAGAGACACAGGCACCGGACTCAGCAGCGAAGAAATTAACTGCTGAAGAAAAGAGAGAGAGAAACAAGAAATGGTGGCCTAAGGGACGAAATCCAGTTCCTATTCCAGTTAAATGTCAAGTGTACCGGGTTAGTCGAAATTATACCGGTGTTATTAAAAGCTGGAAGTGTCAGAGGAATCTGTTCATGATTAAGAGAGAAGATGGAGTTCAGTACTTCAGAATGCGTTTTGATAGATTAAGTACGTTGCCAAAAGGAGAGATTAATCGATTAGCTCAGCTTAAATTGATTAATCCTTTCGAGAATGATTATGCGGAGTTCATTCAAAGAAATTTACGTCGGGAAGTGTTATCGAAGACGTATTCGAAATTGAAACCGACGTTGGGAACTCGGTATACGTTGAAAAAGAAGATTGATCCAGTCACCAGGAAGCCTTTGGTTAAAGTTCACTATTCGCCTGCTAACTGTTTGACTGAGATACCTCTAGAATCAGTTCCTTATTATTTTCTGAGAAGGCTTGTAAAATGGGAACTTGATCCACAGACTGGTGAAGCGGTTATTACTTTCGTTCCAGATTCTGAACCGTGGCCAGAAGTTGGAGGTATATGGAATTTGAAGCAAGCAACGTTTAGACTGTATGATCCGATGAGTTTGATTAATTTTCATGAAAAAGATTTAAGGAAACTCTATGATAATCGGATTCGTGTTGGTCAGAAGAATGAATTCAACAGACGTTTAGCACAGCAGTTTTACAATGTTGTTACTGTTTGCGTAGCTAATGGAATTCATGCCGATGGTCAGTTTCCTGCGGGCTGGGTTTAAAGAAGATTTTTGAAGACCAAGCTGAAGACACGGGGGAGTTTGTTAGTACATGTTTAGTGTCTGTCAGTTGGTCTAGCTCGTAGTTTGTAATTAGAATTAGTGTTCCTGACTCCTGCGACGTAGCGTGCAACGTCGCAGGTGCGACGTCAGGTTTTGGGCCTGCGACGTAGTCTACGTCGCATGGGCTTGGGCCTGCGACGTAGCGTGCGACGTCGCAGGTGCCAGATTTTGTATAAATTCGTTTTATGTTTTCTGTTTTAGGGTGAACGAAACCCTAAACACCATTAGTCGAAATCTCTATAATCTGATTGACTATAATCGAATAAACAACGTTTTGATTCGTATTCTTTGTGTTTGATTATTCGTGTGATTGTTAGTGATCTAATTGTTATTTCCGCTAGCGATTAGATTGACTCGGTGCCGTAAGATCCAAGGTTAGGGACAAACAATCAATAAGGTTGAAAGTAGATGAATTGGAAAATGCTTCAAAAGGTGTTCAAAACTTAATCAAGTCTCAAATTCATGATAAATTAAAAATTGGATTAGGTTACAACCTTAATGCTGTACCCCCACCTTATAATCATACTTACTTCCCATCTAAACTTGAGTTTGACTTAGATAAACTTAAGGTAGGTGTGTCTGAGGAGGTTAAAAAGGTAGATCCAGTAGTTAATTGTGCTAATAATGTAAATTTTGATAAAGTGGATGTATCTGATTGGACTGAGGAAGATGAGAGTGATAGTGATAGCTCATCTAGTGGTAATTCTGTGGATGATTGTGTTAAGCCTATTACTGGTCTAGTTTCTGAACTAAATAGTACTAAACTAGAAGAGGGTAAAAAGTTGTTTGTTGAGAAAGCAAAGGCTCGGATAGATCAAGTTAGAAAATCCAATAAATCTAGATCTGGTCTAGGTTATGTGCACAAAAGAGTCAATTCTGAATTAAAAGATATGTCAAAAGATAAATCTGAGTGTGATAAATGTGCATGTAAATCAAACAGGTCTGATTTAAATACTGCAAATAATGTAAATAAATCCATTCCCAGGGGTAATCAGAGGAATTGGAACCAATTGGTACAAAGGCTGGGTAATGGGTTTGAATGTGTGAAAAGAAAATCATGTTTTATTTGTGGTAGGTATAATCATCTTCAACAGGACTGTTACTACAATCCTAAAAATAATAGGAACAGTGGTAAATGACAAATGTTGAAAATTAAGCCAAACAGAGGCAAGGCTGCAGCCCCTGTTAATGCTGCAGCAGTGCCACTGTCAAAGGCTAACAGAGGCAAGACAAGAACATGGGAGGGTTTGACCACTGTCAGGCATGGTACCTCTGCTGGTGTTAAACATTTCAAAAGAATGTTTATACCAAGTAAAGCTACCACTGCTAGGGTAATAAATACGAATTTGAAGGTGACCACTGTCAGACCATTAACCCCTGTCAGGTCTAAAACATATTGTTTTTGGAAACATAAGAATGCATCTACATCAAATGTATCCAAAATCAATGGAGCATTGAGATCAATCACCTTTAAGAGGGTTGATATCAAAAATGCTCATGGGAAACCCAAAGCCAAATTGGTTTGGGTTCCCAAGAGAAACTAATATGTTCTCTTTTTATATGTGCAGGGCAAGCCAAAGAGCTTATGGCACATTGATTCTGGCTGCTCAAGGCACATGACTGGAGATAGGGAAAAGCTGCAGGACTTCAAAGCATTTAATGGAGGAGATGTAGCATTTGGCAGCAATCCTAAAGGAGGAAAGATCACTGGAAAAGGTAAGGTAAAAAGCAGTAAGCTCACTTTTAATGATGTGTATTATGTTGAGCAATTAAGATATAATTTGCTTAGTGTGAGTCAAATCACAGATAAGCAAAATCCTATTTATTTCACTGACACAGAATGCCTTATACTTTCTGAAAAACTCAAAATACCCGAAGATAAAATTTTAATGAGAGTTCCAAGAAAGGATAATGTATACTGTAGTGATCTAAACAAGATGGAATCTCAAAATGTTAACTGTCTTATTTCTAAAGCTACTGTTTCTGAATCTGAACTATGGCATAGGAGGATGTGTCACTTGAATTACAAGACTATGAATAAACTTGTTAGGAATAAGCTAGTGAGAGGCTTACCTGAAAAGTTATTTGAATGTAGTGACCACTGTGTAGCTTGTCTCAAAGGCAAGCAACACAAGACCTCTTATAAGACCAAGCTTGTGAATTCCAATACCACTCCCTTACACCTGTTACATATGGACTTGTTTGGCCCTACCAATGTAGCTAGTCAAGGGAAGAAATCTTACTGTTTGGTGATAACTGATGATTATTCTAGAATGAGTTGGGTATTCTTTCTTAGGACCAAGGATGAGACAGGTGAAATACTTAGATCATTCATAACTAGGATTGAGAATTCAACTAATCAAAAGGTTAAGATCATCAGATGTGATAATGGGACAGAATTCAAGAATCATGAGATGAATAAGTTCTGTGAGGAGAAAGGTATAGAAAGACAGTTTAGTGCACCTAGGACTCCACAACAAAATGGAGTAGCTGAAAGGAGGAATAGGACACTAATTGAGGCTGCTAGAAGCATGCTAGCAGATGCTAAACTTCCAATGTCTTTTTGGGCAGAGGCAGTCAGCACTGCTTGTTATGTTTTGAATATGATTTTGATCATTAAACCTCATAACAAGACACCCTATGAGTTATTCTTTAAGAGAAAACCTTTGGTTAGCTTTTTAAAACCATTTGGATGTCCTTGTACTGTCTTAAATACCAGGGATCACCTTGGTAAGTTTCAGAGTAAGGTAGATGAGGCTGTATTTGTTGGATACTCTATTCAAAGCAAGGCTTATAGAGTATTTAATAAAAGAACTAGGATCATAGATGAGACCATGGATGTGACCTTTAATGAAAATACATCAAATGTAGAAGGAAAAGGTCCAGAAGTATTGTTTGATATTGATGCACTAACCCATGCTTTTAGATATCCAGATTTGTCTACTAGTGCAGGTACAGATACAGGTAATGATGCAGGTGAAGATGGACTTTCAGGCTCAAGTCAAACTAAAAAGGATGACTTGAAGTATGTATTGTTTCCTATTTGGTCTCCAGATCCACCAGAAGTATTCCAATCAGAGTAGCAAGAGAAAGATGGACCTTCAGATGATACAAGTGGGTCAACTGGCAAAAATGGTTTAAACAAGGATGAAGATGGTTCAATTCCAACAGATCCTCAACCATTTACTTCAAAGGGTTCTCATACAGTTTCAGAGCATGATTCAGAAGGAGAGCATGAATCTCCAAAGTATTTTGAACAAAGTCCTCCATTTCAAGTCTTAGAAAGGACTTCTTTGTCAGATTCTGAAGCAACTCCAAAGCCTTCAAAAGAAAGAGAAGAAAGAGATTCTTTTTCAGAATCGGAAATGGATAATCTTTTGGGTCCTAATTTGGAAAGAGAATTACTTGATACATCCACATCTAAGTATCTGGTTCACAAAGATCACTCCTTGGATTTGGTCATTGGTGATATTAGCTCTTCTGTTCAGACTAGACATCAAACCAAGGTAAGAGAAGAAGATTTACATACTTCACTATATGTTTGTTTTCTTTCTCAGATGGAACCAAAGAAGGCAGTGGAAGCTCTCAAAGATCCAAGTTGGATAGAGTCAATGCAAGAAGAATTGTTGCAGTTCAAACTGCAAGATGTATGGGATTTGGTTGACTTACCAAAAGGAAAGAAAGCTATAGGCACAAGGTGGATCTTCAAGAACAAGAGAGATGAAAGAGGAATAGTGATAAAGAATAAAGCAAGGTTGGTAGCACATGGGTACACACAGGAAGAAGGAATTGATTATGATGATGTTTTTGTTCCTGTTGCTAGAATAGAAGCTATTAGGTTATTTTTAGCTTATGCATCTTATCAGGATTTCAAAGTTTATCAAATGGATGTGAAGAGTGCTTTTCTTCATGATCTAATTGATGATGAGGTGTATGTATGCCAACCACCAGGGTTTGAAGATCCAACATATCCAAATAGAGTGTGCAGATTGAAGAAAGCTTTGTATGGGTTACATCAAGCACCAAGAGCTTGGTATGATACTCTATCTGAGTATCTTCTCAAGAATGGATTCAAGAGAGGTACTATTGACAAGACTTTGTTTACCAAGAGGGTTCAGAGAGGTATATTATTGGTACAGGTTTATGTTGATGATATTACTTTTGGGTCAACTAGGGATTCATTATGCAAAGAGTTTGAGGGCTTAATGCATAAGAAATTCAAGATGAGTTCAATGGGTGAACTCACTTTCTTTTTAGGATTGCAGGTTAAACAGAAGACAGACGGAATCTTTATTAACCAAGGGAAGTATGTGCAGGATATTTTGAATAAATTTGGTTATAAAGATGTAAAGATAGCTAGCACTCCTATGGAGGCACACAAACATCTTAATTCTGACCCTGAGGGAGAGGAAGTAGATGTGCACTTGTACAGGTCAATGATTGGTTCTTTGATGTATTTAACTTCATCTAGGCCTGATATTATGTTTGCAGTGTGTCTTTGTGCTAGGTACCAAACCAATCCAAAGCAGTCACACATGTATGCTGTGAAAAGAATCTTTAGATACTTGAAAGGTCAACCAGGTTTGGGACTTTGGTATGCTAAATGATCAGATTTTGAGCTTAAGGCTTTCACAGATAGTGACTATGGTGGTGAGAACATGGATCGAAAATCAACAAGTGGAGGATGTCAATTTCTTGGAAATAGGTTAGTGTCATGGCAATGCAAGAAGCAGACCACAGTTTCCACATCTACAACAGAAGCAGAATATGTTGCAGCATCAAGTTGCTGTGCACAGGTTCTTTGGATTCAGAATCAAATGTTGGATTATGGTTTGACTTTCATGAACACTCCTATTTATATTGATAATACCTCTGCTATTAGTATCATTCAAAATCCGGTTAAGCATTCAAAAACCAAACACATTGAGATCAGATATCATTTTATACGAGATTGTTATGATAAAAGATTGATTCATATTTTTAAAATTCATACTGATAATCAACTTGCAGATCTTTTTACAAAAGCATTTGATGTAGGAAGATTTACATTTTTGACAACTAATATTGGAATGATCAATCTCACTTAATGTTTTGGTCTGGATTTGATACTAACAGGGGTGAAGTATATTGTGTGTGACAGGGTCAAGTGTTGCCACTGTTAGCTTCATCATGATAACAGTTGGTGCCACTGTTAGTTTACTTATGCCACTGTCAATGTATTTTAAACCCCTGCTGTATATTTGTGTAGATTAACCCCTGCTGGTTGTTTTTCTTAGTTTAATATTGCAGGACTCAGCCACTGTCAAGAGACATCACTTGAGCTGGAGCTTAATGTTTTCTTTGTTGCTTCTTATTTTGGTTAAAAAAAAAAAAAAAAAAAAAAAACGGTTCTTTTTCTAATAAAGCTAAGTTTATGCCCCTGTTAGTTCTAAGCTGGAGTTTCCCTGGTCGGATGCCCCTGCTAGACTATCAGCCGCTGTTAGCTTTATTAGATGGTTAAAAAGGGTTGACTATAATTGATCAAGTGAGGTACCCCTGTTGGGCTTATTTGTAAGTTGTGCCCCTGCTAGGTATAACCAGCAGTGCCACTGTTAGTTCTATTTTTAGGGCTTGGCACTGTCATCATATAAGTACTCAAATACTTCACTTTTTCAATTACGCTTTCAAAATTCTCAAAACCCTTCAATAATCGCTCTCGTTTGGATTTGATTTTTGTAAACCGCTCTTCGTTCTTTCATCAATTTCATCAATGGCATCGTCATCTTCATCTGATTCTGGTACTTCTACGCTAAGTGTTCATTCTGAACATAATATGAGGGTTTTCTTGAACAAAGAAATTGCAGATGATTATTTTTATCCTATTATCGATTTCTTGAGTAACTGTCCAGTTACTTATGCCCTTACTGTCGCTCCAAGATTGATACGATCACACATTCAAGAATTCTGGCAGAACGCAAAGGAAGGGAATGTTAATGGAATTACTCACATTCATTCCACTGTCAAGGGTAAGAAGGTGATGGTGACTGAGATTGTTCTCAGAGAACTTCTGCAGTTTGATGATGAAGGAGGATTTCTGGAATTATCAAGAGATGATTTGTTTAAAGGTATAAATGATATGGGATATGAAGGTTCTGGAAAAGCAAGATCAGAATATACTTTCTTGAAGTCATGGTTCTGTCCTCAATGGAAGTTCTACATTCATACTTTTCTGGTATGTTTGTCACAAAAGAGAACTAGTTTTAATGAATTTAGTTCTAGTATTGCATATCCTATTATCTGCTTGGCACAGGGTATTAAATTTAATATGTCTAGGTTTATCTTAGATAATATGATTAGGAATGTAAAGGGTGATACATTCATTATGTACCCTAGATTTGTTCAGCTACTATTGAATACTCAATTGTCAAATTTGCCAGCAGAGGATAGTGTAATAGTTAGTTCTACTCTATCTTTGAGGACTATTAGAGCCATGAACCAGTATCAGAATACTTTTTCTAAGAAGGAAACTGCATTATTTTCTACAATGTTAGTTGCTCCTTTTGCCATTGGTGGTGTATTACCAACATCACTTGGACCAAATGATGACAGGCCAACAACACAAGTTGGTTCTGAACACACATCAGGAGGTGGCACCAAAAGAAAACAAGGGAACCAACAGCCTACCCAAAGTAAAGCCAAGAAATCCAAGAAGGCTAAACAGGCTGTGGAGATTCCTGTTTCTCCACAGTCTCAGTCAAATGATCCATCACAACAGGTGAACATACTTGATGAAAATGTTCATTCTGGAAGGGCTGCCCCTACTGTTTCTAGCCCACTGGCAGGGCAGGATAGTGGTAACATCAATAAGACCCTATGGGTGATGATTCAAATGTAGGTCCCAGTACCAATAACAAAGGGACATCTGCTGTGGCAGATGTAGTCGATGATTCATCTAGGAGGTCACACTCCAATATTGATGAGGCTAGTGATGAAACTAGGGAATTGACTATTAATGATTTGGTACATGATGTCAAGTTGATTTGGACTAAATTTGAAAAGGAAAGAGCTTTGAGAAGGGAGCAACAGGTTATGTTGGCTGCCCAGGATGCATTGATAAAGAAGCAGAGGGAGGAAATTATTGATTTACAAAACAGGTTGGCAGTTGTTGAGGATGCAGTTGATAAAGTTTTGTTGCCTGCTAGGGAATCTTCAGGCAAGGGGGAGAATAAAGATGATGATCATGAGCAGAATGATATGCCTGAAGATAAGAAGAAGAATGATGATTCAGATGGTCAAGATGATAACAATGATGGTAATACTGAAGGTGCAGGTGATTTTAGCTTTATGGATATACCTGAGTTTAATGAGATGAGTGATAGAGGTGTTGAAGAGGAATTGAATATCTCGGATTATGTGATTAATGAAGACATGGATGAACAGATGGTGGATGCTGAGAATGATAGGAGAATGGTGGTGTATGTTGGTGAAAATGTTGCAGATGATGATACACCAAGTGGTCCAGCTTTAAATGTTTTTCCATTAAACAAAGGATTACCTTTTAAGGCTGTGGCTAATCTGTATATCTGGGATATTATGGGAGCAAATCTGGATATGAGCAAAAGAGTAAGTTTTAGTGATAGGTTGGTGTATGAAGAAAAGAGTGATAATGATGATGATAAATCTGTTGAAACAGAGGATATGGAAGGTGGTGATGTAGAGGTTGAGGGGGAGTTTATAGAGGCAAAACCTGAAGCTAAAGAGGGAGAAAGAGTGAAGATTTATAATAGAAAGAAATCAATTCCAAAGAGAAAGTCTACCTCTGCTAAGGTACGAACCCCTGTTGAAACTCAATTTTTGACCACTGCTAGTAGTGTTTCTACCTCTACTAGTAGTTTGGTATCTACCCCTGTTGAGGTATCTACCACTGTTGGTACTTCAACAGAAACCCCTGTTGATACAACCCCTGTTACTACAAATCCTACCCCTGTTATCACAAAATCAACCACTGTTATATCAACCTCTGTTAACACTTCATCTATTCCCACAACTGTTGGTACACCTACTGTTACTCCAGTTTACACCACTGCTACAGCAACGACCACTGCCAGGGCTCTAGAAGTGCCTGTTACAATAAGAGAGCCTACACAAACACCCAAACCTAAGTCTGATCTTCCAAAGATTGATTCAAAGGACAAAGGTAAGGGAAAATTGAAAGAAGAGAGAAAAGTTAAGAAGGTTGTAGAGCCTCCAATTGATTTGAATGAGGCCAGAAGAGCTCAAGAGGAGCATGATGAGAGAATGTTAAGAATGGCAGTTGAGTCTAAGAGAAAGGAAGGACCTGATGTTGATGTTATACTAGAAGACTTGAGTATGGTAACCTTGTCACAAAAGGCTGCACAGATGCTGAATGATATGGCTGCAAAAGGTCAAGGGTTGTATGCTCAAAAGGTCCATGATATGATTAAGAAAAAGGTTGGTAATGATGGTTTGGATCCAGGGTTTGCAAAGCTCAAACAAGCTGTTGAAGAAAAGGAAAAATTGAAAAGACAAGCTGAGATTGAGAAGAAAAAAAACAAACCACCAACTGCTACTCAAAGGAAGAAGGATTTACTCAGAATTCTTGGTGATAGATATGCACCAAGAAGTGTGCTTGAAGGATGGGATGTACAGAAACTGGAAAGAGCATATGAAAAATATCAGAATGAGGAAAAGGAAGATTTTGAGAAAAGAATTCAGAAAGACAAATTCATTAAGAAAAAATTGGATGAGGATAGAAAGATAATTGCTGAGCAGGTGAGAAAAGAGGAGCAAGAGAGAATTGAAAAGAAAGAACAAGAGGAAGCAAAAGCCCAAGAAAGAGAAATCAAAAGGCTTTCTGATCAAAATTTAAAGATAAGGTGGAATGGAGTTCTTGCTTCTGATAGTGTAGTTCCTGATTTAGAAAGAGATGCAGAAGAGTTGAAGAAATATATCAAAGAAGTGAAGGATTATAAAGAAAATATTCACATCAATCATGATAGATCGTCAAAGATAATTGAATGGAAAGGAATAAAATCAAAAGTTGCCGATGGTGATAAAGAACAGATCAAGATTGTTAGAGAGGATGGGAATGAGCAATGTTTGTCATCTGTTGCTGATGTGCTTAAGAATGTGAACAGATTAGACATTCTAGATCTGTATGAGCTAAACAGTCAAGGAGATAGGCAGGCTTCACTGGTGATTATGGAAAGAGAATTAGGAAGATGTCTGACTATGTTGTTTGAGCCTGAGCCATTCATCAATTTATTCTTAAATTGTATTGATGCAGTGAATACATGGAGGCATTTTGTTAGAGCTGGAGTTCATATGATTCTATTCAGAAGTGGAATGTCAATCTACATGCTTGATGAAAGAAGATATGTTCTGGGAACTCAGACTCTAAGAAATGTGCTTGCATTTCAACTGAGAACTACAGTGATTTCAGAAGGAGCATTTAATGCTTTGTATATGGTGCTCAATCAGTTCCATAAAAGAATGGAGTTGGAAAGATTGAAAGAGGAGGAGAGAAGGAGAAAACAGAATCAAACTCAGAAAGATGAAAAGAAAGATGAAGAAACTTGATTCATTGCTGAGAATGATCAAGTTTAGGGGGAGATTGTTGAGACCTGAGACACTGTCAGATCTGCTCAGAATACAAGTATGATTGCCGCTGTTAGAAGAAGTTCACCACTGTTAGAGTTTTTATATTGACAGTGCCACTGTCAATTAGTTTTAGTCTAACAGTGCCACTGTTGAACGTGTAATTTGTATTTTGTATCAAGTACTCAACCTCTGTTAGTAATATACGAGTACTACCCATGTTAGATATATAGATAACCACTGTTGGTTAGATAAAGTTGGTTAGAGTTATATTAGGAGTAGATGAGGATTCCTAATATGTTTGATTCTGTAAAGGACTCTATATGTTATAAATAGAGATCCTGTAAAACCCTAGAAGATACGATTCATTCTAGTTATTAGCTTCAAGGTTGTAAACCCTAACACAATTGTGTGTTCGTATTATTGATAATAATATTGAAGCTTTTGGTTAGATATTCTGTTATATACAAGTTTGTTCTTCAAGTTATTAATAAACTATTCCGCAAGCTTATTAATAATCAATCAAAGTAATACATACTAAGATCTCAATCTGGGATCATCAACTTGACTCCTCCCGTGGCAGGGGGAAAGGGTCCTACGATATCAATTCCCCATTTATAAAATGGCCACGGCGAAGTAATAGGGATGAGATCATGCTTTGGAGTTCTTGATATCGGGGCGTGAATTTGGTAGGATTGACACTTTCTCACAATTGCTAAAGTATCTTGATGCATGGTTGGCCAGAAGTAGCCATGCCTCATTATTTTACCCGTTATTGCCCGTGGGCTAGAGTGTAATCCATACGAACCTTCATGTATTTCCCTGATCAGCATTTCCGCCTGTTTTGGACTGGCACACCTGAGGCTGGGCCCCAAGAAAGACTTCCTGAAAAGCTCGCCCTTTTCCATGGTGTACATTGGTGATTTGACCCTGATTTTTCTGGCGAGGGACCTATCGTCAGGTAATTTTCCATACAAGAGATATTCTTTGATTGGGGTCATCCAGTTGTCTTCTGTTTCTTCAATAGGACTCACCTCGTGCTCTCTGTCAATTGACTTTTGTTTCAGGACTTCTACCAAGACTTCCTTTGTCAGGTGGGCGAAGGTCAGGGATGCCAATTTGCTAAGTACATCGGCTTTCTTGTTTTGGCTTCTTGGGACTTGATCAATTTTGAAATATTTGAACTTCTTGGTCATTCCTTGGGCGACCTCCAAGTATTTTTTTCATTGCTGGTTCTTTTGCTCCGAAACTTCCGTTGACCTGGTTAGAAACTAATTGCGAATCAACAAACACCTGGATGGACACAACATCCATTTGCTCCGCAATTTTTAAACCTGCGATCAAAGCTTCATACTCGGCTTCGTTGTTGGTCACAGGGAAGTCGAATCTCAGGGCGTAGGTATGCTCTTCTCCTGCCGAACTTGTGAGTATCAACCTAGCTCCTGACCCCCCAGAACTCGCTGCACCATCAGTATACAGCTCCTATATTTCTCTAGCAGGAGCGCTGTTAGTCAGCGAGGTCTTGCCTACAAACTCCCCTGGTAATTCCGCTAGGAAATCAGCCATGACTTGGCCTTTTACCTCGTTTCTGGGATAAAACTCAATTTCATGCTTCCCCAGCTCTATTGCCATCTGGCCAATCTTCCTGACTTGTCTGGCTTCTGCAGCACTTGCTTAATTGGTTGGTCAGTGAGTACAATGATTTGGTGTGCCTGGAAGTATCAACACAGGCGTCGCGTAGAATGTACTAGGGCCAGGATAAGTTTCTCAATGGGTGAATAGTTCAACTATGCTGGTTGTAAAGCTTTGCTAACAAATTACACGGACATTTGTATTTTGTTTCGCTCTGCTATTAGTACTGAACTTACAGCTGATTCGGATGCCGCTAGATACAAGATTAGCGTTTCCCCTGCGATTGGTGCTGTGAGAGTTGGTAGTTCTGTCATGAATTCTTTCATTTCCTAGAACGCTTTCTCTGCCTGATCGGTCCACTGAAAATCGTTTTTTTCCTTGATTCCCTTTAATGTGGTGAAGAACGGCAAGGAACGTTCTGCAGCTTTGGATAGGAACCTTGTCAGGGCCACTAATTTCCCTGATAGACTTTGCACTTCCAGTTTTGTTTTTGGAGAAGGCATGCTGGTTATCGCCTGAATCTTTTCTGGATTTGCCTGAAAACCCCTCGTGGTTATTACATGTCCAAGAAACTTGCCTTCCTCCATTCCGAAAGTGCATTTGCAGGGATTGAGCTTCATATTGATGCCCCGGAGTGTTGCGAATGTTTCTGAGATATTGGCCAACATGTTTACTTCTGTTGTGCTTTTGATTACCAAATCATCAACGTAGGCTTCTACATTTCTTCCGATTTGATGTCTGAAGGCGGAATCAATAACGCGCTGGTATGTTGCTCCTGCATTTTTTAAGCCAAAGGGCATTTTTCTGTAACAAAAGATCCCTTGATTGGTGTGAAACGCTGTTTTGTCTTCGTCATGTTCCGCCATCTGAATCTGATGGTAACCTTTGTAAGCATCTAGAAAACATTTGAGCCTGTATCCGGCTAAGGACTCAATCTTCCAGTCGATTTCAGGTAGGGGGTAATTGTCCTTCGGGCAAGCTTTATTTAGATCCGAGTAATCAACACACATTCTCCAAGATCCGTTGGGCTTTTTTACCATAACAGGGTTTGCCACCCATGTTTGGTATTTGACTTCCCGGAGAATGCCAGCAGCTACCAAATCCTCCACTTCTTTTTGCAGGAATGCACTTCTTTCTGGTGCCATTCCTCGTTTCTTTTGTCTTGATGGTGTGACTGAAGGTTTTACGTTCAAGGAATGTTCCGCTATACTCCTTGGTACCCCTGTCATATCGGCCGGTTGAAAGGCGAACACATCCTGATTTTCGATTAGCAACTCCTTTAACTGTTGCTTGACCCTGGAGGGAAGTTTCCTGCCAATGCTGACTGTTTGATCAGGGAAATTTTGGTTTACTACAATTGCTTCCTGTTCATTCTCCTATTGAGGAGGATTCCCCTGTACTGGTGTTTGGTTTACGTGTGAGCATTTAATTTGTAGTGGCCTGTCGGCATGTACTGTTGCTATGCCTTCTGGTGTTGGAAAACGTACCATACCATGAACTGTTGAAATTACTGCGCCGAATTGGAGCATAGCTGTTCTTCCCAATATTGCATTGTATTTAGACGGAGATCGAACAATTACAAAGTCAAGTGTGGTTGTCCTGTAGCGTGGGTAGGCGCCCAAGGTAACTTCGAGTTTAATCTTCCCCAGTGGCCAATTTGTTTCTCCCGAAAATCCAACCAATGGTTGCAGAAATTCCTCCCTACGGCTCTTAATGTGCTCTGGTAATTGCTCAAAGCAGTGTTCATACATTATCTCCGTGTAACTTCCATTGTCTAGGTACACCCTGCTAACCTGGAAGTTAGCAATTCTTGTAGTGATGACCAGTGGTTCAGCTGAAGGATTTACCCTGTGGATGGCTGGGAAGCTAATCTCCTGTAGCTCCCATAGCTCAATCTTGTTAATCTTTCGCTTCTGTCTTGGTGCCAGGGGATTTATTATAAGTATTACTGCGTCAGGCTTAGGTAGTTCAGCTATATCTTTACCTTTTTTGGCCTCGCCCTGCTGGTAGTCCCTGGCTCCCTGGGCCAAGTGCTCTAGCTTGCTCTTTAATTGCTTAATATATCTGAGCTTTGAGTTCCCTGCATTCATTTGTGTCATGTCCCCCTTCCTTGTAAAATTTACAATACTTACCATTATCTTTCGCCTTGGAGGCCATGGGCCCTGGCTTCTTGAATCCTTTGGCGATAGGCTCAGTGGCCAATATTTCATGTGGAGTTTTGGACAGGGAGGCGATAACCATGTCTTTTTCACCATTTTTGTTGTAAGGCTGGAATCTGTTCCCCTTACCAAACTTTCCCCCTTGCTGCCCCTTGCCTCGCCCCTGATAAGGTTGGTATTTATGATCATTCCTGGAATTATTGGCGGCCTGTTTATTTCTTCGATTCAACTGGCATTTTTCCATTGCCCTGATATAAGTCTGCAAAATTTGCGCGGCAAATGTGGGAGGTGTATCACCAATGAACTTGTCTACTAGTGTTTGGAAACGGTTGTCATCCAGGCATGAGATGAATCCAGAGACCTGCTGACTTTCAGGGAGTCCTGGTATTTTCAAACACTCATCAGTGTACCTATCTATGAAGTCTTCCAGGGATTCGTGCGGGTGTTGCCTGATCATGTGAGCTTCCACATGCGACCTAACATGTTTTTTCTTCTGGTGGAAGTGACTCACAAAACTTTTTCTGATGTCATTAAAGCAGGTGATACTTCTTTCTGGTAAGTCCCAAAACCAAGACTTTGCATATGATCTGAGCACAGAGGGGAACATTTGACAGGCGACCGCGTCCTCCGAGTGTTGTGTTTTTATGGCGTGATGAAAAGATTGGATCTCTTTTGGATCTGTTGTCCTATCGTATGTTCCCAAAGTAGCAGGGACCGTTATTCCCAGGGGGAGAGGCACCCTGGCAACAGCCGGGTGGAATTGAGTGTTTGAATCAGGGATAAGGTTCTGTGGCTGTGGTGTTTTTCCCTGCATAACTGCTAGAAGATTTGCCAACATTGGCGGTAATGGTGGGGGAGGCGGTGGTATTACAGTAGGTTGCATCAGCTGTGCCAAAAGTTGTCCCAAAGCATTTGATGACTCTTGCACAGACGTTTGCGCCTGCGTCGTTTGTTGTTAGAAAGGTGTTTACATGGGAAAAGTTCCCTGCTGAAATGGTGCTTGAAAATGTTGCTGTAATGTAGGGAACTGTTGTGATTGTTGTTGAAAATTTTGCACAAAGGGCTGCTGGAAGGTTTGGGCAAAAGGCTGTTGGAAAGTTTGCGCGAACGGCTGATGAGATGCCTGTTGAACGTTTTGCTGGGGGAGTTGCTGAAATACTTGCATAAGCGGCTGCTGGAATGCCTGCTGAAAATTTTGCTGGGGGGTTGCTGACCAACACTTGACTGAGTTTGTGGGAAAGGTTGAGATCCTATTCCCATGAAGGGTTGTTGACCAGCCATTGGCGTGGGCCCCTGCTGTTGTGATGTTTGCCCCCCTGGCGTTGTGAAATCCAGTTGACGGCGTGCTTGCTCTAGCACTTGCCGATGGTTCCACGCAGCCATCTCCCCAGAGGTATCCATCGGCGTTTGTGTGTTCTGGACGGTAAAATGCATCATATTTTCGCCGGCCGTTGGTGTGAGGCCGGTATTTGTCGCCATGGTATTTATCACTGAATTTTTTATAAGAGAAACAATTAGAATATGTTGCTAGCTCAACAAGAGATCTTGGGTTTCAACAAATGGATGGCGCCATTTGATCAAGCATAAATTTATACCTGAGTGCTAGTGGATTGGATCCGATTCGATGCTCTCCGTGACTTACGTGGATAACCCGCCGGAGTGTATTGAACGAAACCGTGGGTGACGTGAATCGACGGCGAGGAGATGAATAGTGATCTCCTCTGGATGATGAGGGTTGAAGTGTGGATGATGAGGGTATATTTTGAGGTGTTAGGGTGTGAATAGTACTCATACCCTTGTATTTATAGTGATCCTTGATCACCTTGGTGGGCAAGTTTCGCCACGTGTCATCATCTTATCCTTTTGATCGTACGGCTAAGTCACCATCTGGTGGTACTTATTGATCGTACGGTTAAGTCACCATCTTAGTATTTTTGATCGTACGGCTAGGTCACCATCTGGTGGTACTTATTGATCGTACGGTTAAGTCATCATCTTAGTATTTTTAGATAACGCGTCCTGCGCGTGGGTCCCCTGTGATGACGTGGACCAATGATATGGTAGAATGAAAACCCTTGTCGGCCCCTGGGGAGACCACCACTAACCTAGGTGGAATCCGTTATAAGGTTGTCCCCTGACAGGGGACATGAACCCTAGCTTGGTGGGCTTGCGATATTTGCTTGGGCTTGCTAAGTGGGCCTCCTGCCAATGGGGATCCCTGAAAATTGGGATCCCCTGTCACTGTGCTTTCCTATCAATTGGGCCCTCCTGTTGGTTTGGTCCTCCTGATAATTGAACTTCCTGTCAATTATGTTCCCTGTTGATAGGGTTTTCTATCCATTAAGGATGGTACACGATTAATAAATATGGTAAAATGATTTTTGTTTTTAATTTAAGACATAAAGAGTAAGAGTATAGCATTGCAAACACACCGTCTCTAATACATAACCGACTATGATGACGCACGTTTGGAGACGAATTGAAGTGTACATGAACAAAGGACAAAATGACAACATGATTTTGCAACTTGCTACTATAATGTAGGTGGCCCTTATGATGGCTAGGTTCACTTTCCAAATATACTTGTGATAAAACAGTAAAACTCTTGTGTTGAGTATAGAAATTAACATATCATAAATGAATATTTAGATACCAATTATCATACTTGAATCTTACACATGATTACAATAACGTTAACATCAATCTTATATTTAAAGTGATAAATTGAATAAATTAAATCAATGTCCTTGGATCAAAATATAAAGGTGAAGATATTAATTTAGAAACTTAAATTTGTTTTTATTATTATAAGTTATATATAGTCACGTATAATATTTACTTGTTAAGGTGAGAGAATGTACATAGTTTTAATGAGAAAAAAAAATCAAATCTCACTTAAAAATGTTATGTGAAGCAACATCAAGAAACATCATTGTTTTAATTTATATTTATTAGACCCAACATACATAAGTTTAGCCATCTTTTACATTTGAACGTAGACATATTAATATACTAAGCTAATAATGTAACTTGGGATCAATCGGTTTATCATTTTTATTACAAAAAATTGTAAATAATGATATTATTTTTTGACATTTACGTTAAAATAACACATCTAAATTGTACTTTTGTCAAATCGAGTTACGTGATTAATTAAAAGATAACACATTGATTATTTGAGTATTTTGAAAGTTTTATTAGGTAAATGGGTCTAACTATATGGTGAAGCATGATTATGAGTGAGGGGAAAAAAGTTGGTGGAAGACATAACTTCTTCTATCCAAAGTCAAGATTTGGTCATTGATATATTGTTGATAATTAATGAAGCAATTTTAATCAAATGAAAATGCAAAAGGAAAAATATTTGTCAAATTTTGATTCGCTATATACTATTCATTGAATAGTAACATTTTAGCATTCCTGCTGAATGTTGTAGTTTCCAATAAAAATGCGTTGAACTAAATACAATATTAATATTATAGGGTGATATTCAAATGAGAATGAAAAATTTGTTGAGAATGGAGGCACCAATAGGAATGTGTCATTTGTCACAAAACTCATTTTCCCCCACATTTTTAAAAGTTAAATATCTCAAGAATAGCTTATTGAAAATTATAACATTGCACCATAAAAATCGGCATTTTTTCTCTTCGATTTGCCATCTCACAAGGTATACTTTCGACAACTTTTTTTTTATACAAATTGTACAAAATTAGTAACACATGTGTTAATAGCTGGTATCACATGTGTTAACCGCTCGTATCACATATGTTACCCGCTCTTAACACGTGTGTTACCCGCTGTTAACACTCATAACACATGTGTTACCCGCAGGGGTGGCTCAACGGTAAAGTCAGTGAAGCTAGGGCTTTAGGCCCCCGATTTTGTAAGGCCCCAAAATTTTAATGTCATGTATTAGATATAGGATAACGACAACAATCTTCAATATTCTTAGACTTTTAGACTTTAAAGAATATAAGCTTTAAGAGATTATTTTAGTTCTATGTGAAAAATTGACGTTGTAAGGCCTCAAAATATTTTAAGTCGTAAGATATTAGGCTTATTTTATGTGAAAAAATGACTATATACCATTTTTGTAATTTAGTTTCAAGTAATTTCATCATAAAAGTTTCGACAATCTATTATTCATGTCTTTAGTTTCAATCTTTGTTTTTCATTAGCTATGATGAAGGTAATTTTCTCATAACCATTATGTTTTCACGATGAGTCCCTGAAACATTTTTTACGCATGATCATCTATTATATTGCTCAATAACAAACTCAATTATTTCAAATATGACTCATGATTAAGTGTGTGAGTTATCGTGAATTGCATATTGAGTTTATTACATATATTTTGTTTAGCGTAATATATGGTCGTTACAAGTCACTTAAAATCTACTGTTTACTATATGATGTAATGTTCTTAAAGAAGAAAGCATGACATACATGATATGTGCATAATTAAAATTAGTAAATTATTTATAAGTTATATGGATAAAATACGTGAAAGTTATTTTTTTTAGATATGCAATCCTACAATCTAACCTACCCACAATAATATCACACGAATATATATATACTTACCACAAGGCTTGAACCTATAACCTCTGGGTTGAAGGGTTCCCAACTTACCACTAGGCCAAAGGCTCTTTTGATACGTGAAAGTTAATTTTTAGTCGTAGCTAAAAACTTTGTTAAGATTAAGAGCAATAAAACGAAGATTTCTAAATCTATAATTAGTCGATAATTCGATCTTTATTGAAGATAATCTTCTTTATAATTTTTGGTAATTTTCCCTTTATTTATCGAAATGTATGAAATGGGTAACAAGCTATAAAAATCGATATCACTCCGGAATATATAGATACGCTCTTTCTAAATTAGAAAACAGATTATCCGCAATATATCGAATAAATTTTACTGAACTTGTAATAAAATAATGTAGAAAAATAATATTATATAAAAACGATAAGGCCTCGTATATAAAACTCGCTTTAGGCCTCATGAGACTTTGAGCCGCTCCTGGTTACCCGCTAGTAACAATGTGTTTGTCGATTACGAAACCCACAAAAAAAGTGGAAAAAAAAGTTCATCGAAAGTATACCTTGTCACATCTCTAATCGAAGAGAAAAAAACGCTGATTTTTATGGTGCAATTTTTGTGATTTTTCGACTTACCGTTTGAAAGATATTTAAAATTATAAAAACATGAGGGAAAGTGAGTTTGGTTACACCAGGCGCATTCTTATTGGTTCCCTCATTCTCACACAAAGTTGACGTACTCATTTGAACCATATACTCTAAGAAAGTAGTTGTAAAACATCATATATTAAAACATTGATGAATCCCTATGCGCGTGTGCATGTGCTTGATTGATATTTTTGGTAAATCAATCAGAGTAATGTTAAATAGACCTATTTAGATAGACCTAAAAGCAGACCTAATTTTCTGATTGGTTGAATTTTTTTCTCTCCTAATTTCATCCAATCAATTTTTCAAAGCAACCAATCACATCCTTAGGCCTTTTTTAGTCCTACATAATTAGTCATACCAATCATTTTCCAATCAAATAAGTACAAGTCCGAGTACTCGGTTCAAGCTAGTATGGTGTATGTGTTTGATATTTTCCCTAGCCCCAAATGGACGATTGAACCAAAATCATTCACTGTCAACTTCAATAATTGGTTTCACTAGTAGCAGCGTGATGAGATTTTGAAGGTCATGTGCAAAGACCAAATGCTACTAGGAAGCCCATAAGAATACCAACATAACAAAAACTTTTATCGAGAGAATTTCTTCAATCGTATCCATCTATATTAAAGTAAGTTATAAAAAAATGATTATATCATTGTTTAAAAAAAAATTGGGTTTGATAAATAAACGGTGAACACTGAATATTAGGATTGGTTTGCGGTTGATAAAACAATGGAGTACATTGAACAATCAGTTTTTAACTTTGACTTTGTCCTTGTCCAATCAATTTGTGTATAGGTAGTCACTTTGCGTAAGTGTATTCTTTTATATCTATATGAAGACGTTGGAATTGTATCGGTGTAGTAATAAAGAGTCTCTTACCGTATTTACTAGCTGTTGTAGTTTCAGTGTTATGATTCCTCGTATATGCATTGTAATCTCAATGTTAGAATTCTAGTTCTTCCAGAAAAATTAATGATAAAGATCATCAACATACAAAGGACTGAAGGAGTCGATGTTTCATCCTTTCCCATCAGATAAAATTTTGTTAAAAATGAGACGCTTGAACATAGGTAAAATGTTTTATAGCTGACAGTGACTTTGAGACTTGACATCATTGATCAAAAAATTGAGTCTTAAACAATAACTTCCTTTTTCCCATCTGAACATACTATTATTAATAATAAGTTTGGAGGCCTCAAAGATTTGGAGGCTTTGTGCGATCACACCGCTTGCAAACCTCGAGGACAGCAAAGCTACTCAATTTCCTACAGAAGGCAAGTTAACCTGTTTGCTATCTTCAACTAGTCTACATCCTATAATACCACAACACAGGGAAAATACATCACCTATGACTACCAAACAAAAGCTCAAACCAGATCTAATCAGGTTAGGTATGCAAAACTGTGACCTCTTCATACTATACTATTTCCTTTACATGGCTATCCAAAAGGTACCTCAGGTACCTCCTGTTGATTCTTCATTGTAGCCTTTTGATTCGCAATGTTGGCTGCAAGCGTCTCCTTGTGCTTCTTTAATGGGTTAATACTCAAACTTTCAACTTTTTTTCGTTTTAACACCTCAACTTTTTTTTTAACGTTTTAACACTCCAACTTATAGTTTGACCAAAACTTAATACCCAAACTTTCAAATTTTTTTTGTTTTAACACCTCAACTTCTTTTTTAACGTTTTAACACTCCATCTTATAGTTTGACCACAATTTAATCCCTTTAGTTTGTTTGTCCGTTTAAAATTACAGTTCTGGATTTTTTTTGTTAACTCTTTAGTTTGAAATAATCAAGATTCGATTTGAATACACTAGAAATTCTTCTCATGTGTTGTCTATTTAATATGTATTCTATTAATCCTTCAAAGAATACTAAGATTAGCTAACCTCGGGATCTCAAATGTTTAGCTAACCTCGTGATCTCGAATGTTATTATCCTGTTAATTATAATTTATTATTGTTATAATTCTAACTTATTACCTGGTCAGATTTTAATCAGGGTATTTATAATTGGTAACCTGCTGAATAGGTAATGTTGAAATAATTGACTGGAAATACCCATTTATCGTTGATTAAAATCTGACCAGGTATTTCTAGTCAATTATTTCAACATTACCTATTCAGCAGGTTACCGGTTATAAATACCCTGATTAAAATCTCACCAGGTAATAAGTTAGAATTATAACAATAATAAACTATAATTAACAGGATAATAACATTCGAGATCACGAGGTTAGCTAAACATTCGAGATCCCGAGGTTAGCTAATCTTAGTATTCTTTGAAGGATTAATAGAATACATATTAAATAGACAACACATAAGAAGAATTTTTAGTGTATTCAAATCGAATCTTGATTATTTCAAACTAAAGAGTTAACAAAAAAAATCCAGAAGTGTAATTTTAAACGGACAAACAAACTAAAGGGATTAAATTGTGGTCAAACTATAAGTTGGAGTGTTAAAACGTTAAAAAAGAAGTTGAGGTGTTAAAACGAAAAAAATTTGAAAGTTTGGGTATTAAGTTTTGGTCAAACTATAAGTTGGAGTGTTAAAACGTTAAAAAAAAAAGTTGAGGTGTTAAAACGAAAAAAAGTTGAAAGTTTGGGTATTAAACCATTATTAACCCTTCTTTATATCCCCGAAGGGTAGAGAAACATAAAAAAAATAAAAATTACCAAGCATAATCTTGATCTGAAACTAGTCCTTTAAAATTATGAATGAGGTTGATGTTTGTGCATGAAATGCTGTAAGTGATATTTTCTTGTTTGTTTAGTTCATATTATATTGGACGATTATATGCAAAAAACACTGGTGATGCACAATCTTAAAATCTTAAATGCATATGTATGACGAACAATGGAGGTTTTGGCACCACTTACAATGCAGCGAGGTATTTTGCAATCAGAATTGCTACATATTCTCGAGTGCTTGTTTAGTATTGTCCATGCTCTTACGCACAACTTGCAACCTCCAGGAGCTCTGGTACTGCATCTAGCAGCATGGTAGAGAGTCTTCTCATATTTACGCATTGTTTGTTAGGGCATGGAATCTTCTCACATTTAGAGGCATGCATTAAAACATCCATCACTGCCTTCAACTGCTCAGACAAAAGGAGAACATTATTTTTTCTTGATACCATCAATTGGATTTATAGAAAGAAATATGGTAGTAAATTGGTTACATTAAAAGCTTTTTGTTTCTGAAGCTGCTCAATTTTGGATCCACCAACAACATCCACTGAAGGTGGAAATAATCTGTGAGGATGATAAGCACCGCATCTGATATTATAGCATGACTCACAAATATAATACTTAGGACAGATGTCACACTGCCAGTATCGCTCAACCAAAACATCCATATGGCAAGTAGTGCAGGTGGGTCTAATAACAGGTTTGTGGATTAAATTGTACAAGATCATCATAGACGAGTATTTGGCACGGGAGAGTGTATCAAACTGAAAATGAGATTTCTGACACTTGTTCAAGAAAGAATCACGAGTCTCAAAGAAACTGTTCACAGACACATCATCTGTATCCTTGGTATCAAGATTAACATTGTTCACCACAACCTGTAAAAAGTATAACAAATTAAAAAAAGGCAAAAAAGAAAGAAAATGAAAAAAGTGAAGGTGTACGTTCTTTAAAGCTCAGCTCACCTCAGAGAGTAGATTCTTTTCACCAGAATGGCATGTGTGTACTTTACCCACTGACAAATTCTTATCGGCATTATAACATCTGCAACAATTATGATGATTGTAGAATGCCAAAAAAATAATCAGTAAAACATTTTTATTCAGAGAAACGAAATAAAAAGACAACCGAAGAGCTTATTTACATTGAACATAATTGAATATTTTTGCATTGGCTGCAAAACCATCTGCTTCCGGATAAGATCACTTCATTGCAATGGTGCATATATTGTGTAAATGGACAATCATAAAGTTTTCCTTCACAGGCAGAATGGATTGGCCCAGCTGTAGAATGAGGAAACAGAGAAAAAAGAAAAGTAAAAAAAAATATTAAAACTTCACTAACTCCTTCATTGTTGCTATACTTACTTAAGCTTAAGACATCTACCTTTTGCATGACTAAAACATCTTTCATTGCAATATCAACTTTGTCCTGTCCCATGGATTTCAATATTCTCTTGTTCGGCAACTTGTCTGCAACCCACCAGCCCTTTCTTCTAATTCAAGTTTCCTAACTATATTTTCAGCAGCCACTGACCAATAATCACCATCAAAGTAGGGTAAACGGGCTGCGGTAATCTTGGTATTACCCTCTCCAATAGACACAAAAAACTGATTGTATATATTAGTGTAGTCCACAACTACATTATCATCTGTTGCTTTCTTTAACATCAACTTGTACCTGGACATATAAATAATAGATTTGAGTAATTTATGGGGACCATAACTCTAATAAAATAAAAATAGATTTAGAGGTATATACCATTGCCGCAGCTTATCCTGCTTTGGTGTTCTCTGAGTCTCTGGATGGCAGTATAAAAATGTAATCTTCTCCTTTTATAAGAGGACATGCCCATATGTAACACGTTGCAAAACCCCGCATCTTGCAATACTCAAGGTATCCAATCTAATAGTCATTATTCATTAATACACCTTAATTAGCATAATGAACTAAAGAGATAAGGATGAACTGTCTATATTATACAACAACAACAATAAAAAAACAAAAAAGTGAATTAAATTACCAATATTTCATGATAAACAAAGGTCCGAAGCGATTCACCAGTCACACTTCTTCTCTCAGGTCTAAAGTACTTTACAGAATCAAGACACAAGATATAAACGCAACGCCTGATTCGGGCCACCACATCCTGATCCAAACTCCTGAACACACATTCCAAACAGGCACACATCTACCCCTTCTATCAACTAACTGGTGGCCAAAACATGTCAGATACCCTTCTATTAAGCACATGAAGGTGGACATGAATAAGCACAATATTTCATCTTACCTTTGATCTGTATGTAAATCCTGATGGATAATCTTCTCCATGAAGTATATCTATAAATTTCTGCCTGACTTCCAACTGTTTCTCAAAAGATACCACCACTCTCACAACAAGACCTTCAGCTCCAGGTATCTATGTACGAAAAGAAAATTCAAGACTGATAACATTAAAAGAATCTCGCCAAATGTAATATTAGTGGCATTAGTGTAATTTTACCTCGTCCGGTTCTATTCTAGATATCTTTGCCATTTCTTCTCTCTCTTGATTGGGACGTCTAGACAGTCTTTGCTCTATGTGATCACTAAGATTAGTTCTTGGCAAACCTTTTGCGGCAGAAGCAGTGGTTTGTGGTAAAGGAACACG
This sequence comes from Helichrysum umbraculigerum, assembly GCA_949592205.1. NCBI lineage: Eukaryota > Viridiplantae > Streptophyta > Magnoliopsida > Asterales > Asteraceae > Helichrysum > Helichrysum umbraculigerum. The sequence goes on along the minus strand of CATIUR010000001.1, from coordinate 139,319,248 downwards.
CGTTCCATTCTCTATTTCTTCTAAGTAACATTTAGGACAGATATATCCTGCATTCCCTTCAAAATCTTTTTCATTATTGTATAAACCACATGTCCTATGCTGCCAACATTGACACTTATCACAAAGAACCCACTGCAAGAATCAATAGCAAAATGTGTCTATTAATTCCATGGGCTATATTCGTATAAAATAAAACCCCAAGGGGTTAGCATAAAGATCAACTTACCGAGTCCTCTTTTTCCTCATCATTCTTTGCCTTTTGCAGGTTTGCTTTTGGAAATGGAAACCCGCGGATCATAATATTAGTTCCATGAGATCCCCTGTAGCATGACATACAAAAACAATGGCATATATCCACTTCATTGGTGGACTAATAATACCCAACGTTTCGTTTGATACGCGTCTCACAAGATGAGCAATATATGGGTGCAGGGGCAAACACCAGTTTATCGATGGAACACAATTGGCATGTGTTGGGACCAACTGAAGGTTCTTTGTTTCCTGATACATCCTGCATTTTAATCTGCTATATTAGGATCCATTAACGTGACAAAACAATTTACATGTACAACATGCTAAGAACAATACAAAACATTTACAAACCTTCTGAGAGGTAAAGCTACGTAAATGTGCTTTGATTTGATCTGCAGTAAAAAAAATCAGCCAAAGACGCACTCTGTATCTTTATCTTCTCTGGCTCCAACCCTGAGTCATTATCAGCCAACGATGCAGATTTCCTCTCATTCTTCTCTGATTCTAAACCTGGGTCACAATTACCCAAAGACACACTTGGCGTCATGGATTTTTCCGAATTTAAACCCGACTCATTAGCATCTGGGACCAAACTTTCCGATTCTCGTATGGCCTGCCCAGATTTTTCCTTTCCATCACTGCTTCTTTCTTCCGAAGAAGGATGATCAGAACATAACTCCAGAAAATTCTTCATTTCATCATTTGTAATATCATTACTTCGATTGACCCCGTTTGTTCCTGTTCACCATGTGCGTCGTTTGGACCACGTTGATCGAGTGCAGCAACATATTCATGTGAAAATCCATTTCCATCTGTCGAACTCTCCAATTTTGGAATTTTCGTAGGCAATGCATCTAAAGGAGTTTGGGTGCTACTGGGTTCCTCCTTAGGAGTAGGCTCTGATATGTCTCTTTTTCTTTTACTAGATACATGAGAATTACCAGTACCACATACAGACCTTGCAGGTCCACAAATATTACAATTTGAATCATTACACTTGTCAAAATGGGATGACAGTTCAACATACAGGTGGCACTTGCATAAGTTGCTGTTCTTGCATTCTGCTGCATGCATATAATCCTGAAAAGAAACTTCTCTACTCAAGTCTGCTGGAATATCCTTGTACATCACATATGAACTAATGACTTAATAATTAAAAATATCAATGCTACATGTGGCTGAGCCTGCAGAGACTTCTAGAATCATTACTGAATTTCTTGTCATTAGCAAATACCATATTTGATTGAGTCTCCAATTGATCATAAAACTGCACTGAAGGCTTTTGGCACACTGGAATCTGAGTCTGATGTGACATTTGGGTATTACAGTTGCTCTGACATTTGGGTATCACATTTGCTCTGCAAATTATCATAAGAAAAGAAACCGTACTGTTATACCCTTGCCTGCTGTCCAATGACAACCTGGGAAGCTTTTTAATCTTCATGTTGGATTTCAAATGATACCGTGATTCCCGTCCATCACACGAGAACCGTGACATACCCTTTACTTTCGCGGCTCCCCATTGAATTTCCCGAAGCTTAGCAAGCTTTTGATCATTTTGATCGTTTCCTTCATATTGAACTGGTTTTTGGTGTGGGAATGGTCTTGGGGAATCAATATGCTTCATTGCAGGGCCCACTCGTTCTTCTTGTGCCACTTTTTTGATTGATATGAACCCTTGACTACATCCCTGATATCAGGTGATGGCATAAACATTTCTGGTTGTGTTCTGGATATAAATGGAGATGAAGAGGGTTCAGAGACGACACTTTGGCAAGAAGAGACGAATTCTGTTTGAACTTTCTTGCTAAAATCTAGAGATGACATGGCAGTCGACGAGCTAGTAGAAGAAAACGAGTTTCTTAGTAATTCAACAGAAACTCTGTTCTTATCTTTCATGACCACCTTTGGGGTTTTTTCCTGTAAGCAAGCCATCGGGTATGGGTTAGTATTTCTTCAAATGAACTAGTTTTCCAACTGCTGTACTTGTGATTTTGCTGTTAAAAGAACAAGATTTTACTTGTTTTTGCCTTGGCTTGCTCTGATGCATTCTTAATCTGTTTTTCACCGTTGTCACTTTGACCTAGAGAGTGGTTGGCAATTCGTTTAGACATCGAAAACCAAATTGTTTAACATAAGATGATTATATATCACTTACGAATACTGCTTCTAGTGGTTCATGTAAACTGGTGAACACATGAATATCATAGTTTTCACTATAAACTTTTTAAAATCTTAGAAATTGGTTCTTAAATCTTTAAAGCAAATTTCTACAAAATGAGCATTTGTGTAGCACTTGGGAACCTATTGTTGCCAAGAGTATTTTGCCAGTCTATATGATTGCATCATGGAACATGTAACTGTGCAATTGCAACTATCTAATGAAGTCTTAGATGGTCGATAACAGTAAATATCATTCGAACAAGTATGATATTGCCTGTTATGGTTGCTATATCATGTATAGTAATAGTAATTTACATCTCACCAGAAGGAAAAGAATATACATGCACATACAGGCAAAAGAAGTAGTATACTTGTTGTGGTACCTGGAGTTAGCTTCTTCTGGTTTTGGCCATGGCGGCATTGACCAAGAAGGTACCGTCGGTCAAAGATCTGAAAAAGTCCATTCATGCATCCTAATTGCTTCTGTAACTCTTGCTTATCATCTTTTAAGGTGAACACACCCTCTTTTGTAGACATTTTGCACCACCACAACTCCTTTCTTCTACCTAACTGGTGGAAGCTTGAAGATGTTATAAAAAGTTCATTGAAATGAAATCGTAAGATGATTTTCTTGAGCAGTTTACTATGCCTTATCTTGGGTTCAAACTAAATTTTTCAAAGTTTGTTGATTTTTTGTTTCTTGAATGAGAAAGACTACTAGATGGACAGAAAGAGATATGTTCACATACAACAGCTAAAAACTATCATCCAACATTCAATAAGACCTACATCAGAAATTTGTTCACGCAAAATCATTGAGCTATCAAAGAGCTCCCCTCATTACTCAAACAACCAACATAATAACAGAACCAAAACTACAAAATAACCAAAGCAATATATCAAATAAGACCAACAACAAAAGGTTCAAAGACATAATTTCATTCATATAAAAAAGCCTCAAAAATGGATTTGATAACAATCCATAATCAAAAACACTAAACCTTCACTTCTTCCTTTCTATCAAAAGTAAAAAGAGAGTGAGTTTTCCGGATCCTCAAACTGCTTTCAGCACAAGGAGCTTGCGTTTGCCTTCTTCAACCACCGTAACAAAGTCAACCAATTTTTCAAGCAATTCTTCGAGTTTAGTAACACCAAAACTCGGATAATCTAACTTTTTTTGAAACCGATGCTCATAAATCAGCTCGAAAACACACAAGACAACCTTCTTATCAGGATAACTCCTTATAATATCTTGGAGCTCCAATTTAAAAGCTTGTAGCTTTTCATCAACTTTATCTGTCGATGGAGCGCTCGTGATAACAACTTGTTTTAGATTCACAGAACTAATTTCTCCCTTGGCCAAGCTAGGCCAGTCCCATACAACCTCCGCAGCGTTTGTCAAAGCTCGAGAGACCCTATTCTTGGATGGAATTGCCAATAACACAGTATAACCCCTTTGCACCAGTTTATGAAGTCCGGGTGCAAAATCCACATCACTTGATATTAACATTATACAAGCGGGTGGGGGATAATCAGTAGCAAAAAGAAACATATCAATTAACAACGATCGATCAGCTGCATCCTTTTTCTCACCTGGTACATCTATAAGAGTTATACCAGTCTTTTGGAACCCTTCTCTTACAGCGTTACTAATCTGACGTGTATCGCCGTAAGCACTGAACGGACTAACAGCTCCAGCAAATCTCGGCCGCAAAGTGTTTATTATATTAGTAGACACTTCTTCTGGAGATAGACCCTTAGGAACACCACAGTTTTCCAGGTCCCAAAAAATTGCAATACGAGATCCACCACCATGTGACCGATCATTCATGTTTTGCTGTAATCGGATGTTTTTTGATAATCCCAATAATAAAATGAGAGGGAGGATATGATGAAGGAGAAAGAAACCCTAAACGGACGTAAAAAGAATCCCAAATTCCGGTGAATAAAAAGAGTTGGGAACGTCTACAAACTAAACCTTTTTTTTTTTTTTTTGTTTTAAGTTATCTTATTTATATCTAATTAAGGATTATTTTACATTAGGGATACCCAGAACCAGATATGAGCAAAGACAGGTTTAAACTGATTTTCAGTCTAGTTCAAAATAATCATGTTTTTTAACAGAAAATTAAAAAACAATATTTTCTAGGACTGGTCCAATTTTTTGCCAGTTTTTTAGTTTTTCTTAAAATTTCAGTCCAGTTTCAATTATTTCCAGTCTTTTTTTTATGGTCGATAATTTTGTCAATACTTACAATTTGAACTTTTATTTAATTTTTATGGAGACTTTATTGATAATTATTAACAACAAACTTTTGACGAATAATATAACTTCATATTTCATGGTGCAAAATTTAAAAATCAATATAAAAAAATCAATAAATGTGAAGTACGATCAAATTAAAATGTATACAATTGAAATTGATGATGTGAAAAGAAATAAAAGTTCATAAATAAAGAAACAAAAATGCATCAAGTATAATTTACTTAAAAATTTAAATTTTACAAGGAAAGACAAAAGTGTAAAAACAATAAATAAACATAAGTAGCTTATTATACATTTCAGTCTTTTTTTCCAATTTTAAACTAGTTTAAGTCTTTAACCAGTTTAAACTGATTTCAGTCCAGTTTTTAACCAGTCTTCTAACCAATGTTTTGAAAACCGGTTGAACCGGTCCAGTTCGACCGAAAAAAGAGAAATCTAGCCGGTTGAAAACCGATTTTTACCTTGATTTGACCAGTCAACGAACCGGACGGTTCAACCGGGAACCGGACCGGTTGGATCGGTTTTTTTTTTAAATAGCGATTTGGGCCGGTTTTGGGGCGGTTGGGCCGCTTAGACCGGAACCCGGATTCCTAACCGGTCCGATTCGAATTCCGGTTTTAAAATGGTTGATTTTTTTATATAGTTTTTTACAAGAATATCTATGTTATTTTTTGGAAATGATTTATGCTCATTTTTTATATGGTTTTCTTTCGGTAATCTTTTGGTAATGTATATAGTGTCTTATCTATATTTATATTATATTATATTTAGGGTCTTGATGTAAGTTAATCTGTTTCAAACCTATTCCAATAAAATACTCCGTAATAAGTAAGCCCATACCCACAAAAATGTCTATGCAAACAACCAACACATGAAGTTATACTATAAAAAAGTGTTTAATTGTATAAATTAAAAACTCACATACTCGTTTGCTAGCTAGATGATCATTTTGTCCCTCAACAACTACGGAGTATTTATTTTGGTGTCATGATATGATGTTAGGCAATCATTGTGAAACGTTGATTGATGTTAAGGCTTCTAAAAAAATTGATTAGATTAGATTAGATAAAATTATTTGTTAATGAATAGAGGTATTGTAGATAAACATAATAATTAAATAATGCGTCCAACCAAATATTCCATGTTTTATTGTCGATAACCCTCTTTATAAAAAAACAGTATTATCGTTATGGTAGTCCAACCATAGTCCAAAACAATTACTCCATAAAATTTTACTGTATTATTAAAAATCAAATGATATCATTAGTATTTGTAAAATAACATTATCGATAAAACAAACATCAATGTGGCTGTAGTTTAGTGGTAAGAATTCCACGTTGTGGCCGTGGAGACCTGGGCTCGAATCCCAGCAGCCACACTTTATTTTTTTCATTGGTAGAGTTGTTACTATTTATTCTGATATTTTAATTTAAGTAAACGATTTCATATTTTTAGGTATTTAGCTGTAGAGAAAAAGTACCCTTGTACACATCTCAACACGATTAATTTTATTCGAGAAAAATAGAATAAAAGTAAAATTATAGTGCGTGTGTGTGAGATATGAGGGATAGATTCTCCTTTTGCCCAAAAAATGCAATCTTTTTCAACACCCTCTTCCCAAATTTTCCTCTAACTTCAAAACCCTCAACTGAAGAATCAGGTCAGTAATCCCTCTGTCTCAAATCTTTGATCTTTATATACAATATGTATATTATCGATTTCTGTTTGCAAGTTATTATGTGATCATACAACATGCAAGTGCTTCCCTTTGATGATGAATTTCATACTCCGTATAACATTTTCCGGATTTTTATTCCAATCTTGCTTCATGATCTAAGCAGAGATTCTAGGGTTTATTATTGTTTTAGCTTCACTTTCCTAGATTTTTTGTTATTACATGGAAGATCAATTGATCATGAAACCTAGCTGAAACACACTTAAAATTTCTCATTTATGCATGTTTACATATTGCAATGATTATGGACTATGAGTGTGTTTGGAACTGCTTATTGCTATTCAGTATGGTCTGATTTGAATGAACAATTTGGCGTTGCTTAATCCAAACTACTAGTAATCACTAAAAAATAGTCATATAACCAGTTTGAGAAAGATATGAAATTTTGTGTTTTTGAAGGTTATTCACTTTGGGTTTCTTATTGTTATGGCATGATTTTGATGATGGTAAACTTAGAACTGTCAGATTCTTAAAAGGTGTGAGATCATAAGCATGGTTAATTCGGAAATGGCCCGTAAACGAGTTGCATTTGTGTTAATTGATGGATTGGGAGATGTTTCTATTCCACGATTTGGATATAAAACTCCATTAGAAGCTGCAAAAGTGCCAAACTTGGATGCCATTGCTTCTGCTGGAGTTAATGGTCTTATGGACCCGGTTGAAGTCGGGTTGGGCTGCGGAAGTGACACCGCTCATCTTTCTCTGTTGGGTTATGACCCTCGAGTTTATTATCGTGGTCGAGGCGCTTTTGAATCGATGGGTGCTGGATTGGCCATGGCACCAGGGGATATTGCTTTTAAAGTATGTATACTCAACACTCTTCCTTGCTTATGGTTTATTATATGCTTTCCTACTTTTAACTTTGTTATACCAACGTTATAAAAATGTTGCATATTTTGTGCATAAAGATGATGATGGCTTGCGAAAGTGGAGTATCAATCGATGGATACTGTATTGGACTAGCCGTATTAAATTTTTAGGTCTTTAGTTGTGTAAAAAGTTTGCCTCTTGATCGCTACTAGAATTATCTACAATCACTTTACGATTCACTTTGGTTCTACTAGAAAAGGTAGTTTAGTATTACCTATTAACTATGCTACAATATACCCAGTTGTGAAGAATATGCCCAATATAAGAATGTAAAAAATGTGTTTTTATTGTTGGTTTCTTACACCATACTGAATCTGAAGAACATGTAGTAGTAGTACTGGCTCCTAGGGACAAGTTCACAATCTTAGTATAGTAGATCTAATCATCTAACTTGAACATTGTGGGTAGCTTATTTGTATATTGATTGTAGTTAATGCTGATTTTTGTTTCTTTGACAATTATCAGTCGAACTTTGCAACCCTGGATGAGAAAACAGGAGTAGTCACCAGCAGAAGAGCTGATCGGCATTTTGAAGAAGAAGGGCCCATCTTCTGTGCAGCACTTGATAAAATGAAGCTACCATCTTTTCCCGAGTATGAAGTCAGAGTCAGGTGTGGTTATGTTTTTTTTCATAATGATGAAATCAACATGTTAATACTTTTAAACTAAAAAGCTTTTACAAATATATAATATGCTGCGATTATAGTGAGACATTTGATAAAATACGCTGTGTTGAAGATGATGTTGATTTATATAGTTCTTATGCTTTCTTAGATTTTTTTCAGGTATGCAACGGAGCACAGATGTGGGGTTGTTGTGAAAGGGCCTAAACTAAGTGGAAATATATCAGGAACAGACCCATTGAAGGATAACCGCTTACTTTTACAAGCACAACCTCTTGATGATACAGAAGAGGCAAAGCATACTGCAACCGTTGTTAATGAGTTATCCAAGGAAATCTCTAAAATTTTGGTTGCTCATCCTCTGAACGGGAAACGTGCAGCTGAAGGGAAGACAATTGCAAATCTTGTCCTCTTAAGAGGATGTGGTATTAGAATTGAGGTATGGTCTATTATCTCTACAGAATCTCTGCATTAAGAAAAGCAACATTGTCTTTCTTCATGTTGATGTCATTTTTGCAGGCTCCTACATTTGAGAAGAACCATGGTCTACGACCATGCATGGTGGCTCCCACAAAAATCATAGCTGGGCTTGGGTTGTCACTTGGTATAGATATTCTAGAAGCTCAAGGAGCCACAGGAGATTATCGAACGTTATTGACATCTAAAGCAACTGCAATAGCAAAGGCATTGTCGGCTCCTTTGCAGACTTGCCCTAATGTTTTTGTACCAGGAGAAGACGAGCACAAACCTGGTCTTTCCGATGGCTATGATTTTGGTTTCCTTCATATAAAGGTGTTAACCTCTTGTTCAAACATGATGAAGTGGAATTGTTATGTGTTGCTTTTTTGCCCAAATGAAAAGGTTGATACTTGAAATAAATTGCAGGCAATAGACGATGCAGGTCACGATAAAGCAAGTGTCTTTAAAGTCAAAGGGTTGGAAGCCGTTGATAAAGCCATAGGGCAGCTTGCCAGGCTTCTTTGGGAGGCAGAGTCAACGGGTCGATATCAGTTTTCCCTTTGTGTCACTGGGGACCACTCTACTCCGGTTGAATATGGGGACCACAGCTTTGAACCAGTCCCATTTACACTGTGTCGATTGAAAGACTATGTGGGTGCAGTTGGCGGAGAGTCAGTTGTTCTACAAACTTCACTTGATACGTTTCCTCTTCCAGTTATCAAAGATGGTGAAGACTTAGCTGCTAATGTGGTGGCAGAAGAGGAAAGAAGTCAAAAAGTTCAAGCTTTTTCTGGCGATTCAGTGTGGAAGTTAAATGAACTAGCGGTGGCAAAGGGTTGTCTTGGGCGGTTTCCAGGAAGTGAGATGATGGGAATTATAAAGAAATTTCTTGAACTTGAACTATGAGAAAAAGCTTCAAAAATACAGTTGTAGGATGCTAAAAAATACAGTTGTCTTCTTCACCTCTTTACCTCAAATCTACGAAAAACTGGGATCCAACTGTTGGAAGCCGAAAGTTATGGTTGGAATTTTTTTTTTTTGGAGGTTATGATCGGCTAATAAAAACCATAGTTTGTATGACAATAATTTCTAATAGGAAAAATAGAAAATGCGGGGTTTCTGTGATCTTTTTCTGGGTTCATTGAATCTGTAAGCTATGGTGGCTTCGTCCATCTTTTTAAAAACACAGTGAAGTTGTAACAGACCCAGGTTTGTTAATCTAGAAAGATTGGTGGGTGTTTGGTACTTCTTCTGCACTCAATGTCCTAAAACAAGAGGCTGCAAACCAATATGCGAATTTAAAATCGTCATGAGTCTGGTTATAAGGTTTAGTTCGTCATCAACATGAGTATGTCAACGTAATGAAAAGTGCAACACCATAAGTAACGCGAAATGTGTCTAAATTTATGTCTAATCTATACACTGAATGACACATAGATCTTAGTTGCTCTCTTTTTTTTTCTTTGCCAATCATTCTACCAAATGCACCAGTCAAATCTTTAGGCATGTTTTCATGGATATATATTTAGGCACAAGAAGCATTTTTAAACTGCAATATATGCATAAAATGAAAGTCCGTACGCTTCATGTTGTGAACATATCTTTGTAAACTTTTGTAAGCGTAACAGATCTCACGCATTTCATGCTTACGGAAGTAACATGTACCGATGTCACTAATGTGCATATTTTAAATTTAAAATTATAATAGTTAGAAACATTACATTTACTTTCTGCATTTAGTTACTCACTGTTGGTAGTTGTTAGATATTTGTTTATTTGAAGATAGTCAACGCAAATCTGGAAGGCATACAAATTGTCATTAAAGTGGTCCTGATAATCTTTGATTTACAGTCTTTATTACTGTACTATATTCAATGTAAAAAACCCTATTTCTTATTACACTACAGTACTATTGATTGAGAATATTATTAGCTCCATACCAATTTCTGGAGACCTGCAACAATGTCTCAATCTCTTTCAATAAATCTGATCCCAGATTATACCTTCAAAGGTAAAAAAACACACGTTATGTTCATATTTTTGTGCAGATATCAACCGTTTTTCTTAAATTTTAATAGATTGGGGTAGTTATAGTTTTAACTTCTTTGATGAGTCATGTGAGTTTTAATCCACTTGAGTAGAATAATACGATATGTTTTCTGCTTAGTTTGATTGCAATATACTTAATACTCATTAGATTGAAACTATTACAGTAGTAGTTCAATCAATATTCAACTAACTTTACAGTCTTATCTATTTCAGATTAGCATCTAATAGTTCACTCTGTCTCTAGGTTATGTTATGGCCTTAGTTAGTTGAATGGTTATAATATTAAGTTGTATAAATCACTTCATTATACTTGAAAATTTTATATAATAAAAGGTTACCGTTGCGAAGGACAACCGACTTTGCCAAAGTTGAGAAGAGAAGTATCTGTATGAAACATTTTACAAAGAGACTATTTCCGTGGCTTGAACATAGACATAGTATCTATGTATAACATAATTTCGCATTGTGATAGTTTATGTTTTTCATTATCAGTTGAGGGGAAAAACCATGGATTATTGGCCTTTAACGCAAAGCCAAATCATTTGAACTTCTCATTTCGAAACAAAGCAAAAACAACAAAAACTTTTATACCACGTGCCGTAGCAACAGAAATTCCTACACAATGGTACAACATTATCGCTGATCTTCCTATCAAACCTCCCCCGCCTTTGCATCCAAAGACCTTTGCACCGTTACAACCTCAAGACCTATCTCATCTTTTTCCTGATGAGTTGATTAAACAAGAGATAAGCAGTGAACGATTTATTGCAATTCCTGATGATGTTGTCGATATTTACAGGCTTTGGCGGCCTACCCCACTAATAAGGTTGGTTGATATTGTGGATTTTGTAGATAACAATTCATAGTCAGATAAAGCTTAACATGTTTTAAATTTGGTTCAGAGCCAAGAGGTTGGAGAAACTACTCGATACGCCTGCAAGAATTTATTACAAGTATGAAGGTGTGAGTCCAGCTGGTTCACACAAGCCAAACACTGCTGTCCCTCAGGTTTGGTACAATGCACAACAAGGTGTCAAGAATATCGTCACTGAGACTGGTGCCGGTCAATGGGGTAGTTCTTTGGCATTTGCTTGCAGCTTGTTCGGTCTCAATTGTGAAGTAAGTTGCATTTTATGTTGCGAATTCTGATTATTTTTACAGTCTTGCGCATTTTCAATACATAGTATGATAAGTGTTATAAATGTATAGTTTAAATGATAGAAAATTACCATTTTAAGTTGTTGTAGGATTAGTATGATTATAATGCTGGAACTTATAATATGATTTGGTCTGAACTCTGAAGGTGTGGCAAGTTCGGGCTTCTTATGATCAGAAACCATATCGGAAACTGATGATGCAAACGTGGGGAGCAACAGTGCACCCTTCTCCTTCCAACCTCACTGAATCGGGTCGGAGAATTCTTGAAATGGATCCATCGAGCCCGGGTAGTTTAGGAATTGCCATTTCTGAGGCTGTAGAGATGGCAGCTCTTAATGAAGATACTAAGTATTGTTTAGGAAGTGTTTTGAATCATGTTTTGTTACATCAGACTGTTATTGGGGAAGAGTGTATTAAGCAGATGGAAGATTTAGGGGAGACTCCTGATGTGATCATTGGATGTACAGGTGGTGGGTCGAATTTTGCAGGGCTTTGCTTTCCTTTTATAAGGGAAAAACTTAAAGGAAAAATTAATCCTCTTATAAGAGCTGTTGAGCCTACAGCTTGCCCTTCATTGACGAAAGGTATTTATGCTTATGATTATGGAGATACTGCTGGAATGACTCCTTTGATGAAGATGCATACACTTGGTCATGACTTCATTCCTGACCCGATTCATTCTGGTAATTTTTTTCCTTTACAACTTTTCCTCGTATGATTAAAGAGTGTTAGAATTTTGCTAAAGTCATTTAACAGTTATTTATGGCCTCTGAAACATAAAATTGCTTACTTTGTAGGAGGATTACGCTATCATGGTATGGCGCCACTGATTTCACATCTCTATGAATTGGGTTTTATGGAAGCAATTGCAATTCCACAGATTGAGTGCTTTCAAGGTACGTTACAAACAGAAGTATGATCTTGATTAGGTATATACCTTTTATTTTCTATTAAAATCCATGTATCAAGTAAAATGTTGCAACGTTCATGGTATGAAGGAAGTACCACTTGGAGATCTCAGAACAATAACTATTATAAGGACTATTAATTTGGGCTGTTAGTTTTTAACATTTTCAACTTGTGTGTGGATCCCATTAACGATAAATTTGTTTGAGATGGGACCTCACAGTATTCAAGTGAGATTAGAAGCAACAACACGCAAAATATATAACATATTGAGTGTGGTGTCTCATACTGGTGCAGGGGCCATACAGTTTGCTCGGACAGAAGGGCTGATACCAGCACCCGAACCCACACATGCCATAGCTGCAGCGATACGAGAGGCACTTCACTGCAAAGAGAGTGGAGAATCAAAAGTGATACTGATGGCAATGTGTGGGCATGGCCATTTTGACCTTCCTGCTTATGAAAAGTACTTGCAGGGTGCCATGGTTGATTTGTCTTTCTCAGAGGACAAGATCCAAGCGTCTCTTGCGAATATTCCACAACTGGCCTAAAAGGTCACACCTTTTGTCTTTTCGAATTCATTATCCTAGAAATTAGTGTGCTTTTTTAAACATCCACACTATTTACATCTGAATAAAATCAATGGTATCATTGTATAACAGTTGACAACCAAAGGTTGTGATAGCATCCTTTTCTTTTGTCCAGTTGAGTCATGTGTCCTAAATTATGTACATACACACATAGTTCTTGACACCATGTACTGAGTGAGCTTCTGTACTTCTGAATTTGAAATCCGCCCCAGCATTGGGTGGTCTATTGGAGCTAAAGGTGGAAATATGGGCGGGTCAGGTAACGTGTGAGAACAGGTTTGAGATTGTTAAGGAGCAACTTTATATGGATAGGGTCTGGCTATATAATTTATTAGTGTATCAGATATACTCACAAAAGTACCATTTATATAATAATCCAATTTTTTTTAATAACACGCTTTAGGTATACAGTTAAAATGACCTTTGGATAACTTTTGACCCATTTGACCCGTTCCACCTGACTAGATTATAGACCCATTCACAATTTGACCCACACATGCTCAACGTGTGAAAGGTAGCAGGCTTGGGTGTGGGTGTATGACTCCCGACTTGTCAAACTGAAACAGCTTTGACTTCTTTATGTGCTCACATGGTTTTTAATGTAATTCAGAGTGTTACAACTAAAAGTACATAACTTTTATATTAATCAAGTGTAACAGAATGGTCGTTAAACTGAACAGAGATAATCTAACTCATTACATGTTTATATTGTAATTCTACCCCGTTTGCTTGTTTGTTCTAGTCGAAACCACCCATTGAAACAAAGACGTTGGCGACAAAGAGGAAAACAGCAGCAAGAAGCGTATACATACGAACCTTGTCTTGGTCGGCTTGGTAAGTTGCCAAGCGCGCAGCCTTACACGAATTGCAGTTGTAACACTTGACATGGAGCGGCTTCTTTAATGTCGCGTTGGCCCATTTCATGCAATCGTCCTTTTCACTTACTTCTTTGAGCGAAATTAACTGGCGTGCACATCTTGGTGGAGGCACACAACACCCCTCCTGAAACCCAAATTCAGTTAACATCATAAAACAATAATCTTATGGGAAATGATATATTGGCCTAAAAATGTACTTAAAGATTGGCCTACTGCCACATGACATCAATCCACGAGTTCTAGAAACTATCTCGCAATATCACTGATGAATGTCATGAGTCATTTGGCAAATCTGTAGGTTTATTTTATGCTAAAGTATCGTTTCTCTAAATCATATAGTATCAATTAAGACAAAATTAAGTAATTAACGCACCCTGTAATATTCATAATAGTCTTCTATTTTCCAATCATCTTTAGCAAAGAACTTTTCAGGTCCTTTGGCTTCTTCACAAAATTGAATCTCGGTCAAGCACTCATTAACATCTTCCCACTGGTGGTCTGCAGCCATGGCCTGAATCAGCCTGGGCTTGTACTCGTCATCTAAAGGCGAATTATTCTTATAAACTTCTTCAAAACTCATTGATGTGGGTTTCCTTAGCCACCCGAACATCAGCAAACGCCAAACCATAATGGCAATAACATAAAGAACACCAAGGTTGATCAAGATATTAAAAAGCCATTGAAACAATTTGAGTTTACACACAATTCCCATGAGCCCAAGAATGCACGAAACCAATACAAGGGTCATAAGCCATGTTGGCCATAACACAGGGTCCTCTAAACATGTTTCGTTGTGAAGTTGCACCACACGCATGCCCATTTCAACAAACCGTCTGCCTAGCATATATATCGAGCCTGAGGTGCCACCAATTAACCAAATGGTGAGCAATAGTTTCCCAAACATTCCCATTCTTTCTTCTTCTTCTCTATTCGATGTCGATATATGTTAAATATGCACAATGTGTTGGAAAATTTAACATCCGCTATAGATAATGAAAAATGAATGTTTTGTTATTTTGTTAGTTATGGTCGTTATATCGGGTAGATTTTTAAAACAACATTTTTGTTGTCCGAATATGTCTCTCCCCCTCTTTCCAAAAAAAGAAATAACATTAGATTGCTTGAAATAGAACATATGGTTGTTTTCCTAAATTATTGGGATTTAATATGATTTTATTCGTAGCAGTAAAATTAAATTGTTATGAGGTGTTTTTGGGGTACAAATGATATTTACACCATGATGTTCACTCATAAATTGAAAAAGTACATTATTTTATTTTATGTATATAATAATACAAAAGTTAGTAATGGACAAGTTTATAAGTTTATATATATATCAAAAATAATGTTTATATATACTTATAGTTCTTTATTTGGAATTTGCTGCAACATTTATTCTATCTATATCTATATCTATATCTATACTCTCTTATAAAGGGTTTATCCATTTTCTTTGAAGACTTACAATTTTAAAGATGCAAAATGACCAAACTAACCCTCACCTATATACTATAACACCCCACATTTTCCATAAATAATATTATATTGAAAACACGGAAGCGAAGAAAATTAATACATATTTAATTAATATACGTTAGAACAAAATCATAAACCGATTATAAGTTAAGTCATGTCAAGTTAAACAGGTTTAACAAACACATAATACGGGGTATTATATAAAACTTAACATTAATTGTTACAAAACATAATCAGAGTAGCAAGCTGTCAAAACATTCCCCAGCTCCTAGAGCATCTACTTTCTGCTACTCACCTATTCAAAATATAATCTGCAGAAAGTAAATGCGAGGGATTAGCACAAAGCTAAGTGAGTGAGTTCATAACACAACATATAAATTAGCATAATCATATAATTGTTTCAAACAACCGCAATACGATATTTCACAAATCAACAACAACTTAACGAGGATCGGTGGCTCTGGGGATAACCGTAATGCCCGGGTGGCTTCCCAAGAACACTTACCCAACCATATCCATATGGCCATACGGACGAGACCGATAACTAGTGGTAGTTGAACTCAAATACAGAATCAAACACACAACAAATGAAGTATGACTCTGTATCATTCATTCAACCCCTGCCTAGTTCAACCAACCATTTAACAACTCGTTGACCTCGTTAACAACTGATGCCCGAAGGCCAAACACGTAGCACATAGGTTCACAGTCAACAAGGTATATCAACTAATCAACAAAACATATTCACGTTTATTCGTTGCAATCAAATGATCACAACTAAATTTAAATGGTGAGCTCTGAATCCACTCACCGATACCGTTGCCTCCAAAATCTCTGATTCCAGAGATCACTTATCTTTCGGAGAATCTGAGAATCAAAAATCAATATAAGTTAGTACTTTGTCTCATAATTTGTAAATATCAAAATGAGCATTTATGTAAAATGCCACAATAGCATTCAATAAGTGCCACTATAAACACCACCTTCTAACCACATGCATTTTGGTGAAATTTGAAAAATCCATCAAGATTAAACATGCAAACGCGATCCTGACTAGTCAGGGCTGGATCGCGTTCGTCCTTAGTCAAAAATTCTGTCACCGAAAAACACTGGCAAACGCGATCCGGATGCTTGGCCTGGATCGCGTTTCTAAGGCCAAAAACTCGAATAGGTCGTTTACAACAATGGAACGCGATCCGGAACCATAGCCGGGATCGCGTTCATCTGTTCTTCAGCTCAAGAACAGACCTGAACGAACTTTAACTCCATTTTCAATATTCAAACTTATCAAACTCGATTCTAATGCATTTAACTAGTTACAAATCATCACATAACATCATATATCACAAACAATCACTATATAACGTACAAGAATCATTCAATTCATCAATTTCATTTATATCTAACATTTGAACTTATAAACTTCATTACCTTTAAAAATGGAGATGATGATGAATAGAAGAAGAAGAAGAAGAAGGTGATGATGATGATAGCTAGTAGATTACAATCTCCAATCACTTTGCAGTTTGATGATTTTATTGGATTTACTAACTAGGGTTTGGTTCTATAAGGAGATGGAATGAAAGGGAATTGGTAAAATGATCCAAAAGTTAGGTCGATCTTTCTTAAAACCGACCTACAACTTTGGGTACTTAATACCCGCTCTAAATCTA
The DNA here is from genome assembly GCA_949592205.1 of Helichrysum umbraculigerum. Taxonomy (NCBI): domain Eukaryota; kingdom Viridiplantae; phylum Streptophyta; class Magnoliopsida; order Asterales; family Asteraceae; genus Helichrysum; species Helichrysum umbraculigerum. The sequence goes on along the minus strand of CATIUR010000001.1, from coordinate 139,302,150 downwards.
TTGTCTGGCACCTAATTGCTAAATGCGAGAAATTCATTTTATTGTTCCGTCAACTTTAATATATTAAAACAAGCAACATTTCATTATCCACAATAAAACCTGAGACCTATTTCACCAACTTTAATAATTAAACAATTATATCACAAATTTATTTAAAACTATCAAATACGAAATTATAAATAGAAAAATACCAGGCTACCGGAGAGGATGTTACAAATCTCCCCTCCTTAAGGAGATTTCGTCCCCGAAATCTCAACACCATCAAACAATCCAGGATATCTGGATTTCATAGACTCCTCAGTCTCCCAAGTCAGGTTGGAACCTAAACTATGTTTCCACTTTACAAGCACCATAGGAATTTGTTTCTTCCTAAGTTTGGTAACCTTCCTATCTAGGATTTCTACCGGTTCTTCAACTAACTTTTGAGTTCTATCAACTTTTAAATCCTTCAAAGGAAGTATTTGTGATTGGTCCTCAATGTTACACCTCCTCAAATAACACACGTTAAACGTACTATGAATACCCGAAAGCTCAGGAGGAAGATCCAACGTCACTAACTGGTCGTTAACCACTTGTCGAATCTTAAATGGACCAATGTATCTAGGTGCCAACTTTCCCCGTTTTCCAAAACGAATTACACCTTTCCACGGGGAAACTTTAAGGTAGACTAGTTCACCTTCAGAAAATACAACCGGTCGCCTTTTCGGATCCGCATACTTTTTCTGTCTATCGCGCGCGGCTTTCAACTTTTCACGTGCAATTGTTACCTTATCCGCGGTCATTTGTACTATGTCGGGTCCAGCAAACTGTTTCTCACCAACTTCCAACCAACATGTCGGTGTTCTACAACGACGACCATATAACATTTCATACGGAGGCATACCGATACTCGAGTGATACGAATTGTTATAAGCAAATTCGACCAACGGAAGATGTGAATCCCATGAACCTCCATATTCCAACACACAGGCACGAAGCATGTCCTCTAATGTTTGAATTGTTCGTTCTGATTGACCATCTGTTTGAGGATGATACGCTGTACTTAGATTTACATTGGTACCCAATTCTTGTTGAAGACTCTGCCAAAAATGCGAAACAAAACGGGAATCTCGGTCTGACACAATTGACACTGGAATACCATGTCTTGATACAATTTCATTAAGGTACAACTGGGCGAGCTTAGTCAAAGAGGTGGTCTCACTCGCAGCAAGAAAATGCGCACTTTTTGTCAACCGATCAACAATAACCCAAACCATATCATTACCTCGAATGGTACGCGGCAGTTTAGTTACAAAATCCATAGTTATATGTTCCCATTTCCACTCGGGAATTTCCAACTGTTTCAGTGATCCATACGGCTTTTGATGTTCAGCTTTAACTTGCGCGCAGATATGACAATTACCAACAAACCGTGCAATGTCAGTTTTCATCGTGGGCCACCAATACAAAGGTTTTAAGTCGTTATACATTCGTGTACTACCGGGATGAACAGTTAACTTAGACTTATGAGCTTCATTCAAAATCGTATCCCGAATTCCGCCAAGTAAAGGAATCCACACCCGAGACTTAAAAGTTTTCAATCCTCTAGAATCGTCCACTAATTCATCTTTTCTTTTCAACATAATTTCGGACTTTAAGTTGTGATCCAACAAAGCTTCTAATTGTACAATTTTGATTCGATCAACCAAGTCAGAGGAAACATTTACCTTCAGATAAAAGATTCGATCAGAAGCACCCTTTCGGCTTAGAGCATCCGCAACCACATTAGCTTTGCCTGGGTGATATCTAATTTCACAATCATAGTCTTTGATTAATTCAAGCCATCGTCTCTGACGCATGTTCAATTCTTTTTGGGAAAACACATACTGCAGACTTTTATGGTCAGTACAAACAACACATCGAGTTCCGTACAAGTAATGTCTCCAAAGTTTTAAGGCAAATACAACCGCTGCAAGTTCTAAATCGTGAGTGGGATAATTCTTTTCATGCGGTTTCAACTGACGAGAAGCATAGGCAATAACTTTATCCCTTTGCATAAGAACACATCCCAAGCCCGAAAAAAAAGCATCACAATAAACAATGAAATCCTCTGAACCCTCCGGTAATGCTAACACCGGTGCCTGACACAACATTTGTCTTAACGTTTGGAATGCATGCTCCTGACGATCAGTCCATACGAATTTCTCATCCTTACGGTTTAATTTGGTTAACGGACCCGCAATCTTAGAAAAATCTTTTATAAACTTCCGGTAATAACCCGCTAATCCAAGAAAGCTCTTTATTTCCGAAGCAGACTTTGGGGCGTTCCATTTCATCACAGCCTCGACTTTAGTTGGATCCACTTTCACACCATCCTTACAAATTACGTGACCCAAAAACTGAACTTCCCGAATCCAAAATTCGCACTTAGAGAACTTGGCATACAACTGTTCTCGTTTCAACGTATCAAGAACCAATCTTAAATGCAGAGCATGCTCATCTTCGGATTTCGAATACACGAGAATATCGTCAATGAAAACAATAACAAATTTATCCAAGAAAGGTCGACAAACCCGATTCATTAAATCCATAAATACAGCTGGAGCATTCGTCAAACCAAAAGGCATAACCAAAAATTCATAATGACCGTACCTAGTACGAAAAGCTGTTTTTGGAATGTCCTCTTCACGAACACGGGCCTGATGATAACCCGATCTCAGATCAATCTTAGAATACACTGAAGAACCCTGCAACTGATCAAATAAGTCATCTATTCTAGGAAGAGGGTACTTATTCTTTACCGTTCTCTTGTTCAACTCTCTATAATCAATACACATGCGCATAGACCCGTCTTTCTTTTTCACAAATAATACTGGTGCACCCCACGGCGAAGAACTAGGTCTAATAAAATCCTTATCTAACAGTTCCTGTATCTGATTCATCATTTTGCGAATCTCAGAAGGCGCTAACCTATAAGGAGCTTTAGCTACAGGCGACGAACCCGGCACAAGATCAATACGGTACTCAACTTCCCTAACTGGTGGCAACCCAGGTAACTCATCAGGAAATACCTCAGAGTATTCACACACAACCGGTACATCGGAAATAACTTTTCTTTCAAGTTTAGCATCAACTACATAAGCTAAGTAGGACTCGCAACCTTTGGATAATGACTTCTTAGCCTTCATCATCGAAATCAGGGGAATAGACATACCATCCCGTTCTCCTCGAGCCACAACGTATGACCCGTCGGAGATTGGGATCCTAATCAACTTTTGGTGGCAATCAATGCTAGCCCTATTCTGACTTAACCAATCCATACCAACTATTACGTCAAAACTAGGGATTGGCATCAACAAGAATGAAATAGGGAAAGTTCGATCATCAATCACAATATTAGCTCCAGTCACCGAGGTGGTAACAGGAACTAATTTACCGCTAACAATTTCTACTTCTACGGGTTTGGTTATCACAGTAGGCACTAATTTCAACTTGTCGCAGAAGCATACAGATATAAAAGTACAAGTAGCACCAGAGTCACATAAAACACGAGCCGGTACAGAATTTATAAAGAATGTACCAGTTATAACATCTTCTGTATGTACCGCCTCATTGACTGTCATTTGAAAAGCCCGACTGGTTGCTGGTGGAGGATTCTTCCTTTTCTGACCGGAAGATGCCGAACTCCCGACCGAACCAAGCCCCGATTTCCCCGCCTCTGGACATTGACCCACTCGATGTCCCTCCTTTTTACAAGTCCAACACACAAAGTTCGGATAACGACAATTTCTTATCTCATGACCAAGATCACCACATTTCAGACACTTATTTGTTTGCGGAGTACACGGCCCTGAATGTCTAGATTTGCATGTACTACACCAGTTCGAACTTCCCGACGAACTACTCTTACTAACATACTTCTTTGTCTGACGATTCCCTTGCCAATTTGATTTCCCTTTACTAAAGGAATCCGCTCTAGACTTTGAAGAATTATCTCTAGATCGTGTTTCACGAGACCCTCTAATGTCACTATCCACGGATCGAGCAAGATTAAAAGCCTGAGATAAACTAGTGGCTAGTCTCACGGTAGTACGATAGTTATGGGGTAAAGTATCCACAAACTGCTCTATCTTCGTCTTCTCCTCCGGAACCCATTGTTGTACAAATCGAAGTTTTTCTGTAAATTGAGCTATCAACTCCTCCATGGTCATACTATCCGTTAATTGAAGATTCACAAAATCCCTCCTAATTTGTGCCATATGGAAATCAGAACAATATTGATTACGCACTACTTGATGAAATTCATTCCATCGTATAGATTCCTTTTGTTGTGGATTAAAATGCCCAGTAATTGAATCCCACCAAACCATGGCATCGTCCTTCAGGCACTGCACAGCAAACTTGACCTTGGATTCTTCCTCACAGCTAATCACATCAAACTTGCGTTCCATATCTCTTAACCAGTTTAAAGCCACAGTGGGATTGGTACTTCCATGGAACTCTGGTGGTTTGCAAGACATAAAAGTTTTAAAAGTACACATCTTATTAGTCTGAGAAGATGGACTAGCACCAAACACCGAAGATTGTTGTTGCAAAAGTTGCCTAGCTGCAGCTTCCTCAGCTTTCCTTTTAAACTCTCTCAGAAATATCAATTCATCTTCTATCTCATGTATATACTCATCCCTATTGGTTTCTTCACCGCCTTGATGAGATGTACATTCACGATTATTAGTCACAACAGGAGGAACAACATACCGAGAGGCATTATTGGGGTTGGGGATCGGTTGTTCGTCATCTGCCATTTCTGAAATCAACACAACACTTGAAACTTGTTAATCGTTAGTACCTATCTACTAACAATTTCACAACCAATGCTAAATCCCATACCCAGGAATGTTTGACATACCACGCTACAGTTTTGGGATTGAACATTCTACAATGCTCAATTACCCCAAAACCATGCTCTGATACCAACTTATAACACCCCACATTTTCCATAAATAATATTATATTGAAAACACGGAAGCGAAGAAAATTAATACATATTTAATTAATATACGTTAGAACAAAATCATAAACCGATTATAAGTTAAGTCATGTCGAGTTAAACAGGTTTAACAAACACATAATACGGGGTATTATATAAAACTTAACATTAATTGTTACAAAACATAATCAGAGTAGCAAGCTGTCAAAATATTCCCCAGCTCCTAGAGCATCTACTTTCTGCTACTCACCTATTCAAAATATAATCTGCAGAAAGTAAATGCGAGGGATTAGCACAAAGCTAAGTGAGTGAGTTCATAACACAACATATAAATTAGCATAATCATATAATTGCTTCAAACAACCGCAATACGATATTCCACAAATCAACAACAACTTAACGAGGATCGGTGGCTCTAGGGATAACCGTAATGCCCGGGTGGCTTCCCAAGAACACTTACCCAACCATATCCGTATGGCCATACGGACGAGACCGATAACTAGTGGTAGTTGAACTCAAATACAGAATCAAACACACAACAAATGAAGTATGACTCTGTATCATTCATTCAACCCCTGCCTAGTTCAACCAACCATTTAACAACTCGTTGACCTCGTTAACAACTGATGCCCGAAGGCCAAACACGTAGCACATAGGTTCACAGTCAACAAGGTATATCAACTAATCAACAAAACATATTCACGTTTATTCGTTGCAATCAAATGATCACAACTAAATTTAAATGGTGAGCTCTGAATCCACTCACCGATACCGTTGCCTCCAAAATCTCTGATTCCAGAGATCACTTATCTTTCGGAGAATCTGAGAATCAAAAATCAACATAAGTTAGTACTTTGTCTCATAATTTGTAAATATCAAAATGAGCATTTATGTAAAATGCCACAATAGCATTCAATAAGTGCCACTATAAACACCACCTTCTAACCACATGCATTTTGGTGAAATTTGAAAAATCCATCAAGATTAAACATGCAAACGCGATCCTGACTAGTCAGGGCTGGATCGCGTTCGTCCTTAGTCAAAAATTCTGTCACCGAAAAACACTGGCAAACGCGATCCGGATGCTTGGCCTGGATCGCGTTTCTAAGGCCAAAAACTCGAATAGGTCGTTTACAACAATGGAACGCGATCCGGAACCATAGCCGGGATCGCGTTCATCTGTTCTTCAGCTCAAGAACAGACCTGAACGAACTTTAACTCCATTTTCAATATTCAAACTTATCAAACTCGATTCTAATGCATTTAACTAGTTACAAATCATCACATAACATCATATATCACAAACAATCACTATATAACGTACAAGAATCATTCAATTCATCAATTTCATTTATATCTAACATTTGAACTTATAAACTTCATTACCTTTAAAAATGGAGATGATGATGAATAGAAGAAGAAGAAGAAGGTGATGATGATGATAGCTAGTAGATTACAATCTCCAATCACTTTGCAGTTTGATGATTTTATTGGATTTACTAACTAGGGTTTGGTTCTATAAGGAGATGGAATGAAAGGGAATTGGTAAAATGATCCAAAAGTTAGGTCGATCTTTCTTAAAACCGACCTACAACTTTGGGTACTTAATACCCGCTCTAAATCTATTGTCTGGCACCTAATTGCTAAATGCGAGAAATTCATTTTATTGTTCCGTCAACTTTAATATATTAAAACAAGCAACATTTCATTATCCACAATAAAACCTGAGACCTATTTCACCAACTTTAATAATTAAACAATTATATCACAAATTTATTTAAAACTATCAAATACGAAATTATAAATAGAAAAATACCAGGCTACCGGAGAGGATGTTACATATACTTTCCTTTTGCTAATAAAAGGGTTTATCCATTTTCTTTGAAGACTTACAATTTTAAAGATGCAAAATGACCAAACTAACCCTCACCTATATACTTTCCTTTTGCTAATAAAAGTTGACCAACATTAAGTAAGCTGACCAAATTAATTAAACAGTATATACTTTCCTTCTGTTTTTGTGAAGAAAAAAAAAGTAACCAAACATTAAGAAACCAAAAAACATGTCGAACATCATGAATCATGAATAACAATTAATAAATAACCCGCTGCTTTGCGCGGGCTTAACGCTAGTCTTTTTGGATAAGATTTATCACCTTTTACTATTTATGAGTCTTCTAAACAATAAGTTTGACAATATTAGCTGATATCTAACAATATTATTATTCATTTGATCATTTCAATTTCAAAGATCAATGTATTGCCTTGAATATTTCAAGAGCAAACTATCAATATATAAAAAGAAATTACTTATTTAAAAGAGACTAATTTATGTTATTTCTATTCTAATATAGTGTTTAAAAGTTTAAATGTTTTTATCAATGTCTTGCACAATATTCGTTTCTTACTACTTTTTAATTTGAAGAGCAAAATTTTTTTAGAACGATAAGTGCTTGAGTTGGTAATACACAAGTTTATTTAGGTATATATCAATTACAAAGTTGATATTATTGATAGAATATTTTTAGCTAATGTTTATCTAGTAGGGAGTATTAAAAAGGGCAGGCAAGTTTGTTTAAAATTGTGAATTATAAAAATTAAAATTTTTTTATTATTATAAATGAAAAAGTAAAAAGTAATGAATTTTATATAAAATACACGGAAATGCCCTAGCAACTGGCAAGGTGAACCGTAAACGGTAACTCCTCCACCTCAGTCGTATTTATGCAATTGAAGCTTGTACCTTCATGTACAATACCTAGAAACGGCGGCCCAAATTCATTCTTGCAACATCAGATTCTTTTTCTGTATACTGAGAAGATCGGAAACTGTGATTGAGAATTAGGGCACCAATTTACGCAGCGTTGGTCACCATCATCAAATCGCTCGTAATTCTAATTCATCCAAGGTTATCTCCACTTTCTTCATCCAAGGTTATCTCCACTTTCTTCTAGGTTTCAATCCTATTCTGATTCTTAGACATAATTTTAATTCAATGCTCTGAATTTATTAAGTTATAATAGAATTATGGCCTTTAAAATTACATTTGCAATGGAATTCAGACTGTGCATATAGAATCAACAGATTATAGTATGCTAATTAGTCCATTATCATGTACATTAGCTGTAAAAATCAGGTTGTATATGTTTTCCTTAAGCTGCAGCTTAAGCTAGTACACTGTTGATGTGTTAGAGAAAGTAATAGTAATAAACTTGGTTAGGAGGCTATGTAGTAGGTTGGATCGTGTAGCAGGTGATGATACACCTGCATAATTTGTTGTATGGATGGATACATTCAAAGTGTTTACGAATTTCTGGTCATTATTACTGCACATTTAGGGTATAGGCTAGAATAGGTTGTTTCACTACTTGCCATGACAGTAACAAAGTGCATTTCTTTTTCTGCTTATAATCCGATTTACTTGTACACTCTTTGCTGTGTGCACATTATTATTCGTAGACATCAACACTTCAAAGTTACATTATAAATATTAGTTAGGTGACATGAATTTGGTTAACTTTGTTGTGGCTGCTTTCAAAGGTTTGTGTTAATTGATGTCCACAAATATTAGAGCATCTCGTTCTGCGTGCAATAATTTTTTCGGACTTTAAATGGTAGAAGATACCATTATCTATCTTAGTATATTACCGATGATGGAAAATAGTTCTCAGCCGATATTGTATTGTTTGTTTTTTTACTTTTTTACCGGTGTTGCTATCTCTCTATTTGGAAGCTCCATTATAGTAGTAACCTTTAGTTAGCAGCTGTGCTTTTGCTTTTGTGTGTACTAGTGTTCAGCATCGCTTGTTGTATTTTACAAAAGGATTGCTTGGATACAACCTTTTAACTCTGAAGTGATGATTATCTAGGAGGTACTGATTGTCATTGTTGGTCTGGACTCAGGGTATACTATAATTTGCAATGGGAAGTAAAGGTAGACTTCCCCCTCATCCTTATCGACGTCCTCTTCCTGGCCCTGGCCTAGGACATCATGATTCGATTCCTCCTGAAATGATTCCTCAACATGGTGGTTTCCCTCCATTTGATATGATGCCACATCCAGAAATCATGGAACAGAAGCTTGCTGCACAACATGTCGAGATGCAGAAACTTGCGACAGAAAATCAGAGGTTTGCTGCTACTCATGGGACCTTGAGGCAAGATCTTGCAGCCATACAACATGAGCTGCAAATGTTACATAATCATGTGGGAGCTATAAAATCAGAGAGAGAACAACAAATAATGGGCCTTTTAGATAAAATTGGGAAAATGGAAGCAGATCTCCAAGGGGCGGAGCCACTTCAGTCTGAACTGCAAAAGGCAAGGGCAGATGCACAGAGCTTGCTTTCAGCTAGGGATGAACTTGTTTCAAGAGTGCAGCAATTGACAGAAGATCGTCAAAGAGTTCATATGGATTTACAGCAGGTTCCTTCTCTGATGTCGGAACTTGAGGGTCTTAGGCAAGAGTATCAGCATTGTAGGTAATTGTTCTGCTTGAAGTTGTTAATGTTCAATCTTGTAGTCTTTTTTTCAATGATGCTTTGCGAAAGCATTTTTCTGGAACTTTGGTTTGAGACATAATGTATATTGCGAAGTTATAATGAATAATGTACTTTTGGTTCTGGGTAATTTTCAGGGCAACTTATGATTATGAAAAGAAATTGTACAACGACCATCTTGAGTCTCTTCAGGTGATGGAAAAGAACTATATGACGATGGCAAGTGAGGTGGAAAAGCTTCGAGCAGAACTAAAGAAACATGCTGAAATTGACAGGAGGGCTGGTACATCATTTTCAATCTAATATGTTTTTTTTCTTCTGTTTCCTTGTTATGATTTTGTATGGCATTGATTAACTTCCCATTTATACAGCAGCTGGGCCTGGGCCTTATGCTGGCTTTACTGGGCACAATGAGAAAGAAGCTTCTGGCCACTATCTTGTTGGACAGAACACGTATGATGATCCCTATGGTGTTCCTCAGGTTAGAAGAATCCTTCTGTTTTCTTTTCCTATATTTGATTCGATTTCTTGTGTGATGAACCTAATATTACTATTTGCGTATTATATATGACACTATACTATAACAAGGATGAAATGAACCAGTTCTTATCTGTCTTTGGGGCTTAAAATATATTTTATTTCTGTCTATCTGATGCTTCCGTCTAGCTTACTGTATATATTACTTGTTAATAACATATTGGATGACAGGGACGTGGTCCACTCCCTGGAGGTGGTGGTGCTGCAGCTGCTGACGGGAATACTCCAGTTGGAGCTCAATCTGGGCCTGCTGCTGTGAGGCCTGGTTATGATGCCTATAGAGGATCTGCACCTGCTGGTCCAGGTTATGATATGCAGAGAGGACCTGGTTTTCATAAAGGACCTGGCATGCCAGCCTACGATCCACTAAGAGGACCTGGTGTACCTTCTTATGATCCACAAAGAGGACCTGGTGCACCAGCTTATGATCCACAAAGAGGTCCTGGTGTACCTTCTTACGATGCACAAAGAGGCCCTAATGCACCAGGTTATGACCCCCAAAGATATGAAGCACACAGAGGACCTGCTGGACCTGGTTATGATTCGTACAGAGGACCTGGTGGAACCGGTTATGATGCACGTAGAGGATCTAATCCTGATCCTCAAAGGGGAACCACTTATGATGCACAGAGAGGACCGCAGTTCGGTGGGCCTGGCTATGATGTGCATAGAGGAGCCAACTTTGAGTCTCCCAAAGGCCCTTCTGGGCCGCAAGGGCAGATATTGCAGCAGACAAATAATACGTCTTTTAGTTCTGTGGCAGCAGCTGCTCATGCTGGAGGTGGTTTTCAGGGAGCACAGGTGCCACCACCACCGCCACCAGCAGCAGATGGTAAGCACCCCGGTCGCAGATAGGCATCCTCTGATTGCAATCCAAATTAAATCTCGATTTTGTTTCTATTTATCATTTTCGTTTAATGTTGTAAGGTAGAAAGAGTTTTTTTTTTATAAGTAATTTGCCTAATACACAATAGTATTGCAGCATCCATCTCTATATATTATAAACATTTATATAATACAAATGGAACGTTTTAAAAATTTCTGGATTGTTTATTAGCGTTCATAAATGCTCCATGCCTTCATCCTACAAAAAATTAGGAGCTTGTCTGAGCCCAGCCCTAGCTTGGCTCATTAGCTTTTTGAGGTTGGGCCCTGGACACAGCCAGGCTCTGAACTTGATCTTTACTTGTTCAGTCAATAATTAATGTGGATAAGCTTCTGCCAACGATTGAACATATATGTTTATCACTTTAAGCTTGACAAACTTGAGCCACCCTGATTTTTTGGACGATCAATTTAGTTGGCATGGGCATGTTAAGTGCTTCGATAAATCGTTGCTTTATAGCTTTTTATTACAGCTTGAAAGTCGAAAACATGACCTTTAAATGCTATTACTGGAAAATTCCGCAAGAATAACAGTATTTAAGTTTATTTGATTTCTTCTGTTGAAAAAAGCAAGCCATGACTATTCGCTTGGAGCATTAGCAATGGCACGGGGTTGGCCTTGGGATTGAGTGGGGTCAGTGGGGTTCTACTCAGGGCAGCTTGGGGTTGGCATCAGACAAATCAAAAATTGCATTCCAATGTCGAATCTCTCTATCTTTCTTTCTTTCTTTTTTGTTGGTTTCTTCTTTTTTTCTGTTTTATATTTGGGGTGAAAATGGGGTTGAAAGGGGATCCATTGGGTGAAAATGGGGTTGAAATGAAAAGTTAGTGAAATGCTAATGTGGCGTTGATGTGCCAAGTGAGGTTGCTTGGGGTTGTGATTACCATTGTATATGCTCTTAGTTGTATTGTATCGAAGTTACTTTCTTGAACCATAGGGTTACGTGTTCAAGTCCCGATGTTATCCTATGTTCAAGGGTAGTGATTCGTACACCATCAATTTTTCTCCGTACACCAATAAACATACTTTAAGTTGTTGTAGTGTACAACAGTCTAAAGCATATTTAATGGTGTACGTAGAAAAATTGGTGATGTACCAATCATCACCCTATGTTTCAAGTCCTGATGTTAGATAATTGTATATATGTAATGAATGTGAATGTAACCTATTGCCTTTCAAGAAAGCATTATTTTTAATTGTTCATCTACTTATAGTGATAGCAGAATAAAAATCCACAAAACCCGTGTACGGTGTTTCATATTGACAACTAGATTATAAACCGGTGTTAAAAGTTAAAACATTAGTGTGACTAATAGGTTACCCGTGCTAAGTAGCGATATTGGATGAGAAGAAAACGTTGCTTGGTGATGATTCCGAAGGAAATCCAAACACTTTCGGTTTAAAAGATCATGACGGGTTACGAGATTCGGACGATCGTAATTAAATTTATGTATCTGCTTAGAAAAAAAAAGACATGTAGTTGTAATTTTTATTTGTTAGAAAAAACAATATAATGGTAAAAAGGAAAGGATTTCAACAAGAGGAACGCAAAAGATTCAATTTAATTTGGTAGGGTAGTTGAGTAATTTTCGATCTTCAAAATTTTGAAATTTTAAGCCTTTAGTACAAATCTTTTATAAGGGTTAAGATAAGATAAAATGTTATACGTATTTGAATTTTAATTTCTACAATTAAAGAAATGTATTTGAACTTGAAAGTACCTACATTGTGTGTTTGCTGGTTAGAATTGAAAGTTTGTAATTGAAACTTGAACTTGAGCTTAATAATGTGCAATAACATAAATAAACACAAAAATAAAAAACTCAAACGTTTACATGAAGGGTATTTATGTAGTTATAATATTCATAAGCTGTATAATTTTTTAATTTATATTTCAAGTAGATTAATTTTTGAGATTGGTTCATGAACGGTAAGTCCTTTTTGGACGCAAGTGGACGGCAAATGGATGGGTGTATAGGGTAGTGCCACATATGCTTCTTTATTTCTCCGCCTCCTTCATTTCTCCACCTTTTTTATTTTTTTAATCTTATCATTTCTCCTCCACTTTTTTTCTTAATTTTTTTAGTGTTTTATTTTTTTATATTAATCTTGTTTCTTATTATTACTTTTTTTATTTTTTTTTCTTTTTTCTTTTTTGCATTTTTTAAAGTGCTTGCTATCATTTTTTTTTCAACCATTTCATTGAACCCTTTTCATAGCTTGTTATCATTATTTTTATTTTTTTCCCGCATTTTCGACCTTTTTTCAGTTGTTGTTTTACCTCACGTTATAATATGTAAATACAATTTTATATATGGTACTACCAAAAAAAAAAATTATGTGATGCACAATATTCATACATTGAATAAAATAAATTCTAATCTAACAAAGTTATAACTTCAATACATTGTAAATTTACAATTATGATGCACCAAGATTTTTAACTATGATGCACCAAGATTTTATACATTAATGATATTTATCATATATATAAAAGTCGGAGCGTCATATTTATAACTACGATGCACCATATTTTATAACTATAACGCATCATATTTTGTAACTACGATGCACCATGTTTTATAACTATGATGCCCTACCATTTAATTCAATAACGATATTTTATAGTATATTTTGAAAGTCGATACATGCTATTAAAACACTCGATGCACCATGTTTTATAATTATGATGAAGCATGTTTTTATAACTATGATGCACCATGTTTTATAACTATGATGCACCACATTATAGTTTAATAATGATGTTTTATAGTATATATAAAAATTCAATGTATGATATTTTAAACACTCGATGCACCATGTTTTATAACTATGATGAACCATATTTTACAACTATGATGAACCATGTTTTATAACCTATGATGCACCATTTTTAATTTTATAACGATATTTTATAGTATTTTTGAAAGTCGATGCATCATAATAAAAATTTAGTGAACACAATAATTTAGTTTTATTGCATCTTGTTTTTAATATTAATGTGCATCATTGTATTTAATATATGGTGCATCACAAATTTTAAAATGATATAAAAAAAGTAAAAACTAAATAGGAAAAAATGTTAAAAACTAATTTTTTTAGATTTTTAAAGTGATATTTTTCAAAAAAAAAAAAAAAATAAAAGACAAAACAATTTTTATTTAATTATTTATTAATTTTTTAACAAAAGTGTTATAGAAGATTTTACATGTTTAAAAATTTAATTTTTTAAATTTAAATTTTATTTAATAATAAATTTTTTTAACAAAAAGTATATTAAAAAAAATGAAATAGAAAAAAAATTGAAGAAATAAAGAAAGAGGGAGAATTGGATAAAAAATGTGGAGAAATGAGAAATGGAGGGGGAAATGAATAAAAATGTGAAGAAATGAGGAGACACATGTCACCTCCTCATTGGCTTCTCTCTCTTCCCTCACTTTTACCCCTTCTTCCAGGAACCTCACCCTTACTTTTTCGATAAACATCTATATTTTTATAAAGTAGACTTCAAATGTCTACATCAATTTTGAGTGAGAATATACTTTTCAAACTTGCACGACTTCAAAACGCTTATATGATACAACTTTTCAAACATAATGAAATATACTTTTCAAGTATAACACTTCGAAATCAATGTGATAACATCAAGACTATTATTACAATTAATCACCAACGGGCCGTACACGTTTTCAAATACTCAAATCAAACAACCAAATCGGGGTAATTTGGACATCGAGTTAAACGAACAATTTCAATGGTAGTCTTTCGAGATGCCGATACAATTAATAACCATCAAGTGTCGTGGACACATTCAGGTTTCAAGTCTTTGGACATCAATTCACAGCTAATCACTTCAAGTTTATTTAATTAAACACTACAAGACTCAGGTGAGTTTCATGGCCCCATTTTCACTATTTTACAACTAGGGGTGTGATATTACTGCTCATTTTGTTTTACAAGTAGAACGCAAGTACAAACTATCGAATACTACATGAGTTTCAAGCTAATCAATTTAAAGTCCTCTATAGCATAGTCTCTAATATTTTAGCGTGAATGTTAGTATATGATATCATATGGGATTGACAATCCTCATCCGGGTTAGCACGCACTAACCGGTCAAACGGATGTATTAGCATTTGGGAAGACGAGTGTGGATTAGACACTCGTAGGAGGCAAAACTAGTTAGGTTTCCTTAATTGGACCTAGCACTCAAGTTAAGCTCAGACTATGTGCTCATGGATTGTATACCTTTTATTTTGCTTAATTGCATTTTAAATTCAATATAAATCTTGCGGTTCTTACAACTATACATTGACGTACAAACCTGTGAGCTCACCAGCGTTTTCGCTGACCCATTTTAGTATGTATCACAGGTACCCAGCAGTAGGTTGGCTGCACAGGCAGGGACTATTAGCTCGAGTCAGCATACATACAACTAGAGATTTGATTGCATTATTATATTTTGTAAAAGTAATTATGCCATGTAATCTCTCCAAATTCAGGAATCGGGCTAATGTAACATTATTTTGATGTAAACGTTTACTTTATTAATACAAGTTTAAAACGACGCATATAGTGGTCGTTCATTATATCTTATGTGCTTTGTATATTGATTAGTGACACCCAAATCGAGCTTCCGCAAATCATTAAATTTGGGGGTGTCACAGATTGGTATCAGAGCCTAAGGTTGTAGTGAACTAGGTTGCATGTAGTGGGCCTAGACTATGACCGTTAGGCAGTATTTCCTCATTATGCATGACTGGTTCAGAAATTACCGCATACGACTTTAATTTAACATAGCCTGATCAACTATGTACAATTAAGGAAAGATGATGTAAGGTCTGAAACGATCATGTTGAACAGGAATACACTAGTTGACTCTGACCTCGAGAGAACCGGGACTCAAACAAGTCTGTGCTAGACACCCAATAGGCTATTATGTGATACTAAGTATACATAGTTAGGCCTCGTTACAAACTTAGGCTATATTATATAAATTATTCTATGGATATAGGCCTCATTCTTTCTAACGCTTTGTCTCAGAATGGCAAACACACCACCAAGTTCATCACGCTCCTATCCACATGAATCACGAAACTCAAGGGTAGCTAGGAGGGACACCAGGTTGCCTCGAGCTAGCCCATATTCAACTCACCCCACTCTACCGGGCTTAACCACTAGAGTACATCACCACGAACAACGACTTAACGCTATGGATATCGAACTCCAAGAAACTCGTGAAATCTGGAGACTCACAGCTATGGAACGAATCGAACAAGTCTCCGAAGATCACGAGCACACTGTTAGCACCATGAACACTCTTCAAAATCAAGTGGAAGAAACAGTCGAAACCATGGAGGTTGTCCACAACCAAGTGATTGGCAACCGAAATGAAATCTCCGTCCTACAATCAAGGCTGCATCAGTGCGAGACACGTCTAAGGGAAACCGAGGACGCCCTCCGAACGGCCAACAGACTCGCAGAGTCTGTGGCCCATCTCAACGCACTGCTGCCACAACTCAACTTACGTCAATATTAGCTTAGGCTGAATCTGTACCCTAATATGCTTTCGTAGGACCTATGTAATTCGACCGGATGTAACAATTCCCGGTACTTTTGTAAAACATCTAATCATGTAACTTTTGGAACTTGTAATTTGGAATTGTTTATCACCTTTTGAACTCGTAATATCAATTGACAATTCCCCTCGATTATTCTATATTAGTGATTTTACATTGCGATGTCGTATGTTACCGCTTTTACATATATGCATCTATTGTAATTTTCATTCTGGTACAATTTCTTATGTACCTTTTGTTTCTTTCTTTCTTGAAGAATCATGCCGCCCAAGAAGAAAAGTTACAGTGATGCGGAAATCAATGCTATCGTTTCTCGAGATGTGGCCGATGCCTTGGCTGCTCGGGACTCGCCTCGAAACTCCCGAAATACTGGTGAAGCTCCCAGTAATACCCCTGTCATCAAGCCTTGTTTTTACAAGGATTTTCTCAGCTGCAAACCCCTCTATTTCAAAGGCACAGAAGGTGCTATCGGTCTGATCCGTTGGATCGAGCGTATGGAATCCGTCTTCAACCTCTGTAACTGTACTGAAGACAACAAGGTAAAGTTCGCTGCATACACCTTTCAAGAAGGTGCACTCACGTGGTGGAATACCCACGCCAACTCCGTAGGTCTTGAGATAGCTAATCAGCTACCTTGGGCCGAGCTGAAGAAGAAGTTGAGGGAGAAATACTGTCCCGAAGAGGAACTGCACCGGTTAGAAGAAGAGTTCTGGCACCTGAATGTGCAGGGAACTGATATTGCTGGATACACTGTCAAATTTCAGCAGTTTGCGTTGCTATGTCCGGGTTTGGTAGAACCGGAATCAAAAGGGATCAAAAAGTACATTCGCGGCCTTCCTGAGAATATTCAGGGGAACGTCGCATCCTCCAAGCCAACCACCACTGAAAGTGCTATTCGGCTAGCACACGAACTCATGGCGCTAGTGGTCAGCCGTGAGACATCAACCACTTCTTCCAACAACAAGCGTAAATCCATCGAACACCACAGCAACCACCAGCCAAAGAAACCCACCACCATCCAAGTCTACAATACCAACTCCGAACCCCAGCGAACCTACACTAGGGACAGACCCTACTGTTCCAAGTGTAACTACCACCACCACGGCTCATGCAAGTCTCCCTGCAACAACTGCAGGAAGTACGGGCATTTAGCTAAGGATTGCCGAGCTCCAAAAACCAACAACAACACCTCACAACCCAAGACCTGTTACGAATGTGGGGAAAAAGGACATTTCAGGGATGCATGTCCCAAACTGAAGAACCAGAGCAACAACAACAACAATAACCGCAACAACAACAACAACAACACACGAAGTAGGGCCTTCGTCATCAACTCCGGGGACGCCCGCCAAGACCCGAATGTGGTCACGGGTATGTTCCTCCTCAACAACTTAACTGCTTCAATTCTGTTTGTTACCGGTGCTGATAGGAGTTTTATTTCTGATGAGTTTTGCCCACTACTTGACATCACCCCAGTTGCCTTAGATGTTAAGTATACGGTAGAGCTTGCAAACGGTAAACTTATGGAAACCAAGAGTATGATCCCTAATTGCTCTTTAAATCTAGCCGACGAAATTTTCTCAATAGATCTCATGCCTGTTAAGATAGGAAGTTTCGATGTTATTGTTGGAATGGACTGGTTGTCCAAGCATATGGCTGAAATTATCTGTGGCGACAAAGTTATTCGTATACCTCTCGCCACCGGTGGAACTTTAATCATACAGGGGGAGACCGGTGGGACGAGACTCAATATCATGTCTTGCTTGAAAACCCGCAAATTTCTGAAAAAGGGCTATCCCGCAATCCTCGCGCACATCATGGAGAAAAAGTCGGAGGAGAAGCGACTTGAGGATGTACCAATTGTCCGAGACTTTCCTGAAGTCTTTCCTGAGGAACTGCCTGGTCTACCACCACCAAGACAGGTTGAGTTCTCAATCGATCTCGTGCCAGGTGCTGCGCCGGTGGCACGAGCACCATATCGTTTAGCTCCATCCGAACTTCAGGAGTTGTCTGCCCAATTACAGGAACTTCTGGAAAGAGGATTCATCAGGCCGAGTTCTTCACCTTGGGGAGCTCCGGTCCTATTTGTCAAAAAGAAAGATGGTTCTTTCCGAATGTGTATCGACTACCGAGAGTTGAACAAGTTGACCGTCAAGAACCGATACCCACTTCCCCGAATCGATGACCTGTTCGACCAACTTCAAGGATCGAGTTGTTATTCAAAGATTGATCTTCGATCAGGTTATCATCAATTGCGTGTTCGCGACGCCGATATTCCTAAAACCGCCTTCAGAACCCGTTACGGGCATTATGAATTTCAAGTAATGCCATTCGGTCTAACTAACGCACCGGCTGTATTAATGGACCTTATGAATCGGGTGTGTAAACCTTACCTTGACAAGTTTGTCATTGTCTTCATCGATGACATCCTCATATACTCACGAAGCGAACAAGAACACGCGCAACATCTCAGAACCATCCTAGAACTGCTTAAGCACGAGGAGCTTTATGCCAAATTCTCTAAGTGTGAGTTCTGGATTCAAACTGTTCAATTCCTTGGTCACGTTATCGATAGTCAGGGAATTCATGTGGATCCGTAAAAAATCGAGGCTATCAAAGACTGGCAATCGCCAACCACTCCGACCGAAGTACGGCAGTTTTTAGGACTGGCCGGTTATTACCGACGATTCATCGAGAACTTTTCAAAAATAGCCTTACCACTCACGACACTGACTCAGAAAGATAAAAAGTTCGATTGGACTGATAAACAAGAGTCAACATTTCAACTCCTGAAACAAAAGCTTTGCAGTGCTCCTATCCTATCATTACCCGAAGGCACCGATGACTTCGTGGTATACTGAGATGCTTCTCATCAAGGTCTTGGTTGCGTCCTGATGCAGCGAGACAAAGTCATAGCTTACGCTTCACGACAACTCAAGATTCACGAAAAGAATTACACCACCCACGACCTCGAGTTAGGAGCCGTTGTTTTTGCCCTCAAAATTTGGAGACATTACCTCTATGGCACTAGGTGCACAATCTTTACAGACCACAAAAGTCTCCAACACATATTCGATCAGAAGGATCTCAACATGAGACAACGTCGATGGGTCGAGTTGCTTACTGATTACGACTGCGAACTCAAATATCATCCAGGCAAAGCGAATGTTGTTGCCGATGCCCTCAGTCGAAAAGAGCGAGTGAAACCACTTCGGGTCCGAGCTCTCAGTATGATCATTCACAACAATTTAAACATTCAAATTCTCACTTCTCAACTCGAAGCCTTGAAACACGAAAACGTCAAAGATGAAGCCTTGCGGGGCATGGATAAACAATTCGAAGTCAAACCTAACGGGATTAAGTATTTCTCAAACCGAATCTGGTTGCCTAAATTTGGGAACCTACGAGACTTGGTGATGGATGAAGCTCACAAGTCCAAATATTCTATCCATCCGGGATCCGATAAAATGTATCACGGTATCAAGGATTTCTACTGGTGGCCGAACATGAAAGCTGAAATCGCCACCTATGTCAGCAAGTGCCTTACTTGCTCCAAGGTCAAAATCGAATATCAAAAACCATCTGGTTTACTTCAACAACCAAGTCTTCCTGAATGGAAATGGGAACAAATTGCCATGGACTTCATAACCAAACTACCCAAGTCCTCGAGCGGTTGCGATACCATTTGGGTGATCATGGATCGTCTCACAAAGTCGGCTCACTTCCTGGCAATTAAAGAATCCGACAAAATGGAACGCCTCACCGGTATTTATCTGAAGGAAATCGTGATCAAACACGGTGTTCCAATTTCAATTATCTCCGATAGAGATAGTCGTTTCACTTCACAATTTTGGCAATCACTTCAAAAATCCCTGGGTACTCGACTTGATATGAGTACCGCATATCATCCTCAAACCGACGGCCAAAGTGAACGAACAATTCAAACACTAGAGGACATGCTACGGGCCTGCGTAGTAGACTTCGGTGTAAACTGGGAAAAACACCTACCATTGTGCGAGTTCTCGTACAACAACAGTTATCATACCAGCATTAGGGCTGCACCCTTCGAGGCACTGTACGGTCGTAAGTGCCGGTCACCTATCTGTTGGACCGAAGTTGGGGATAGCCAACTCACAGGTCCAGAAATCATTCACGAGACGACCGAAAGAATCGTTGAAATTCAAAACAAGCTCAAGGCCGCGCGTGATCGTCAGAAAAGTTATGCTGATGTGAGACGCAAACCACTCGAGTTCCAAGTTAGGGATCGAGTATTACTTAAAGTATCGCCTTGGAAAGACGTAATCCGATTTGGCAAACGAGGGAAGTTAAATCCCAGATACATTGGACCATTCGAGATCCTTGAGAGGATTGGTCCAGTGGCATATCGATTGCAGCTGCCATCCGAACTCAGCAGCGTGCATCCCACTTTTCATGTTTCAAATCTGAAGAAGTGTCTGTCTGATGAGACACTTATCATTCCACTCGATGAAATTCGAGTTGACGAGAAACTTCACTTTGTTGAGGAACCCGCCGAAATCATGGACCGTGAGGTCAAACAACTTAAACAAAGTCGTATTCCCATCGTCAAAGTTAGGTGGAATTCGCGGCGCGGTCCGGAATTCACCTGGGAACGGGAAGACCAAATGCGACTCAAGTATCCTCAACTCTTCACTAACTCAGCATCAAACACGACTTCAACATAAATTTCGGGACGAAATTCTTCTAACGGGGGGAGAATGTGACACCCGTCAGCTTAGGACTAGAATTTAGTGCCTAATCAAGTTTTAATACATGTAATTAGTTTTGTGTTAGGCTAATTAATGTATCAATTATTATATATATTGTTGAATATATATCTACACAATTATGCGGTTTGTTTAAATCGTACGAATTTCAAATCGAATGAATTTCAATACAATAAATACGGACGTTGGTGAACAATTTTACTAAGTAATACAAATATTATTTAATAACTCAATTTTTATTTAGAATATTATCTATTGTGATATTTCGTATCCAAATTTTATTACACAATTAATGTAAACGAGAATAAATTTAAATTGCGCAAACAAAATGAGGCAAATCACCTTTTATAATATAATTATTAAATATTTAGTAAAATACTTCAACAATAATACTGAATAATTATTCGTATTTTAAAACGTATAATAAAACATATAAAATGAATATTTAACGTGTTAACGATCGGGAAAACGAACACCGCACGGAGCGCGGAGGCGCAGGCTGAAAGATGGAACTTCCAACCAAAACCACCTCCACCCCTTTCTTTTTCTTCATTTCCCATCTCTTTCCTCTCTCTCCTCTCTTCTTTTCTCTCAAAGAACTCCATCACCACCACCACTCTAAATCGCCAAAATACACCACCAATCGGCCACGGATCATCAAGATTTTTAAAGAAAAAGAACCACCACGACACGATCTACCTTTTCATCTTTTCGGATTTTCAATCCGACACTTTGTAAGTTTTCCGACAAAAGTCGAAACCTCTCGTTTTCACTCATTATTACATGTTTATAGTTTATATATGTTTAAAATGTCCAAATATGGGCTGGGTAAAAGTTTTGTATCAAACGGTGGCCGGAAAACTCGTTTTCGACACAAACTCCGGCCAACAGACCGCAACGTCGCAGTTGGCCCAGACATATTGCGACATCAGCTGCGACGTCGCAATAATAATCACTACGTCTCATATAGCGACATCATCCCTAACGTCGCCTTAACTGGCAGACGTCGCATTTAGCGACGCAAACCCTTACGTCGCAGAAATCAACAACGTCGCCTATAGCGACGCCAAGTACAACGTCACATTAAATTGCGAAAGTCGCACATAGCGACGCCGTGCTCAACGTCGCAGTTGGGATCTGCGACGTCGCACCCAACGTCGCACGAACCAGAACCTCAAAAACACAGATTTTTACTAAGTGTCGAGACTCAAAATTTATCACTCGATTTTACCCAAATTCAAATCCCAGATGCGTTTTTCACCAAAGCAATATAGTAGAAATAAAAATTTTTCGAGCTGACCTGGCATCTCGACCCCAGCCAGGGGCCAACCCCTTGGACCCCGCCAGGGGCGCTGCCCCCGGACCCCCGTACTTAGATTCCGTAAGCACATTTCTCACCAAGTGTCAAACTTGCACGACTTCAAAACGCTTATATGATACAACTTTTCAAACATAATGGAATATACTTTTCAAGTATAACACTTCGAAATCAATGTGATAACATCAAGACTATTATTACAATTAATCACCAACGGGTCGTACACGTTTTCAAATACTCAAATCAAACAACCAAATCGGGGTAATTTGGACATCGAGTTAAACGAACAATTTCAATGGTAGTCTTTCGAGATGCCGATACAATTAATAACCATCAAGTGTCGTGGACACATTCAGGTTTCAAGTCTTTGGACATCAATTCACAGCTAATCACTTCAAGTTTATTTAATTAAACACTACAAGACTCAGGTGAGTTTCATGGCCCCATTTTCACTATTTTACAACTAGGGGTGTGATATTACTGCTCATTTTGTTTTACAAGTAGAACGCAAGTACAAACTATCGAATACTACATGAGTTTCAAGCTAATCAATTTAAAGTCCTCTATAACATAGTTTCTAATATTTTAGCGTGAATGTTAGTATATGATATCATATGGGATTGACAACCCTCATCCGGGTTAGCACGCACTAACCGGTCAAACGGATGTATTAGCATTTGGGAAGACGAGTGTGGATTAGACACTCGTAGGAGGCAAAACTAGTTAGGTTTCCTTAATTGGACCTAGCACTCAAGTTAAGCTCAGACTATGTGCTCATGGATTGTATACCTTTTATTTTGCTTAATTGCATTTTAAATTCAATATAAATCTTGCGGTTCTTACAACTATACATTGACGTACAAACCTGTGAGCTCACCAGCGTTTTCGCTGACCCATTTTAGTATGTATCACAGGTACCCAGCAGTAGGTTGGCTGCACAGGCAGGGACTATTAGCTCGAGTCAGCATACATACAACTAGAGATTTGATTGCATTATTATATTTTGTAAAAGTAATTATGCCATGTAATCTCTCCAAATTCAGGAACCGGGCTAATGTAACATTATTTTGATGTAAACGTTTACTTTATTAATACAAGTTTAAAACGACGCATATAGTGGTCGTTCATTATATCTTATGTGCTTTGTATATTGATTAGTGATACCCAAATCGAGCTTCCGCAAATCATTAAATTTGGGAGTGTAACAATTTTGAAAGCTTTAATGGCCGAATTCGACTCCAAACAATGGACAAACTGTCTTAGGCGGTTTGCTATCATGTTCGTCTCGTTTTTACCTTTCCAACATAATTGACACGTCGCGTACCTCCTTACGGTTTAAAAGTTATATCGTGTTTTAGTAAAAATAAGAATTTGGTATATGTAAGGATATATTAGTAATTTAAAATAGGTTTTTCAAAGACTCATATAAACTTCAAGGGTAAGTAGTAATTTCCCTTAAAAAATATCTAAATTGCTTAATATTTTAGTAGTAGACATATAAAAGAATTAATTAATTAGTATTTAATGTTATATGTTAGTTACTTTAATTTTTAATAATTATAGTATTAATTACATTTAATATATTTAGGGGTATATTAGTAATTTCATGTAGATATTTTAAATTTCAATAGAAATGTTGAGGACAAAATAGTAAAATCTATCTTAAAAAAAATCCTTGAAATTATTTATATCATTATAGAAGTATTTAATGTCATATGTTAGTTACTTTAATTTTTAATAATTATAGCATTAATCACATTTAATATATTTAGGGGTATATTAGTAATTTTATGTAGATATTTTAAATTTCAATAGTAATGTTGGGGGTAAAATAGTAAAATTTATCTTAAAAAAAAACCTTGAAATGTATTATATATTATTATAGAATTATAGATAAAGATGATTGAGGTAAAGGATATATTTGGATTTCGAGTTGAGAAAAAGTCGTACAAAATAAAAGTTTGGTAAAACGTGATATATAGTTCGTTCATATATCTCTCATATATTCCGATTTTTACTCTTTCACTCATATCCACCTTCATATTTAATGTTTTACTCTAATTAGCGTGTTTAAAAAAGAGCTATACACAATTCAATTGATGTTGATTCGCCATTAAAAAGATTGAAAGACAAGTAAAAGTATAACGTATGAAGTTAGATAATGATTTGCAAGTAGGTGTGATCATATGGGGCTAGGATTTCTATTTATACTATCATTGTTGATCTAACAAATTTCAAATGCATATAAAATTTGAAAGATGGGAGGGAAAAACTCAATATGTTGATGAGATAGAATCATTTCCTTAATAAGCACATCTTCAAATGTCTAACATTCCTATCTTGGTGGAAATCACACAATAACCATATATGAAGGACTTTATCTTCTTTTTTTTATATAATTTAATTGATGTAAATACCATAATAACTAAGATTTACAGCTCACATGATTTGAATTTTAAATTTAATAGGCAGATGGCTAAATTACTTCTAGAACTAAAAATAAAATCTCACCAGGAGGAAAACAAATGATAACCGTAGATCAATGTATGTGGCAACATAAAGGCGGTGGTGAAGGGGTGCCGACAGGGAACGGTTGACGGTGTAGGACTATAGGTGGCGACAACGATTTTGGTGGTGAAGGGGTTTGACGGTAGGGTTTTTTTCCTTGTTACTCAAAAACCAAATAATTAAATACGGAAAGGCGGTGGTGAATGTCTTTATTAATATAATAGATTATTTATTTAATTAAAGTTTAGAGAAAAAGAAAATAGAAGTTTGTTTGTGTACATCAACCCCCCCCCCCCCCCCCCCCCCCCCTCCCCTTTATTTATTTTTAACCTATGTGTAAGAGTTGGTTGTTAATATAGAAGTTTGTTACCACAAAGAGAAATTAAGTCAAAATATGAAAGGTTTATTATGACAAATAAAAGAGAATTGAGGATGGTAAGTTTAAATAAATCAAGGGCATATTAGTATTTTACTACATAATTTACGAGGTTTTCTTATATTATAAATATAGATAATAAAACCCTTTATGTTATCTTACTACTATATAAATCATTTGAATTTTGAACCATGGGTCATAATTCCTTAATAATGTCCTAATTGAATTTACTATTTTACCCGTACTTCTAATGATATTTTATAACGCATTTATGTGAATTAATTGTAATTTCGTAACCTTCACTTTCTCTAATCATTTGAAATTATATAACTGTCCAAGATAAATATATAACTCCTATTAACCAATTCACATATAGTTGTGATACTGATCAGGATTAATAATAGTTTAATCATCAAAGTTTTAATTTTTTTTCATTTTAACCACTCAAGTTTTTTTTGATGATTTAATCCTTCAAGTTTGCATTGACTTATTAGTTTAACCCTTCGAAAAGTTAAACCATGCAAGTTTTGAAAGTTAGATGATTAAACTAGAAAAACTTAAAAGGGCAAAATCATTATACATCGTAAACTTTAGAGATTAAACCATCAAATTCATGAAGTATAATCAAACTTTAGGCAAAAACCATCAAAGTTTTGAAACTTTGAGGATTAATCATCAGAAAAAACTTGAGTGGTTAAAACGAAAAAAATGTGAAACTTTGAGGATTAAACCATTATTAACCCTACTCGTCCCAATAACAATCTCATTATCTCATTAATTTATAATTATAAACACAATTAAGTGAGATTAATGCAATCTGATTCAGTTCATTAGAAGTATTCTTCCAAGGAATATATTATTATTATTATATTATTATTTTATAGATAACATTAGCATTGTTTTTGGGTTAATAGACAATTTCGTTACTGTACTTTCCGAAAAAGTTCAATTTAGTTACCGAACTTTTATTTGGTTCAATTGAATTACTGAACATTTAAATAATTGATCAAATTGTTACTCAAGTTTCTAATCATACACATATTAGTTACTGTAATTTACGAAAATGTTCAATTTCGTTATCGAACTTTCATTTTTTTGGAATAAAAAACAAGGATTTTACACTTGTAAACCGGTTTTGTAAGTTCAGTAATTCAATTGAACCAAATAAAAGTTCGGTAACTAAATTGAACTTTTTCGAAAAGTACAGTAACGAAATTGTCTATTAACCCCATTGTTTTTTGACAAATCATTTAAATTTAGTGGTATACCTTACACGTATTTTATAAAAGTTACGAGATTGTAAATTCCATTTTGTCTAAGCACGTATATTTTTTAGTAGTATTTTATAAAATTACATCAGTGTAACATTATTCCCGATTCCTAATGGTCAACGTTGCAAATCACCACTGTTCTTATTTATTATATTTCGCTGCAACGATATTATGCTATTTCTTGTATTATGATAGTTATTCTTAATTCTCTGTAAAGTTATACCCATTATAAACAAAGGGAAATGATATTGACAACCCTTAGGGCTGTCAATAAGAACTCATTGAAGTTATGTACGTATTAAACTCAAACTTTCCTTTATTATCAAATATCATAATTAATACATCACATATAAAAGGAATCTGTCAGTGAATTAAATATAAAACTTTAGTGTATTAATTATAATTTTAATTATATAGGGAAACTTTAGTTTCAATAAATGGACAATTTTCCTCTTATTGACCGCCCTCATTATCAATTCCCTCATTATCAATTCCCATAAACAAAACGTCACTTTAATGTATCCTAGATTGGAAAACTCTTTTCCTTAATTAATTATTTTCTTAAAATAAAAACAACTATTAATAGATAATGTTGCAAAAGAGTAAAAGACTGAAATTTGACACCAATTTACTTTTTAAAACTTCCAAAATAATTTGAAACTCCCTTTTATAGAAAACTTTCGGGCGACAGTCAAGATTCAAAATTTTCAATGTTCCCGCTAAGCCTCTGCGCCACCGTCATCCACCGCTAAACTGCCGGTCTTGCTTGCCCGCACTCCTAACAGGTCAGTATGTCATCTTATGTTGTGATTGATGCTTTCGAAAGTTATTAAGGGTTCATACACGATCTATTTATCTATATCTATATAATGGCTTGTGCGCATTTCAAACCCTAACTTTTCAATTGCCCAGCTAGTTGTTTGAATCATGGAGTCGGTTGTTGCTACGGTTAGCGGATACCATGGATCACAGAGGTTCCAGCTTATCAAATTAATATCTCAATCTGGTGCAAGTTATGTTGGTGCAATGAATCCCTCTATCACACATTTGGTACTTTATTACCGAAGGCAATTTTTTTTAATCTTGTGCTTTTTGTTATCGTAGTCATTCTGTAACCTAGATTGTTTTATATTTGTCGGTTGCTTGATTAGGTTTGTTACAAATTTGAAGGAAAGAAATATGAACTTGCTAGGAAATTTAAGATAATCGTAGTGAATCATCGGTGGATTGAGGATTGTATAAAGCAAGGAAGACGTGTCTCTGAGCGCCTGTATATGAAGCATTGGTATACTTATGATTGTTTGTAATATAAAAGTTTTGTTAGTTTGTTTGTTTGTACTAAAATGTGAGACAGTTTGTTCCTGAACTCTGTTTGATTTGAAAATTTTGCAGTGGCTCTGTGATTGGGCCGTTGCTGTTGGAAATCCCAGTTGCTGCTAAAACACCTGTAATCGACGTTGAATCTGGTGATGTTGGTGAAGATGAGTGGACTGATTCTTGGTTGCTGAAAGAGGTTAGACGAGACCTCTTGAATGTTGCTGAAATTTTAGCCTTTGAGGATTTCTGTGTTTCCACTTTCTATGAATATCTTACGAAAGCTTCTTTAGCTATACCACATGTGATTTATAGTAGATGGTGTGATTTCAACATTTAGGGATGTGTTTTTTTAAGTCATGGAACTTCTTACTATTATTGGCTGAGTATGGCTAGCAATGGAATAAATAGGCATACCATCTCTCTTAGTATAAATGTATAAGAACTAATTAAATTTCTTAAAGAAAAGATATGTTCTACTCTTCATATCAGAGTATAAGACTCTCCCTTAATTATGCAAAACCTGGGTTAGGCTTCTCGTAGTAGCCATACTTACAGAACTTCATATGTTAGCAGTAGGAATCCTGCTCTCTTATGTAACCACTTCAGCATCTGTATCTGTATTTTGTATATTATATTATTATAAATTGTGCTTGGTAAGGAGGTGTTCTTTTTTAGAAGCCCATCTCCATAGTATATATAATTGTCTGATTATGTAATAAAAAAGAATCAAGCTGCTGCTGTTGTCTGCTGATGCCTTATCTGAAAAACAGTCTATTGTCATTTCTAAAGTTATCCATGACATGCGATACATTATAGCTGCAAAAGTTCTGCTCTATATTAATTTTTACATGTACAAGCTAAGTGTTTACTGGCGATCTTATCTATCTATTTCTTTCAGCATTATGTTTTTCCTTGTCGTCATGGCATTCGTTATATTGAAAACTAAAGGTTACACTTGAGGGCCTGCTTGGATCTTTTTTTGCACTAGGGTTTAATGACTACTAACTATTTTGCATGCTATTTTTAATGTAGAACCTGAATCCTGATGTGAGACGAAATAAGGATCGTTCTAGTAGATCAAAGAGAAAACTCACTAAAAGGTGCTCAAGGCAGGTCTCGCTCACAAATGAATACAGTTTAGACGAGTCTCCTTCATCTGGCTTGAGAAAAGTAGAGGTGAATAAATTTGGGTTATATTAGTTCTCTTATGGCTCATATAGACATGATTTTAGCAATAAGTTAAAATTCCTGTAGTTCCTTCTGAATCTTTTCCTGTTTCTGTTTCTTTCAGTCTGATGACGAACTTTGTCTTTCCCCTTCACATCTACTGAATAAAAAAAAAATAAACACTACCATATGTGAATCCTCCAAAGGTAGTCGTAGGCTGATACGTAAGAATATATGTGAAGTGAAGTCTTCTTCAGATTCAGAGGAAGATTTCAAAGATAAAGAAATTCACGACAATAATGTTGACATTAGTGAGCCTTCACAATATTCTGGGAGGCAAGAAAGCAGTAGACCTTACAAAACTAGTTTACATGATCATGCAAAAAGAAGAACTTTGATTTTGCAGGATTCTGAAAACAATGAAGATTTGTGTACTTTTAATCTTCAAGATCCACCATGCAATGATGATGAGGAGTATGAAAACCTTGATGATTTGGGTACTTCTGATCTTCAAGAGCCACCATGCAATGATGACGACTCTAACACAACATCACATATTCCCAGATTGTCAACACAACTGCCATTATCATGTGTAATATGCTGGACAGATTTTAGTTCAACTAGAGGAGTTCTGCCATGTGGACATCGCTTTTGCTTTTCGTGCATACAGAATTGGGCAGATCACATGGTATCATTTTAGCCTTTTCCTATTTAAATTAATAATTTAATAATATATATTACATGCATAACCAGTTCTATTTTCAACTCATTAAACATGTATTGTGCAAACACAAGACTTGACTGATTCTTAGATTACTATAACAGATATAACTTTATTATGTATAGCTTCCATTTTGTTTTTCAACGTGAACACTTCTTCATCCCTTTTGATTGTGTATTACCATTAGATTCACCCCAACTTATTACTTACAGGTTTCAATGAAAAAGGTATCTACATGTCCCTTGTGCAAGGCCAGTTTTTTTAGCATACAGAAGATGGAAGAGGCTGCATCATCTGATCAGAAAATATACTCTCAAACAATTCCTAATGACCCCTTGGCTATTGATGTATGCATTCTTCCCTACGGCCAATCATCTACACGTCAGATTATGGTAAACCGTCGTCCTTATTACATATAACTAGTACTGTAATAAATTTTGAATCATGTTCATGATTTAATTTGGGCGAATTTGCTTATTTTTGTGTCAAGCAGCCACCACCAAGACCAGTTTGCTACCAATGCTCTTGTCGTGAACCTGAGGAACTATTAATTACATGTCATAGTTGTGATATTCGTTGTGTTCATTCCTATTGTTTAGATCCTCCACAACTTCCATGGGTATGTGTTCAGTGCAAGGATCTTCGTATGCGGTATATACGGTAAATTCCAAATAGAGATTTCACTAAGCAAAGAGGATTCTTTGGATTTAATTTTTTTCAACTTTTCTTTTGGATCCTTTTTCTTATCAGTACTGTTATACTTGATCCAATAATGTTAATCTAAAAGCTATAATCACCTTGATTATAGAGCATTGGTCATTTCAAAGTTGCCTGCCATGATTTCTATGAGATCTTGTTGTGATTAATAAGTTGGGGTAGGGTTCAAATGAGAATAGGAATTTGTGTGAGAATGAGGGAACCAATGATATCAAGCCATGTGTACAAAGAGAATGTTCCACATGTACAAAACTCATTTACCCCCAACATCAATTATCTCACAAACGACAAATCGAAAAATTATGAAAATTGCACCATTAAATTCGTCGTTTTCTCCTCTTCGATTTGCCGTCCCTCAAGACATACTTTCGAAAAGTTTTTTTTTTTTTTCATTTTTTTGGTGGGTTTCACATTTACTAACACATGTGTTAAAGTGTTGCGTTTAGGGTTTAGGGTTTGGGGTTTAGGGGTTAGGGCTTAGGGTTTGAGGTTTGGGGTTTCTCCCCGAAACCCCAAACCTCAAACCCTAAACCCTAACCCCTAACCCCTAAACCCCAAACCCTAAACCCTAAACGCTTTACAAAACGCTAAACCCTAAATCTTTCTAAACCCTAAACCTTGAACCCCTTCTAAACCCTTATAAACCCTAAACCATAAACCCTACTAAACCCTAAACCTAACCCTAAATCCTAACCTTAACCACAAATTAAATGTACAACTAATCACTAACACATGTGTTACTAATTTGTGAAACCCACCAAAAAATGAGAAAAAAAAAAGTTGTCAAAAGTATGCCTTGAGGGACGGCAAATCGAAGAGGAGAAAACGCTGAATTTTATGGTGCAATTTTCATGATTTTTCGACTTACCGTTTGTGAGATATTTAATTTTTAAAAATGTGAAGGAGAGAGAATAAAGTGTGGAGGAGAGAGAATAAAGTGACACATGGCAGAAATCTGTTGGTTCCCTCATTCTCACTCAAAATTGGTGTACTCATTTGAACCTTACTCTAATAAGTTGCCAAACTCTACCGAATTTATTTGAGCCCAGCCAGCTTGAATAGCTTTTTAGCCCGAGGCTTGTTTGTTCATCCACTATACTTGTAGCATGCTTATCACAAACAATATGGATTCTATACTTCACATTATTCATTACTTACTATTTTATATTATGATGATGATGATCGTATGCCAATTTTGATTGTTTTAATAACAAAAAATACATTTTTTTTTTGGTTTTTTTATCAAATACCTTACTTTTATTCGATATAGCTTTGTCAAAGTCTGAAAGAGGTCAATATATCAAAGTTTAAACCATGATTAGTGTACGAATAAAACATCACTAGCTATAACTTTTATTGATAAAGTTGTTATTACACTACTTTTAGCTTTTGTTAATCAAGTTGGAACTCGATTCGAACTCATTAGCGTATATTTATCAAAAGAATGTTTATAATTGTCAAGTCAATTATTAATATTTCAAGTCACTTTCCTAATTCTAATACGACCATTTTCATGATAACATCCGTTTACGGGCATGTCGCTATAATTAATTTATGACACCTTTTAAAGTTTACTTTGTGATAACAATATACTTGATATTTTACAACGATAAAGCTCAAAAGTTTTAAATGAGGGAGTGATTCGTACAGTGTTGTACAGTACAACACCTTATAACATGTTTGGTGGTGTATGGCTAAAAATAGTGGTTTACGGATCACTACCCGTTTTAAATCGTGTTAAAAAATCTAATCATCCTAAATGAGTAAATGGTATACATATTTTGGGCAAGAATGACTGCATAATAATGTTGACATAAGGGTTGGCTCCAACTAGTAAAACTTATTTATTTATATTGACTTAATAAAATAATATAATATGGGTGATAATACGACCCATGGATATTAAAAAACTTAAATATTGTAAAAGATCGTAGTCACCGACACCTGCAAGAATAGATGTTTTGTTAGCATCGATAGAACAATTAAAGAATTATATTTTTATAATGACTGCGTTTTTATAATGTTTTGTTACCACCTTCTTTTGGACAAGTAGATTTGGCAACCCATTTCTTTGTAAAGTTAGAAAATGTTAATGTTTATTTTTACAAATTATATGTATATTATCTTCGGGATTGATGCTTAATTGAAACGAAGAAATATGTTTATATTTTCTTTTTTACTATTGCCTACCACAACAAAACATTAACACTTTCAATAACTACACCTAATAGACCTTAAAGTTTAAATTATGGGGAAAGAATATATATGATTAGGTGAAAATCTTAGAATGTATATGAATCAAATGATATCAATGACTTTTCATGTCATTAAAACTTGATCATTTCATATGACCCATTTAGCTTAGGCAGTAGGCACGTCCCAGTAATAATATTTCAATTGTTCGTCTCCATCATTCAATGATGTTAAATGTAAAATACGATGTGTACATTTCGATAGAGAACACATAATTAAGATAAATTAATTATAAAATTGGTTAAACAAAGTATACTATATAATTGTAAGCGTTTGATTGTATACGAAGATGTAGAAGTGTCTAAAGTGTGATTATGAAGATGATAAAATTTTCGTGGATTATTATTATTATTATTATTATTATTATTATTATTATTATTATTATTAATTAATTAATTAACATAAGTTTGATATAAAAAGTTTGAAAAAATGATAAAGGGTGTGATGATGTGTCAAATAGAGAACACATATGGTTTGCTTTATACTCCCTCCGTCCCAATTTTATTGTCACCAGACAAAAAAAAAACGCAGTTTAAGAAAATATAACTATCTCTCTCTTACTTTTTGATAAAATGACAGTTTTACCCTCTACTTTTTACCTATTTTTTTGTCTTATATATATACACTAGGGGTAAAAAAGAACTTTATTTCCTTAAACTTTCTATTTATGAAAGTGGACAATTAATTTGGTACACCCCAAAATGGAAATAATGGACAATAGAAATGGGACGGAGGGAGTATATAACTTAAGATTAAGATTAAGAAATAAAGCCCATCATGATACTCCTACTAGATAAGCATGTGTAATATGATATGAAAATAATAAATCTATCTTATATATTAAAAGAAAAATCTTGAAAGAATATGGATCATTAGATGGAGATCAACAATTAAGATCTAACCCTTAATTTATTTCATGACATCATTAATCCCATTTTTATATGACTAATAGAATAATATACCCTTCTATATTTACAATATACACCCTTCAATATTTATAATATAAATCATCTGTTTTTCTTTTAATTGTAGATAATCCTCCGAATATTTATAAAAAATTTAATTTAATAACTATTTATTATTTTTTTTATAATTCAAACTCTTTCTACAATTTTATTTATTTTATTTTTTCTGAAAAAAACCCCAATAAATTTTTTCAATTCCAAAAAATTCATAACTTAATTTCATCGCCTACTGATTTAAATTATTATACGACCTACTATTTTGAATCATTTTATCAATTTTTAATTTATAATTTTTGTATCATGGATGTCAACGGGTCGGGTTCCGGTGGATTTTAGTGTATTTGTACCATACCACTGCCTTTTTTTAATTCTTTTATCAATTTCTAATTTACAATGCTCAGATATTATGGATGCCAACAGGTCAGTTTCCGGTGGGTTTTAATGTAACTGTACACGTACCCGTTTAGAATATTCGTACTGATACCCGGCCCAATATCTGTTGGGTACCCAATTAGTATTACCCATCGTTTTTTCATATTTATTCGCGGGTTACAGTTATCTCCATGTATGTAACTTCGGCGAAACAAAAAAAAATTAGTTATTGAAAATACAACGCAAACTTGAAACACGAAAAAAAAAAAAGATACGAAAATACCATAAACTATAGCATATTCAAGATTTCAAATCTAGAAAGCTAACAATTAAACTTTTTAATTAACTAATTCAAAGTTTCGAAACTTCAAGATAACGAACAATTTCATGTTTTCATATCATATAAAATTAAAATGTAATAATCATGAAAATCCAAATATAATAACATATGGTATAAGGTTCACCAGTTGATGTGTACATTATCTTATTATATATAAAAATTTTTGTATATATAGTATATAAAACTCAAAATAATAATAACAATTATACAACTATGGATACGGGTACTTAAATATTTTCCATGAACCATTCCGCGAATTTTGCGGGTACTAAACTAGTATAAATAATACGAGACATTTATAAAGCATTTAACCAATAGGCTTAATGCTTATAATTTGGAAGATCAAAAATTACACTTATACCCTTTCACTAATTACATAAATAGAGTAACTAATAAATTTAAATATTATACATACTTGCTTATTTTAATTTAATAATCCATACACTACACATTCATATCAATATCCATATTTATATTTATATTCAGTTAAAATAAATAATAAATACAAATACAATCATTTAATTAAAACTGATCAATTAATCGAACTTCAATTTATAATATATATTTTAAATTGTTTGACCCTATATAAATAAATAAAAAGAACTATCTTTTTATTACCGTTATTATTTATAATTATTATATAACATAAATTATAAACGAAATTACTACGATTGCAAAATATAGAAATTATAAAACTAAAAATATAGCAATCACTACAACTTTTATTTTTTACCGCTGCATAGCACGGGTTACACTTTAGTATAGTTTAATAAGCATATTGGAAAAGAAAAATTTAATAAATAAAATCGACCCGACTCAATAATTGCTATTTGAGTTTTTTTCTACTCTTTTTTTTTTATATTAAAATTTCATTTTTTCCTATTGAATGATGAACTAGGGAAATCATGCCCTGAGTAGTATTCAAATTGGTTAAGCCAACGTACCATTTTAAAAATAGTTATAAAAACTTTTAAGATATGAACAATTTTAATTATCTAACAAGTTCAGGGCTTATTCATTTTAACACGTGGGAAGGGCATACTCCACTTGCGTCTCGACTTGATCTCCTTAGGTATCCGTCAATATCTAGGTCATCTGACTAAGGAGCATCACGTTAGCTTTGAAACAGTTGCATCATCTGGTAATGAAGAAGATGATGATTACAGTCAATGTTTTGAAAACAGTTTTATGAATCGGATCGGTGAGGGGTCCAGTTTCGGTTCAACCGGTCGGACTGCCGGTCCAAAACTGGTCCCAAACAAAAAAAAATCAAAAATAAAAAACCGGCCCAAAACTGGTCCGGTTCCCGATTCAACCGGTCAAAACTGAAAAAATCGTTGGTTCGTTGACTGGTCAAACTTAGCCCAAAACCGGTTTTCAACCGGCCGGAAATTCCTAAAATTCCAATCCGACCGGACCAGTCTAACCGGTTTTCAAACATTGATTACAGTCCACAAAGAAGACATAGCTTTGGCTGGAAGTTCTAGATTAATTTTAGAATTACTTAAAAATTATATTAATAACATGTGATTAGCAATATGAACTTTATCCACATGTAAGTGAATCTAGACTAACCATTTCTTGATAAAACGTTATAGATATGTGGCAATCAAGTATAACTTTTTCTTGAACCAAACAAACACAAATTTCCATTGGTTTATAAAAATTCGAAAGGGTTTTTTGCCGAAAAATGAATCAATAGTTCCCTTTTTTGCATTTTCGGGTATCAACTAATTTCTTTTTTTAAAAATGAACCACTAATATAAAATTGAACATTTTCGTATATTAGTGACAAATTAATACGAACCATTCATACTTAATCATTCAAAATACATCCATGTAGCAAGAGTTTTACTTCGTAAAGTAGTTAATTTGTCGTTATTTTTAAATTAAAGTAACATTAATTTTTTACTAGTACCCGAAAATGTTCGATTTTAAATTAGTGGTTCATTTTTTAAAAATAAAATTAATTGATACCTGAAAATGCAAAATAGAAAACTATTGATTCATTTTTCGGGAAAAAACCCAATTCGAAATCAAGTATAACTTTTTCTTGAACCAAACAAACACAAATCTCCATTGGTTTTCAAAATAGGAGAAGTGATAAATACATCAAATAATTTGATAAATACACCAAACGCATGTTACGATGTACTCGTACTATTAGCTTTTGAGTCTTGTACTATTGTGTAGGCATCAATTTATTTGATGTATCAGTTGTTTTAAAATAAAGTTTACTCAAAGTTTCCTAACATGATGAAGTCTTGGGGTTGTCTACAATGTATATGGAATTGATTTGCCAAAAGGGAACATGGGGAAGGAAGCTAGTTACCTCAATTCACAAGGCAAACCAATGTCATGATTGACCATATGATCATATGGACCTCTTTCATAATATAAAACTTTTGCACATTTTTATTTTTTAAACCAAAAGATTCCTTCACTTATTTTATAATCCATGTATTCCTATCAGTTCACACATAAAGATTAATCTTTTAAAGATCTTAACACGAACGCGGTAAATCGAATTCGTTCTAAACAATACGATTCAATAGTTGATATATGTTATCTTGATCTTTAGAAAGGTACTTGGTCCTCGATGTACACAAAGCGATGCATAAGGTACAATGTCTTGATGCAATCGCAACATGCATGAAAACAAACCATTTAACTCTGGCAAAGAACATATGTCTAGGTACAAACTGTCTTAACCATGTGAGGTTTAGTAGTTGGTAATCATACATAAACTACTCTTATAAAGATGCTATATAAGACTTGTGTCGTCCAATACACTATTATTAAAATACTCTCATGCAAAATTACCAATATACCCCTGCTCTAGGCATATATAACACAATCCTCTACATCTACAACATGTTGTGGTGGGGAAAAAAGGAAAACTAGATTATTCTTCAAGTTTGTCCTTGAAAGAGTAATGATTTGCTAGCCAGCTCATATTACAAGTCTCTTGATAATTATTTATAAATAAATATATCAAGTTCTTTATTTGTTGAAATTTAATTATGTTGTAATGATTTTCTAATATTTGTCACCATCAAACACTTATAGTGTGGAACTAGAACTATATATATAGCCTTTATTAGCTCAATGTTGGCCTATTTCAACCAATGAAGTCCAATCCAATTGAGCCTTCCACAACCACAACCAATGGCAATAACAATAATATTCACAAACCACTCATCAACTCAAAACATTTCATCCTTCCAGTCATAACTTTAGCCCTTCTAATCACAATCCATCTCAACATTGGAAACTTTTCTGATATTCGATTAGTTGATCCGGCTGCAACGCAAGGAAACTCGACCGATGAAGACAACAAGTGTAATTTGTTTCAAGGAAGTTGGGTGTTTGATGATGAAAGGGAGGTGTATTATACAAATGAGACTAAATGCATTATCGATGATCGACAAAATTGTATGAAGTATGGAAGGCCGGATAGCGACTTCATGAGGTGGAGATGGCAGCCTAATAAATGTGATTTGCCTGAATTCGACGCTGTTGAGTTCTTGGAGATTGTTAGAGGGAAAACCATGGGCTTTATCGGAGACTCACTGGGACGAAACCAAATGCAATCATTAGTCTGCATGTTAGCTAGTGTAAGTTCCTCAAATTTAACATTACTAATTCATAGTAGCATATGCAACAAACTTTATATATATTATCACCATGCATATTTGAATATATGACTTGTTTAATTATAATTCACAAATGGCGGTTTATATTTAATTAATACTTTTACTTATTGAACTAAAGGATAATGATTAATACACAAATACACGTATACATATGTATAAAATGACAAATGGGCATACTTTATACAGTTGTGGTACGTGGTGGGGCTATTTATTTTACTTTGATAGCAACAGCAAGTGGTGGTACGTACACTGATAAGTAACATTCTTGTTATCTAGCATTTTGTCTATCAGAAATACGCATCAACACCATACCCCTTCATGGTCCATCTGTTTTTAGACTTAAATTTATTTGAGCCACAACAAAAATAAAGATATATCGTGACAGACGAATGGTTCTAAAAGGATAGTCTTATCCTGCCCAACATGAAAGCCCGTTATGTTACACATAACGGGCTTTCGCGGGAAAATAAAGACATCTGTCCTTGCCACTATTTGTTGTATGAATTACTTAAATTTTGATTGATTTATAATAATTTACACATCAATATCAAGTATAAATACATGTTGAGCCAAAACACAGATGAGAGAGAGAGAGAGACGTTGCAACAGAAATAGAAAAGGAAATGACAACAAACGGCATAATCAATAGTGTTAATGTCAATTATTATGTTAACGTTAATGTTAATAAACAACTCATAATGATACATAAAAGCCAAAGTTATATCTAGTGACCAAGGCATATAATGTTAGTTAATAGCTGGAAAGATAGATGAAGTATCCGTTATACTGTTTGAAGGGGTC
Source organism: Helichrysum umbraculigerum (assembly GCA_949592205.1). Classification (NCBI taxonomy): domain Eukaryota; kingdom Viridiplantae; phylum Streptophyta; class Magnoliopsida; order Asterales; family Asteraceae; genus Helichrysum; species Helichrysum umbraculigerum. The sequence continues at coordinate 139,263,156 of CATIUR010000001.1, read as the reverse complement.
TTTGTCTAAAAATTATTAACACAAACTTAAAGTTGGATGCTTTTTTATGTAATAAATCTGAGAAGGAAAAAAACAGAGGGGGAAATTATTCATTGTTCATGAAGAAAATGACAAGAAAAGGTGAAGTCTTTGTTAAAGTATAGCAGTAACGTTTCTTGTTTCAAGTAAAAAACAAATAGAAAGATATAAAAAGATGAATTAAAAAGTGGGTTGGAATAAATATGCTAAGAAAAGTTGTTACACCACCAAAAGAAAAGATAATAGAAAGAAAAACAAAAGGGTCAGGAATAACTTTTTGTAGTTTGTAAAATAATCTTTTTTAATGATACTGCATATATCCAAATTATACTCCGTATTCATTATTCTTATAAAATAGTGCATTTGTCGGTTGAAATTCCTAGATCCGCCACTGATTTTGATGTATATGATTAACAGGAAGCTTATCCTATAGATGTTTCGAATACAAGCGATACAAGATTCAGAAGATGGATGTTTCCTAGTTATAATTTTACACTAGTAGCAATCTGGTCTCCTTTATTGGTTAAAACTCGAGATCCAAATCCTAATAATTTCACCAGCGACAGCCTAATGAACATTTATTTGGATGAGGCAGATGACAGATGGACATCTCAGCTACAAAGCTTAGATATTGTCATATTTTCGGCTGGACAGTGGTTTTATAGACCATTTATGCACTATGAAAAGGGTCAAATTGTGGGTTGTCATTTCTGCAATCGAGAAAACATTACAGACCTCAGTGTTTACTATGCATACGAAAAAGCATCCAGAACAGCCTTCAACACACTTTTAAACCTCCAAAATTATACAGGATTAGTGTTTTTAAGGTCACTTTCACCACAACATTTTGAGAATGGAGGTTATAATAATGGAGGGAATTGTGTTAGAACGCGACCCTTTGAGACGCAAGAAATGAAGTTGGATGGATATCAATTACAAATGTACTTAACTCAAGTGAACGAGTTCAAAGCAGTACAAAAGGAAGGCGAAAACAAAGGGTTAAAGCTTAGGCTATTGGATTCTAGTGATGCAATGATATTGAGGCCAGATGGACATCCAAACCATTATGGGCATCCGGCTAGTGATAACAAAAGTTTTGCCGATTGTGTTCACTGGTGTATGCCTGGCCCGGTGGACACATGGAACGAGTTCTTGCTTGAAATGTTGAAAATGGAAGGTGACGGTTTTATTGAAAAATCGCCTCAGAGGAACGTCACCAAATTGAACCTAAGATGAATGCATTTTCAGAAGGCTTAATGTATTGATTCAAAAATGTGATTAGCATAGTGTTTTTTTTTTTTTTTTTTGTTATTTAGGAATCTTATCTAGCTCATATGTTTAAGTAAGATTTCAAGAGTGGTTATATAATACCAGTAATAAACTATAGATATACAAGTATACTTGCAGAGAATGTATAAAGATTTGCATTTAATGTGTAAAAGGGAAGGAATATCTAAGTCCAATCATGCAATGCACCATCTTGTTGTACTTCCTCTGTTCCTTACAATTGTATGTGATTTGATTTAGCTGTGTAGTCTGGACACTGCTGGACCTACAATTACGACAATTATTCTTCATGGAACATTAATCAGGAAGAAGATAAAATGAAGAAACAGATAGTGTCGGCTAGGAATAAATAAATTTATTTTCAGTTTTTTACTAATTGTACTAGTACTCTGTTAGATCTAAAGATAATAATTGCAACCACAATCTAGTTTTAAAGGGTTGGGCCTGAGTCCATGGATAAAAGATGTTTTAAGCCCACTTGGAAAAATTTGGCAAAGAAGTATGAATTATGAACCACTTCTTTAATACTGTAGATTGTATTAGAATTTAGTAAATCACACGTTTGTTAAACTAATTAATGTATCTTAATAATGATTTGAGTAATGAGCAGTTTGACTTCAAATGATATCAGAAAGATAGTTGAAGTATAATCTTCTATCTTTTTTTATATATTAAAAGAAAAATCTTGAAAGAATAATGACCATTAGATGGAGATCAAGAATCAAGATCCAACCCTTAATTTATTTAGTGACATCATTAATCTTATTTTTATGTGACTAAAAGACTAATTTACCCTTATATATTTACAATATACACCCTTCAATATTTACAATATAAATCATCTTTTTATTTAATTGTAAATAATCCCTCAAATATTTTATGGAATTTTTAATGTAATATCTACTATCTTTTTTTCAATAACTTAAACTCTCCGTACAATCTTCTTTATTTTATTTTTTCCGACATAAGCCCCAATAAGTTATTTTCAATTATAAAAAATTCATGACTTCATTCCATCTCCCAGTGATTTATATTCGTATACGGCCGTCTTTTTTTACCACTTTTATCAATTTCTAACTTACGATTCTTGGATTATGAATGGCAGCGGATTTTAGTGTATCTATACCCAAACCACCGTATTTCATAGTTCAAACTCTTCCTGCAATATTATTTATTTTATCTTTTCTAAAGAATACAATAAGTAATTTTCAATTCCAAAAACTTCATAACTTTATTCCATCGCCCAGTGATTTAAATTCGTATACGACCTACTATTTTGAATCCTTTTATCAATTTATAATTAAAAACTCTTGGATCATGAGTGTCAACAGGTCGGGTTCCAACATATTTTATTATATTTGTATCCATACTACCGCCTTTTTTGAATTATTTTATCAATTTCTGATTTACAATTTTTGGCTTATGGATGCCAATGGGTCTTTGGCGGGTTTTAGTATATCAGTACATATACCGGTTTCAAATATTCGTGATACCCGACCCAATACCCGTTCGGTACCAAATTAGTATTACCCATTGGTTGTTCATATTTATTAGCGGGTTTCGATTATCCTCATGTTTGTAACTGTGACGAAACAAAAAAATTATTAGTTATTGAATATACAAGACAAATTTGAAACACGCAAAAAAAAAACGATACAGAATTACAAGATTTGAAATCTTAAAACTAACAATTTAACTTATTAATTAACTAATGCAAAATTTTGGTACATAATATATAGTATTATTATTACCAACGGGTCTGAACGGGTCTTGAATGGGTCTTGAAATCCACTCAGATGCAAGAAGAGTAGAAAGGTATAACCGGATGTCTTTTTCCGACCAAATGTCGGAGCTTTAATCTCCAACGTAGCAGTAGCACCAATGCTAGCCAATTTCTACCACCATAATGTAATCACCTTCTCCGACTATCGCCGCCGCCGCTGGCCACTTTCCGGCAAGAAGTTGGACACCGTAAACCATCGTACCACCACCAGTCTACCACCACCACCAATAATAATAAAAATTTGAAACACTTCTTTGAGTTGCTCCACAATTTTATTTTGTAAACTACTTATTATACGTTTTTTTCATCCTCATTGAAGCCTTTTTTAGAGAGAGGTATGGGTTTTTTGTAGATAGAGAATGATGATGGTTGACTGGTGGTTTCTTTCTACAGTTTTGCATAGCAGTATAGCACGTGGTTTGTTCAATATAATGGTTTTTTATTCTTAGTTTCTAAATATCTTTTTTAATACAAGAAATAATATAATACTTCGTATTACATATACTGTATCATTTTTCGAACTATAAGCAAATTAATAAATTCAATGTTAAATAAATCTAATTTAGTGTTTTATTAATTAATTTATAGTCTATTATTAAAGTAGTTTTATAATAATCTCATTTATATTATTTGTATACATTTATAATATTAACATTAAAAGTTGAAATTTTTTTTTTTAAAAAAATATCAATTAGTGGGTTTTGACCCAACCCGACCCGACCCGACCCAACCCGCTTTTGACCCAACCCGTTCGACCCGAATCAAAAACTGACCTGTTGGACCCGTGACCCGTTTCGACCCAAACCCAATTTGATCTTCGACCCATCCCGACCCGTTTGCCAGGTATAATTTGAATTAAAAAAGTAACTTAGATGGACGAAAACCACTAATGCACTGCAAAGATAGTTATTTATTAAGTACAAAATAGTATTTACCTGCTGAGTCGGTAAATTTGCTTATTCGAAAAAACAATATCCATAATGACCATTAGATGGAGATCAAGAATCAAGATCCAACCCTTAATTTATTTAGTGACATCATTAATCCTATTTTTATGTGACTAAAAGACTAATTTACCCTTATATATTTACAATATACACCCTTCAATATTTACAATATAAATCCTCTTTTTATTTAATTGTAAATAATCCCTCAAATCTTTTATGGAATTTTTAATGTAATATCTACTATCTTTTTTTCAATAACTTAAACTCTCCGTACAATCTTCTTTATTTTATTTTTTTCCGACATAAGCTCCAATAAGTTATTTTCAATTATAAAAAATTCATGACTTCATTCCATCTCCCAGTGATTTATATTCGTATACGGCCGTCTTTTTTTACCACTTTTATCAATTTCTAACTTACGATTCTTGGATCATGAATGGCAGCGGATTTTAGTGTATCTATACCCAAACCACCGTATTTCATAGTTCAAACTCTTCCTGCAATATTATTTATTTTATCTTTTCTAAAGAATACAATAAGTAATTTTCAATTCCAAAAACTTCATAACTTTATTCCATCGCCCAGTGATTTAAATTCGTATACGACCTACTATTTTGAATCCTTTTATCAATTTATAATTAAGAACTCTTGGATCATGAGTGTCAACAGGTCGGGTTCCAACAGATTTTAGTATATTTGTATCCATACTACCGCCTTTTTTGAATTATTTTATCAATTTCTGATTTACAATTTTTGGCTTATGGATGCCAATGGGTCTTTGGCGGGTTTTAGTATATCAGTACATATACCGGTTTCAAATATTCGTGATACCCGACCCAATACCCGTTCGGTACCAAATTAGTATTACCCATTGGTTGTTCATATTTATTAGCGGGTTTCGATTATCCTCATGTTTGTAACTGTGACGAAACAAAAAAATTATTAGTTATTGAATATACAAGACAAATTTGAAACACGCAAAAAAAAAACGATACCGAATTACAAGATTTGAAATCTTAAAACTAACAATTTAACTTATTAATTAACTAATGCAAAATTTTGGTACATAATATATAGTATTATTATTAAAGAACGATACAAATACAAGGGTTAATACACAAGTAGGTCGCTATAGTTTACGAAAATGTTCACCTGGATTACTAAACTTTAAAAATGTTCAATTAGGTTACAAAACTTTCGACATAGTTGTTATAGCCAAGATGACACCGTTCTACTAAACTTAAAAATATTCATTTAGGTCACTAAACTTTTAACTAAAATTAAGCAAAACATGTGGGATGACACAATCAACAAGTATCAATAACCCAATTGGTCATTTTTTTAAGTTTAGTAACCCAGATGAACATTTTCGCAAAGTACAGTGACCTATTTGTATATTAACCCCAAATACAAAAATGGAAGTGGTATCATGCACAATATTATCAATAATTGATTAATTAATTTACTCTTTTGCCACTAATTTCTCTATATCTCGATTTACATCCCTAAAATAATTTACCATTTAATCTTCTAAGGTCGTCTTAACGTCATTTGGTTCAATAGCATGCATCTGAGTTGTCATGTTTTGTCATCTTTCGTCAAAGTTAAAAAGACAAAGTAACGCATTATAGATTGTTGATTTGAATTACACCCGACAATCCAAACCCAGTCGATGAAATATAGGTCCATTGGGTATTTTCTTAGACCCGCTGGGAGAACTACGGCGTGACACCAGACACCTATATTGGTCTAAAGGGGTCAATGAATACTCTTATCTGAAATTACCAACGGGTCTGAACGGGTCTTGAATGGGTCTTGAAATTCACTCAGATGCAAGAAGAGTAGAAGGGTATAACCGGATGTCTTTTTCCGACCAAATGTCGGAGCTTTAATCTCCAACGTAGCAGTAGCACCAATGCTAGCCAATTTCTACCACCATAATGTAATCACCTTCTCCGACTATCGCCGCCGCCGCTGGCCACTTTCCGGCAAGAAGTTGGACACCGTAAACCATCGTACCACCACCAGTCTACCACCACCACCAATAATAATAAAAATTTGAAACACTTCTTTGAGTTGCTCCACAATTTTATTTTGTAAACTACTTATTATACGTTTTTTTCATCCTCATTGAAGCCTTTTTTAGAGAGAGGTATGGGTTTTTTGTAGATAGAGAATGATGATGGTTGACTGGTGGTTTCTTTCTACAGTTTTGCATAGCAGTATAGCACGTGGTTTGTTCAATATAATGGTTTTTTATTCTTAGTTTCTAAATATCTTTTTTAATACAAGAAATAATATAATACTTCGTATTACATATACTGTATCATTTTTCGAACTATAAGCAAATTAATAAATTCAATGTTAAATAAATCTAATTTAGTGTTTTATTAATTAATTTATAGTCTATTATTAAAGTAGTTTTATAATAATCTCATTTATATTATTTGTATACATTTATAATATTAACATTAAAAGTTGAAATTTTTTTTTTTAAAAAAATATCAATTAGTGGGTTTTGACCCAACCCGACCCGACCCGACCCAACCCGCTTTTGACCCAACCCGTTCGACCCGAATCAAAAACTGACCTGTTGGACCCGTGACCCGTTTCGACCCAAACCCAATTTGATCTTCGACCCATCCCGACCCGTTTGCCAGGTATAATTTGAATTAAAAAAGTAACTTAGATGGACGAAAACCACTAATGCACTGCAAAGATAGTTATTTATTAAGTACAAAATAGTATTTACCTGCTGAGTCGGTAAATTTGCTTATTCGAAAAAACAATATCCATAATGACCATTAGATGGAGATCAAGAATCAAGATCCAACCCTTAATTTATTTAGTGACATCATTAATCCTATTTTTATGTGACTAAAAGACTAATTTACCCTTATATATTTACAATATACACCCTTCAATATTTACAATATAAATCCTCTTTTTATTTAATTGTAAATAATCCCTCAAATCTTTTATGGAATTTTTAATGTAATATCTACTATCTTTTTTTCAATAACTTAAACTCTCCGTACAATCTTCTTTATTTTATTTTTTTCCGACATAAGCTCCAATAAGTTATTTTCAATTATAAAAAATTCATGACTTCATTCCATCTCCCAGTGATTTATATTCGTATACGGCCGTCTTTTTTTACCACTTTTATCAATTTCTAACTTACGATTCTTGGATCATGAATGGCAGCGGATTTTAGTGTATCTATACCCAAACCACCGTATTTCATAGTTCAAACTCTTCCTGCAATATTATTTATTTTATCTTTTCTAAAGAATACAATAAGTAATTTTCAATTCCAAAAACTTCATAACTTTATTCCATCGCCCAGTGATTTAAATTCGTATACGACCTACTATTTTGAATCCTTTTATCAATTTATAATTAAGAACTCTTGGATCATGAGTGTCAACAGGTCGGGTTCCAACAGATTTTAGTATATTTGTATCCATACTACCGCCTTTTTTGAATTATTTTATCAATTTCTGATTTACAATTTTTGGCTTATGGATGCCAATGGGTCTTTGGCGGGTTTTAGTATATCAGTACATATACCGGTTTCAAATATTCGTGATACCCGACCCAATACCCGTTCGGTACCAAATTAGTATTACCCATTGGTTGTTCATATTTATTAGCGGGTTTCGATTATCCTCATGTTTGTAACTGTGACGAAACAAAAAAATTATTAGTTATTGAATATACAAGACAAATTTGAAACACGCAAAAAAAAAACGATACCGAATTACAAGATTTGAAATCTTAAAACTAACAATTTAACTTATTAATTAACTAATGCAAAATTTTGGTACATAATATATAGTATTATTATTAAAGAACAATACAAATACAAGGGTTAATACACAAGTAGGTCGCTATAGTTTACGAAAATGTTCACCTGGATTACTAAACTTTAAAAATGTTCAATTAGGTTACAAAACTTTCGACATAGTTGTTATAGCCAAGATGACACCGTTCTACTAAACTTAAAAATATTCATTTAGGTCACTAAACTTTTAACTAAAATTAAGCAAAACATGTGGGATGACACAATCAACAAGTATCAATAACCCAATTGGTCATTTTTTTAAGTTTAGTAACCCAGATGAACATTTTCGCAAAGTACAGTGACCTATTTGTATATTAACCCCAAATACAAAAATGGAAGTGGTATCATGCACAATATTATCAATAATTGATTAATTAATTTACTCTTTTGCCACTAATTTCTCTATATCTCGATTTACATCCCTAAAATAATTTACCATTTAATCTTCTAAGGTCGTCTTAACGTCATTTGGTTCAATAGCATGCATCTGAGTTGTCATGTTTTGTCATCTTTCGTCAAAGTTAAAAAGACAAAGTAACGCATTATAGATTGTTGATTTGAATTACACCCGACAATCCAAACCCAGTCGATGAAATATAGGTCCATTGGGTATTTTCTTAGACCCGCTGGGAGAACTACGGCGTGACACCAGACACCTATATTGGTCTAAAGGGGTCAATGAATACTCTTATCTGAAATTACCAACGGGTCTGAACGGGTCTTGAATGGGTCTTGAAATTCACTCAGATGCAAGAAGAGTAGAAGGGTATAACCGGATGTCTTTTTCCGACCAAATGTCGGAGCTTTAATCTCCAACGTAGCAGTAGCACCAATGCTAGCCAATTTCTACCACCATAATGTAATCACCTTCTCCGACTATCGCCGCCGCCGCTGGCCACTTTCCGGCAAGAAGTTGGACACCGTAAACCATCGTTCCACCACCAGTCCACCACCACCACCAATAATAATAAAAATTTGAAACACTTCTTTGAGTTGCTCCACAATTTTATTTTGTAAACTACTTATTATACGTTTTTTTCATCCTCATTGAAGCCTTTTTTAGAGAGAGGTATGGGTTTTTTGTAGATAGAGAATGATGATGGTTGACTGGTGGTTTCTTTCTACAGTTTTGCATAGCAGTATAGCACGTGGTTTGTTCAATATAATGGTTTTTTATTCTTAGTTTCTAAATATCTTTTTTAATACAAGAAATAATATAATACTTCGTATTACATATACTGTATCATTTTTCGAACTATAAGCAAATTAATAAATTCAATGTTAAATAAATCTAATTTAGTGTTTTATTAATTAATTTATAGTCTATTATTAAAGTAGTTTTATAATAATCTCATTTATATTATTTGTATACATTTATAATATTAACATTAAAAGTTGAATTTTTTTTTTTTAAAAAAACATCAATTAGTGGGTTTTGACCCAACCCGACCCGACCCGACCCAACCCAACCCGCTTTTGACCCAACCCGTTCATCCCGAATCAAAAACTGACCCGTTGGACCCGTGACCCTTTTCGACCCAAACCCAATTTGATCTTCGACCCATCCCGACCCGTTTGCCAGGTATAATTTGAATTAAAAAAGTAACTTAGATGGACGAAAACCACTAATGCACTGCAAAGATAGTTATTTATTAAGTACAAAATAGTATTTACCTGCTGAGTCGGTAAATTTGCTTATTTGAAAAAACAATATCCATACAATTTTATATAAAATAGTATTATTAAATATCAATACAAATAACAAACTAGCACCATAAACAATATTATCTTTATTAATTAATTAATATATTTGGGCTCATCAATCCAAAATCTATCACAATTCAAATCCTTAATACAAATTTCATTTAAAAGTAAACCAATACAAACTGATATACTGAACACCAAACAATTATTAGATCTGTATAACACATTCATATAAGACATATCATGAGTCAACCCGCAAATTTTGCGGGTCTTAAGCTAGTGTTGATTATTGAATAACTCAGCATGTTAGTTGAGATATCAAGCCTCCAAAATGGGCTCTTTTCACAGTTTCTTCTCTTTCTATAGATACTAGGAAGTAGGCATGAACAAAAAACCCGAACCCGGAACCGAACCCGGAAAAAACCGGTTTTTTTGAACCCGGTTCGGGTTTTTTTCGTACCCGCCGGGTACGGAACCGGTTTGGGTTTTCGGATCTCACAATCGGGTTGGGACCGGGTAGGAAGCGGGTCGGGTTGGAAAACCCGGTATAAAACCCGGAAAAACCCGGTTTAAAAACCGGTATTCGTGGGTCAAAAACCCGGTTCGGGTCGGGTCGGGTAGGTCAACAAACCGGTTTTTCTCCCTTTGACTAAAACCCGGTTCGGGTTCCGGGTACGGGTCAGGTAGGACCGAAACCCGGTTTTGTTCACGACTACTAGGAAGTATAATGGCCATTCAAATGCACGGCCCACGTAGCAAAACGATGTATAAATTTTCAATTATGTCGATCTTTTTAGCGTTTGCTGTCATTAAAAGTGTAGTTATTTTTTCAATATACAGTGATAAGCAAGAATGACACTTAACTCGTTAAGTGATAAGCCAGAATGAATATAGATAATATATATCTATATTATTATGGGCGAACCTACGTTTAGCTAGGGGTAACACATGCTAATAGTGAATAAAGCCGACACCACATAAGAGTTTTCAAAAAATTGATGATTGTGTAAGTGTGCCACCAGATAGTGATGCAACTCATGTTAAAAAAAAAAAAAAAAAAAAAACCCTTACATATAAGTTTAATTAACACATACCTTAAGTTAAATGTTGCAATTTTAATTGTTAAAAGGTCGAAGAACAAACGCTTTAACTTGTTTGATTAGAAAACTTCGCAATATCAATCGTTTTTTATTATCTATATTTTGTCTTATTAAACTATGAAGTAAATCAAGTCTCAAGTAATTGTGATATCCATGACCAAACTTTAGATAATTTGATACGTACATTTAAAAGTTAGATACACATAATGATAAGGGACTGATCGATGTGTATCTTTTAGAAAATATCTAAACATAATGAATGTAATACAAGAGAATTGAATATATGAAGAAAAAAGAAAATGCTTAGGTGTTATTTCGCTGAGAGATTATGTGCGTTGATGAAAATTTAGATATATTTAGATAGTACTCAAAGAAAAGTTTATTTTTTTAGACATTTGTAATTATTATACTTATTTAGTTTTTGATTTTTGTTAGTACTCTTCTACTTATGTTTGATTAGTTTTCCTTTTTAAATTTTTTTTTTGAACATTGACATGTGTCGATGTGTAAGACACTTAGGTGTCAAATTTTGAGGTAATATGCCTCTTCTTATATATATAAGATATAAGATAAGATAAGATAAGATATAAGAGATAAGAGATATAGAATTATAGAATTGTAGATATAGATAGATGCCCTTATTTGTCATATTATACTAGCATATTACCTCCCGCGCAATGCAGCGGTATCAACTAACTTTTTGAAATTTCTTATGCACGATGGTATGTTTGTTAAAATAACATGTCATCCCTTTATAGTAATAACATCTTTTATCATTATTTAATAGTAAATTTTTTTATTTACAATTGGAATTAAATGTATTATCTAAATTTGGAAAGAGTATAGACCAAAGTTACGATATCACTTTGGTAATGACAAATAACAAGTGTACAATAATTAGTTTTAGAATTTAGAATGAAAACTTTCCTATTTGAAAGAATTGTTATTTAGTATAAATGTAACAAGGGTAAGGAAGTAATTTTGATTATTTTTAAGAACATCAAAGATGCTTTATTAATAGTATTAGATATTAGATAGATTAGATAGATGAGATAGATTGTTGCAATTAATGCTATGCTAAGTTCAGAATATCCATTATACCCTTATACCAGAGTATATCAAGAGATGCAAAACTTGCAACATTTGTGATAACAATGGGAAAAGTATTGATTTATAGTTAATGTCAATTAAAATGTGACAATTATATTGGGACAAACAGATGGGAGATATGCCCAGTAACAATTTATTAGTACTAAATAAAAAATGAATACAAGTTACAAACAGTCAAACACCATACCCAACAAATCTTGGGCAAGATGCAAAAGTAGTGAAAAACAGAATGCAAAACCTCAGCCTTACAAACATGCTATTGCCCTACTTACAGATACATAACCCCCACCCAATGACCCTCAACAATACTTCCCACTGAGACAGTGAGACCACAATTCCCGGCCCGACCCAGTAATAAATAGAAACTACAAGCTACCAAATCAAAACAAAAACACAACAGATCAACTGAAACATAAAAAGTTAAGTGACCAAATGACCGAACCAAAAATGCCTCCAGTCATCATCCTTATTCCCTACTAAAGATCCACCATAACATATTACTTAGTGAATTCCCATCATCATGTCCAGTCAAAGTTCTGATCTTTTTAAGAGCAATCTCCTGTTCATAAAGACCTTCCAATGCATATGTCATCCCTTTCCACCCTTCAGCAACACCCTCTCGCTTCAAAGCAGGCAACGTCCAATCCACAAGCTGCTTCACATACTCCAAATCAGAAAACAACACTTCAGTAATAGGCGCCAATGGCAGCACATTTATCCCTAACCTACATTCTAAGAATTCAGCTGGTGCCCACCATAATGCACTGTCTCTTTTATTAGCCCAAAGAACTCCTGACACTCTATTCTCGCGCGTGAAGCTTGGAGCATAAAGTCTACTATCTTCTTTAATATGCCACCATGTTTGTGCAGCATGAATCTCCAATGATGTAAGCAAAGATCCGACTTCATAAAGATGTGTGTCACCATATGCTAATCCCATTAACGCAGCAGAGTAATACGCGTTGACAGCTTCACTTGAGCTTTCTTGATTCCTTCCGTCTGTGAATTCAAACAAGCCTGCAGCCCATGAATGTAACTTCCAAAAATCAAACGATCTAACACGGGAGTACTCCAAATTCGAATTTGGCTTCCCAACTCTACCCAAAGTCATGAAATCCGTCATTAAAGAGTATGCTTGAGGTCTATACTTATTTCCCCAAATGGGATCTATCTTGGCAAGAACCGCAATTCCATAAAGAAAGTAACCAATATGAAAATGGTGATCGTTGTAAATCCCAAAACCAAAATCTGCAGTTGAATCGTTAGACCCTTGTTTGGTTATAAGCCCACCCCATGATTTCTCATACAAAAACCCATTACCAGCAAAGGTACCATCCAACCATGGTTCGATTGTACCTTTCAGAAACTTTTTAATTTTCGGCATCACAGCAGGATAACCGATTTCTTCAGCTATCAATGCCATCCTAGCTCCCCTTGCCACCAACTTCCCAAAAAAGTAAGATGATGTCGTGGATATATTACCTGCATCCAAATCATTGACGTCTTGTACAAGAGCTTTAATGATTTGAGGGTATGATTGTTTTTCGACTCCTTTAATCGAATACCAAGTTACTGGAATCGGGTCAGTTTTCAAGACCCATGATTCTCCAACAATACCAACAAGCTCACCATCAATACTCTGGTATTTAAATTCATTCAGAACTTTAACTGAGGATTTATCAAGAAGCTTAAGATGAAGAGCGTTAGCTAACATCAACAAATCACCGCTACCTCTTTTGACCCATTTGTACTCAACATTACGTTGTTCCTTAAACAAAGCACCACCCGAAACCGGATAACGAGTGCTATACGTATCAAGAACTGATTCGAATCCTGAACCCGAATTCGCCAATACAGCAATGCGGATTATCCCATAAAAGTCATCAGATAAAATGTTGGACTTATCATGGGTCAACTTAATAGGTGAAGATGAATACAAAACCCAAGTTTGACCATTATCAAGATTAATCTTGTACTTAGTTTTTGAAGAATTTGGAACAAACCCACGAATGGTGTGATTAGTTGAAATGTAAAGTTTGACACTCTTTAAGATTTGGCATGTTATATAGGGACTACCTCTAACAAGAAAGAATCTTAAACTGGGTTGAATATCTAAAGTGATACTAAGGTCATTAAATGAAGATATAACATGGGTTTTAATCGGGTTCGGGTTTTTAAAAACGGATATAGTAAGATCCGCGTTAAAGATTTGGTATGTGATATTAGAGTTACCAAAGATAGATGGGTAAGAAATAGAAAGTGATGATAGATTTGACTTGATAAGATATGGGTGGATGTATTCTTGTTGACTGCCATTGTTAATAACAAAATTCTGGAAAAATGAGTTTGTGGGAAGTGGGGATGAAAGCAGGTTTGGAGAGAAGAAAGATGCTGGGTCAGGTAGGACGGTGGAGATGGCCGCCGGAAAGGTGAACGGCGTCGATGGACGGCGGTATGTGGTGGGCTGGGATTGAACTACAGCAGGGATAAGAGAATTGTATCCTAGTGTGAAAAGAGCTAAAAAGGACCAAAAAATTGACATTATATTCATGAGTGTTTGTAAAAATGAGAACTGTGCATAATTTTGATGATATACTAAAAGCTTAATTATCTCATTTTTAGTTATTTAGGCTAAAGGCTAAATATATAGAAAGTGTTTGGTTTACTAACAAATGGAAGTCATCTGTATATGCTTGTATTTTGATTTTTTCAAATCTGTATATGCTTGTTGACTACAGAATAGTCTTCATGTACACTAATTTTTTATACAATTTTTAATCATATCAAAAGGAGTTTTATTCCTGTTTTCTGTTTTTTTACTGATCTATAATATTATTATTAGTATTAGTATATTTTGTATTGTTTTGGAATCCTAATTTTATTTTTTAATAAAAATATTAATATTAATAGATCGAAGGAATATATATCAGGAATATCTCTTATTTAAATATTTTACATCAAGTCAAGTGACAGTTTTTAATCATTAAAAAAATCAAATAAGTACATGTATGAGAGGAATTTTAATATATACACAAAAAACCGCGTCACACCCACCACCGTCTTACCACGTTGAACCTCATTTTGATTAACAAATTGTACGAGTACCATGCACTCCTCATAAAACTTATAAAACATAAAAAGTTTTATGTAGGTCACTTGGTTGAGCAAAGTGGTTTTATACCATAGGTCATGGGTTCAATTCCAATTAAGGATATGGAAATTCTATTGGGGTCTTGGCCCAGTGGTCAGGGAGTTTTCCATAATGGTTTCTTCTGAGGGTGATGAATTCGAGCCTTGTTGTGAGGGGGACTCCTGCGACGCTATACCCATCCAAGACATGGGAGAGCAACCCCTATAGGGCGTCGCCTTGGCTTCGAATTCAGGGGCGGTTACTCGATTCAGGGGAGTAACCGTTTGTGGAGATGATCGGGTGGGTCAAAGGTCCGTCAGTGATTCCACTACTGCCTTTCAAAATAATAATAATAATAATAATTAATACTCATAAAAGTACTTTTATTCAAACATAGTTGACAAATTCAATTCAATTCAATAATAATTAATACTCATAAAAGTACTTTCCCACTTAAGCACTCTTCCTAATCCTAAAGTAAACGACTACCACCTATTATTTATGCGATATTTACAACCTAAACCATTTTAGGTGTACCTCATAAAAAATATATTTTGTAATAATTAATCTATTACTTATAAACAATTTAGGAGATTGCATCTATTTTTAAACTGCAGAGTATAAAAAGGAATTTTTTAGCTTCTTTTTTATTTACCCAATATTAAATTTAGAAGATTGCATATATTTTATACTTTAAGGGAATATTTACCCGATTTAGACGTTAAATAAAATATATGTAAATCAAGAAAACTCGTTTAACTTATGTTGATCAACATTTTGTCACATAACTACTTCATCTTAAAATTAATTAATTAATTAATTTCAACAAATAAAATAGTAAAAATCAAGTTTTACCGACCTTTTCCCAAAAACCAACCAACTCCAACGTGGGGTTGCTTAGGGGGTAGGAAATGGGAAAAAGTGCAAAAAGATGGTAGCTTTATTAGGACCCCAAGAAAAATCATCAGGAACTTTGTAATTGTTAATGACTCCGTACTCTGAGATCATAACCAAAAGACGGTAAAGTTGATTAACGTATATGGTGTCTTTTTTGCACATTCTTGAAATTAGTATGACTTTTTCCATAATTTGGCCACCCAAAATGTTCTTCTAGTGTCTTTCTAGAATATATATAATGATCATTTAACCCTTCTAGACCAATTACTATAGTTAATTAGTTGGTACCTTTTTGGTTTAATACATAATCGATCGTTGTTGTTGATGAAACTTTAAGGTATGTTTAGCACAACGATTCTATAGGATTTTTGAGAGTCTTAATTTCCCATCTCTCTTTGAGAACAAGAATATAAAATCGAATTTTGAAAAAAGAATTTCAATGTATCCCATAAAATCCCTTTTTAGAAAAAATCTATTAAGTAGCTTTATAAAGAATCTATATCTTCGGTTCCAGTCACAATCTTCAACTTTAGCTTTCTTCACAATCTTTAGCTCCGATTAATTGTTACCAAACATACTCATAATTTGTATAAATGAAAAAATTGAATCAACCGTTGAGTTTTCTCACTATACCAATAGGGATGGCAATGGGCGAGAAAAAACCCGTGACCCGTGGGTACCCGTCTATCGTGGGTGGGTAAACCCGTGAAATTTTTACCCATGGATGGGTTATGGGTATGAACTTCTACTCGTTGGCGGGTCGCGGGCGGGTGATGGGTATGAACTTATACCCGCGGGTAAACCCGACCCGCGAACCTATAAAACATATTATAGATATCTACAAGTGGATTTGTATAATTTATTGCACATATATGTATATATAATGGTTAATTTGAACAATATATAATAAAACTATTCGTATAGAGACTAAAAAGTATATTTTTCATGTTTCGAGTAGCAAACTTATCAAATGACCAAGAAAAAATTATAAAATAAATTGATAGTTATCGAACTATTAGTCCGCATGTCTTAAATTTTAATAATTTAATTCGTTTAAAATTACGATCCATTGATTTGAACATGTTTTAAATCATTTTTATACATTAAAATTATATAAAATCTTTTGATATTTTGATAAAATGTTTATATTATTTAAAACTCGCGGGTTACCCATGACCCACGGGTATCCACGGGTCGCGGGTACGGGTGTAAAAATAAACCCGCTAGCGGGTATTCGCGGGTTTGCGGGTCAAAAAAATCCGTCGCGAACGGGTGATGGGTTTGGCATATCCGTATCCACGACTCGCGGGTGCCATCCCTATATACCAAATTTTAAGGTCATGAAACATATACGTGTTTCTACTTCAAACCAAGATGTCATAAGAAGAACATTCAGAGATGAATGCATCGTTCGTCATCAATAAGTCTTCTTGTGTATCAATATCAATATAATATTTTGAATAGTCAAACAAAAAAAGTATTACGGAGTAAGACATTTGATATTTGGGCATCTCTAATTTTGCAGCTACTATGAACACCACGTACATACGATCTTGTGTCACACACCACGTCACCTTTGACTTTGTTTGTGAACAGGGGCGGAGCCAGGATATTCAAGTAGAAGGAGCGAATAATTTTTTTTTTCATTTCTTTTGTAGTTTAATGGGAGCGAAAATTTTAAAATGTCATTAATACCTTAAAAAAAAATTATTTTTTACGTAATTTGAAAATTCTTGTAGGGGCGGCTGCCTACGCTGCCCCCGCCATGTCTCCGCCCCTGTCTGTGAATGTGATTTGCTCTGAAGGAATTTAATCGGATTAGAATTTTTATTTCATGGCTTAGGACATTACTTGTTGTGTTAGGTTGAATGAAATTTAATTATTTTGTTAAATTTCTACAAAATTTTTTGTTTATAGGAATTCGGCATACGGAAATTTGCGTACTTATTTATGTGTTTTTTTTATCGATACTACATTATTACTACTATATTAAACATCTTATACAAATTATTAAAATGCCTTGAAAAGGAGATATAGTGATTTACTATTTATTTTATTTTTTTTGAAAGGCAGTATATTATATATATTCGACTACTAGCAAGATACTAGAAGTCATAATAGTACAAATCGTACTTACACCATCAAAGAACTTCCACATTTCTAATACACCCAATCTCTAGATCCGAACTAAGAGGGTACTAAAAAGGATGAAAAAAACCTGAACAAGTCCAGGAAAAAATCCCCGATAATAAGGGCCGCGCCACCGGTTTTCACCTTATATCGTTTTTTCATTAAAATGTCTACAATCAATGCACAACTAAATACTTCTTAAATCAATGTAGGAGTAATTAATTATAAATTTTAATATATTATACTCCGTAATTCATATCAGTTTTAAAAATATGTAACGTAAATACGTAATGGTATAACTAATTTAACTGACAAGACATATTGTTGGATATAACTATGTCGGTTACAATTATTTTGATAGAATTATTAATTAGATTATAACCATCTTTATACTATATATATAAGAAGTTTAAAACTTTTATTAAACTTTTAATAAAAAGATACAATAGAAAATTATACTACCTTTTAAGTATTTTATATAACAATTTTTAAGTTAATTATATTCAAGTAATCATAGATGTCAACTATTACTACTATACACATAGTTTGACCATTTGGTAGTCTTAAAAAAATTATGTTATTATTTTACCATCTTAGTTAGTACAATATCTAATATAAAGAGTACAAACAGTTGAAGCGATGATTTATTCTTGTTTCTTTTTGTAAGATCATTTAATCAACTATCAATCTTAATAACTAGATTAATATTGTGTAATTTAATTTTAATTTTTTCAATTAGTATAATTAGGGGTTGCATTTCTGTCGAGTCAAGTCAACGGGTATGAAATTTGAGGTACAAGGTTCATAAGTTATAACGTTAAACTCGAACTGATTTTATAAAGGGGTTGACAGGTCAAAAGTATTAAACTCCAAAACGATTTGCATAAAACCATTTACATAAAACGGGGCAACAAGTTGATGGCTGGATCATGTTCTCTTAAAAAATAAAATAAAATTACTTTTCTGGTTGATCGATCGACAGTTGACACAAACTTTAACTAAAATCCGACCCGAAAAAACAAAAATGGTTGACGAGTTATAACTTAGTAGAGCAATTGGCTCAAAATCTAACTCTAAAGTAAGAAAATGATATACTCATTATGTTTTCTCAATTTAAACAGAGTATGACCTATAATTGAAAGAAAAAAATATACCACAAGTCAAATTTTATGAATGTAGTTTTATAATGCTGGTTAAATGCTAGTAAAATACAAATATATTGTGTATATTTTCTTTTTATCAATCCTTTTATAAAAACTTTTTAGTATATATATAGTAAAATAGTACTCCGTAGTATATATTTTCTTTTTAAGTATTCTTTTATCCCATCACTTTATCAACTAGTGTAAGACTACTTCTAACCATTGATGTAAACTGATGCATTAGTTGGTGTCACATCAGCATCACATCAACACTTTTCATAACCAACTAACAACTGATTGAACACTATCAACTGATTGAACACTATCAACTGACTGAACACTATCAACCATGACACATCACTCATTTTTTCTGGAGCATACACATTATTTACTTTATATAATTAAACCAAAATGTTAGAAAAAAACAATTTCATTAAATCATAAAAATATTACATTTATTAAAAAAATATATATTAAAAATTGGCATAAGTTTTATTGAAAAACTTGAATTCTAATTTAACAACCCAAATTCAAAAGGGCGGCCTAGACGAAAAACTTAATGCGGAATACAAAATCTCTAATATCCAAACTTACAAAAGTCTCAAGTAGTGTAACTAAATCTTCGAGCAATGTCGGATGTCATAAAATCTTGGTCCAACTTTAGTCATCTTACTTCCATTTGCTCCTACTAATATAAACCTGAGAATATACGTAATGCGTAAGCCTAATGGCTTAGTGAGCTCGTGTGTGTTTGTGTACAAAAATATCACACACAATAATGAACATGATCATTTAATGATTCAACATAATTTATTAATATAAGGGATCCCGATTGTGACACCCCGCAAATTTAAACGCGATTATAAACGAAATTTCATGCATTATTAGGCTAATTCCCTACTTTGGGTGAATTCACAACTACTTTTAGAGGTAAGCCTAGCAAAGCTCAACTAGTTAATACGCGTAGTATTACGTATTCGTAATTAGTTGTAATTACGTACGAGACAATTAGAACAAACGCGACAAAAATATACGACTGTTGGTGAACGAAATTATTTAATAAGACAAGATTATTAAATAACGTTAACGTATATTAAATATTATGTCAATAATATTTACAATGTATTATATAACGTAAAATGTTTATTGCGTAAACTGAAACGAAACAAAATTAAAATTTTATAAACTTAACAAAAATTATTTTAATAAAATATTTCAACTAAAATATATTCTAAAAAGATATTTAAAAATCTACCACTTAAAAATAATTCAATAATTAACGATCGGGTAAACAAACACGGGCCAAATACCGCAAGCTAGGGACAAAGTCCCTTCTCCTTTTGGAACACAAAAATCGGGCCCCCTTCCCACTTCCCTTCTTCATTTCTCATTTCCATTCTCTCTCTCTAACTCTCACTTTCTCTCAAAAATCTCTCTAAAAACCTCACACAAATCACAACAAAACTACCTCAAAAACGCGTCGAATCATCAAACTCCTTTAGTGAAAAACGATCACCACGACGAGGGCTACACAACCATCTTCTCGGATTTCTCTCGCGCAAACTTTGTAAGATCCCGACACTTCTCAAAACTCTTAGATTTCGGTTTTTTCCTTGATATTTCATGTTTAAAATACTTAATATACCATGTATTAGTGTTACATTAACTTATTATGTCCAAAAACATCATTAAAAACGCTTTAAAAGTCGAAATTTGCATAAAAATCGCGAACAGCCAATTTCGCGAGCTGAGATCCAATCTCGGTTTGACTCGCGGTCTCAGCTCGGTTCGCGGACTCGGTTCGGTTCACAATCTCGGTTCGGTTCGCGGACTCGGTTCGGTTCACAATCTCGGTTCGGTTCGCAATCTCGGTTCGGTTTGCGATCTCGGTTCGGTTCGCGGTCAACCCTGGTCAACATTTTTCAGCACTTTGAAATTTGCTTAAAATGGTTACCCAAAAGATAATACTTTGACATTAAAGTTTAAAAATGATATAAAAACTTAATTTCAATCATAAAAGTACTATTTACAAACACTTTGGACATAATTTAGTTGCGTGAACACTAACATGGATGGTCAAACTTAGACATCCACGTACTTATTAACTCTCATGCGTTTAGGACGTTAAGAGATTTCGGACCAGACTTGGGTTTTAGGCTTTGCTAGCACTCGCACATTACGTAACTCAACAGGTGAGTTCACAGCCCCTTCTTTTACTGTTTTAACTGCTTTTGAACAAGGGTGGAAAACATAGTCAACGCTTTTGCTACGTGAGCAAACTTTTATATAACTGTTGTGATATAAATTGTGCTAACTATTTATGACTGCGGTCAAACGATTATAACTGTTAATTATGAAACGGGATTTCATACGAAAACTGGAATTGGGAATACACTGGAGAACGACCAGCCACACACGCTTTTACAAACTGGTTTTTATGAAACAATATTTTCATAAACGTATTTGAAAAGTCCCTACTTCTTGGGCACACACACACAGAAAGTCCCTACGTCTTGGGCACCCACACAGAAAGTCCCTACGTCTTGGGCACACGCACAGAAAGTCCCTACGTCTTGGGCAAACAGAAAGTCCCTACTTCTTGGGCAAGATGCCATCCTACGTCTTGGATGAAGGCTCTACTTCTTGAGCAGATGGGTCCTACGTCTTGGATGCCAGTCCTACTTCTTGGACACAACTTATACAAGTCCCTACGTCTTGGGCACATACATAGAAGTCCCTACTTCTTGGGCAAATACTGATGGGTCCTACTTCTTGGACAAACGATTTAGTCCCTACTTCTTGGGCACACTTGGAAAGTCCCTACATCTTGGGCAAACATTTTAAACACTACTTCTTGGATAAACAATTTAAATCCCTACGTCTTGGGTTAACTAATAGGATATTGCTTTCCTACGAAACTTAAACTGCATTTTGGGTAACATCCCACTTAAACTGTAAATTGCATTCTTTGGATGACATTCCACAAAACCTTACTTGATCGTGATGACGATAACTATTTGGTGAAACATTTCGAACTACCAACTATTATTGTAAACATAAAACATGTGAATTCACTCAACCTCGTTGTTGACTTTTACTATGTTTTTCAGGGAATTAGCTGCGCACGTAAGATCGCCTGCACATATGGAATTAGGCGACCCGGGATGCCTTTAGGATGCCAACTTTTGACAACCGGATTTCTTTTATATAACTAAAACTGTTTAGTCATATTTACGAAATCTACTTTTGTAAACTTAATAACTTTTATATTGTACGATTCGGTGAATCGTAAACTTTGTAACTATTACATTTGGCATCTTAATATATTATGTTCTGTTGTAATCATAAGCTCTGATATGTATGCATGTACATCGTTATTGTGGCACCCCCGTACTTAACTAAAATGCTTCCGCTAAACAAAATCAACGAATTTGGGGGTGTTACACCGATTATTGTGTTACGGACTTAATATACTTAATTGGGTGAATCCATCAATTAATACGATATGAACTTCACTCGTACTTGAATACCAAGAACTTTTGTAATCAATCCGTCGCACAATAATCATTATAATCAAAATAATTGTAATTTATCATGAATATATAAATGCACAATAAACAACATGATCAATCAATATATAAATGAACATAAGGCAATTCATCATGATAGGCTCAACAATCAAGCAAAATTAATATGTTATACATTTCCATTTTAGTAAAAACACGAGAATACTCACCTTGAATCCAAGCTAATATATACTCTCTACTTCGCCCATATCCTAAAATGATATATAGTACTCTATTTAGAATCTAGTTAATAACATAGGCGAATATTCACATTTTGCTAGTTTTTGATATTACATGGACTGGTCTATAATACCGATTCTAGGCAAACTAACTAATATTGAATTTAGACAAGATCATCTTCATACTAATATCTTAGAATAGCGTTTGAATGTAATTTCAAAATATCTTTAGACATTGCATCGGTGACAAATGAGAGTGTCACTAAATGTCAATTTAAGGTTCATGTTTTGTGTGGTAATTCAAGCGACCACCATTATAGTCACAAGTGCCTAAAAAGGTGACCATATTGACTGGTCAAGTTTGAGATACATAATTCATATATTTTATTTTGGCATGTCTTACTTATAAAACATTTTTGTAACTTCATTTTGAGCACATCTATCTATTGTACATGTGACCAATGAGATAATGAAAAATGATGGATCAAAATCAATTAATTGTAATTTATTTAAAACTTAACATAAAATTTATTTCATAATGGTCATCAATGACCCACACTTGTTTAATTTCTCAAAACCTAAGTACTTTTTGATGTCCATATTCCAAATGTTGTTAGATGAAAAAATAATTTGGATGAGAGTCTCAAATAATTTAATATTCTACTTTCTTGACTTGACTTTTAAAAGTCAAACCTAAAAGTTTATTATGTACATATCTCACAAAATGGACGTAAAATCTGATCACATAATGTATAAATACACATCTTTAATTATCAAAGAATATAATGGCTAAATGTTAATTAATAAAAATTGTATACCTTGAAGCATCTAATAATGTTATACACGTACATAGACGCTTATTTCTTTGCACCATTCTTCAAGATTTATAGCACTCAATTCCTCCACAAAACTATAGTATTATTTGTTTTCTACACTTGTGAATCTTTCTTTGTATCTACTGCGACTGGAATGATAGCAAGGAACAAGAAACCACCTTCAATTTATAGCTAGTAATTGAGGGTTAGTCACCACTCTATTCATAGGTTAGGGGTGATACATCTATACTCTATGAAGACTATGTGTCATGTTTAGAGCAAGTACACTTGGTGACAATACAAAACAACCAATAAAATTGCACATTTCCATCTAGGAAGTATCGACATGCACTCATGTATTAAAAGATAGTATCTTATGCTTATATGACTCGTACTCTCAATTCCTTGTAAGT
Organism: Helichrysum umbraculigerum; assembly: GCA_949592205.1. Classification (NCBI taxonomy): domain Eukaryota; kingdom Viridiplantae; phylum Streptophyta; class Magnoliopsida; order Asterales; family Asteraceae; genus Helichrysum; species Helichrysum umbraculigerum. The sequence goes on along the minus strand of CATIUR010000001.1, from coordinate 139,239,088 downwards.
AATCGATTTTTATATAGATGCTCTCAAATAACTATGTACATAATTGATATTTATGTAGTATTGATAACTTTATATTATATTTAAATACTAATCAACTCTATTAAGTATTATTTTAAATTTTAATTTACTTGTAAGTAGGTTGTGATTTTAACTTTATAGACTTGCCAAGTTTCCTGATAGCTTAACCACTTGTCACATTTTAGGACAAGTGTATGCTCTTCTGAGATCATAAGTCAAGGTACAACTTATCATAGCATATGTTACTCGTACTAGCAGCAAGACTAAGATTTTGTCAATTATAGAAGTACAAATTTGTATAGCTTACACATTTAGATCTTAAATTGTATACAAAATATTACAATGAGATCATTTGTAATCAGTTTAAGATTACATACACGTTCATTTTACTTATAATTGAGAAGTTTGGTTTTGGGTCGTTACATCTAAAATTTAAGGCTTATATCATTTCATTTTATTTTTTTTAAGAATTTTTATCCATTAATAAAAGGGTGAGCTTTAAATGATAAAAATAGACGAGGGGCTCAATAAAAACTTGTAAAGTCTGTGTATATAAAAGCTAAAACTCTCCTCTTTCGCTCCCCATCACGGCTTTCATTTTCATTCCAAACAAAAACCCTATTTTTTCCCCTTCATTTTGCAATATCCACGGTCCTCAAAATATATATAATTAAATAAATGTTTTTATTATTGCAAATGGCCCCACCAAACCCCGTTCGTTAACCGTCGCTTAGCCGAAGGATTAAGGCCGATGCTCCAACAGAAGTAACCATGCCAATCACGATGCGTCAGTTGCCAAACCGAAGACGCTGTTGAGACTAGTCTAATACCCAAGCAGTGACCCACATACACTTTTCTATGGAGTATGTGAGGTATTTAGAATGTGTACACAGCAATCGTGAATAGAAATATAGGCTATCTAGAAGAGGTTGAATGAAATTGAACATGATCACAACTAAAGGTGAGCATGGGTTGGTTTGGGTTGGTTATTGACTAAAACCGAAAACCGAACTATAAACTTCAGTTTTTGAAAACTTAAAACTGAAACCGTTCGGTTTTTTATTGTTTGGTTTTTTCGGTTTTGAATTCGGGTTTGGATCAGTCTACGATTTTTTTCGATTTTTTGTGTATGTTTTTTGGGCCTGGGCCAGTGAAGCCCATTAACATTTGCTAGTTTTTTTTATAGTCAAACAAATCATAGTATAATACCATATGTTTACAATATCTTTTTAAATGATCCAACTTATTGCAATTTAAGCTATATAAATGTAAAGTCTATATTACTTATACAATACAAATTATAAAACTATAATCCGAAGTATAAAGTTCTAAGCGTATGTTTTTCTACGTATGGTTCGGTTCGGTTTTTCTGGTCGATTTTTTCGTAAAAAAACAAAACCGGACCTTTAGTTTGATTTTTCTAAAATCAAAAACCAAATCGTCGGTTATTGATATGAATCGGTTTTTCCGATTTCAGTTTTTTGATTATTGGGTCGGTTTCGATTTTCCATGCTCACCCAGTCGCAACTCACACATACACACCACATACACCATGATATAAGACTATACATAATTTACGATGAGCAAGATCTTAAGACATAAGGGGGCGGTTCATGGGCACAGCCCATTAATGTACGCAAGGTACGCAATATCAATGTGCATTGTGTATCACGTTTTTTTTTATATTTTTAAACTGCATTGTGTATCACGTTTTTTATTTGATATTTTTAAACATGAAAGTGCATGAAAGTGCATTGTGTATCACTTTTTCTAATTTATTTTTTTAAACATGCTCAGGATTTTCAGAAAGTGCATTGTGTATCACTTTTTTTAATTTATTTTTTTAATCATGCTTTCATTGTGTATCATACAAATCATCACCGTCTTGCAACTTTTAACATGTTCATTGTGTATCATACAAATTTTAAATAACAAATTTTAATATGTTCATTGTGTATCATTTAATAATTACATATGTTCATTGTGTATCATCTTCTTCCTTCCCTTTCCTTTATCAACTGAAAGAACAAATTCGAGAATAAAAGTTGTCAACTTGATTGAAATCGAGAGTAAATTGATACAATTTTGAAAGAAAAAAATCTTTGAAGAAAAGGAAAGAAATCATTTATATATGATAATACGAAGCAACCGATTACTAAATTACCAGGCGGAGGTAGAAGGTGAACGTCGGAATGATCGGAAAAGAAGGACGCGTGGTGGTCTGTGAATGGTGCGTATACTGTGTACCCAAATAAGCCTGCGTACTTGAACCTTAGTCTAAGACATAATCTCTCCTATATATAAAACAAGGTTTAGGGGATGAGGTGTCAACATTTTACTGTATATGTCTGACATGGCAGCCCTTCCAGTACCATTTTCTAATCTAAGCGGCCCCTCATATAGCGGTTACCAAACAAAAAACCGACTCCTTCGTATCTCAAAAATAATCCGCACGCCCTCTATCATTCCTCCAAAAAAAACCTCTCCTCATACACGAAATCTTTACTCGTATTTCTTGGCTTGATCGAATTCCTGTCACGTCGGTTGGGACTACCGTCGTCGGTGCCGGCGGTGGTGGCGATGAGGAGGATTAAGATCTTCAACATGATGGTGATTGATGATATTGTCAAGTTTTGATTTTGGTTTTCGTTTTAGAGTTTTTAATTTGGGGGATTTGCTGTGCAGGTTGTGGTGCTGATGACGATAAATTAACCCCAGATCCCTAACCACCGTTCTCAAGTTGGTAAGTCTTCCATTATGTTATGTAACAAACCATCTCCTTCTAAAATCGAATTTTGTGACAAAGAATACCTCTACCGCTATGCAGATGAATTTAATTGATCATCTCTTGTCCTTCTAAGGTTATCTCTCAATTCAATAAATATTCTTGAACTGAAACTAGCTAGAAATTCTGTGCCCCCTATGTGTTTGATGTAATGCCTAAGTGAGAAGAATGTTTTTGGACTTTTAAAGGAATATACAGAAGCTTTTAAAGACATCATGTTGGGGTAGTTTGTGTTTGTTACATACTATATCAAATTCTATTCTAACATTAATTTCTTTATTAGTTCTAGCCTATTTTTGGTTTGAAAATGAGTTTACAATTGGTTGGTTTCTTTAGTTTGCGATATGTTGATTATAACAGGTTTTATGGAATTGCAATTTGGCAGTAATATGTTCTTTGATCATTTGTTGATTAATTCCCTTCTACTATGGTCATTCTATGCATCAAATGGGAAAGAGATTGAGATTCTTTATCGATTGCAGGTGACATTGTGGATGGTTATTGATTGATGTATTTGATTGCTTGAATCGTTCTACTGAATTTAATGGTTAGGAGTGTTTTGGCGTATGCCACTTGAAAATTTTTATAAAAAGATGTTTAAATCGGAAATTCCATCTACGGAACCATTTTCTATAACGCCATGGGTATGACTTCCTTTTGATGTAGGTTCCCAGAATTTTCGTAGAAACGTTGTTGATTCTCCGGTTCACGCTATCCCAATAACAGAAATTGGTTTTAAACTTTTAATCACATAATCTGAAGTAAGGGTATTCCTTTAACTTTTGAAAGGTGCTGACCTAAGCTATAAATCGTGTACCATTTGGTAGGTCGTTATTTTTCTCATTATACTCTTCATACATATAACATAATCCTACTTTTATTTATAAAGCTTCAATTGAATCTGTGTGCAGAACATGGATACAGTTTACTGAAATCAAAGTTGGTCGTATCTTTGCAGAGTCAAATTAGTGCTTCGTAGTATTGGGTTGTATGGGCCAGTCCATTCCTATTGTGGTTTGCGGGCTGAAGGGTGAACCACATAATGGATGAATGTGTTTTGGTCCACTTTACTAGGTGTTGGTCATAACATAACGAGACACTAATTGGTACATGTTTAATTATCAAATATGGGTTCACTAAAGCATTAGCTGCACATATTGAGTATCGATGCACATATTGCGAACCTTCACGTCTGAATATATTGACCCTAAATAAAGAGGGACCATGTTGATTATATCACCAGTCAGATTGCTACTAAACTTTCTTCATGTTGGACGTAATTAGAACAAGTATGTTAATGTCAAAACGTTGAAGTAAACAACTACTTATAGGTGTTTACTAATGCAGTTATGAATAGCCCCTGCTTTTGATTCACTGACAAAAGGGAACACGACGATTATGCAGAGCAGATTTGGACGACATGTGACCTTACACCATAGAATTCTTAAAGAAAGGTACGAAGATGTATTGTTTTCATTTATGGAATTTAGGAATTCAATGAACTAAGTGGTTATTTTGTTCAGTTGGGCTTAATGTCTTGCTGATTATTGTAATGGATATGATGGGTGGACAATACTTGCCTCATAGGTATTACTTTAAAACACTTTTCATCCAATTATTTCTAAATATCTAAGGCAGTACTCACAATTACAAAAGTCAAAAGCAATTCTATTTACACTGATCCTTGAAGGCCCGAATAAAATAACTTAGTATGTTGAACACTTGGACTCATTATAATTTGACTTCGAGCAACTTTTGATCCATTTTCCCGTTGCCTTTAGTTGTATGTAAGGTTTTATATTTGACACTATGGAGATGGGTAACTTTTCAAGTCTTTCGATCCTGAGGTTTTGCTACTTTCTTGAAACCATATTCTGTCATATGTAATAATTTCAATACATTTAGTTCATTGTTTGTTGGTAATTTTATTATATATTTATTTTATAAAGTGTTATTGTTAGCTTTATGTTTTCTTGCTACGCTGTTGAGCTTAGTTAATATCCCCTACCATGCGGTCAAAACTATTTAGTAGGGTACGTCTAAGTATTATAAATGTACGTTTGACAGATTTTAGAGCGTTTGACCCATTTGACCCGTTTCCCTTTCCATGTTACTTATTTTATATCTGAGATAAGTTTTCTGAAGTTTGCAAATATATATACACATGGCCATAGTTATATCAATAAATATCTTGAGGTGTGAATATATTCAATTGTATCCCTTATAATGCCAATTTAACAGAAACTTTTAACTGAATCCTTGGTTTTTAACACAGTAAGTGGCACTGATTTATTCTAGGATATAAGTGCTGGTCATCATAGAGAAATGTTAGGGGATTCCCTACTACGGAAAAAATTAATACCCTTAGAATGAAGTTAGTATTGTTGCGCATCTCTTTGGTATTAGCTGGATCTTCAAAATTTATAGGAAAAGATAGTAGACTTATGTTGTTATAATAATACGAACACCAAGATTAGTACCAGTCGTTTTGTTTCTCTACTATAAATGCTAGCTGCTTGAGCTTTTGTCTTGATGATTCCTCCAAATATCTAGAGGAATCCTTAAGCTTGAGCTTTTGTTTCTCAACTAAGTGCCAAAAACTAACCGATTCCTCCAGATATTTAGTACCCTTTCTTAGTTTCAATGGTTATGTAAGAATAGATTTTTAATGGCTCTAAAGTGGAAAATCTAACCCTTTACTGGGTTTATTTAGCCTTTACTGGGTTTATTTAGCTCATTGTTAGTCTCAAATATGTCAAATAAAAATTTAGCTAAAAGGTAAGTGCGTTAAATGAGTAAAAATTACCCAAAGTGTATTGATAAAAATAGAACCTCCTAAGTACTTTAGTGATTGATATCCTTATCATCTTCTGTTATTATTAATTAATAAGTATAGTTTCCCGTTTCCGTAATCATAATTTAAGAACTAATTTTTTAATCTAAATGGAAAGAAACATATTTTTGGTCCCTCTCGATCTGTTTTGATCCGGACCTAAAAGTATACATCTTAAGTTGAACCTGTATTAAACCTTCACACGCCACTTTCAATCACTACCCAAAAGTATACAACTTTACCTATATCTGTTTAGTCGCGTTACCATGTCACCCTTTATGCTGTTATCATTTTCTAAATAATAATTATAATTTAATAAAATCTCTGCTCTGTATTTGATGAAAACAGTTGGACGATTGAGGGTGGATAGTACATCAAAATTTTGCTCAAATATTCTCGAGTCTTCATCTGCATCTGCGATATATATATGTACAATTCTCCCTTCTTATAATTTCGAATTAAATATAGGTTCTATACATAGTGATTATTTTGTGAGTATATCATCGGTTTTTGAGCATAACGTGCTAGGAAGAGTTTTGTTTTGGCAACTCTTTTTGGGCAGCTATTGAAGCTGATGTATCTGTTAGTGTTACTGGTGGTTCCCATCAAATTGTTCGGGTTAATAAATTTGGGATCAACTATTTGGTGCATCTCATTACTTGATGAAATGCCTAACTGATTTTTACTAAATATTTATATCGGTGTCATATAAGAAGTGAGATTTATTGAAAATGGAATTAAATAGTTATGCTCTCATAGTAACATTGGTGAGGATGGTAAAGTTTGCGGGCATATACAACCTCGTGTTTCTAGAAGTTGCATCTTTTTTGTTCCTATATGAAAACAGGTTTATGCTACAAATGTTGAAGTATCTCTAATAATGAGATTAGTAAACTAGAAGATTTGGTCTATATCTTTTTAAGGACCATTATTGTAGTCAAAATTTTGAAGCATGAATATCTGATTCAAATGTTTCAGGTTGCTTACTTAGAGGGTGGGGACTTTGTTCCTGAAACAAGTTTAACATCTCGAATTACATAAAGGGCAACATTTGTAGGATTACAGTTTTTTATTACATCAATTATAATGTAACATTATCAATATAATATTTATGATAGATGTCAAAGTGCATACTTTTACTTTCATGAAATTCTCACTAATATTCTACTATTAACTTTCACACAGGAGTCCATGTATATTGAATTTACATATGTAAGGCCTGAATCTTTGTTGGAATTATAGTGGTTAAGCTTACGTTGATTGGGAAGTGAATTATTTAAAATTTTGCAGGATCATTTTTTTCATTCACCTATCCTCCCGCCGAAAATCTACGTTTATCTATTGATATTGGAAATTATACAAGTACCGTTGATAGAAGATAAACTTGACATATCAGTTCGTATCATTTTATCAGTGTTTTTGGTTTTACGGTCATTTAGTTCATGTTCTCTCGGAGGATCAGAAGTTGAGAACACATTTCTTGAGAGAATTCATGATGCAGGTGATGAAGAGGGGTGAGTGCAGTGCAGTGTGAACTATAACATGTTTTGGTGTTAGATTGAGTTTCATGTGGTTTTTGCACATCGTTATATTGTAAGTTTGTAACGCTTATCATTTGATTTATTAAATTTGCATGGACATTTCCCTTTAGCCGTAGTTACTTAATTAGTCGTTTAGATATTTTTAGGGCGATTATGAATGCCCGTTTTGGCATGAATTTCATCTTGGCCCGTTACTCACATGGCCTAGCCTTTCGAATAACCCAATTAATAACTTTTTAGTTTTGAACATTTGTATTTGTTTACACTTTACTACCATTTTATTGTTAACACACAATCCAAACAAATACAGTTTCGTTTAATAACCAGTGAACTTTGGTTTCATGTAGACTAATGTTGCATCGGGGTTGGCTGTGCATGATGCTCGCAAGCTAGATTTTTGGAGGTGAAGGCAAAGAGCACGTTCTATTATATGTATATATTTTCAAGATTTTTGTGAAGCAAAAGGAGGTTATAATGGAGAAGGTTAGAGAGCCAACTTAAAGTAATGAGGAATCTTCTGCTTTGGAGTCTCTGCTTTGTTAACATGCCATAGTGTCAATATGCTGTTTTCGACAAGGACTTTGTGACTGCAGAGATATGCTTAAAGAGGGGGATCTTTTAATTGACCGGTTGTACAATAGATTGAAACAAACTATACATTAACTTAGATATGGTGATTGAGTAGCTGGTCAAACTTTTTGTTTTTAGATAAGGTCCGAAGCAAGTTTGTTTTGGATGGCGGGACAAACCTTTATTAATAATTGTGTATGTGTCAAATGTCATCACATAACTCCGTCTATTTAGGAATGATAATCTGATGATGAATTTTTTAGGAAAACTAACTAGAAAGGCTTGCCCTATATATATTATACGGAGTAGTTGTTTTATCTAATTAGCTCATTGACCAGTCACATAAAAAACATAACCCAAAAGTAAATGGGTTAAAGTTGCCACCTTTACTTACAAGTTAAATATAGCATGTGCTAAAGGTTTTGTTTTGTGTTTATCCTTTCAACTTGCAAAGGTCCCTAAGAAAGCAGTCCCCAAAAGCAAAATGGGTAGATTCGGTAATGGTTAAACAAGTTTTGGTTGAAACCGGTGAATAACTTGGCTGGGTGGAGCTGAAAAAAGTTGATAATTGTTCTATATATAGTTTCTCAGGTTGTTATTAGAGCATATGTAGTACTCTTAGTCGGCAAAGTTGTTTTGGGGAATTTTTGATGAAATGTACGTTATATATATACAACTTTGGAGTACAGGAGATGAGATGGCATCAATTTCCATTGAGTGATTCATTGTCATTGAGTTGGTATGAGATTTTTGATGGGCACTCTTTTATTTCTTCTTAATAAACATGTAGCAATGAAAATAAAAATAATACACCATGTTGTAAACAACTACAGGGGTAACTTTTGAAAATAATTTATGCTTTCTAATTATGAATTTTTGTTTCACATTTGACCCTTTTTTTATTAATAATGAAATTTAATATTTTAAGTAAATGGTTTCTAAAGATTTTTGAGTTTTGGATATAACTTACGCACGAGTATGTTTGAGTGTATTTTCAGTGCATTACCTGTTGTTAAATTATAATTATTATTGTTATTAAGATACATGAATGTATAAAACAAAAACATGAGAGATTTAATAGATTTTATTCGGTAAAATTGGATGAGATCCACTTCATTAAAATTATATAAGGCCATCTCCAATGTATATGTGTTTGCACCAAATTTGGTGTTTTGTTGTAAAAAACCATCTCCAACCAAGTCATCAAATTTGGTGCAACATTTAGTGTACACTAAATTTTGGAAGATTTTGCACCAAATTTGGTGCAACACTAAACTTTGCACTAAATTTATAATGTTTAATTTTAAACCCTATATTTGAATTATTGTTATTATATAAGTACAAAACTTGAAAAAACTTATTTATTTGCATGATTTTTTAAGTACTATAAACTTTAGATTATATAATATGATTATTAAAACAATAAAATATAATTTTTAAATAAATTATGATAATTTAAACATTGATGCATGCAAAGAACTTATGTAATTGAAGTTTTACAAAAGTAAATAAATAAACTTAACATTTAAATTAATAGTTTGAAAGGTTAATTGATCATAAAAATAATAAATTCAAGTAAAATATAATGTAAAAATAGTTTAGGGGGCAATGTGTAAATGCTGAAAGTAGTTTTAGTGCAGAAATTTAATGTATACGTTGGAGATGAAATACATTTGATGCAAGTATATTCCTGAAAGATTCCTTTGTTACACCAAATTTGATGCAATGTTTAGTGCATACGTTGGAGATGCCCTAAGTTGTATGGATTACAAGAATTACAATGTAAAATTGTATAGAAAAATGAGATGTGTTGGTAGATTAACTTATACGCAGTTGTATGCATTACAAACGCTCTATTATAAAAACAATATTAGTATAATCCTGATTCCAATATTTGAATGACTATGAACTAGGAAGTTGTGTATGCATTAAAAAAAACACTTCACAGTTTTGAACCCATTTGAAAATTCGAGATAAAAAATAGGGAGGTGATTTGAATTGTATACCACCAAATTTAGCCATACACCACTATTTATGCATCAGACCGTTGTACTGTATAATACTTTAAAGCATACTTGGTGGTGTACGGCTAAAAGTTAGTGGTGTACAAATCACCACCCTAAAAAATATGAAACATTCACAAGTTATCGAATCATAATTTCCGCTTCTAATCTCAACTCTTATATTTTGAGATAAGATAATGATAAATGCAACCCAACCATCAATTAATATGATTATTTGTATTTTTTTGTTAGAAGTTAAATAATTATCCATAGATCTTTTTAGTGTATGTTTTATCTCTTATATGTCTGGTGGGTTGAATTTAAAGAATAACTAGCTTATTGATGAAGGCCAGAAACTTGACACAATGTATTTTGATACATTAGATGTATCCTAAATCATTATGATATGTGTTTTGTTGTTAGTGTTTAGTAGGAAATTCGGTTTAGAAGTGTTTATGGTCTAGAACATGCTCATGAATTATAAATTTTATTATTGTGATTTTTATGATATGTTTAGAGTTTAAAGTTTAGAATGGTTAAATGTTTAGCTTTTTGAAAGTGATATGTGTCACGGGTTTAGTAATTAGGTTTTAGAATGATTTTTCCCCTATGGTTTAGAGTTTAAATTTTAGAATAGTTATGGGTAAAGGGTTTTACCCCGGTGAATTAAATTTTAGAATAGTTATGTGTTGAGGTTTTGGTATACATTTTTAAACAGGTTATGTATAAGCTTTTAAAAGGGTTTTGTGCCAAGTGTTTGGATTTTAAAAGGCGTATGTGGTTAGGTTTTAGAAGGGTTGCGTGTCAACTGTTTAGTTTTTTGAATTATTAAAATGGTTATGCGTTTACCTATTAGAAGAGTATGTGTCCAAATTTATGTGTGTAGCTTTTTAGAAAAGTTATATGTCAACGATTTAGCTTTTAACTTTTAGAAGTACCCTTTTATAAACATAGTTTATTGGTTAGTTTCGTAGAATGGTTATATTGTTCTATGTCAAGGGCTTAGTGTTTGACTTTTTTAGAAAGTCACGTGTCAGCATTTTCGTGTTTAAAGTTTTAACAATACAAACACCATTTATATTTTCAAAGGGATCTGTCTCAAGTATTTAATGTTTGACTTCTCGAGAGATTATGTGTTTACTTTTAGAAATGTTACATTTGTATAAAAAAAATAAGGTGGTTAGCTTTTAGAAGGGTTCAGTGTCAGATGGCCTAATTTTATTTTTTAGTTATAGATAATTTTGTGTTTAACATTTATAAGGTTTACATGTTTATCTTTTTGAAAGAGTTTTTTGTCAACGGTACGTTTAGTGTTTAGGTTTTCATGAAAGGTTCCTTATTTATCTTTTTAAAGGGTTTCATGTCAAGTTTCACTGTAGGGTTATGTGTTTAGCTTTAAAAAAAAAAGTTATACTTCAAGGGTTTGGTGTTCGCTTTTTTAGTCGCATTACGTGTTTAATTTTTATAAGAGATCAGTGCTAAGGGTTTAGTTTTCTTAATTTTTAGAAAGTTTCCATGCTTTGATTATAGAAGGATATGTGTCAAGGTTTGTGTTAATCTTTTTGGAAGGTTCTATGCGAAAGGTTTCTATTTTTATTTTTAGTTTTAGATTTTTAGAATGGTACCATGTTAAGAGTATAAAATTTAGCCTTTTAAAATAATTATGTAAAGCTTTAAAAAATTAAATTATAATACACAATATCCATATGGGCAAATTTCATAAATGGGATGCATTATATGTCAAAAAGAATATAAAATGATCTTGCACGATTAAAATGTTAATTGTTCTATTTTGCATGATATAAAAATTATATGTTCTATTTTTTATGTTATTTGACGTGTTTAAAACGGTTGACGTTGGTTATTATGTGTATAACTTCTTATGAGAGTTATGTGTTAATTTTTTTAAAGAAAGTTATTTGCTTAGCTTTCTAAAATGGAAGTACTTAGCTTTTTCAAAGGGTTCCGTGGTTATCTTTTTAAAGGGTTTCATTTTTAAGATGTGTTTAACTGTTAAAAGAGTCTTCTTTCACAGTGTATAGATTTTTATAAGAGTTTTGTGTCAAAGCGTTTAGCCTTTTAGAAGGAATTCGTGTTAAATTTTTAAATGTTTTTGTGTTTTAGCTTTTTAAAAGGGCTTAATGTTTAGGGTTTCTGTCAGCACTCTAATATTTAGCTTTTCTGTTTATCATTTGGACTTATATGTGTTTAGCTTTTAGTAGGGTTTTGTGTTTAGTCTTTAGAAGTGTTCCTTGTCATGGGTGTAGGGTTTAGCTTTTTAGAATGGTTCTATGTCAACGGTTTTGCATTTAGCTTTTTTCTTTTAAGAATTATGTGTTTAGCTTTTAGAAAGATTACGTCTTTATCATTTAGATGGATTTGTTTTTAGCTTTTGGAAGGGTTTTGTGTTCAACCTTTAAAGGGTTATATATCATGACTTTAGCGTTTAACTTTTCGGAACAATTATATGTTTATCTTTTTAGAATGCTTGTATATCAAGGTTTTAGTATTTAGATTTTTAAGAGTTATGTTTGGTTATTTTGAAGGATATTGTGGGTTTTGTGTCTAAAGTTTAGTACTGCACTTGTCACAATGGTCTGGTGTTCACCATTTAGACAAATCCATTTTCATTTTGTTAATAGGTTACGTGTTTAACTTTTAGAAGGGCTTATGTTATCCTTATATGTAAATATGTTAAAGAGATCGATCTGATATCAAAATATATATTTTTTATGTTTCTAAGTGAGTATCCACAGCAATTTACGAAACTGTGCATCGCACAGGTATTTACCTAGTTGTCATATAAAAATATAAAATTGTAAGTATCAATTACGTTGTTATAAAGTTTAGATGTAGTTTAACATTAAGCATGAGAAATTATCATGTTCGCTGTCAAATAAACGAGAAATAGATTTATGTAGTAACATGACTCGACTCATAATGAAATCGTAAGCATTTTTAACTGAAACAATGTGGGAATTTAATCGAAAAAAAAAAACTATTCAAGGATGGATCGGATACAACTTTTACAATTCCTTTTTTTTCTTCACTTTGTGTCTTTATCAATTCCTAAAACAGCAACAAATCAAAAACCCTGTAAAAGCCCCAAACAAATAAATAACCATTTTCCGTCATCCATTCCCACCTGAACCACTACCATGAACCGCCTTCCACTCCAGCCGTTCACCTTCCCGGAGACCCGTTCCACCGTCTTACCCGACCCATCATCCTTCTTCTCTCCCAACCTCCTTTCATCTCCACTACCCACAAACTCATTTTTCCAGAATTTTGTCCTCAAAAATGGTGATCAGCCTGAATACATTCACCCCTATCTTATCAAATCATCTCTATCATCACTTTCTATCTCTTACCCATTTCTGTTTTCAAATACTTCTTTCACATACCAAGTATTCATCCCAGATCTTACCATTTCCGTTTTCAATAACCCGAACCCGAATCAAACCCATATCGTTTCAGCGTTTGATGATCTCAGTGTCACTTTAGACATTCAACCCAATTTAAGGTTTTTTCTTGTTAGAGGCAGCCCCTTTTTAACATGTGAAATCTTAAAAAGTGCTAAACTTTACATCTCAACTATTCATGCGATACTTGATTTTGTTCCAAATTCTTCTAAAACCAAGTTTAAGATCAATCTTAATAATGGTCAAACATGGATTTTGTATTCATCTTCAGCTATTAATTTGACCCATGATGTGTCCAAACTTATATCTCATGACTTTTGTGGAATTATTCGAATTGCTATATTGTCGAATTCGGGTTCGGGATTCGAATCGGTTCTAGATAGGTTTAGCTCTTGTTATCCGGTTTCGGGTCAAGCTGTGTTTAGTGAACCATTTTGTGTTGAGTACAAATGGGAAAAGAAAGGTTGGGGGGATCTGTTGCTGTTAGCTAATCCTCTTCATATTAGTCTTCTTGATGATTGTGAAATTAAGGTACTTGATGATTTTAAATACAATAGTATTGATGGTGAGCTTGTAGGTGTTGTTGGAGATTCATGGGTTCTGAAAACCAACCCGGTTTCAATAACTTGGCATTCGATTAATGGAGTTAAACAAGAATCGTACCCTCAAATCATTGATGCACTTGTAAAAGATGTTCAAGGTTTGAATTCAACTACTATTGAAACAACATCATCTTACTTTTTTGGCAAATTGGTAGCAAGGGCAGCTAGGTTAGCATTGATAGCTGAAGAAATTTGTTATCTTGATGTAATCCCTAAAATTAAAAAGTATTTGAAGGATACTATTGAACCATGGTTAAATGGAACTTTTGCTAGTAACGGGTTTTTGTATGAGAAATCTTGGGGTGGGATTATAACAAGACAAGGGTCTATAGATACAGGTGCAGATTTTGGTTTTGGTGTTTACAATGATCACCATTTTCATATTGGTTACTTTCTGTATGGAATTGCTGTTCTTGCTAAGATAGATCCCATTTGGGGAAGAAAGTATAGACCTCACGCATACTCTTTAATGGCGGATTTCATGACATTGAGTAGAGGTCGAAATTCCAATTCAAAGTATCCTCGTTTGAGATGCTTTGATTTGTGGAAGTTACACTCGTGGGCTTCAGGATTGACTGAATTCGCAGACGGAAGGAATCAAGAAAGCACAAGTGAAGCTGTGAACGCGTATTATTCAGCTGCTTTATTGGGATTAGCTTATGGTGACACACATTTAGTTGCAGTTGGATCTTTGCTTACAGCCATGGAGATTCATGCTTCTCAAACATGGTGGCATATTAAAGAAAATGACACACTTTATGCTGCTGATTTCACGCGTGAAAATAGAGTGATGGGAGTTCTTTGGACCAATAAAAGAGACAGTGGGCTATGGTTTGCACCAGCTGAATGGAAAGAGTGTAGGTTAGGGATAAATGTGCTGCCATTGTTGCCGATTACTGAGGTATTGTTTTCGGATGTTGAGTATGTGAAGCAGCTTGTGATTTGGACTTTGCCTGCTTTGGCGAGAGAAGGTGTTGGCGAAGGGTGGAAGGGGTTTGTGTATGCATTGGAAGGTGTTTATGAAAAGGAGATTGCACTTGAAAAAATTAGGACTTTGACTGGACATGATGATGGGAATACACTAACTAATTTGTTATGGTGGATATTCAGTAGGGATGATTGTGAAGAAGGAAATGGTAAACATTGTTGGTTTGGTCATTATTGTCATTGATAGTTCAATCTGGTGCATCAAATTTCTTATGGTTATCTGTTGCTGTTTGTAAAAAGATTGTTTTACTTGTTCGATCAGCCAGTTGCGACTTTGGAGCTATGGTTTAAAGATAGAAATATAAGATACTTGATTCAGTTATTATGGTTGTTAAAATGATGAAGATTAACCTTTGCTTTCAATTTTCAATGTTCAGTTTCCATTTGATGTTTTTAGTTGCATTTTTATACATAAGTTTTAAAATTGATAGCATTCGAATATGTGCATGACTTAACAAGAAATTGATCTGTGAGGATACCATATGTCAATGGATATTTCAGAGATGTAAGGATAAATTTTATAATCCTCTTAGGAAGATTGAATTCAAAATCCTATAGGTAATGTTTCATCTTTAAAGGTTCAGATCTGGGTCAACTGGTTATATGCTGAGGCCAAGTGTAGTCGTTTGTTTGATCAGCATTCTATTCATGTTGCCTCATTTTTGGGTCGTTATTCGGTCATTATTTCCGATTCAGTTATAGCTTGGATCAAAATCAGATTTGATATTGCTGTTAGGGTCATTCATGTGAATTAGGACTTCAGATAAGGTTATACAACCTAGACGGGTCAGTTTTTATGTCTGGATCGCTGGTCGGTTTTTTGGTCAGGATCGATGATCAGTGATCCGTATTTTAGTTTGTGCTGTATATATATAAGTTTAGGGTCTGTGTTAGTGTCTTAGCAGCCTGGTTCTTGATGTGGATTTTTGCTTGGTTCTGTATCTTGGAGAAAGCTTTTGGTCTCTTCAACTTGGTGGTTGTTTTTGATGGTTTGGATTTCCTTTATGGGCTCATTTTGATACCCTAGATAAAAGGCAAAAATATATATATCTCATATCTGTTAAAAATTATGTTTCATTTGTATTAAAAAAATATATTTCATGGTAACTAGGTGAGCAATTAAAATGACAAAAAATAAGGAAGTATATAGAGAGAAGAAGAGTGGGAAGAGGCAATCTTCTAGCTGGAGGTCTCAACTAACATGCTTGATTTCTTCAATCTCAACATTGGGTTTCAATTTACATTGATTATTTAATATTTAATGTGAAGACAAATTGTTTATTTTTGTATTATTTATGATGATGATGATTAGTTTAACAAACGCGTGAAGAACTGAAGAAGTGCCGTATAATAAACCTTTCTAAATCATCATCATTATTGAAAAAATAGATAGAATGTTTGATCTGTGAACCATTTGAAAAGAACTTCGGCTATTATTAAAATGTTCAAAATGTGCCTTGATAGAAATTTATTTTAGCTAGATTATAAAGCAATTATCGATAAGCAAGAAAGTAAACCTTAACATACAATATGGTTTCCAAAAAAAAGAAGAAAATGTGCATATAAGATGTTTAAGATATATTCACAATTCTGTATTTTTGATCTCTTTTCTATCCTAAATTAACATTTTCTCCCATTGTCTTCTATACCCTAAGTTAAAATTCAAATTGAATCATGTGAGTAATAGACACAATAACAAGTATAAATTGTTTCGATATGAGCAGTCTAAACACAATCATCACAGTTAAATAAGGGTATGCCTTACAAACACGCTATCCATATCATACATACCTTATATATTTTTAAAAATCTCTTAGAGGTATCAAATGTTTAGATATTCTCACGTGCCAAATGGTAAAACAACCCGCAACTTTTTATTCATGCATAGCGAAAGGTAAAAAAACACAAGTTGATATCATCTTACATCTTGAATTTAAATTATCATTAAAACTAACCTTCTTATCGAATCAAAACAACTTACAACTAGTCAATCAGCACTAGATATTTTTTTATTCTTATATTTATTTTTTTGAAATGATTTTTTTTTGAAAAAACATATGCTTTATTATGTCTAAAATTAAAAAATTACTAGGAAAATTTATTTTAACACGAATTAAAATGAGAAGGAAAATGTTATCCTGTCTCTGTCTTCCTACATTCTCAGTCATATGAAACTAATCGTGGTAGCAATCAAACGACCACATGACAGGCCACCAACATTAAACATAGCATAACATGCTCTTCATGATGTTCGCTTTGACTTCTCTTCTAAGATCACCAACATCTTTCATGTCTCCATCTATCTCCAATGTGAATGACTCGTTCAAAGTCGCCCCCACGTTCCTTATGCACTAATCATCTCTCTATCTATTCATCTAGCCCTACACACCAAACCCTACCATCTTCTCCATCTGTTAACAAAATCCCAAAAACCCCACCTTTAATGATCAAGGCTTCCACTCTGTTACTGTTTGTGTGGACGAACAACAAGATTAGGTAAATCATTACAGTTAGGATAAAAAGATTGAATTTTTATTGCTTTTTTTGGCAATTTTTTTCAGGGTTCCTCTTAGTCTAGTCTAGTTCTTACTTAATTCTGTGCTGCATTTGCCTTTGAATCTTGGTTTAGTGGTTCTAGTACTTGTTGGAACTCTGGGTTCAGGTCAAGTAAGGATTTTTCTTGAAGTTACTGTTAAAATTTTGAATTTTGAGATTTGGATTTTGATTACATTGTAGATATGCCTACCAGGTGTCTGCTGAAATGTTAGGAAATTTGGTTTGACTATTTAATTTTTAGTTTGGAGTTGTTTTTGGTGTTCTTTCCTAGATCTTGAACATTGAGATCTGGGTAGGGTTTTTGTGCTGATTATAATCTCATCGATTAGTTCAATTTCGGTTGATCTTTGTTGCTCTTCCAAAATCTTGAACTCTGAGATCTGGGTTTTGACTACATTAGGGATTTCTGTAGTTAAAGGTTAACTATAGTGTAATCTTGACACTTTGAGATTGCTGTTTTATGCTACATTGTAACCTAACGATGGGAATTTAGATCAAATCAAGGATCCTTTTTAGTAAGTGAAATTAATCTTATTTAGATGGCTTCAACATCACCTTCTCCGGGTTCTTCTCCCTCAACGATTTCTTTCACTTCGAACCCAACACCTGTTTCTCCTGTGTCTCAGCCCGATCAGGTCACTGATACACCACCGGCTCCTGTGTCTCAGCCCGAACAGGCCACCGCATCACCACCTGCTCCTTCTGTGTCCCTGCCCGAACAGGCCACCGCATCACCACCTGCTCCTTCTGTGTCCCTGCCCGAACAGGCCACCGCATCACCACCGGCTCCTGCCACCCCTGCAACTTCAGCTCCACCTGTTCCACTGCCTACACTACCAGGTACCAATTCACCACCTCCAGCTGCATCATCACCACCGCCACCGCCACAAGATGCATCACCACCAGCACCCGTAATTCCTGCTTCTCCTCCTCCATCTCCACCTGCAGCACCACCACCAGCAACACCCGTGTCTACACCTCCACCATCACCACCTGCCACCGCCCCTCCTCCAGCCACAAACTCACCTCCTCCTCCAATATTGTCTCCACCACCGCCAGCAGTTGATTCTCCTCCTCCACCGGACCCAATCGCTTCCCCTCCGTCTCCAAATCCACCAAATCCCTCTCCACCTCCTCCTGCAGCGGTTTCTCCATCCCCACCACCTCCAGAAAACATTCCATCACCCCCAAACTCCGCCTCTCCACCTCCACCTCCACCACATGCAAAACCACCGAAACATTCTCCGTCAGGTCAGAAAGTAGCACCCCCTCCACCTGCTTCCTCCTCAAATACCTCCATCACGCCTCCACCTTCAACGCCATCACCTCCCCCGTTATCAACCCCAGCCAATTCATCCGCTACCGGAGGCCCACCTGGTTTACAGTTGCCGTCTGTTCCCACCGAGAAACCAACTGCACGAGCGACAGATACCAGCACAACTGGCAGTACATCTGGCAGATCTCGCGGTAGATCAAACAACGGAGCTGTAATTGGAATTGGCCTTGTTCTTGGCTTTGTCACACTCAGTCTCTTTGTGTTTGCTGTATGGTACAAACGAAGACACAAAAGACGATATGGACGTCCTAATGTTTACGTTTTGCCCTCACCATCTGCCTCCTCCCAAAAGTCAGGTGATTTACCAAAACTACCTCATTATTAATTAACAACTACATTTATATTTATTGTGCCTTTATTATGGGTAGTTGGCTTATTTATGATATTGACACATTCCATTAAATTCTTATGTTTTAAAGACTCGCAATTTTTGAGGTCCCACCAATCTGCCCACCCGTTAGCAGGAAGCCCGTCAATAAGCGAATCCATGTACTCACCGGAGAATGGTGGTGTAGGAAACTCGAGGTCATGTTTCACCTATGAAGAATTATCGGATGCCACACATGGATTTTCAGGGAGCAAACTTTTAGGTGAAGGTGGGTTCGGGTGTGTTTACAAGGGAATGTTAGAAGATGGGAGGGAAGTTGCAGTTAAACAGCTGAAAATTGGTGGTGGACAAGGAGAGCGGGAATTCCAGGCCGAAGTGGAGATCATCAGCCGAGTTCACCATCGTCATTTAGTATCTCTTGTTGGTTATTGCATCTCTGATCATCAAAGATTACTCGTTTATCAGTTCGTTTCAAATGACACCCTTCATTACCATCTTCATGGTAAGTTTTGGGTTCTGTATCATATTCATATTATTTGTTGTCAATCTTGCTTATGAATATGTCTCTTATAATGATTTTTCTCACTTTAAGGTGAAGGCAGGCCTGTTATGGACTGGGCAACTCGAATTAAAGTTGCTGCTGGTGCAGCTCGTGGGCTAGCTTACTTGCACGAAGATTGTAAGTTCAAACTGTCAATGCTTTTGCTTTCTTCTCAATTCGACAGGGTTTGACGTTCGTGATGTGTATCAGGTCACCCACGGATCATTCACAGAGACATCAAGTCATCCAACATTCTATTGGATGAAAACTTTGATGCCCAGGTATCTAACACTTCAAAGTTGCAACGTATTGAGAAAAGCAAAAAAATAAAATTTAAAAAATAAAAAATAAGAAATAAAAAACTTTGTACTGCAAGAGTGAGTTGCAAGGATAATGATTGTTAGAAAAGTTAGTAACTCCCTGTAAAATATTATCTGTCAAATCACAGGTGGCAGATTTTGGGCTTGCGAAGTTAGCAGGGGATACGACAAATACGCATATCTCAACTCGTGTCATGGGAACTTTTGGGTAAGTAACTGTTTTTAATTAGTTAATTCTACTCTATCTTGGACTAATATCTCGTCTCTTCTTTTTGTCTATTTTAAAGAACTATAGTAATAATGGGAACATCAAACATTTTTTAAAAAAGTAGGAGGTCCTTTTGATTATCGTTATAAGATTTGGTTATTAGTTCAAAAGCATTCCGCGAACCAATGCAAGCTTAGGCTGGGCGGACTAAAGCTAGAGCTGTGGTCAGCTCATATAGTCTTTGGTTCTTGTGTACTTGTATCAGCCTGAAACCTTGGTGGTGCTCCTTTGTCCTATAGGCTTGAGTCTTGGTGGTGCTCCTGTGTTTACATGAGTCCAGTGACATTAAAAGTAACTTAATTCATATAAATACACACATAAGTTTTATCCATAGAATTACAAAAGTTTCTTCAAATTATGAACGTTACTAGGTCAGAAAACTGTAAGTTACAATAGGTAGCTTCTGTGGCTTCGTAAGACCATACACGCTTTTTCATTCTTTTTGGCAAGCTGGCTCACCATCTCTTAACCTGTGGATGTTATACGTATAGTATCATTTTATTTTATACATCTAATAAAACGGCTTCTTGTGATTTGCTCAGATATATGGCTCCAGAGTACGCTTTAAGTGGAAAGTTGACTGAAAAGTCAGATGTTTACTCTTTTGGAGTAGTGCTCTTAGAACTCATCACTGGCCGTAAGCCTGTGGATGCATCTCAACCCCTGGGTGACGAGAGTCTGGTTGAATGGGTAGGTTTATGACCTTAACAGATATTTGCCAAACACATATCATCAGATGTCACACTACTAAACTATTGTGAAAGAACACAAAATCATTCTTTTTACCTCACGGCTCTTCAATATGTACTTTCAGGCCCGACCAGTGCTAAATAAGGCACTTGAAACCGAAGATTTTGATGAATTAGTAGATCCGAGGCTCGGAAAGGACTATGTGCAGGTTGAAATGTTTCGATTGATTGAGGCAGCTGCAGCCTGCATACGCCACTTAGCCCCAAAGCGACCACGGATGAGTCAGGTAATCATCACACCATAAAATCATGAAATATGACTTTTACTAAAGCCCAAATGACAATAAAGTTTGTCTCACTTGATTGGTGCACAGATTGTGAGAGCTCTAGACTCGATTGTTGAGTTCACAACCGATCTATCAAATGGGATGAAACCAGGACAGAGTGAAATTTATGACTCGCGAGAACAGTCTGCACAAATTAGGTTGTTTCAGAGAATGGCTTTTGGTAGTCAGGACTACAGTTCTGAATATTTCAATAATACTCAGACCACCTGGAAGAGTTGAAGAAGCGTGGAATTTATAACGACATTGTTTTCCATGCAACAATGGTATAAACAAGTAACACACTAAATTGTAGGTCATGGATCACTTATCGTTATTTAAGATCTGCTCATGTGATTTCTATATAAACTGCAAGTGTATAGAGGAAATTTGACGTTTTTTAGTACGGTGGTTGCCATTTTGGTCATTCTTTTTGGGAAATCTTGTGCCAAGTTTTCCTTGTAAATTTTGTTGTCAATGTTCTAACAATGTAAGAATCATTTGTTGCTATCCCGAATCTTTGATTTGCATCATCAACTTTTGTTTTACTGTTTTCAGTAACAACTACCATGTCACTACCACACTTCCCATTGTAACCCATGTAGTTTTTACTCGTGTATCGTTTGACCGAAATACTTCTACAATGGTTACTCGAAACTAAATGGTGATATTGCCTTCTAAAACACAATGAATGGTTTTGCTAACGTGTGCCCCATGGCACACGTGGAAATTTTGACCTCATTAAATACACCTTAACGTGTGCAACGGGACACACATTAACAAAACCCCGAAGGTATAGATAAACTATAAACTCAATGTGATTAATCAAATACTATAAAGTAAATTATCGTTTCTTCATAAAAATCCGCTTAAAAGTAAATAAATTTTCATGGGGGTGTAAACGTGAATATAAAAGAAAACCAAGGGTGTGTTTTGTAATTTTTGCTCTCGTAGTCTCGTATAACCGGGGACGGCTATCGCCGGTGGCCAAACAGTCTACTAAAATTAGATAACAAAATCATCGATCGATCAGAATCGATTATTTGAAGGAAAAAAAAATGGGTTCAGAAGGGGAACAAGATCCACAAAAGATGAAGAAGATAGCAGCTGCTGCTTATGAATATGAAAACGATCCACGGTGGTCCGATTACTGGTCCAATATTCTTATTCCACCTCAGATGGCTTCTCGCTCCGATGTTATCGATCACTACAAACGCAAATTCTACCAGCGTTACATTGTCCGTACTTAATTATTCTTTTTGTTTCTGTTTTGATGATCCGATTAGACTGTAAAGATTATAGCTTGTGGTTTCAATTGAAGTTATTAAGATAGAATATTTATCTCACTACTTTATTAATAATCTTGTTTGTTTATAACATTCTAGGTTATTATTTTGATTGCTTTGAAATTAGGGTTTAAGATTTGGTTATGCTGATTCAAAACAGTCGTGTGTAAATTGCCAATTATAAATAGAGCAAAGTGTTGATTCAAACTAAAGAGATGTGGCAACCTTAATAATTGGGATGTCAATTTGTGTGTGTATATATGTATATATATATATTTTATAACATATTGTGCATGTATAATTGAAATAAAGAGTCTCATGGACTCTTGAAGTTGATGTTTGAACATGTATAAATCTATATGCTGAGTTAGCCACAGTGTCGGTTAATTAACATGTGGTGATCGATACAATGATACGTATAATAAATGTTTAAAGGAATCTGATTGAGATAGTGAAACTTTAAATTGGTCTAATAGGTGCATTAAGTTATGATAGAAAGTTGTTTCCTTTTTTAATCCAGGTGTTTAATTGTGTCATGACTCATGTCTATGAGTAATACAGAATTACTTTGTTGGTAGTTGAAGCTTCTGCTTTTTGTATGAACTTATTATGTGTTCTTTGTTCATTTTCTGATTCGGATTGGAATATGTTTTGCTTGTCAGGACCCTGATCTTGTAGTGGAACCAATGACTTCACAAACTACCACTCAGACTTCAAGGTCATCAACGTCAACACCATCATCTACAGCGGAACGTAGGCCCTCTAACAACTCAGGTACTTAATTATCCTCTACCGGGAGGAGAGGATAGCATTGCTGCATGAACAAATTTTGTTTCTGCTGTTTGCATAAATTGATTAGTTATTGTATCCTGTTTTTTTTTTTTTTTTTTATTTTTTGTAAGTGAACTAGAATAAGTGGTCTGGATTACGATATGAAATGCACATTATATAATGCAATTGAACCTTGTAGGGTCCACTACAAGAGCAACACCTGCATCAACCACATCAACTCCAAGTTCAACTCCTTTGCGCTGGGATCGGCAAACTATACAATTTTCTGTCAATGCTTGGGTATGCAGATTCTTTTGAATCTATCAGCGATACACTGGATACTAAATAATTAAGTGTTACACTGATAATTTTTGTTAAACCAGGTTCTTAGATATAGCACCATATAGATGCTCTTCTGTACTATGCTTTAGATTATGAGGCCTGCATCACATTATGAGTCCATTTCATTGACTGTAATTATACAAAAGCCCTGGTTCATTTAATTGACACATGTTTAAATTTGTGTATAGGTAATCACGAACGATAGAGTTGTTTGTATTGCTAAAAAAATTTACGTGCCTTTTCTTGCAGGTTTTTGTTGTGGCTGTGCTCGCTATGTTCCCCCTTACACCCAGAAGTCTTTCTAACAGGGCATATCGGCTTTCATTTATGGGCACTCTATGCTCTTCATTATATTCCCTCTACTCTCTATATGGGGTAATGGTTTCATTCTCATCGTATTTTGTACAGCTATTGTTTCTTGATGCTGGTACTAATAATGGTTATGCAGAAACCAAGGGCATGGAACTTACAGGCATTACAAGTGTGGCTTCAATCAGTTTTTTCTACCAAGGATTTTATCTACTCCATTTATTGCCTCACTTTTGTCTCTTCAAATCTTCAACTTAAATGTTAGTACTACTTGTTTTGTGTATATACACTCGAATTTTAATTTTTGCCTGCACCTATAATTTCCAACCATTAATTGGTTCCGCAGTTGCTTTGCTTCCCGTCTTATGTCGAACCCTGGAACACTCTGCAAAATTCGTTAGACGTAATTTCAGCCAATCATCCTTGTACAGGTACCCCTCCACCACCCCACCCATCTATTTATCGTCATTGTAAGAGTATATTCAATTACTTTGTGAAATTTTTATGCCTTTTTAATAGGAAGTACTTGGAAGAGCTTTGTGTTTGGGTCGAATCAAACACTACAACACTTAGCATACTGTCTTCGCAAGCTGAAATTGGAATGGGGTTCCTTTTAATTATCTCTCTTTTCTCGTCAGTATCTAAACTTAATTTACATAATTTTGTTCACTTTTTGCATGTGCTTATATCAGTTAAAGATATCTTTGTGCCAGTGGCTTATACTAAAGTCTTTCAATTGCACATGTAGGTCGCAACGGAACATCATACAAACTTTCATGTACTGGCAGGTTGGCTGAAGTTCTTGGCTTTTAGTTAATTATTGATGAAAACGAGATATTGAAATACTCTATTGCAGAATGAATGCCATGTTTGACCCTCAGCATGGTTTAGTGGAAGTGATTGACTACTAGTAGATAAATCTTAGGAAAGATGATTGGTACACTTGTTAAATTGATTGGTGGATTATAAGGAGAGAAAATTAGTGGAGTCCATGTGTCAAGTAATGTATGGTTAGGCACAAGTTTAGGCATGTACTGTTAGGCACATATAGCATTACTCGAATCTTAGTGAATAAAGGGGAGTCTTGTTGCACTGGATTCTTGCTATTAGGCCCATTAAAGATTCTGCATATATTTGGATTGACATGTTGCACATACACTTGTCATAGATCTAACTCATGCTTACTCAACTATGCTGTCATGCTAATTTCGTTTTTGCAACTTGCTTTGAGCAGCTGTTGAAACTGATGTACCATGCACCTGTTACTGCTGGTTACCATCAAAATGTGTGGGTCAAAGTAGGGATGACGGTTAGGCCTCTCATCCAAAAATACGCTCCCTTTCTAAACAGTCCCATCTCTGCAATACAAAAATGGTGGTTCAGGCAATGATAATAATGGCAAACTTTGAAGAAAAGCAGCGGAGGAGAGAATAAAGATCTGTGTAGAATATATATTATTGAGATTAGTTTTCTGTATTTTGTTTCTTTGGTATTTTCTGAAGCTAGAATATTTGTTCATTTTGGTAAACCACTTCCTATCGACTTGTTTTATCTACATTTTGGTAATTTAACCTGACCTGGACAGCATTTGATGGTTGTAACCGGTTTTGTGATTGGACCTACTTGTTTAACTATTGGATGATAGTTTGTTACTTTGACTTTTGGGTCAAACATAATATTTTTGAATTCCCAAAATATATTAATGGGCGTTTACTGTTTAGTATTCTCTTGTTTGTAATGATAAGAATAGCAAGGGCAAATAAGAAACTGAGGCTGTCACATTTCATTGTTAAGACTAAAAGGTCTTGTGTATTTGACTTTGAAAGTCAAAAACATGTTTTTTGTATATTTAATAAATCAATAGATACTCATCACTTGTAATATAAGCATGAGGCTGATCTGGAAAACAGTCATGTGACATGGAACATTTTTGGAAATCTGAAGTATATCTACACATCATGACAATGATTTATTTGCAGAAAATTGTATGTGTTACTGTTGAGTGTGAGTTATGCTACACATATGATGATCATACATCTTTATCCTTTTATCTTAAAAGAAAATGATATTACTGTATATGGATGGTGAAGAGAGCAAGAGTGCAAAAGGACCACTTGTTTACTTAAGCATATCTTTAAATGGGAGGAGTACCCCACTTGTCTCTACAAATGGAAATTTGATAAAATACAAGGACCAATCTAGACTTTTCTGTAACTTTCCAAGTTTCCAATCCAATTATAGAAATATAGTAACTGTGAGATCTAGATTTAAAACATTCATGTACATTGTAGAAAAGCATATTATTCCTAAATCACATGACATAAAGTTCTCCTTTTTCTAGTTAGGTTTGTGGGAATATAGAACATTTTTCATCTCCAAAAGCACCAATCTGTTTGAAAGACAAACCTTTAATTCAAATCAAATTAAAATAAGCCACATAACAAACAAAAGTGATTACTTTCACGTAACCCACAAATACCAACCAAATAGTTAAAAACTTGTCCACCACCATTCTTTGTTTTCAAATTTATCCATCCATTCAAATCTCTTTCCCGGGTACATCTTGCTTCATGGCAACTCCTAAAGACTCATATCCTGTTGAATCCACATCATCGATAGAGACTGTTGATCATTCCTTACGTTCTAGCATGAGACGAAGATGTTCTGGTAATGTTTCGCAGGCAAAGAGTTCTCGTTGTTTAAGTCGATCACAATCGTTGAGTCGTGACATTGGACATGCTGCAAGTGAAACTTATTTGATTACTCGTCTTGCTTTCACTCTTCTTCGCTATCTCGGGTATAATTCCTCTCTATCCTACTCCAACTATAATTTAATTTAGCAGTAAAAACATAGCATGAGTTGTATTGTGTTTGGCATATACTTTTACTTTACTACTAGTTTGTGGTTTCTTTTTTATGGTGTGTTTCTTGGGATATTGAAATTCTTATGTGATCCAGTTAGTGGAAATAAAAAGTCTCTTTTAGTAGATTTTGGGGTGTATGGAATCTGTAATTGGAGCTTATTTACTTTACATTTGAATTGATTTTGATCAAGCGTATTGGCTTAGAATTATTGAGTTAGGAGATTTACCTTTATGACCACAAAAGCAAACTAAAGTTAAGTAATTAGGCATCAACTAGCCTAATTCTATGATTGACTATGGTTTGCTACAGAAGAACACATGAAATACGATTTTTGGTACATTTATTTACAGAACTACAGAACAACATCATATATGCATTTGGAAATAAAAGACAGTTGAAGTTATTGCCTACATTATACTAAAAGTTTAGTAGTATTACATTGTATAGTTGCTCTTAGTATTGGAGTTATCCTAATCGTATACTTTTCAACCAGGGTAGGCCGCCGGTGGATGTTGAGGCTTCTAGCCCTCGGCCTCTATGCAATGCTATTATCGCCTGGCTTTCTCAGAGGTTTGTTTGCTGATTATTTACTGTCTCACAGCCTTTTCACTCAATCAAGTCTATAAATGTTCAAGTATAATATTGAATGATTGATCATGTTTGCAGTAATATATCAATTTTGCCTCTCTAGAGATGTTCGTAGAAGTATAGTTTACGGTGATCAGCCTAGAAATAGGTAATGTTAGTCTTTTACTTAGATAACACATTATGTTCCTGTATGCATTTAGTTTAATCACATTAGTGAATGTAGGTTGGATCTATACTTGCCAAAAAATAGAGATGGCCCGAAGCCAGTGGTTGTGTTTGTGACTGGTGGAGCATGGATTATAGGATATAAAGGATGGGGTGCTCTTTTAGGTCTTCAATTAGCAGAAAGAGATATCATTGTTGCATCCCTTGATTACAGGTGACTGTATTATTAATCGAGATATACTTTCCACTAAATCTTCTGAAGACTTGATAGTTGATAATTTTGCATAATATCTACCTTCACGTGATAAAGCATCATTGAAGTATCTAAAACTGAGATTGGTTGCAAGAATGTTGCATGTAGGAACTTTCCTCAGGGTACAATCAGCGATATGGTTGAAGATGTGTCTCAAGGAATATCATTTGTTTGCAAAAATATTGCTGAATATGGAGGTGATCCAAATAGGATTTATCTGATAGGGCAATCTGCTGGTGCACATATATCTTCTTGTGCCCTCTTTCAGCAGGCAATTAAAGAATTCAAGGGAGAGAACACCTCTTGGAGTGTTTCTCAGATAAAAGCTTATTTTGGTCTATCTGGAGCGTAAGCATGACCTTTCAAAAAGCATTTGAAATCCTTCTAATACTCCCTTAAGAATGGTTTATGAATTATGATTTTGTTGTGAATTAACAGGTACAACCTACCGAATCTCGTTGAACATTTTGATCGACGGGGCCTCCACCGCTCTATATTTTTAAGGTGTTAAATAATATTTATTTTCGCCAAATGCTCTAGTGACCTAATCTGTGAATTGGTGAATCTTATGTTGACTTGTCATGACAGTATGATGGAAGGGGAGGAATCTTTGAAACGCTTTTCTCCTGAGATTTCTATCGAGGATCCTAGTGTTAGGAATGCTGTTTCAACTCTACCCCATATTCTCATTTTCCATGGAACTGCAGACATTTCGATACCACCAGATGCAAGGTTTGATTCCCTCAAAGATTGCAGTCAGATACACAAGAAAAAAGAAAAGACAATTAATTTTTGCTGGGAGAGTGTACCGTTAACCATTTCAAGTGTTGCTATTTAGTATCTTATACATTTTGTATTTTGCAGTATTACTTTTGTGGAGACTCTAAAGAGAGTTGGAGCACGAGCTGAGCTAATACTATATGAAGGAAAAAGTCATACAGATTTATTTGTTCAAGTGAGTTATCACTAATACTTTATTAAAAACCAGCTAAAAAAATATTACATTCTTCATACCAAAATAATTGCAATTTCCTTGAGATTAGTGGAAATATAGGTCATGTCATGATTTGGTGACATTTTGCTAACTGCACAGGATCCTCTAAGAGGTGGTAAAGATGAGCTATTCGACTATATCGTTGATTACATATATGCTGGTGATTTTGATGCACTTGCTAAGGTTGCTGCAGCACCTCCACGAAAGCGAATTTGTCCAGAACCTTTGTTGAAGTTAGCTGGTATGGTGAGCCCCTTTTAGGCCTATCCAGTTTGTACATTTAACAAGGAATTGAAGCTTGTTCATTACACCGAACAGTAGCTGCTACAGATGGGAACCAGCAACTTGTGGTTCAAGCCTTTGAACTCACTGCTGAAAGTTAATGGGTAAATAATGGTTTAATCACCAAACTTTCAACTTTTTTTCGTTTTAACCCTTCAACTTTTTTTTTAACGTTTTAAGCCTTCAACTTACAATTGACCTGTTAATTTTGCCATTCACCTTGATTGTGACCTAGTGTAGCCGGTTTTTGTACAGTTGGCATCTACGTGGCATCTACATGTCGTCGCTGTAGGGTTTTAGCGACGACATGTCGTCTCTGTAGGGTTTTAGCGACGACATTTAGCGATGACATGTCGTCGCTAATTCTTTGGCTTTGTGTACAATTGCCACGTCGCCGGTTACAAGTCATACAAATGGCTGTTTCGTACGGTCAATTAAAGTGAAGGGATTAAAAATTGGTCAACCCGTAAGTTGAAGGCTTAAAACGTTAAAAAAAAAGTTGAAGGGTTAAAACGAAAAAAAGTTGAAAGTTTGGTGATTAAACCATTATTTACCCAAAGTTAATATTTTGATGCATTTACAGTTCAGAATGTGGTGTGTATCAGTTTATATTGTTGTTCAATAGCGTAACATTAGAAACACATTTTTAAATTGTAACAAATACAAGGGGTGATGATTCATATTCATAGATTGCATGATTGTATAACAGATGTAAAAATGGAACCATAAATCTTTGGTGCTTTGCATCATTGCAAACCAACAGTATGTGGGAAACGATTTCAATTGAACTAAATCGTGAATGATCAAATTTTAATTTAGTTGGTTGCTATCATCACTGGGATTCACTCTTGAGTGTAGAAGGTGTATGTTGAAAGGCGGAGTCGGTTTTAAAGCAGATTAGAACCATCAAAGTATAAGCTCAACTCTGAACATTAACAAAACGAATGTAACTCAAACGAAAATTGGTATATTCAATACAAAGCATTTTATTTTTTCGATTATATTCATCCTTTTGTAACAAAAGTAACAATGTTCTAGTAAAATATAGATGAAAAGAACCATCATATATGTTTTATTTCGTCAAAGGTTACATATTCTTCTAAATCATATGCGTGTTTTCCCTCATTTTTTTCTGTATTAAAAGTCTGAAAAATCACTTTTCAGTGCAATATAAAACAAAGTTGCAAATAAACATCTGACTACAGAAGAGTTTCGGGTTGATAATTTTTCCCGCCATCACGGGGCGGTTTAATAACCGTTCCACTTCTTTTAAACAAACAAAAAAAAAGGCCGCTTATGAATTTATTATTATCCTATTTCATATGAAAAAACCCTAGATAACATTGGAGTATTACCAAACCATGTCCCCAATTTTAAAATTTTTGAGCATTCTTATACTCTACATGGTTCCATTAATTTATGCTCCTTCATATTCACGCTGGAAACCAGGTTTAATTTCATATTCAACTACTTTGACTTTAATTTTTCTTGTGTTCTGTTATTGCCTGTATATGATTTTGTGTAATTGTGATCAGATGTACACTTAATAATTTAATTAGGGTGTCTTACATGTTGATAAAGGACTTACAAGATTAACATTACAATTTACAGATGCAGTTTTTGTTTATACTTATTCCAATTTTTTGCTTTTATTTTATTTAGTTCATAAGCAACGTCATAAGTTCAGAACTAGGCTCTCGAATCCTCTGATTGAAGACGGGATTATTTATCTATGTGCGGAAAAGTACTTGCTGTTTTTCCAAAGCAATGGCTCTATTTCTAGGAGAATACCTCTCAATTACACTTGCAATGCTAGCATACCGCCAGTTCTTGGACCCTTGCAAATGGTTGTATTCGTATACTGCTAATTCTTTAACAAACTATTTATTTGTTGTTATTTAGTATATACTGATACTGATGCTTATTGGCAGATAGATTTGGTTATACTTACTACGAGTAATAAACAACAGTTATTAATCAGTAACAACATAAGTTTTTATATATTACTTATTACTCATTTTGTTACTGATTAATGGATGTTGTTTATTGGTAGATATATTTGGTTGCTGAAAACCGAGTACTAAGAGTTAGTAATACTGCAAACACAAGAACTCCTGAATCTTCGGGAGAAGTGTTTTTGGGTCCAGAAACAGGTCTAGAAGGAATGGATGAGATTGTTGGGCTGACAGTAAGTGTGTCCGGTTCTTGTGTTCTTGTCAATATACATAGAAGGGGACTCTTTGCTTTCAGGTTTGATCGGAGACTCAAATGGAGTACTGGACCTTTTATACCTCAAAACGAAGAAATTCATCAAGGTTGTAGGAAAAATGTCACGGACTGCTATTTCGTTTCAGTCCCTGTACTTGATTATTGTGATGCAAATTTTTATGTAAGCTTTCTTGCCTAATGAGTTATGTTGCCGGTACATATTTTGAAGGTCGATCATCAATGTTTTTACTCTTTCAGATTGCAAATAATCAAGGAGAACTGTATTCAGTGACGACAAATAGTCCTCCTCGTTTTGAATGGATTCAGGATTTAAGCTCATTGGGAAAGAATTTTACTATTACTTCGGGAAACAACGGTCAGTTGTATGTCACTGTTCAAGCTAAACCCGTTATTGTTGCACTTGATGTTTTGAGAGGAACTATTGTATGGCAGCAAAGTATTGGATCTTTAAGTGCAAGTGACTCTGCACCGGTTGTTGATGTTAATGGTAATTTGATTGTTTGAGTATGTGTTTTTTTTTACAAGTTTGAATGGGTTTAATGTTTTCATTTGGGCTGAGTTACAGGTTGGATATCTATTGGTTCATTGGATGGATATCTTTACTCGATTTCGCCATCTGGCGTTGTTACAAAATTTCCTAGAAGAAACATTAAGGATACAGTGATTCAAGTCAATCCGATTGTTGATTGTTCTGGCTATGCGGTTTATATATCTCAGACAAAGATGGAGGGAATGATTAGCCGGACCAATCGTGAATACACATACGTTTCAGCAATTAAACCACTAAAGACCACCATCACGTTGATGGTTCCTGCCACAGGAACTGTTCACTGGTCTGAAAGCTATCCTGGTGATCTGGTTTTCTCGCAGTCATATTTGAGTTTCTTATACAAACGTACCATTGGAAACAACATAATCTGACATTTTATGATTTCATAACTGAAATAGGTTCGTTGTCAAGTTTCTTCCTTGAGAGTGATTTAAGGAATTATGTTGTCGATGAAAGCATTCTTCTTGCTTTCATTTCTTCTTCAAGTAAGTTTTTTTACTCAGAGATCATGATCACATCAAATTAGTATGATTGAGCTTACAACTTTATTTTCTTTATTTGATGCAGATATTGGCAACCCGCTTTCATGCTTTAGCACTCGTAATGACCTTATAGCTTTCAGTATGATTTGCATAATCAGTCTGGATACTTTCATAATATTTTTGTTATTTCAACAGGTCAGAAGCTTGAATCAAGCTGTTCAAAAATGGATCTCAAGAAAGCTAGATTCTACACAGGTGAACATACCACTCAATTTGATATTCTACAATACTATATCATCAAAAAACTCAACACGCATACTTTCTTTCCACAGGTAATGAGAAAGCAATTAAAATATTTCTCCTCATTGAAACAATTCTATTGATATTAGCAGCAGCCCTGGCTCGATTTTGTTGTGTATTTTGGAAGAAAAAGAAGCTTCAAAACCAAGATCTTGGAAACTTTCTTGAAAAGAGAGTAAGCAGAATCAGCCATCTGTTTCTTTATATAAAAAGTTTTACAGCCATCTGTTTGTAGTGTTGCTAGAGTAGTGCATGTTGTTTTGCAGTCTTCTCTTCGGCTAAAGAAGAAGTTATATGATAGAACAATCACTGAGCTCGAGAAAAAAGCTGCAGAGGGACCATCAACGAATGAAATGCTAGAAAAAATCGGGGATTTGGTTAAAGAAAGAGAAAATGTTGAGAGAAAGCTCTTGACCACTTACAGTTTAGGAAGGGATGCAACAAGCCCACATTCAACATCTCTTATTCCACTTTCTGATAAGAAAAATATTAGTGATACTATATCAGAGGAAGGGATGATTAGTAATGAAGAAGTTGAGAAAAGAGAATCAAAGGGGAAGGCTCCAATGGAGACAGAAAGTTCTAGTGATGATGGTGGTGATGCTCATGAGGCAGTTGTGGAAACACAAGGAGTGAAGATTCTTGATGAGGGAGATGAGTTGCAGAGTGGTGCAGGCACAAGTATGCGAAAGAGGTCGCGTCCTTTAACAAGAAACGTTAGTAGCATCGAGTAACTACATTCTGCAAAAGGTTCTGTGTTAGCTGTTGAACTATTTTTGTGTTTTAATTGTGTTTTTTTAGTAGTGTAAATAGCTTGATCTTGATTGTGAAACTGTCTAAGGGAATAGGAATATATCGTATATGATTGTTAATGAAATTGATATTTTTTGCATACATTCTGCTTTCATCATTACATGACCTTGGTCTATTTTTTTATTTTTTTTATAAAATAGTCAACAGCCAATCTGCTAGCTGTGTTCTAAAGATACACATAAGACGATATGCTTGCATGATTACTTGTATATTTAGAGATGTTTAATGTGTTCTTATCTGATTTTAATGATATGATGTACTTTCAAGTTCTAATAATTATTTTTCTTTTAAAACCAATATATAAAAGATCGTATGGCTTCAGTAATCATGTAACCTTACTAAAAAGCCACCATATATATCCTTTGCTTTCAAATTTATCCATTCATTCAAATATCTTTCCTGGGAACATATTGCTTCACGGCAACTCCTAAAGACTCGTTTCTTGTTGGATCCACATCCACTGATCATTCGTTACGTTCTAGCACGAGACGAAGATGTTATGGTAATGTTTTACAGGCAAAGAAATCTCCTTGTTTAAGGTGATCACAATCGTTGAGTCGTGATATTGGTCATGCTGCAAGTGAAACTTATTTGATTACAGATTCTTGCTTTCACTCTTCTTCGCATTCTCAGGTATAGTATCTTTCTATCCTACTCCAACTATCAATTAATTTTGCAAAAACAATATTGTGTATGGCATATATTTTACTTTACTATTTATTTGTGGTTTCTTTATTATTTCCTGTTTCTTGGGATATTGAGTTTTTATGTGTTCCATCATTGTCACATCCCTTGATTACAGGTGCCGGTATCAATTGAAAAATATGATATTTTTGTTAACAAGAGCTCCAATCACATTACGTTATCAATGATACTTCTATTAATGGTCATAAAGCTGACTTTTGGGCAGTAGTGACGTTAAGTTTATGTGCACTCACTTGATGATATAGTGTTGAAACTGAAATTTGCTGAACTGACGAATGTTGCATGTAGGAACTTTCCTCAGGGGACAATCAGCAATATGGTTGAAGATGTTCCTCAAGGAATATCATTTGTTTGCAAACATGTTGCTGAATATGGAGGTGATTGAAATAGAATTTATCTAATAGGCCAGTCTGCTGGTGCACATATATCTTCGTGTGCCCTCTTTCAGCAGGCGATTCGTGAATTCGAGGGAGAGAACATCTCTTGGAGCATTTCTCAGATAAAAGCGTATTTTGGTCTATCTGGAGGGTAAAATCATCTTTTCAAAGCATTTGAAATCCTTTTATTAGTATGGTCTATGAGTTATGATTACGATGTAGATCAACAGGTACAACCTACCCAATCTCGTTGAACATTTTGATCGACAAGGCCTCCACCACTCTATTTTGTAAGGTATTAAATAATACAGCGTAATATTTTTGCCAGTTGCTCTAGTGACATAATCTTTGAATTGTTGAATTTGTAACATATAGGCTTGTCATGACGGTTTGATCGAAGGAGAGGAATCCTTGAAATGCTTTTCTACTGAGACTTTTATTGAGGATCCGAGTGTTAAGAATGTTTGTATCTACTCTGCCCCATATTATCATTTTCCATGGAACTGCAGACATTATACCACCAGATGCAAGGTTTGATTCCTAAAAGATTCCTGTTGCAGTCAGATAAGAAATAAATAATGAATCTCGTGGCTCATATACCACAAGTAAGTTAACGTGTACTGTTAAAGGGAACTGTTAACCATTTCAAATGTTGCTATTTATTTAGTATCTTATACTCTGTGATTTTTATACATGTTTGTATCTTTCAGTATTACTTTTGTGGTGACTCTAAAGAGAGTTGGAGCGTGAGCTGAGCTAATACTATATGATGGAAAAAGTCATACAGATTTATTTGTTCAAGTGAGTTATCACTAATACTTTATTAAAACATGGCTAAAAGAATGTTACAGATTTCATACCAAAATAACTTTTAACTTTCTTGAGATAGATGAATTAAAGTTATGTCATGATTTGGTGATTTTGCTAACTACATAGGATCCTCTAAGAAGTGGTGAAGACGAGCTATATATTCAACTATATAGTCGACTACATACATGCTGGTGATGTTGATGCACTTGCTAAGGTTGCTACAGCACCTCCAAAAAAACGACATTGTGCAGAACCCTCGTTGAAGCTAGCTGGGTTGGTGAGCCCCATTTAGGCCTTCCCAGTCTGTTCTTCTAACAATGAAGCTGCTTGTTCTTTAGACAGAACAGTAGAGCCTATGAACTCACTGCGGATACTAGATATAATGATGCATTTACAGTTTGGAAGTTGTGTATATATTGTTGTTTGATAGGGTAACATTAGATTGGTTTGATCCCTTATGATTAAATTGAAGGATGAGAAGGTTTGACAACACAATTATTTGTAACAAATAGAAGGCCGGGTTGATGTTTAGTCGCCAATTCTCCATTATCATGTACTTCATATTTAGTCTAAAAGGTCTACGTTTAAAGGCATAGTCGGTCCAAAAGAATGATCAAAGTATATATAAGTGTTATAAACAAGGTTTTGTTTGTTCAAAAGAAAATTGTAAGCTAAATATTTATTGAAACTATAACTAAACAAAAATAGCATGATTGACATAATAATAATAATAACATTAAAAATAGTATAATAATAGATGTAAGTGTAAGATTAATAATCTTTTCGTTGAAAAATTGAATCGACAATACACACATCATCCGTTTTGCAAACATCTAACCCATACATAAGTAAAAATTACTCAGCTTGTTCCAATTATATCAGCTACTAACAAATTTCGTTTAAAATTAAAATAGGATATACATACTTTTTCGTCCGACATATTTAGGAGCTGTGCATTTTATGGGAAGAACCAAAAATACCTGAGGACCGAGGAGGAACAGGACTGTAACCGAAAAACCTGAGGATATATGGTACGGTCAATGTCCATAGTTTTTTTTAGATATTTGGGACTCGGTCCGGTTCTAGACCAAACCCGAGA
The DNA here is from genome assembly GCA_949592205.1 of Helichrysum umbraculigerum. Lineage (NCBI taxonomy): Eukaryota > Viridiplantae > Streptophyta > Magnoliopsida > Asterales > Asteraceae > Helichrysum > Helichrysum umbraculigerum. The sequence goes on along the minus strand of CATIUR010000001.1, from coordinate 139,202,746 downwards.
AAAACGGGAAATGGACCGAACCGAATATCCGTATACATTAATTAGATATAACATATAATTTTATATAACTTTCTTATGTATCGCCAAAAAACAACTGCTCATGCAAATTCCTTGTTACCTATGTGGGACTCGGTTGGCTATTTAAATCATGTGTATATATGTTTATACACCTTCATAGCTTCATATTCTGTCCCCGTATAAATTTTATATCTAAATTATATAATGGTTAACATAACCATCATCAAAGTGGCCTATTGGTTGACATCTTGATACCCGATTATGAGAGGTCTCGTATAGCAGTACATCTTATGGTGTCTATTAAAAGCGTTGAATTGTTTATTTAACCAAGGTAGTCTATTGTTTATTTTCTTTAAACCCTTATATTTGGATTTGTTTATGCACTTACTCCAAAATATATAGCTCATTTATTTAATCATTATTTTTCACACTTAAACCCTTATAGTGCCATCAATATAAACTATCTCACAACTAAAAAGATGAGATGTGAAAATGCTTCTGTAGCTTTTTACCCCTTGAACCTCATTCACAAATTACAATTATATACATTATATATGGCTTTAAAGTAGGCCCTAAAACGCAAAAAGGGATCCAAATACATGAATCTAGCATATAACTCCAAACTGGTGATTAAATATTTCCCACGTCAACGGTTACTTTGAAACCGAACTGTGACACCCGCCAAATTAGGACTAGTTATTATTTCATAATCATCGAGTAATACATGTAATTAGTGCTATGTATTAGGCTAATTGTATGTATCAATATGAATATTGTTATAAATATCAGTACGCGATTAAATTTAATCGTGCATTATCAAAATCGGTCAAATTCCGATTCATTTATACGGCGTTGGTGAACACAAGTATTAAGTAATATGGAATTATTATTTAATACATTCATTATTTATTATATATTATTTTGATAATATATAAAGTATTTTGTATCGTACAAATCAAAACATTCACGACAAAACTTATAGATAATGTATTATTATTGAAAATAATAATTATTATTTACTTGGACAAAAATAAAACATGTTCGTTTTATTCAAACCTACTCAACGCGACGAAACCATCCGAACCGTATCCGTCAACTAAACTTAAAACAAAGATATATTTTTATATCTCTAAAATGGTATTTTTATAAAATACTTTGACTCAAAGATAATTCGAAAATACAATTATTAATTTTTAGAATTAAAAGTATTTCATTTTTATACGATCGGGTACACGAACACGAGGTTTAATACTACCCCTTTTGTATTATCGAACTGGACAAGATCCACAAATTGTGGATCTTGCCCGTGAGCTTACTGCACCAAACACACCCTTATCCCATTCCCTTTTCATTTCATTTTCTTCTTCTTCACATCTCTCTCTCTCGGTTCACATATCACCACCACCAATCATCATCATCATAAACAAGAAGAGGAAGCAAGAAGGAGGTTACTCATCATCATCTTCTTCATCATCATCTCGGCACCATAATCATCACTCTCGGCTCCATTTTCATCCGTATGAACACTCCTCTCTTTCTTTAATTTATTGTGCTTAGATATACTTATATCATCATATGTTAGTGTCCTATCAACTTATTATGTCCGGAAAATCGAATCAAAAATTGGTTATACTAAAAATCGCACGAACAGACCTGGAACACGAACGTCACCCGATCGGGTGGTTAACCTCACCCGATCGCGTATCACATGTCACCCGATCGGGTAGTTAGCCTCACCCGATCGCGTATCATTACCTCACTCGAACGGGTATGATCCTTCACCCGAACAAGTATGCATATTCACCGAACGGGCATGCTTCTTCACCCGATCGCGTATGACCTTTTTACCCGATCGCGTATGAGTTGTTACCAGTGTTTTACTAACTGTCGGAACTAAGATTTTGACACCTGATTTTACTCCGAATTCGAATTTCAAATGCGTTTTTACTAAAGCAATATAGTAGAAATAAAAATTTTCCAAGCTGACCTGGCAGCTCGACCCCAGCCAGGGGCTCTGCCCCTTGGACCCCGCTACCAGGGGCGCTGCCCCCGGACCCCCGTTATTCAAATTCTTGAAAATACATTTTTTACACTAAGTGTCGAACTTGTGTAACATCAATACTTATATACGATACAACACTGAAATATACCTTACAAGTGTAACATAACAACCTAATAATAATAATACGTCAAGATTATTATTACAACCGTCACCAACGGGCCGTACACATTTTCAAAACACAATCAATCAAACCAAAGTATTTGGACATAACTAGTTGAGGGAAACAACTAGCATCGATGGTCTGTTGAGACATCTAATCATTAAAACCTTGCGCGTTTAGGACGCCCAGCAGGTTTCAGTCGTTAGAGACGACATCATTTCTCTTATATACCATCATTAGTGCTTGATAGCATCTCATCAGACTCAGGTGAGTCTCATAGCCCCTATTTTACTGTTTTTACTCTAGGGGTGAGAATACATGTTTGTTTGCTTTACATGTGAACGCAAGTATCAAAATATCGCTATAGATTGCATGAGTTGTTTTCTCTAATCATATTAAGTCATCTAACATAGTTTGGTAATACTTTTGTAGCGTGAATGTTAGTGTATGTTACCATATGGGATTGACAATCCCCGTCCGGGTCAGCAAGCACTAACTGGTCAAACGGACGCATTATCATTTGTTCATACGAGTGTAGATTAGGCACTCGCAGAGAGGCACCCTCGCTCAGGCACTTGATTGTGATCCTGACACCTCAGTTAAGCTCAGACTATGTGCTCATGACAGTTATATACATAATTTATCATTTACTTATTTGCTTAATTGCAAATCATCATACTTAAAATCTTGCGGTTCATACATTATACTTTATCATTAAACCTGTGAGCTCACCAGCTTTTAGCTGACCATTTAGCGTGTATTCTCAGGTTCTCAGCAGCAGTAGGTCTGCTTACTCAGGATGACTATTAGCTCGAGTCGCATACAGACATCAAGAGATTCCCTTGCATTTCTATATTTTGTATAATTAGATATGCCCTAGAATCTCTACATTTTGGCCTACGAGCTTTTAGAACTAATATAACAATGTAATACTTTGGTATTATTAATGTAATTGTAAACGACGCATGTAGAGTCGTTCATTATGTATCTTATGTGCTTTGTTTATTGATTAGTAGCACCCCAAAGTATGCTTCCGCTCGACAGTAAATTTGGGGGTGTTACACGAACCGTACCAAACCGATAACATATGGTTCAGTCCTCGGTCCAAGAATTTGTTACAAATTAGGTCTCGAAAATGAACCGAACCGAACCGTAATAGTTTGGTCCGGTTCTGAACCATGCTAAACCCCTATACATGTTAAAGGGAATGTTGATTTGAAATATTTACTACGGAGTACATTAAAATTAGTTATTTAGAGTAATAAATTAGGTAAATTAGAAAATTCAATTATTTGCAAACTTATTTTCGCAAAATGGATAATTTTTTAGATTTGAGATCAGAGAGGAATGGACTTTAGAGAGGGCAAGAGGGGCAAATAAATCATAACCCTCCAATTCAAGATCAATGGTCAGAAAAAATAGAGCAATTTTAAAACATTAAAAAACCCAGAAGGTTATTTTAGTAAATTGTCTCCTCTTGTTATTCATCTTTGCTCAGCCACCTCCTTCATTGGGTTACCGACGGCCACAATAGCAAGCGCTCACCAAATTCTGACCACACCGCAACTAGTTTCCAGCCACCGCGCACACTCAGTTTCCGGCTAACGGACACACAATCATCAAATTCCGGCCACCCCGAATACTGCAAGTATATTCCGACCACCAAATCGTCCTTTTGCGTGAACCTCCATCAGTCTATTTTCTATACAACATTTCCGACCACTAGAAGCATGACGTATACATTTCCGACTAACCACCATTTCTGCGACTATTTTCTGCAAAATGACGTCACTACCATCTCCAATCAATCACCGTTATCGCAATCGTATTCCGGTCATAATATCTCTTCTTAATTTTGCATCCAGAATTTATACTTTTGCCACCGTGTAACACCATCATACACACAACTAAAAATTTGAAACACAAAATTTATATTATCATCTATTTATTCGATTATTTAGATCTATGTTTTCTTCTTTCTAATGAAAATGGGAGATGGGGAGAGAGAGAGTTCAGTGAAATAATGAAATGTAGAAAGATGGAAATGTATGACATCTAAAAAGAGAGGAAATGAAAAAGTTTATGAAATTTATTGGGAAGTGAAAAAGTAAAACTTTGAAAAGAGTAAAGTGCAGACATTATTTTTTTCATTTAACACCTTCACTCATTGAAATTTATCAATACCAATTTATATCTATATAAACAATAAACATAAATAATACAAATTTAAAACGAGACATAAAGACAATTGTATGATACGGAGTACCTATTAGTTTAAGATATATACATTTAACAAAAAAGGAAAAAAGCATGTTATTTTTTTTTGTAATAATTTTTGTTATGCGATACTTTATATCAATTTTTATAATTTTAGCGACTTAAGTTTACAATATATCAAATTTAGTTTAACTTCACAATTTATGACTACTAACGAATGATGGTTCAGTGGTTTTATTGAACCGTGATGGTTTTTTATTGAAAACAATGATGCCGTGTTAGTGTAATCATGATGCAATGTCTAGAGTCATGGTACAGTTTATTTTATCTAACGATGATGCAGTGATTTTATTAAAAATTTATATAAATATTATAATGTGGTGTCTTTATTTAAAATCATGATGCAGTATTTTTGTAACCATGATGCAATTTCTAAAAGGCATGATACAATGTATATTATCGACCTATGATGCAGTGAATATTGAACAATGACATAGTATTTCTATAAATAACATAATGCAATATTTTTCATGTAACAGCATGATACAATGTTTTGTAACATGATGCAGTGTCTAAAACGCATGATAGACTATATTTTATCGATCTATGATGCAATGATTATAATGAACAGTTACGTAGTATAATTATAAATAACATAACTCATTATCTTTTTTGAAAAGCATGATGCAGTGTTTTTATAATCACAATGCAACGTTTACTAGGCATGATACAATGTATTTTATCGATCTATGATGCCGTAATTATATTGAATGTGATGTAGTATTATTCAATGAAGACATAATGCAATGTTTTTATTTGCAAGCACGATGCAGTACGTGTCTTTGTAACCATGATCTAGTGTTGTTGTAATCATAATGCAATGTCTTTATTTAAAAGAATGATGCAGCGTTTTTGTAACAATGATGCAGTGTTTTTGTAATCATAATGAAATGTCTTTATTTGCAAGAATGATGCAGCATTTTTGTAACCATGATGCATTATTTTTGTAATCATAATGAAATGTCTTTATTTGCAAGAATGATGCAACATTTTTGTAACCATGATGCATTATTTTTGTAATCATAATGCAATGTCTTTATTAGAAAGAATGATGCAGCGTTTTTGTAACCATGATGCAATGTCTTTATTTAAAAGAATGATGCAGCGTTTTTGTAACCATGAAGTAGCGTTTTTGTAATCATAATGCAATGCCTTTATTTAAAAGAATAATGCAGCGTTTTTGTAACCATGATGCAATGTTTTTGTAATCATAATGCAATGAATTTTATTG